>OX336394.1:439309175-440509175 GCA_946902985.2 Meconema thalassinum | reverse complement strand
ACAAGACACGGCATAAACCACACAAGACACGGCATAAACTCCACACAAGGCACGGCATAAACCACACAAGACACGGCATAAACTCCACACAAGGCACGGCATAAACCACACAAGACACGGCATAAACTCCACACAAGACACGGCATAAACCCCACACAAGACACGGCATAAACTCCACACAAGGCACGCCATAAACCACACAAGACACGGCATAAACCACACAAGACACGGCATAAACTCCACACAAGGCACGGCATAAACCACACAAGACACGGCATAAACCACACACAAGACACGGCATAAACCCCACACAAGACACGGCATAAACCACACATGACACGGCATAAACTCCACACAAGAGACGGCATAAAACACACAAGACACGGCATAAACTCCACACAAGGCACGGCATAAACCCCACACAAGACACGGCATAAACCCCACACAAGGCACGGCATAAACCACACACAAGACAAGGCATAATCCCCACACAAGACACGGTATAAACCACACAAGACACGGCATAAACTCCACACAAGACACGGCATAAACCACACACAAGACACGGCATAAACCCCACACAAGGCACGGCATAAACCCCACACAAGACACGGCATAAACCACACACAAGACACGGCATAAACCCCACACCAGGCATGGCATAAACCACACACAAGACATGGCATAAACCCCACACAAGACACGGCATAAACCCCACACAAGGCACGGCATAAACCACACACAAGATACGGCATAAACCACACAAGACACGGCATAAACCCCACTCAAGGCATGGCATAAACCCCACACAAGGCACGGCATAAACCCCACACAAGGCATGGCATAAACCACACACAAGACACGACATAAACCCCACACAAGGCACGGCATAAACCACACACAAGACATGGCATAAACCCCACACAAGACACGGCATTAACCCCACACAAGGCACGGCATAAACCACACACAAGACACGGCATAAACCCCACACAAGGCACGGCATAAACCACACACAAGACACGGCATAAACCCCACACAAGGCACGGCATAAACCCCACACAAGACACGGCATAAACTCCACACAAGGCACGGCATGAACCCCACAAAAGACGCGGCATAAACCCCACACAAGGCACGGCATAAACCACACACAAGACACGGCATAAACCCCACACAAGGCACGGCATAAACCCCACACAAGGCACGGCATAAACAACACACAAGACACGGCATAAACCCCACACAAGGCACGGCATAAACCACACACAAGACACGGCATAAACCCCACACAAGGCACGGCATAAACTCCACACAAGGCACGGCATAAACCACATACAAGACATGGCATAAACCCCACACAAGACACGGCATAAACCCCACACAAGGCACGGCATAAACCACACACAAGACACGGCATAAACCACACAAGACACGGCATAAACCCCACTCAAGGCATGGCATAAACCCCACACAAGACACGGCATAAACCCCACACAAGGCACGGCATAAACCACACACAAGACACGGCATAAACCCCACACAAGGCACGGCATAAACCACACACAAGAGATGGCATAAACCCCACACAAGACACGGCATAAACCCCACACAAGGCACGGCATAAACCACACACAAGACACGGCATAAACCGCACAAGACACGGCATAAACCCCACTCAAGGCATGGCATAAACCCCACACAAGGCACGGTATAAACCCCACACAAGGCATGGCATAAACCACACACAAGACACGGCATAAACCCCACACAAGGCACGGCATAAACCACACACAAGACATGGCATAAACCCAACACAAGACACGGCATAAATCCCACACAAGGCACGGCATAAACCACACACAAGACTCGGCATAAACCCCACACAAGGCACGGCATAAACCACACACAAGACATGGCATAAACCCCACACAAGACACGGCATAAACCCCACACAAGGCACGGCATAAACCACACACAAGACACGGCATAAACCCCACACAAGGCACGGCATATACCCAACACAAGACACGGCATAAACCACACACAAGACACGGCATAAACTCCACACAAGGCACGGCATAAACCCCACACAAGGCACGGCATAAACCACACACAAGACACGGCATAAACCCCACACAAGACACGGCATAAACCACACAAGACACGGCATAGACTCCACATAAGTCACGGCATAATCCACACACAAGACACGGCATAAACCACACAAGACACGGCATAAACTCCACACAAGACACGGCATATACCACACAAGACACGGCATAAACTCCACACAAGGCACGGCATAAACCACACACAAGACATGGCATAAACCCCACACAAGACACGGCATAAACCCCACACAAGGCACGGCATAAACCACACACAAGATACGGCATAAACCACACAAGACACGGCACAAACCCCACTCAAGGCATGGCATAAACCCCACACAAGGCACGGCATAAACCCCACAAAAGGCATGGCATAAACCACACACAAGACACGGCATAAACCCCACACAAGGCACGGCATAAAACACACACAAGACATGGCATAAACCCCACACAAGACACGGCATAAACCCCACACAAGGCACGGCATAAACCACACACAAGACACGGCATAAACCCCACACAAGGCACGGCATAAACCACACACAAGACACGGCATAAACCCCACACAAGGCACGGCATAAACCCCACACAAGACACGGCATAAACTCCACACAAGGCACGGCATGAACCCCACAAAAGACACGGCATAAACCCCACACAAGGCACGGCATAAACCACACACAAGACACGGCATAAACCCCACACAAGGCACGGCATAAGCCCCACACAAGGCACGGCATAAACCACACACAAGACACGGCATAAACCCCACACAAGGCACGGCATAAACCACACACAAGACACGGCATAAACCCCACACAAGGCACGGCATAAACTCCACACAAGGCACGGCATAAACCACATACAAGACATGGCATAAACCCCACACAAGACACGGCATAAACCCCACACAAGGCACGGCATAAACCACACACAAGACACGGCATAAACCACACAAGACACGGCATAAACCCCACTCAAGGCATGGCATAAACCCCACACAAGACACGGCATAAACCCCACACAAGGCACGGCATAAACCACACACAAGACACGCCATAAACCCCACACAAGGCACGGCATAAACCACACACAAGACATGGCATAAACCCCACACAAGACACGGCATAAACCCCACACAAGGCACGGCATAAACCACACACAAGACACGGCACAAACCCCACAGAAGGCACGGCATAAACCCAACACAAGACACGGCATAAACCACACACAAGACACGGCATAAACTCCACACAAGGCACGGCATGAACCCAACACAAGGCACGGCATAAACCACACACAAGACACGGCATAAACCCCACACAAGGCACGGCATAAACCACACACAAGACACGGCATAAACCCCACACAAGGCACGGCATAAACCCCACACAAGACACGGCATAAACTCCACACAATGCACGGCATAAACCCCACAAAAGACACGGCTTAAACCCCACACAAGGCACGGCATAAACCACACACAAGACACGGCATAAACCCCACACAAGGCACGGCATAAACCCCACACAAGGCACGGCAAAAACCACACACAAGACACGGCATAAACCCCACACAAGGCACGGCATAAACCACACACAAGACACGGCATAAACCCCACACAAGGCACGGCATAAACTCCACACAAGGCACGGCATAAACCACACACAAGACACGGCATGAACCACACACAAGACACGGCATAAACTCCACACAAGGCACGGCATAAACCCCACACAAGGCACGGCATCAACCCCACACAAGACACGGCATAAACCACACACAAGGCATGGCATAAACCACACACAAGAAATGGCATAAACCCCACACAAGGCACGGCATAAACCACACACAAGGCACGGCATAAACTCCACACAAGGCACGGCATAAACCCCACATAAATCACGGCATAAACCCAACACAAGACACGGCATAAACCACACACAAGACACGGCATAAACTCCACACAAGGCACGGCATAAACCCCACACAAGGCACGGCATAAACCCCACACAAGACACGGCATAAACCACACACAAGGCATGGCATAAACCACAAACAAGACATGGCATAAACCACACACAAGGCACGGCATAAACCCCACACAAGGCACGGCATAAACCACACACAAGGCACGACATAAACCCCACACAAGACACGGCATAAACCACACACAAGGCATGGAATAAACCACACACAAGACATGGCATTAACCACACACAAGGCATGGCTTAAACCCCACACAAGACACGGCGTAAACCACACACAAGACACGGCATAAACCCCACATAAGGCACGGCATAAACCACACACAAGGGACGGCATAAACCACACACAAGGCACGGCATAAACCACACACAAGACATGGCATAAACCACACACAAGGCATGGCATAAACCACACACAAGACATGGCATAAACTCCACACAAGACACGGCATAAACCCCACACAAGACACGGCATAAATCCCACACAAGGCACGGCATGAACCCCACACAAGGCACGGCATAAACCCCACACAAGACACGGCATAAACTCCACAAAAGGCACGGCATAAACCCCACAAAAGACACGGCATAAACCCCACACAAGGCACGGCATAAACCACACTCAAGACACGGCGTAAACCCCACACAAGACACGGCATAAACCACACAAGACACGGCATAAACTCCACACAAGACACGGCATAAACCACACAAGACACGGCATAAACTCCACACAAGGCACGGCATAAACCACACACAAGACACGGCATAAACCCCACACAAGGCACGGCATAAACCCCACACAAGACACGGCATAAATCCCACACAAGGCACGGCATGAACCCCACACAAGGCACGGCATAAACCCCACACAAGACACGGCATAAACTCCACAAAAGGCACGGCATAAACCCCACAAAAGACACGGCATAAACCCCACACAAGGCACGGCATAAACCCCACACCAGGCACGGCATAAACCACACACAAGACATGGCTTAAACCCCACACAAGACACGGCATAAACCCCACACAAGGCACGGCATAAACCACACACAAGATACGGCATAAACCACACAAGACACGGCACAAACCCCACTCAAGGCATGGCATAAACCCCACACAAGGCACGGCATAAACCCCACACAAGGCATGGCATAAACCACACACAAGACACGGCATAAACCCCACACAAGGCACGGCATAAACCACACACAAGACATGGCATAAACCCCACACAAGACACGGCATAAACCCCACACAAGGCACGGCATAAACCACACACAAGACACGGCATAAACCCCACACAAGGCACGGCATAAACCACACACAAGACACGGCATAAACCCCACACAAGGCACGGCATAAACCCCACACAAGACTCGGCATAAACTCCACACAAGGCACGGCATGAACCCCACAAAAGACACGGCATAAACCCCACACAAGGCACGGCATAAACCACACACAAGACACGGCATAAACCCCACACAAGGCACGGCATAAACCCCACACAAGGCACGGCATAAACCACACACAAGACACGGCATAAACCCCACACAAGGCACGGCATAAACCACACACAAGACACGGCATAAACCCCACACAAGGCACGGCATAAACTCCACACAAGGCACGGCATAAACCACATACAAGACATGGCATAAACCCCACACAAGACACGGCATAAACCCCACACAAGGCACGGCATAAACCACACACAAGACACGGCATAAACCACACAAGACACGGCATAAACCCCACTCAAGGCATGGCATAAACCCCACACAAGACACGGCATAAACCCCACACAAGGCACGGCATAAACCACACACAAGACACGGCATAAACCCCACACAAGGCACGGCATAAACCACACACAAGACATGGCATAAACCCCACACAAGACACGGCATAAACCCCACACAAGGCACGGCATAAACCACACACAAGACACGGCATAAACCCCACACAAGGCACGGCATAAACCCAACACAAGACACGGCATAAACCACACACAAGACACGGCATAAACTCCACACAAGGCACGGCATGAACCCCACACAAGGCACGGCATAAACCACACACAGGACACGGCATAAACCCCACACAAGGCACGGCATAAACCCCACACAAGACACGGCATAAACTCCACACAATGCACGGCATAAACCCCACAAAAGACACGGCTTAAACCCCACACAAGGCACGGCATAAACCACACACAAGACACGGCATAAACCCCACACAAGGCACGGCATAAACCCCACACAAGGCACGGCAAAAACCACACACAAGACACGGCATAAACCCCACACAAGGCACGGCATAAACCACACACAAGACACGGCATAAACCCCACACAAGGCACGGCATAAACTCCACACAAGGCACGGCATAAACCACACACAAGACACGGCATGAACCACACACAAGACACGGCATAAACTCCACACAAGGCACGGCATAAACCCCACACAAGGCACGGCATCAACCCCACACAAGACACGGCATAAACCACACACAAGGCATGGCATAAACCACACACAAGAAATGGCATAAACCCCACACAAGGCACGGCATAAACCACACACAAGGCACGGCATAAACTCCACACAAGGCACGGCATAAACCCCACATAAATCACGGCATAAACCCAACACAAGACACGGCATAAACCACACACAAGACACGGCATAAACTCCACACAAGGCACGGCATAAACCCCACACAAGGCACGGCATAAACCCCACACAAGACACGGCATAAACCACACACAAGGCATGGCATAAACCACAAACAAGACATGGCATAAACCACACACAAGGCACGGCATAAACCCCACACAAGGCACGGCATAAACCACACACAAGGCACGACATAAACCCCACACAAGACACGGCATAAACCACACACAAGGCATGGAATAAACCACACACAAGACATGGCATTAACCACACACAAGGCATGGCTTAAACCCCACACAAGACACGGCGTAAACCACACACAAGACACGGCATAAACCCCACATAAGGCACGGCATAAACCACACACAAGGGACGGCATAAACCACACACAAGGCACGGCATAAACCACACACAAGACATGGCATAAACCACACACAAGGCATGGCATAAACCACACACAAGACATGGCATAAACTCCACACAAGACACGGCATAAACCCCACACAAGACACGGCATAAATCCCACACAAGGCACGGCATGAACCCCACACAAGGCACGGCATAAACCCCACACAAGACACGGCATAAACTCCACAAAAGGCACGGCATAAACCCCACAAAAGACACGGCATAAACCCCACACAAGGCACGGCATAAACCACACTCAAGACACGGCGTAAACCCCACACAAGACACGGCATAAACCACACAAGACACGGCATAAACTCCACACAAGACACGGCATAAACCACACAAGACACGGCATA
This sequence comes from Meconema thalassinum, assembly GCA_946902985.2. Lineage (NCBI taxonomy): Eukaryota > Metazoa > Arthropoda > Insecta > Orthoptera > Tettigoniidae > Meconema > Meconema thalassinum. The sequence goes on along the minus strand of OX336394.1, from coordinate 440,501,616 downwards.
AACTCCACACAAGGCACGGCATAAACCACACACAAGACACGGCATAAACCCCACACAAGGCACGGCATAAACCCCACACAAGACACGGCATAAATCCCACACAAGGCACGGCATGAACCCCACACAAGGCACGGCATAAACCCCACACAAGACACGGCATAAACTCCACAAAAGGCACGGCATAAACCCCACAAAAGACACGGCATAAACCCCACACAAGGCACGGCATAAACCCCACACCAGGCACGGCATAAACCACACACAAGACATGGCTTAAACCCCACACAAGACACGGCATAAACCCCACACAAGGCACGGCATAAACCACACACAAGATACGGCATAAACCACACAAGACACGGCACAAACCCCACTCAAGGCATGGCATAAACCCCACACAAGGCACGGCATAAACCCCACACAAGGCATGGCATAAACCACACACAAGACACGGCATAAACCCCACACAAGGCACGGCATAAACCACACACAAGACATGGCATAAACCCCACACAAGACACGGCATAAACCCCACACAAGGCACGGCATAAACCACACACAAGACACGGCATAAACCCCACACAAGGCACGGCATAAACCACACACAAGACACGGCATAAACCCCACACAAGGCACGGCATAAACCCCACACAAGACTCGGCATAAACTCCACACAAGGCACGGCATGAACCCCACAAAAGACACGGCATAAACCCCACACAAGGCACGGCATAAACCACACACAAGACACGGCATAAACCCCACACAAGGCACGGCATAAACCCCACACAAGGCACGGCATAAACCACACACAAGACACGGCATAAACCCCACACAAGGCACGGCATAAACCACACACAAGACACGGCATAAACCCCACACAAGGCACGGCATAAACTCCACACAAGGCACGGCATAAACCACATACAAGACATGGCATAAACCCCACACAAGACACGGCATAAACCCCACACAAGGCACGGCATAAACCACACACAAGACACGGCATAAACCACACAAGACACGGCATAAACCCCACTCAAGGCATGGCATAAACCCCACACAAGACACGGCATAAACCCCACACAAGGCACGGCATAAACCACACACAAGACACGGCATAAACCCCACACAAGGCACGGCATAAACCACACACAAGACATGGCATAAACCCCACACAAGACACGGCATAAACCCCACACAAGGCACGGCATAAACCACACACAAGACACGGCATAAACCCCACACAAGGCACGGCATAAACCCAACACAAGACACGGCATAAACCACACACAAGACACGGCATAAACTCCACACAAGGCACGGCATGAACCCCACACAAGGCACGGCATAAACCACACACAGGACACGGCATAAACCCCACACAAGGCACGGCATAAACCACACACAAGACACGGCATAAACCCCACACAAGGCACGGCATAAACCCCACACAAGACACGGCATAAACTCCACACAAGGCACGGCATAAACCCCACAAAAGACACGCATAAACCACACACAAGACACGGCATAAACCCCACACAAGGCACGGCATAAACTCCACACAAGGCACGGCATAAACCACACACAAGACACGGCATGAACCACACACAAGACACGGCATAAACTCCACACAAGGCACGGCATAAACCCCACACAAGGCACGGCATCAACCCCACACAAGACACGGCATAAACCACACACAAGGCATGGCATAAACCACACACAAGACATGGCATAAACCCCACACAAGGCACGGCATAAACCACACACAAGGCACGGCATAAACTCCACACAAGGCACGGCATAAACCCCACACAAGGCACGGCATAAACCCAACACAAGACACGGCATAAACCACACACAAGACACGGCATAAACTCCACACAAGGCACGGCATAAACCCCACACAAGGCACGGCATAAACCCCACACAAGACACGGCATAAACCACACACAAGGCATGGCATAAACCACACACAAGACATGGCATAAACCACACACAAGGCACGGCATAAACTCCACACAAGGCACGGCATAAACCACACACAAGGCACGACATAAACCCCACACAAGACACGGCATAAACCACACACAAGGCATGGAATAAACCACACACAAGACATGGCATTAACCACACACAAGGCATGGCTTAAACCCCACACAAGACACGGCGTAAACCACACACAAGACACGGCATAAACCCCACATAAGGCACGGCATAAACCACACACAAGGCACGGCATAAACCACACACAAGGCACGGCATAAACCACACACAAGACATGGCATAAACCACACACAAGGCATGGCATAAACCACACACAAGACATGGCATAAACTCCACACAAGACACGGCATAAACCCCACACAAGACACGGCATAAATCCCACACAAGGCACGGCATGAACCCCACACAAGGCACGGCATAAACCCCACACAAGACACGGCATAAACTCCACAAAAGGCACGGCATGAACCCCACAAAAGACACGGCATAAACCCCACACAAGGCACGGCATAAACCACACACAAGACACGGCGTAAACCCCACACAAGACACGGCATAAACCACACAAGACACGGCATAAACTCCACACAAGACACGGCATAAACCACACAAGACACGGCATAAACTCCACACAAGGCACGGCATAAACCACACACAAGACACGGCATAAGCCCCACACAAGGCACGGCATAAACCACACACAAGACATGGCATAAACGCCACAAGACACGGCATAAACCCCACACAAGACACGGCATAAACCCCACACAAGGCAAGGCATAAACCACACAAGACACGGCATAAACTCCACACAAGACACGGTATAAACCACACAAGACACGGCATAAACCCCTCACAAGACACGGCATAAACCCCACACAAGACATGGCATAAACCCCACACAAGGCATGGCATAAACCACACACAAGACACGGCATAAACCCCACACAAGGCACGGCATAAACCACACACAAGACACGGCATAAACTCCACACAAGACACGGCATAAACCCCACACAAGGCACGGCATAAACTCCACACAAAGCACGGCATAAACCCCACAAAAGGCACGGCATAAATCCCACACAAGGCACGGCATAAACCCCACAAAAGGCACGGCATAAATCCCACACAAGGCACGGCATAAACCACACACAAGACATGGCATAAACCCCACACAAGGCATGGCATAAACCCCACACAAGGCACGGCATAAACCACACACAAGACACGGCATAAACCCCAAACAAGACACGGCATGAACCCCACACAAGGCACGGCATAAACCCCACACAAGACACGGCATAAACTCCACAAAAGGCACGGCATGAACCCCACAAAAGACACGGCATAAACCCCACACAAGGCACGGCATAAACCACACACAAGACACGGCGTAAACCCCACACAAGACACGGCATAAACCACACAAGACACGGCATAAACTCCACACAAGACACGGCATAAACCACACAAGACACGGCATAAACTCCTCACAAGGCACGGCATAAACCACACACAAGACACGGCATAAACCCCACACAAGGCACGGCATAAACCACACACAAGACATGGCATAAACGCCACAAGACACGGCATAAACCCCACACAAGACACGGCATAAACCCCACACAAGGCAAGGCATAAACCACACAAGACACGGCATAAACTCCACACAAGACACGGTATAAACCACACAAGACACGGCATAAACCCCTCACAAGACACGGCATAAACCCCACACAATACATGGCATAAACCCCACACAAGGCATGGCATAAACCACACACAAGACACGGCATAAACCCCACACAAGGCACGGCATAAACCACACACAAGACACGGCATAAACTCCACACAAGACACGGCATAAACCCCACACAAGGCACGGCATAAACTCCACACAAAGCACGGCATAAACCCCACAAAAGGCACGGCATAAATCCCACACAAGGCACGGCATAAACCCCAAAAAAGGCACGGCATAAATCCCACACAAGGCACGGCATAAACCACACACAAGACATGGCATAAACCCCACACAAGGCATGGCATAAACCCCACACAAGGCACGGCATAAACCACACACAAGACACGGCATAAACCCCACACAAGGCACGGCATAAACTCCACACAAGGCACGGCATAAACCACACACAAGACACGGCATGAACCACACACAAGACACGGCATAAACTCCACACAAGGCACGGCATAAACCCCACACAAGGCACGGCATCAACCCCACACAAGACACGGCATAAACCACACACAAGGCATGGCATAAACCACACACAAGAAATGGCATAAACCCCACACAAGGCACGGCATAAACCACACACAAGGCACGGCATAAACTCCACACAAGGCACGGCATAAACCCCACATAAATCACGGCATAAACCCAACACAAGACACGGCATAAACCACACACAAGACACGGCATAAACTCCACACAAGGCACGGCATAAACCCCACACAAGGCACGGCATAAACCCCACACAAGACACGGCATAAACCACACACAAGGCATGGCATAAACCACAAACAAGACATGGCATAAACCACACACAAGGCACGGCATAAACCCCACACAAGGCACGGCATAAACCACACACAAGGCACGACATAAACCCCACACAAGACACGGCATAAACCACACACAAGGCATGGAATAAACCACACACAAGACATGGCATTAACCACACACAAGGCATGGCTTAAACCCCACACAAGACACGGCGTAAACCACACACAAGACACGGCATAAACCCCACATAAGGCACGGCATAAACCACACACAAGGGACGGCATAAACCACACACAAGGCACGGCATAAACCACACACAAGACATGGCATAAACCACACACAAGGCATGGCATAAACCACACACAAGACATGGCATAAACTCCACACAAGACACGGCATAAACCCCACACAAGACACGGCATAAATCCCACACAAGGCACGGCATGAACCCCACACAAGGCACGGCATAAACCCCACACAAGACACGGCATAAACTCCACAAAAGGCACGGCATAAACCCCACAAAAGACACGGCATAAACCCCACACAAGGCACGGCATAAACCACACTCAAGACACGGCGTAAACCCCACACAAGACACGGCATAAACCACACAAGACACGGCATAAACTCCACACAAGACACGGCATAAACCACACAAGACACGGCATAAACTCCACACAAGGCACGGCATAAACCACACACAAGACACGGCATAAACCCCACACAAGGCACGGCATAAACCCCACACAAGACACGGCATAAATCCCACACAAGGCACGGCATGAACCCCACACAAGGCACGGCATAAACCCCACACAAGACACGGCATAAACTCCACAAAAGGCACGGCATAAACCCCACAAAAGACACGGCATAAACCCCACACAAGGCACGGCATAAACCCCACACCAGGCACGGCATAAACCACACACAAGACATGGCTTAAACCCCACACAAGACACGGCATAAACCCCACACAAGGCACGGCATAAACCACACACAAGATACGGCATAAACCACACAAGACACGGCACAAACCCCACTCAAGGCATGGCATAAACCCCACACAAGGCACGGCATAAACCCCACACAAGGCATGGCATAAACCACACACAAGACACGGCATAAACCCCACACAAGGCACGGCATAAACCACACACAAGACATGGCATAAACCCCACACAAGACACGGCATAAACCCCACACAAGGCACGGCATAAACCACACACAAGACACGGCATAAACCCCACACAAGGCACGGCATAAACCACACACAAGACACGGCATAAACCCCACACAAGGCACGGCATAAACCCCACACAAGACTCGGCATAAACTCCACACAAGGCACGGCATGAACCCCACAAAAGACACGGCATAAACCCCACACAAGGCACGGCATAAACCACACACAAGACACGGCATAAACCCCACACAAGGCACGGCATAAACCCCACACAAGGCACGGCATAAACCACACACAAGACACGGCATAAACCCCACACAAGGCACGGCATAAACCACACACAAGACACGGCATAAACCCCACACAAGGCACGGCATAAACTCCACACAAGGCACGGCATAAACCACATACAAGACATGGCATAAACCCCACACAAGACACGGCATAAACCCCACACAAGGCACGGCATAAACCACACACAAGACACGGCATAAACCACACAAGACACGGCATAAACCCCACTCAAGGCATGGCATAAACCCCACACAAGACACGGCATAAACCCCACACAAGGCACGGCATAAACCACACACAAGACACGGCATAAACCCCACACAAGGCACGGCATAAACCACACACAAGACATGGCATAAACCCCACACAAGACACGGCATAAACCCCACACAAGGCACGGCATAAACCACACACAAGACACGGCATAAACCCCACACAAGGCACGGCATAAACCCAACACAAGACACGGCATAAACCACACACAAGACACGGCATAAACTCCACACAAGGCACGGCATGAACCCCACACAAGGCACGGCATAAACCACACACAGGACACGGCATAAACCCCACACAAGGCACGGCATAAACCACACACAAGACACGGCATAAACCCCACACAAGGCACGGCATAAACCCCACACAAGACACGGCATAAACTCCACACAAGGCACGGCATAAACCCCACAAAAGACACGCATAAACCACACACAAGACACGGCATAAACCCCACACAAGGCACGGCATAAACTCCACACAAGGCACGGCATAAACCACACACAAGACACGGCATGAACCACACACAAGACACGGCATAAACTCCACACAAGGCACGGCATAAACCCCACACAAGGCACGGCATCAACCCCACACAAGACACGGCATAAACCACACACAAGGCATGGCATAAACCACACACAAGACATGGCATAAACCCCACACAAGGCACGGCATAAACCACACACAAGGCACGGCATAAACTCCACACAAGGCACGGCATAAACCCCACACAAGGCACGGCATAAACCCAACACAAGACACGGCATAAACCACACACAAGACACGGCATAAACTCCACACAAGGCACGGCATAAACCCCACACAAGGCACGGCATAAACCCCACACAAGACACGGCATAAACCACACACAAGGCATGGCATAAACCACACACAAGACATGGCATAAACCACACACAAGGCACGGCATAAACCCCACACAAGGCACGGCATAAACCACACACAAGGCACGACATAAACCCCACACAAGACACGGCATAAACCACACACAAGGCATGGAATAAACCACACACAAGACATGGCATTAACCACACACAAGGCATGGCTTAAACCCCACACAAGACACGGCGTAAACCACACACAAGACACGGCATAAACCCCACATAAGGCACGGCATAAACCACACACAAGGCACGGCATAAACCACACACAAGGCACGGCATAAACCACACACAAGACATGGCATAAACCACACACAAGGCATGGCATAAACCACACACAAGACATGGCATAAACTCCACACAAGACACGGCATAAACCCCACACAAGACACGGCATAAATCCCACACAAGGCACGGCATGAACCCCACACAAGGCACGGCATAAACCCCACACAAGACACGGCATAAACTCCACAAAAGGCACGGCATGAACCCCACAAAAGACACGGCATAAACCCCACACAAGGCACGGCATAAACCACACACAAGAAACGGCGTAAACCCCACACAAGACACGGCATAAACCACACAAGACACGGCATAAACTCCACACAAGACACGGCATAAACCACACAAGACACGGCATAAACTCCACACAAGGCACGGCATAAACCACACACAAGACACGGCATAAGCCCCACACAAGGCACGGCATAAACCACACACAAGACATGGCATAAACGCCACAAGACACGGCATAAACCCCACACAAGACACGGCATAAACCCCACACAAGGCAAGGCATAAACCACACAAGACACGGCATAAACTCCACACAAGACACGGTATAAACCACACAAGACACGGCATAAACCCCTCACAAGACACGGCATAAACCCCACACAAGACATGGCATAAACCCCACACAAGGCATGGCATAAACCACACACAAGACACGGCATAAACCCCACACAAGGCACGGCATAAACCACACACAAGACACGGCATAAACTCCACACAAGACACGGCATAAACCCCACACAAGGCACGGCATAAACTCCACACAAAGCACGGCATAAACCCCACAAAAGGCACGGCATAAATCCCACACAAGGCACGGCATAAACCCCACAAAAGGCACGGCATAAATCCCACACAAGGCACGGCATAAACCACACACAAGACATGGCATTAACCCCACACAAGGCATGGCATAAACCCCACACAAGGCACGGCATAAACCACACACAAGACACGGCATAAACCCCAAACAAGACACGGCATGAACCCCACACAAGGCACGGCATAAACCCCACACAAGACACGGCATAAACTCCACAAAAGGCACGGCATGAACCCCACAAAAGACACGGCATAAACCCCACACAAGGCACGGCATAAACCACACACAAGACACGGCGTAAACCCCACACAAGACACGGCATAAACCACACAAGACACGGCATAAACTCCACACAAGACACGGCATAAACCACACAAGACACGGCATAAACTCCTCACAAGGCACGGCATAAACCACACACAAGACACGGCATAAACCCCACACAAGGCACGGCATAAACCACACACAAGACATGGCATAAACGCCACAAGACACGGCATAAACCCCACACAAGACACGGCATAAACCCCACACAAGGCAAGGCATAAACCACACAAGACACGGCATAAACTCCACACAAGACACGGTATAAACCACACAAGACACGGCATAAACCCCTCACAAGACACGGCATAAACCCCACACAATACATGGCATAAACCCCACACAAGGCATGGCATAAACCACACACAAGACACGGCATAAACCCCACACAAGGCACGGCATAAACCACACACAAGACACGGCATAAACTCCACACAAGACACGGCATAAACCCCACACAAGGCACGGCATAAACTCCACACAAAGCACGGCATAAACCCCACAAAAGGCACGGCATAAATCCCACACAAGGCACGGCATAAACCCCAAAAAAGGCACGGCATAAATCCCACACAAGGCACGGCATAAACCACACACAAGACATGGCATAAACCCCACACAAGGCATGGCATAAACCCCACACAAGGCACGGCATAAACCACACACAAGACACGGCATAAACCCCAAACAAGACACGGCATAAATCCCACACAAGACACGGCATAAACCACACACAAGGCACGGCATAAACCACACACAAGACACGGCATAAACCACACAAGACACGGCATAAACCCCACTCAAGGCATGGCATAAATCCCACACAAGGCACGGCATAAACCCCACACAAGGCATGGCATAAACCCCACACAAGACACGGCATAAACCCCACACAAGGCACGGCATAAACCACACACAAGACATGGCATAAACCCCACACAAGACACGGCATAAACCCCACACAAAGCACGGCATAAACCACACACAAGACACGGCATAAACCGTCACAAGGCATGGCATAAGCCACACACAAGACACGGCATAAACCCCACACAAGGCACGGCATAAACCACACACAAGACATGGCATAAACCCAACACAAGACACGGCATAAACCCCACACAAGGCACGGCATAAACCACACACAAGACACGGCATAAACCACACAAGACACGGCATAAACCCCACTCAAGGCATGGCATAAACCCCACACAAGACACGGCATAAACCCCACACAAGGCACGGCATAAACCACACACAAGACACGGCATAAACCCCACACAAGGCACGGCATAAACCACACACAAGACATGGCATAAACCCCACACAAGACACGGCTTAAACCCCACACAAGGCACGGCATAAACCACACACAAGACACGGCATAAACCACACAAGACACGGCATAAACCCCACTCAAGGCATGGCATAAACCCCACACAAGGCACGGCATAAACCCCACACAAGGCATGGCATAAACCACACACAAGTCACGGCATAAACCCCCACACAAGGCACGGCATAAACCACACACAAGACATGGCATAAACCCCACACAAGACACGGCATAAATCCCACACAAGGCACGGCATAAACCACACACAAGACACGGCATAAACCCCACACAAGGCACGGCATAAACCACACACAAGACATGGCATAAACCCCACACAAGACACGGCATAAACCCCACACAAGGCACGGCATAAACCACACACAAGACACGGCATAAACCCCACACAAGGCACGGCATAAACCCCACACAAGACACGGCATAACCTCCACACAAGGCACGGCATAAACCACACACAAGACACGGCATAAACCCCACACAAGACACGGCATAAACCACACAAGACACGGCATAAACTCCACACAAGACACGGCCACACTCAAGACACGGCATAAACTCCACACAAGACACGGCATAAACCACACAAGACACGGCATAAACTCCACACAAGGCACGGCATAAACCACACAAGACACGGCACAAACTCCACACAAGACACGGAATAAACCCCACACAAGACACGGCATAAACTCCACACAAGGCACGGCATAAACCACACAAGACATGGCATAAACCACACAAGACACGGCATAAACTCCACACAAGGCACGGCATAAACCACACACAAGACACGGCATAAACCCCACACAAGACACGGCATAAACCAGACAAGGCACGCCATAAACTCCACACAAGAGACGGCATAAACCACACAAGACACGGCATAAACTCCACACAAGGCACGGCATAAACCCCACACAAGACACGGCATAAACCCCACACAAGGCACGGCATAAACCACACTTAAGACACGGCATAAACCCCACACAAGACACGGCATAAACCACACAAGACACGGCATAAACTCCACACAAGACACGGCATAAACCAGACACAAGACACGGCATAAACCCCACACAAGGCACAGCATAAACCCCACACAAGGCACGGCATAAACCACACACAAGACACGGCATAAACCCCACACAAGGCACGGCATAAACCCCACACAAGGCACGGCATAAACCACACACAAGACACGGCATAAACCCCACACAAGGCACGGCATAAACCACACACAAGACACGGCATAAACCACACAAGACACGGCATAAACCCCACTCAAGGCATGGCATAAACCCCACACAAGGCACGGCATAAACCCCACACAAGGCAGGGCATAAACCACACACAAGACACGGCATAAACCCCACAAAAGGCACGGCATAAACCACACACAAGACATGGCATAAACCCCACACAAGACACGGCATAAACCCCACACAAGGCACGGCATAAACCACACACAAGACACGGCATAAACCCCACACAAGGCACGGCATAAACCACAAAAATACACGGCATAAACCCCACACAAGGCACGGTATAAACCCCACACAAGACACGGCATAAACTCCACACAAGGCACGGCATAAACCCCACACAAGGCACGGCATAAACCCCACACAAGACACGGCATAAACCACACACAAGGCATGGCATAAACCACACAAAAGACATGGCATAAACCACACACAAGGCACGGCATAAACCCCACACAAGGCACGGCATAAACCACACACAAGGCACGACATAAACCCCACACAAGACACGGCATAAACCACACACAAGGCATGGCATAAACCACACACAAGACAAGGCATTAACCACACACAAGACATGGCTTAATCCCCACACAAGACACGGCATAAACCACACACAAGACACGGCATAAACCCCACATAAGGCACGGATTAAACCACACACAAGGCACGGCATAAACCACACACAAGACACGGCATAAACCCCACACAAGGCACGGCATAAACCACACACAAGGCACGCCATAAACCACACACAAGGCATGGCATAAACCACACACAAGACATGGCATAAACCACACACAAGGCATGGCATAAACCACACACAAGACATGGCATAAACTCCACACAAGACACGGCATAAACCCCGCACAAGACACGGCATAAACCCCATACAAGGCACGGCATAAACCCCGCACAAGGCACGGCATAAACCCCACACAAGGCACGGCATAAACCACACACAAGGCACGGCGTAAACCCCACACAAGACACGGCATAAACCACACAAGACACGGCATAAACTCCACACAAGACACGGCATAAACCATACAAGACACGGCATAAACTCCACACAAGGCACGGCATAAACCACACACAAGACACGGCATAAACCCCACACAAGGCACGGCATAAACCACACACAAGACATGGCATAAACCCCTCAAGACACGGCATAAACCCCACACAAGACACGGCATAAACCCCACACAAGGCACGGCATAAACCACACAAGACACGGCATTAACTCCACACAAGACACGTCATAAACCACACAAGACACGGCATAAACCCCACACAAGACACGGCATAAACCCCACACAAGTCATGGCATAAACCCCACACAAGGCATGGCATAAACCACACACAACACACGGCATAAACCCCACACAAGGCACGGCATAAACCACACACAAGACACAGCATAAACTCTACACAAGACACGGCATAAACCCCACACAAGGCACGGCATAAACTCCACACAAAGCACGGCATAAACCCCACAAAAGGCACGGCATAAATCCCACACAAGGCACGGCATAAACCCCACAAAAGGCACGGCATAAATCCCACACAAGGCACGGCATAAACCACACACAAGACTTGGCATAAACCCCTCACAAGGCATGGCATAAACCCCACACAAGGCACGGCATAAACCACACACAATACACGGCATAAACCCCACTCAAGGCACGGCATAAACCCCACACAAGACACGGCATAAACTCCACACAAGGCACGGCATAAACCACACACAAGACACGGCATAAACCCCACACAAGACACGGCATAAACCACACAAGACACGGCATAGACTCCACACAAGACACGGCATAAACCACACACAAGACACGGCATAAACCACACAAGACACGGCATAAACCCCACACAAGACACGGCATAAACCACACAAGACACGGCATAAACTCCACACAAGGCACGGCATAAACCACACAAGACACGGCATAAACTCCACACAAGACACGGCATAAACCCCACACAAGACACGGCATAAACTCCACACAAGGCACGGCATAAACCCCACAAGACACGGCATAAACCACAGAAGACACGGCATAAACTCCACACAAGGCACGGCATAAACCACACAAGACACGGCATAAACCACACACAAGACACGGCATAAACCCCACACAAGACACGGCATAAACCACACATGACACGGCATAAACTCCACACAAGAGACGGCATAAACCACACAAGACACGGCATAAACTCCACACAAGGCACGGCATAAACCCCACACAAGACACGGCATAAACCCCACACAAGGCACGGCATAAACCACACACAAGACAAGGCATAATCCCCACACAAGACACGGTATAAACCACACAAGACACGGCATAAACTCCACACAAGACACGGCATAAACCACACACAAGACACGGCATAAACCCCACACAAGGCACGGCATAAACCACACACAAGACACGGCATAAACCCCACACAAGGCACGGCATAAACCCCACACAAGACACGGCATAAACTCCACACAAGGCACGGCATAAACCCCACAAAAGACACGGCTTAAACCCCACACAAGGCATGGCATAAACCACACACAAGACACGGCATAAACCCCACACAAGGCACGGCATAAACCACACACAAGACACGGCATAAACCCCACACAAGGCACGGCATAAACCACACACAAGACACGGCATAAACCCCACACAAGGCACGGCATAAACTCCACACAAGGCACGGCATAAACCACACACAAGACACGGCATGAACCACACACAAGACACGGCATAAACTCCACACAAGGCACGGCATAAATCCCACACAAGGCACGGCATCAACCCCACACAAGACACGGCATAAACCACACACAAGGCATGGCATAAACCACACACAAGACATGGCATAAACCCCACACAAGGCACGGCATAAACCACACACAAGGCACGGCATAAACTCCACACAAGGCACGGCATAAACCCCACACAAGGCACGGCATAAACCCAACACAAGACACGGCATAAACCACACACAAGACACGGCATAAACTCCACACAAGGCACGGCATAAACCCCACACAAGGCACGGCATATACCCCACACAAGACACGGCATAAACCACACACAAGGCATGGCATAAACCACACACAAGACATGGCATAAACCACACACAAGGCACGGCATAAACCCCACACAAGGCACGGCATAAACCACACACAAGGCACGACATAAACCCCACACAAGACACGGCATAAACCACACACAAGGCATGGAATAAACCACACACAAGACATGGCATTAACCACACACAAGGCATGGCTTAAACCCCACACAAGACACGGCGTAAACCACACACAAGACACGGCATAAACCCCACATAAGGCACGGCATAAACCACACACAAGGCACGGCATAAACCACACACAAGGCACGGCATAAACCACACACAAGACATGGCATAAACCACACACAAGGCATGGCATAAACCACACACAAGACATGGCATAAACTCCACACAAGACACGGCATAAACCCCACACAAGACACGGCATAAATCCCACACAAGGCACGGCATGAACCCCACACAAGGCACGGCATAAACCCCACACAAGACACGGCATAAACTCCACAAAAGGCACGGCATGAACCCCACAAAAGATACGGCATAAACCCCACACAAGGCACGGCATAAACCACACACAAGACACGGCGTAAACCCCACACAAGACACGGCATAAACCACACAAGACACGGCATAAACTCCACACAAGACACGGCATAAACCACACAAGACACGGCATAAACTCCACACAAGGCACGGCATAAACCACACACAAGACACGGCATAAACCCCACACAAGGCACGGCATAAACCACACACAAGACATGGCATAAACGCCACAAGACACGGCATAAACCCCACACAAGACACGGCATAAACCCCACACAAGGCAAGGCATAAACCACACAAGACACGGCATAAACTCCACACAAGACACGGTATAAACCACACAAGACACGGCATAAACCCCTCACAAGACACGGCATAAACCCCACACAAGACATGGCATAAACCCCACACAAGGCATGGCATAAACCAAACACAAGACACGGCATAAACCCCACACAAGGCACGGCATAAACCACACACAAGACACGGCATAAACTCCACACAAGACACGGCATAAACCCCACACAAGGCACGGCATAAACTCCACACAAAGCACGGCATAAACCCCACAACCGGCACGGCATAAATCCCACACAAGGCACGGCATAAACCCCACAAAAGGCACGGCATAAATCCCACACAAGGCACGGCATAAACCACACACAAGACATGGCATAAACCCCACACAAGGCATGGCATAAACCCCACACAAGGCACGGCATAAACCACACACAAGACACGGCATAAACCCCAAACAAGACACGGCATAAATCCCACACAAGACACGGCATAAACCACACACAAGGCACGGCATAAACCACACACAAGACACGGCATAAACCACACAAGACACGGCATAAACCCCACTCAAGGCATGGCATAAATCCCACACAAGGCACGGCATAAACCCCACACAAGGCATGGCATAAACCCCACACAAGACACGGCATAAACCCCACACAAGGCACGGCATAAACCACACACAAGACACGGCATAAACTCCACACAAGGCACGGCATAAACCCCACACAAGGCACGGCATATACCCCACACAAGACACGGCATAAACCACACACAAGGCATGGCATAAACCACACACAAGACATGGCATAAACCACACACAAGGCACGGCATAAACCCCACACAAGGCACGGCATAAACCACACACAAGGCACGACATAAACCCCACACAAGACACGGCATAAACCACACACAAGGCATGGAATAAACCACACACAAGACATGGCATTAACCACACACAAGGCATGGCTTAAACCCCACACAAGACACGGCGTAAACCACACACAAGACACGGCATAAACCCCACATAAGGCACGGCATAAACCACACACAAGGCACGGCATAAACCACACACAAGGCACGGCATAAACCACACACAAGACATGGCATAAACCACACACAAGGCATGGCATAAACCACACACAAGACATGGCATAAACTCCACACAAGACACGGCATAAACCCCACACAAGACACGGCATAAATCCCACACAAGGCACGGCATGAACCCCACACAAGGCACGGCATAAACCCCACACAAGACACGGCATAAACTCCACAAAAGGCACGGCATGAACCCCACAAAAGATACGGCATAAACCCCACACAAGGCACGGCATAAACCACACACAAGACACGGCGTAAACCCCACACAAGACACGGCATAAACCACACAAGACACGGCATAAACTCCACACAAGACACGGCATAAACCACACAAGACACGGCATAAACTCCACACAAGGCACGGCATAAACCACACACAAGACACGGCATAAACCCCACACAAGGCACGGCATAAACCACACACAAGACATGGCATAAACGCCACAAGACACGGCATAAACCCCACACAAGACACGGCATAAACCCCACACAAGGCAAGGCATAAACCACACAAGACACGGCATAAACTCCACACAAGACACGGTATAAACCACACAAGACACGGCATAAACCCCTCACAAGACACGGCATAAACCCCACACAAGACATGGCATAAACCCCACACAAGGCATGGCATAAACCAAACACAAGACACGGCATAAACCCCACACAAGGCACGGCATAAACCACACACAAGACACGGCATAAACTCCACACAAGACACGGCATAAACCCCACACAAGGCACGGCATAAACTCCACACAAAGCACGGCATAAACCCCACAACCGGCACGGCATAAATCCCACACAAGGCACGGCATAAACCCCACAAAAGGCACGGCATAAATCCCACACAAGGCACGGCATAAACCACACACAAGACATGGCATAAACCCCACACAAGGCATGGCATAAACCCCACACAAGGCACGGCATAAACCACACACAAGACACGGCATAAACCACACACAAGACACGGCATAAACCCCACACAAGGCACGGCATAAACCACACACAAGACATGGCATAAACGCCACAAGACACGGCATAAACCCCACACAAGACACGGCATAAACCCCACACAAGGCAAGGCATAAACCACACAAGACACGGCATAAACTCCACACAAGACACGGTATAAACCACACAAGACACGGCATAAACCCCTCACAAGACACGGCATAAACCCCACACAAGACATGGCATAAACCCCACACAAGGCATGGCATAAACCAAACACAAGACACGGCATAAACCCCACACAAGGCACGGCATAAACCACACACAAGACACGGCATAAACTCCACACAAGACACGGCATAAACCCCACACAAGGCACGGCATAAACTCCACACAAAGCACGGCATAAACCCCACAACCGGCACGGCATAAATCCCACACAAGGCACGGCATAAACCCCACAAAAGGCACGGCATAAATCCCACACAAGGCACGGCATAAACCACACACAAGACATGGCATAAACCCCACACAAGGCATGGCATAAACCCCACACAAGGCACGGCATAAACCACACACAAGACACGGCATAAACCCCAAACAAGACACGGCATAAATCCCACACAAGACACGGCATAAACCACACACAAGGCACGGCATAAACCACACACAAGACACGGCATAAACCACACAAGACACGGCATAAACCCCACTCAAGGCATGGCATAAATCCCACACAAGGCACGGCATAAACCCCACACAAGGCATGGCATAAACCCCACACAAGACACGGCATAAACCCCACACAAGGCACGGCATAAACCACACACAAGACATGGCATAAACCCCACACAAGACACGGCATAAACCCCACACAAAGCACGGCATAAACCACACACAAGACACGGCATAAACCCCACACAAGGCATGGCATAAGCCACACACAAGACACGGCATAAACCCCACACAAGGCACGGCATAAACCACACACAAGACATGGCATAAACCCAACACAAGACACGGCATAAACCCCACACAAGGCACGGCATAAACCACACACAAGACACGGCATAAACCACACAAGACACGGCATAAAGCCCACTCAAGGCATGGCATAAACCCCACACAAGACACGGCATAAACCCCACACAAGGCACGGCATAAACCACACACAAGACACGGCATAAACCCCACACAAGGCACGGCATAAACCACACACAAGACATGGCATAAACCCCACACAAGACACGGCATAAACCCCACACAAGGCACGGCATAAACCACACACAAGACACGGCATAAACCCCACACAAGGCACGGTATAAACCACACACAAGACATGGCATAAACCCCACACAAGACACGGCATAAACCCCACACAAGGCACGGCATAAACCACACACAAGACGCGGCATAAACCCCACACAAGGCACGGCATAAACCCCACACAAGACACGGCATAAACTCCACACAAGGCACGGCATAAACCACACACAAGACACGGCATAAACCCCACACAAGACACGGCATAAACCACACAAGACACGGCATAAACTCCACACAAGACACGGCCACACTCAAGACACGGCATAAACTCCACACAAGACACGGCATAAACCACACAAGACACGGCATAAACTCCACACAAGGCACGGCATAAACCACACAAGACACGGCACAAACTCCACACAAGACACGGAATAAACCCCACACAAGACACGGCATAAACTCCACACAAGGCACGGCATAAACCACACAAGACATGGCATAAACCACACAAGACACGGCATAAACTCCACACAAGGCACGGCATAAACCACACACAAGACACGGCATAAACTCCACACAAGACACGGCATAAACCACACAAGACACGGCATAAACTCGGCATAATCCCCACACAAGGCACGGCATAAACCCCACACAAGGCACGGCATAAACCACACACAAGACACGGCATAAACCCCACACAAGGCACGGCATAAACCACACACAAGACATGGCATAAACCCCACACAAGTCACGGCATAAACCCCACACAAGGCACGGCATAAACCACACACAAGACACGGCATAAACCACACAAGACACGGCATAAACCCCACTCAAGGCATGGCATAAACCCCACACAAGGCACGGCATAAACCCCACACAAGGCAGGGCATAAACCGCACACAAGACACGGCATAAACCCCACAAAAGGCACGGCATAAACCACACACAAGACATGGCATAAACCCCACACAAGACACGGCATAAACCCCACACAAGGCACGGCATAAACCACACACAAGACACGGCATAAACCCCACACAAGGCACGGCATAAACCACAAAAATACACGGCATAAACCCCACACAAGGCACGGCATAAACCCCACACAAGACACGGCATAAACTCCACACAAGGCACGGCATAAACCCCACACAAGGCACGGCATAAACCCCACACAAGACACGGCATAAACCACACACAAGGCATGGCATAAACCACACAAAAGACATGGCATAAACCACACACAAGGCACGGCATAAACCCCACACAAGGCACGGCATAAACCACACACAAGGCACGACATAAACCCCACACAAGACACGGCATAAACCACACACAAGGCATGGCATAAACCACACACAAGACATGGCATTAACCACACACAAGACATGGCTTAAACCCCACACAAGACACGGCATAAACAACACACAAGACACGGCATAAACCCCACATAAGGCACGGCATAAACCACACACAAGGCACGGCATAAACCACACACAAGACACGGCATAAACCCCACACAAGGCACGGCATAAACCACACACAAGGCACGGCATAAACCACACACAAGGCATGGCATAAACCACACACAAGACATGGCATAAACCACACACAAGGCATGGCATAAACCACACACAAGACATGGCATAAACTCCACACAAGACACGGCAAAAAACCCCACACAAGACACGGCATAAACCCCATACAAGGCACGGCATAAACCCCACACAAGGCACGGCATAAACCCCACACAAGGCACGGCATAAACCACACACAAGACACGGCGTAAATCCCACACAAGACACGGCATAAACCACACAAGACACGGCATAAACTCCACACAAGACACGGCATAAACCATACAAGACACGGCATAAACTCCACACAAGGCACGGCATAAACCACACACAAGACACGGCATAAACCCCACACAAGGCACGGCATAAACCACACACAAGACATGGCATAAACCCCACAAGACACGGCATAAACCCCACACAAGACACGGCATAAACCCCACACAAGGCACGGCATAAACCACACAAGACACGGCATAAACTCCACACAAGACACGTCATAAACCACACAAGACACGGCATAAACCCCACACAAGACACGGCATAAACCCCACACAAGTCATGGCATAAACCCCACACAAGGCATGGCATAAACCACACACAACACACGGCATAAACCCCACACAAGGCACGGCATAAACCACACACAAGACACAGCATAAACTCCACACAAGACACGGCATAAACCCCACACAAGGCACGGCATAAACTCCACACAAAGCACGGCATAAACCCCACAAAAGGCACGGCATAAATCCCACACAAGGCACGGCATAAACCCCACAAAAGGCACGGCATAAATCCCACACAAGGCACGGCATAAACCACACACAAGACTTGGCATAAACCCCACACAAGGCATGGCATAAACCCCACACAAGGCACGGCATAAACCACACACAAGACACGGCATAAACCCCACACAAGGCACGGCATAAACCCCACACAAGACACGGCATAAACTCCACACAAGGCACGGCATAAACCACACACAAGACACGGCATAAACCCCACACAAGACACGGCATAAACCACACAAGACACGGCATAGACTCCACACAAGACACGGCATAAACCACACACAAGACACGGCATAAACCACACAAGACACGGCATAAACTCCACACAAGACACGGCATAAACCACACAAGACACGGCATAAACTCCACACAAGGCACGGCATAAACCACACAAGACACGGCATAAACTCCACACAAGACACGGCATAAACCCCACACAAGACACGGCATAAACTCCACACAAGGCACGGCATAAACCACACAAGACACGGCATAAACCACACAAGACACGGCATAAACTCCACACAAGGCACGGCATAAACCACACAAGACACGGCATAAACCACACACAAGACACGGCATAAACCCCACACAAGACACGGCATAAACCACACATGACACGGCATAAACTCCACACAAGAGACGGCATAAACCACACAAGACACGGCATAAACTCCACACAAGGCACGGCATAAACCCCACACAAGACACGGCATAAACCCCACACAAGGCACGGCATAAACCACACACAAGACAAGGCATAATCCCCACACAAGACACGGTATAAACCACACAAGACACGGCATAAACTCCACACAAGACACGGCATAAACCACACACAAGACACGGCATAAACCCCACACAAGGCACGGCATAAACCCCACACAAGACACGGCATAAACCACACACAAGACACGGCATAAACCCCACACCAGGCACGGCATAAACCACACACAAGACATGGCATAAACCCCACACAAGACACGGCATAAACCCCACACAAGGCACGGCATAAACCACACACAAGATACGGCATAAACCACACAAGACACGGCATAAACCCCACTCAAGGCATGGCATAAACCCCACACAAGGCACGGCATAAACCCCACACAAGGCATGGCATAAACCACACACAAGACACGGCATAAACCCCACACAAGGCACGGCATAAACCACACACAAGACATGGCATAAACCCCACACAAGACACGGCATAAACCCCACACAAGGCACGGCATAAACCACACACAAGACACGGCATAAACCCCTCACAAGGCACGGCATAAACCACACACAAGACACGGCATAAACCCCACACAAGGCACGGCATAAACCCCACACAAGACACGGCATAAACTCCACACAAGGCACGGCATGAACCCCACAAAAGACGCGGCATAACCGCCACACAAGGCACGGCATAAACCACACACAAGACACGGCATAAACCCCACACAAGGCACGGCATAAACCCCACACAAGGCACGGCATAAACAACACACAAGACACGGCATAAACCCCACACAAGGCACGGCATAAACCACACACAAGACACGGCATAAACCCCACACAAGGCACGGCATAAACTCCACACA
This sequence comes from Meconema thalassinum, assembly GCA_946902985.2. NCBI lineage: Eukaryota > Metazoa > Arthropoda > Insecta > Orthoptera > Tettigoniidae > Meconema > Meconema thalassinum. The sequence goes on along the minus strand of OX336394.1, from coordinate 440,479,069 downwards.
AGGCACGGCATAAACCACATACAAGACATGGCATAAACCCCACACAAGACACGGCATAAACCCCACACAAGGCACGGCATAAACCACACACAAGACACGGCATAAACCACACAAGACACGGCATAAACCCCACTCAAGGCATGGCATAAACCCCACACAAAACACGGCATAAACCCCACACAAGGCACGGCATAAACCACACACAAGACACGGCATAAACCCCACACAAGGCACGGCATAAACCACACACAAGAGATGGCATAAACCCCACAAAAGACACGGCATAAACCCCACACAAGGCACGGCATAAACCACACACAAGACACGGCATAAACCGCACAAGACACGGCATAAACCCCACTCAAGGCATGGCATAAACCCCACACAAGGCACGGTATAAACCCCACACAAGGCATGGCATAAACCACACACAAGACACGGCATAAACCCCACACAAGGCACGGCATAAACCACACACAAGACATGGCATAAACCCAACACAAGACACGGCATAAATCCCACACAAGGCACGGCATAAACCACACACAAGACTCGGCATAAACCCCACACAAGGCACGGCATAAACCACACACAAGACATGGCATAAACCACACACAAGACATGGCATAAACCCCACACAAGACACGGCATAAATCCCACACAAGGCACGGCATAAACCACACACAAGACACGGCATAAACCCCACACAAGGCACGGCATATACCCAACACAAGACACGGCATAAACCACACACAAGACACGGCATAAACTCCACACAAGGCACGGCATAAACCCCACACAAGGCACGGCATAAACCACACACAAGACACGGCATAAACCCCACACAAGACACGGCATAAACCACACAAGACACGGCATAGACTCCACACAAGACACGGCATAAACCACACACAAGACACGGCATAAACCACACAAGACACGGCATAAACTCCACACAAGACACGGCATAAACCACACAAGACACGGCATAAACTCCACACAAGGCACGGCATAAACCACACACAAGACATGGCATAAGCCCCACACAAGACACGGCATAAACCCCACACTAGGCACGGCATAAACCACACACAAGATACGGCATAAACCACACAAGACACGGCACAAACCCCACTCAAGGCATGGCATAAACCCCACACAAGGCACGGCATAAACCCCACAAAAGGCATGGCATAAACCACACACAAGACACGGCATAAACCCCACACAAGGCACGGCATAAACCACACACAAGACATGGCATAAACCCCACACAAGACACGGCATAAACCCCACACAAGGCACGGCATAAACCACACACAAGACACGGCATAAACCCCACACAAGGCACGGCATAAACCACACACAAGACACGGCATAAACCCCACACAAGGCACGGCATAAACCCCACACAAGACACGGCATAAACTCCACACAAGGCACGGCATGAACCCCACAAAAGACACGGCATAAACCCCACACAAGGCACGGCATAAACCACACACAAGACACGGCATAAACCCCACACAAGGCACGGCATAAGCCCCACACAAGGCACGGCATAAACTACACACAAGACACGGCATATACCCCACACAAGGCACGGCATAAACCACACACAAGACACGGCATAAACCCCACACAAGGCACGGCATAAACTCCACACAAGGCACGGCATAAACCACACACAAGACATGGCATAAACCCCACACAAGACACGGCATAAACCCCACACAAGGCACGGCATAAACCACACACAAGACACGGCATAAACCACACAAGACACGGCATAAACCCCACTCAAGGCATGGCATAAACCCCACACAAGACACGGCATAAACCCCACACAAGGCACGGCATAAACCACACACAAGACACGCCATAAACCCCACACAAGGCACGGCATAAACCACACACAAGACATGGCATAAACCCCACACAAGACACGGCATAAACCCCACACAAGGCACGGCATAAACCACACACAAAACACGGCATAAACCCCACACAAGGCACGGCATAAACCCAACACAAGACACGGCATAAACCACACACAGGACACGGCATAAACTCCACACAAGGCACGGCATGAACCCAACACAAGGCACGGCATAAACCACACACAAGACACGGCATAAACCCCACACAAGGCACGGCATAAACCACACACAAGACACGGCATAAACCCCACACAAGGCACGGCATAAACCCCACACAAGACACGGCATAAACTCCACACAAGGCACGGCATAAACCCCACAAAAGACACGGCTTAAACCCCACACAAGGCACGGCATAAACCACACACAAGACACGGCATAAACCCCACACAAGGCACGGCATAAACCCCACACAAGGCACGGCATAAACCACACACAAGACACGGCATAAACCCCACACAAGGCACGGCATAAACCACACACAAGACACGGCATAAACCCCACACAAGGCACGGCATAAACTCCACACAAGGCAGGGCATAAACCACACACAAGACACGGCATGAACCACACACAAGACACGGCATAAACTCCACACAAGGCACGGCATAAACCCCACACAAGGCACGGCATCAACCCCACACAAGACACGGCATAAACCACACACAAGGCATGGCATAAACCACACACAAGACATGGCATAAACCCCACACAAGGCACGGCATAAACCACACACAAGGCACGGCATAAACTCCACACAAGGCACGGCATAAACCCCACACAAGGCACGGCATAAACCCAACACAAGACACGGCATAAACCACACACAAGACACGGCATAAACTCCACACAAGGCACGGCATAAACCCCACACAAGGCACGGCATAAACCCCACACAAGACACGGCATAAACCACACACAAGGCATGGCATAAACCACACACAAGACATGGCATAAACCACACACAAGGCACGGCATAAACCCCACACAAGGCACGGCATAAACCACACACAAGGCACGACATAAACCCCACACAAGACACGGCATAAACCACACACAAGGCATGGAATAAACCACAGACAAGACATGGCATTAACCACACACAAGGCATGGCTTAAACCCCACACAAGACACGGCGTAAACCACACACAAGACACGGCATAAACCCCACATAAGGCACGGCATAAACCACACAAAAGGCACGGCATAAACCACACACAAGGCACGGCATAAACCACACACAAGACATGGCATAAACCACACACAAGGCATGGCATAAACCACACACAAGACATGGCATTAACTCCACACAAGACACGGCATAAACCCCACACAAGACACGGCATAAATCCCACACAAGGCACGGCATGAACCCCACACAAGGCACGGCATAAACCCCACACAAGACACGGCATAAACTCCACAAAGGCACGGCATAAACCCCACAAAAGACACGGCATAAACCCCACACAAGGCACGGCATAAACCACACACAAGACACGGCGTAAACCCCACACAAGACACGGCATAAACCACACAAGACACGGCATAAACTCCACACAAGACACGGCATAAACCACACAAGACACGGCATAAACTCCACACAAGGCACGGCATAAACCACACACAAGACACGGCATAAACCCCACACAAGGCACGGCATAAACCCCACACAAGACACGGCATAAATCCCACACAAGGCACGGCATGAACCCCACACAAGGCACGGCATAAACCCCACACAAGACACGGCATAAACTCCACAAAAGGCACGGCATAAACCCCACAAAAGACACGGCATAAACCCCACACAAGGCACGGCATAAACCCCACACCAGGCACGGCATAAACCACACACAAGACATGGCATAAACCCCACACAAGACACGGCATAAACCCCACACAAGGCACGGCATAAACCACACACAAGATACGGCATAAACCACACAAGACACGGCACAAACCCCACTCAAGGCATGGCATAAACCCCACACAAGGCACGGCATAAACCCCACACAAGGCATGTCATAAACCACACACAAGACACGGCATAAACCCCACACAAGACACGGCATAAACCCCACACAAGGCACGGCACAAACCCCACAAAGGCACGGCATAAACCCCACACAAGAGACGGCATAAACTCCACACAAGGCACGGCATAAACCCCACAAAAGACACGGCACAAACCCCACTCAAGGCATGGCATAAACCCCACACAAGGCACGGCATAAACCCCACACAAGACACGGCGTAAACCACACACAAGACACGGCATAAACCCCACATAAGGCACGGCATAAACCCCACACAAGGCACGGCATAAACCACACACAAGACACGGCATAAACCCCACACAAGGCACGGCATAAACCCCACACAAGACTCGGCATAAACTCCACACAAGGCACGGCATGAACCCCACAAAAGACACGGCATAAACCCCACACAAGGCACGGCATAAACCACACACAAGACACGGCATAAACCCCACACAAGGCACGGCATAAACCCCACACAAGGCACGGCATAAACCACACACAAGACACGGCATAAACCCCACACAAGGCACGGCATAAACCACACACAAGACACGGCATAAACCCCACACAAGGCACGGCATAAACCCCACACAAGGCACGGCATAAACCACACACAAGACACGGCATAAACCACACAAGACACGGCATAAACCCCACTCAAGGCATGGCATAAACCCCACACAAGACACGGCATAAACCCCACACAAGGCACGGCATAAACCACACACAAGACACGGCATAAACCCCACACAAGGCACGGCATAAACCACACACAAGAGATGGCATAAACCCCACAAAAGACACGGCATAAACCCCACACAAGGCACGGCATAAACCACACACAAGACACGGCATAAACCGCACAAGACACGGCATAAACCCCACTCAAGGCATGGCATAAACCCCACACAAGGCACGGTATAAACCCCACACAAGGCATGGCATAAACCACACACAAGACACGGCATAAACCCCACACAAGGCACGGCATAAACCACACACAAGACATGGCATAAACCCAACACAAGACACGGCATAAATCCCACACAAGACACGGCATAAACCACACACAAGACTCGGCATAAACCCCACACAAGGCACGGCATAAACCACACACAAGACATGGCATAAACCCCACACAAGACACGGCATAAACCCCACACAAGGCACGGCATAAACCACACACAAGACACGGCATAAACCCCACACAAGGCACGGCATATACCCAACACAAGACACGGCATAAACCACACACAAGACACGGCATAAACTCCACACAAGGCACGGCATAAACCCCACACAAGGCACGGCATAAACCACACACAAGACACGGCATAAACCCCACACAAGACACGGCATAAACCACACAAGACACGGCATAGACTCCACACAAGACACGGCATAAACCACACACAAGACACGGCATAAACCACACAAGACACGGCATAAACTCCACACAAGACACGGCATAAACCACACAAGACACGGCATAAACTCCACACAAGGCACGGCATAAACCACACACAAGACATGGCATAAGCCCCACACAAGACACGGCATAAACCCCACACTAGGCACGGCATAAACCACACACATGATACGGCATAAACCACACAAGACACGGCACAAACCCCACTCAAGGCATGGCATAAACCCCACACAAGGCACGGCATAAACCCCACAAAAGGCATGGCATAAACCACACACAAGACACGGCATAAACCCCACACAAGGCACGGCATAACCCCCACACAAGGCACGGCATAAACCACACAAGACACGGCATAAACTCCACACAAGACACGTCATAAACCACACAAGACACGGCATAAACCCCACACAAGACACGGCATAAACCCCACACAAGTCATGGCATAAACCCCACACAAGGCATGGCATAAACCACACACAACACACGGCATAAACCCCACACAAGGCATGGCATAAACCACACACAAGACACAGCATAAACTCCACACAAGACACGGCATAAACCCCACACAAGGCACGGCATAAACTCCACACAAAGCACGGCATAAACCCCACAAAAGGCACGGCATAAATCCCACACAAGGCACGGCATAAACCCCACAAAAGGCACGGCATAAATCCCACACAAGGCACGGCATAAACCACACACAAGACTTGGCATAAACCCCACACAAGGCATGGCATAAACCCCACACAAGGCACGGCATAAACCACACACAAGACACGGCATAAACCCCACACAAGGCACGGCATAAACCCCACACAAGACACGGCATAAACTCCACACAAGGCACGGCATAAACCACACACAAGACACGGCATAAACCCCACACAAGACACGGCATAAACCACACAAGACACGGCATAGACTCCACACAAGACACGGCATAAACCACACACAAGACACGGCATAAACCACACAAGACACGGCATAAACTCCACACAAGACACGGCATAAACCACACAAGACACGGCATAAACTCCACACAAGGCACGGCATAAACCACACAAGACACGGCATAAACTCCACACAAGACACGGCATAAACCCCACACAAGACACGGCATAAACTCCACACAAGGCACGGCATAAACCACACAAGACACGGCATAAACCACACAAGACACGGCATAAACTCCACACAAGGCACGGCATAAACCACACAAGACACGGCATAAACCACACACAAGACACGGCATAAACCCCACACAAGACACGGCATAAACCACACATGACACGGCATAAACTCCACACAAGAGACGGCATAAACCACACAAGACACGGCATAAACTCCACACAAGGCACGGCATAAACCCCACACAAGACACGGCATAAACCCCACACAAGGCACGGCATAAACCACACACAAGACAAGGCATAATCCCCACACAAGACACGGTATAAACCACACAAGACACGGCATAAACTCCACACAAGACACGGCATAAACCACACACAAGACACGGCATAAACCCCACACAAGGCACGGCATAAACCCCACACAAGACACGGCATAAACCACACACAAGACACGGCATAAACCCCACACCAGGCACGGCATAAACCACACACAAGACATGGCATAAACCCCACACAAGACACGGCATAAACCCCACACAAGGCACGGCATAAACCACACACAAGATACGGCATAAACCACACAAGACACGGCATAAACCCCACTCAAGGCATGGCATAAACCCCACACAAGGCACGGCATAAACCCCACACAAGGCATGGCATAAACCACACACAAGACACGGCATAAACCCCACACAAGGCACGGCATAAACCACACACAAGACATGGCATAAACCCCACACAAGACACGGCATAAACCCCACACAAGGCACGGCATAAACCACACACAAGACACGGCATAAACCCCTCACAAGGCACGGCATAAACCACACACAAGACACGGCATAAACCCCACACAAGGCACGGCATAAACCCCACACAAGACACGGCATAAACTCCACACAAGGCACGGCATGAACCCCACAAAAGACGCGGCATAACCCCCACACAAGGCACGGCATAAACCACACACAAGACACGGCATAAACCCCACACAAGGCACGGCATAAACCCCACACAAGGCACGGCATAAACAACACACAAGACACGGCATAAACCCCACACAAGGCACGGCATAAACCACACACAAGACACGGCATAAACCCCACACAAGGCACGGCATAAACTCCACACAAGGCACGGCATAAACCACATACAAGACATGGCATAAACCCCACACAAGACACGGCATAAACCCCACACAAGGCACGGCATAAACCACACACAAGACACGGCATAAACCACACAAGACACGGCATAAACCCCACTCAAGGCATGGCATAAACCCCACACAAGACACGGCATAAACCCCACACAAGGCACGGCATAAACCACACACAAGACACGGCATAAACCCCACACAAGGCACGGCATAAACCACACACAAGAGATGGCATAAACCCCACAAAAGACACGGCATAAACCCCACACAAGGCACGGCATAAACCACACACAAGACACGGCATAAACCGCACAAGACACGGCATAAACCCCACTCAAGGCATGGCATAAACCCCACACAAGGCACGGTATAAACCCCACACAAGGCATGGCATAAACCACACACAAGACACGGCATAAACCCCACACAAGGCACGGCATAAACCACACACAAGACATGGCATAAACCCAACACAAGACACGGCATAAATCCCACACAAGGCACGGCATAAACCACACACAAGACTCGGCATAAACCCCACACAAGGCACGGCATAAACCACACACAAGACATGGCATAAACCCCACACAAGACACGGCATAAACCCCACACAAGGCACGGCATAAACCACACACAAGACACGGCATAAACCCCACACAAGGCACGGCATATACCCAACACAAGACACGGCATAAACCACACACAAGACACGGCATAAACTCCACACAAGGCACGGCATAAACCCCACACAAGGCACGGCATAAACCACACACAAGACACGGCATAAACCCCACACAAGACACGGCATAAACCACACAAGACACGGCATAGACTCCACACAAGACACGGCATAAACCACACACAAGACACGGCATAAACCACACAAGACACGGCATAAACTCCACACAAGACACGGCATAAACCACACAAGACACGGCATAAACTCCACACAAGGCACGGCATAAACCACACACAAGACATGGCATAAGCCCCACACAAGACACGGCATAAACCCCACACTAGGCACGGCATAAACCACACACAAGATACGGCATAAACCACACAAGACACGGCACAAACCCCACTCAAGGCATGGCATAAACCCCACACAAGGCACGGCATAAACCCCACAAAAGGCATGGCATAAACCACACACAAGACACGGCATAAACCCCACACAAGGCACGGCATAAACCACACACAAGACATGGCATAAACCCCACACAAGACACGGCATAAACCCCACACAAGGCACGGCATAAACCACACACAAGACACGGCATAAACCCCACAGAAGGCACGGCATAAACCACACACAAGACACGGCATAAACCCCACACAAGGCACGGCATAAACCCCACACAAGACACGGCATAAACTCCACACAAGGCACGGCATGAACCCCACAAAAGACTCGGCATAAACCCCACACAAGGCACGGCATAAACCACACACAAGACACGGCATAAACCCCACACAAGGCACGGCATAAGCCCCACACAAGGCACGGCATAAACCACACACAAGACACGGCATATACCCCACACAAGGCACGGCATAAACCACACACAAGACACGGCATAAACCCCACACAAGGCACGGCATAAACTCCACACAAGGCACGGCATAAACCACACACAAGACATGGCATAAACCCCACACAAGACACGGCATAAACCCCACACAAGGCACGGCATAAACCACACACAAGACACGGCATAAACCACACAAGACACGGCATAAACCCCACTCAAGGCATGGCATAAACCCCACACAAGACACGGCATAAACCCCACACAAGGCACGGCATAAACCACACACAAGACACGCCATAAACCCCACACAAGGCACGGCATAAACCACACACAAGACATGGCATAAACCCCACACAAGACACGGCATAAACCCCACACAAGGCACGGCATAAACCACACACAAAACACGGCATAAACCCCACACAAGGCACGGCATAAACCCAACACAAGACACGGCATAAACCACACACAGGACACGGCATAAACTCCACACAAGGCACGGCATGAACCCAACACAAGGCACGGCATAAACCACACACAAGACACGGCATAAACCCCACACAAGACACGGCATAAACCACACATGACACGGCATAAACTCCACACAAGAGACGGCATAAACCACACAAGACACGGCATAAACTCCACACAAGGCACGGCATAAACCACACAAGACACGGCATAAACTCCACACAAGACACGGCATAAACCCCACACAAGACACGGCATAAACTCCACACAAGGCACGGCATAAACCACACAAGACACGGCATAAACCACACAAGACACGGCATAAACTCCACACAAGGCACGGCATAAACCACACAAGACACGGCATAAACCACACACAAGACACGGCATAAACCCCACACAAGACACGGCATAAACCACACATGACACGGCATAAACTCCACACAAGAGACGGCATAAACCACACAAGACACGGCATAAACTCCACACAAGGCACGGCATAAACCCCACACAAGACACGGCATAAACCCCACACAAGGCACGGCATAAACCACACACAAGACAAGGCATAATCCCCACACAAGACACGGTATAAACCACACAAGACACGGCATAAACTCCACACAAGACACGGCATAAACCACACACAAGACACGGCATAAACCCCACACAAGGCACGGCATAAACCCCACACAAGACACGGCATAAACCACACACAAGACACGGCATAAACCCCACACCAGGCACGGCATAAACCACACACAAGACATGGCATAAACCCCACACAAGACACGGCATAAACCCCACACAAGGCACGGCATAAACCACACACAAGATACGGCATAAACCACACAAGACACGGCATAAACCCCACTCAAGGCATGGCATAAACCCCACACAAGGCACGGCATAAACCCCACACAAGGCATGGCATAAACCACACACAAGACACGGCATAAACCCCACACAAGGCACGGCATAAACCACACACAAGACATGGCATAAACCCCACACAAGACACGGCATAAACCCCACACAAGGCACGGCATAAACCACACACAAGACACGGCATAAACCCCTCACAAGGCACGGCATAAACCACACACAAGACACGGCATAAACCCCACACAAGGCACGGCATAAACCCCACACAAGACACGGCATAAACTCCACACAAGGCACGGCATGAACCCCACAAAAGACGCGGCATAACCCCCACACAAGGCACGGCATAAACCACACACAAGACACGGCATAAACCCCACACAAGGCACGGCATAAACCCCACACAAGGCACGGCATAAACAACACACAAGACACGGCATAAACCCCACACAAGGCACGGCATAAACCACACACAAGACACGGCATAAACCCCACACAAGGCACGGCATAAACTCCACACAAGGCACGGCATAAACCACATACAAGACATGGCATAAACCCCACACAAGACACGGCATAAACCCCACACAAGGCACGGCATAAACCACACACAAGACACGGCATAAACCACACAAGACACGGCATAAACCCCACTCAAGGCATGGCATAAACCCCACACAAGACACGGCATAAACCCCACACAAGGCACGGCATAAACCACACACAAGACACGGCATAAACCCCACACAAGGCACGGCATAAACCACACACAAGAGATGGCATAAACCCCACAAAAGACACGGCATAAACCCCACACAAGGCACGGCATAAACCACACACAAGACACGGCATAAACCGCACAAGACACGGCATAAACCCCACTCAAGGCATGGCATAAACCCCACACAAGGCACGGTATAAACCCCACACAAGGCATGGCATAAACCACACACAAGACACGGCATAAACCCCACACAAGGCACGGCATAAACCACACACAAGACATGGCATAAACCCAACACAAGACACGGCATAAATCCCACACAAGGCACGGCATAAACCACACACAAGACTCGGCATAAACCCCACACAAGGCACGGCATAAACCACACACAAGACATGGCATAAACCCCACACAAGACACGGCATAAACCCCACACAAGGCACGGCATAAACCACACACAAGACACGGCATAAACCCCACACAAGGCACGGCATATACCCAACACAAGACACGGCATAAACCACACACAAGACACGGCATAAACTCCACACAAGGCACGGCATAAACCCCACACAAGGCACGGCATAAACCACACACAAGACACGGCATAAACCCCACACAAGACACGGCATAAACCACACAAGACACGGCATAGACTCCACACAAGACACGGCATAAACCACACACAAGACACGGCATAAACCACACAAGACACGGCATAAACTCCACACAAGACACGGCATAAACCACACAAGACACGGCATAAACTCCACACAAGGCACGGCATAAACCACACACAAGACATGGCATAAGCCCCACACAAGACACGGCATAAACCCCACACTAGGCACGGCATAAACCACACACAAGATACGGCATAAACCACACAAGACACGGCACAAACCCCACTCAAGGCATGGCATAAACCCCACACAAGGCACGGCATAAACCCCACAAAAGGCATGGCATAAACCACACACAAGACACGGCATAAACCCCACACAAGGCACGGCATAAACCACACACAAGACATGGCATAAACCCCACACAAGACACGGCATAAACCCCACACAAGGCACGGCATAAACCACACACAAGACACGGCATAAACCCCACACAAGGCACGGCATAAACCACACACAAGACACGTCATAAACCCCACACAAGGCACGGCATAAACCCCACACAAGACACGGCATAAACTCCACACAAGGCACGGCATGAACCCCACAAAAGACACGGCATAAACCCCACACAAGGCACGGCATAAACCACACACAAGACACGGCATAAACCCCACACAAGGCACGGCATAAGCCCCACACAAGGCACGGCATAAACCACACACAAGACACGGCATATACCCCACACAAGGCACGGCATAAACCACACACAAGACACGGCATAAACCCCACACAAGGCACGGCATAAACTCCACACAAGGCACGGCATAAACCACACACAAGACATGGCATAAACCCCACACAAGACACGGCATAAACCCCACACAAGGCACGGCATAAACCACACACAAGACACGGCATAAACCACACAAGACACGGCATAAACCCCACTCAAGGCATGGCATAAACCCCACACAAGACACGGCATAAACCCCACACAAGGCACGGCATAAACCACACACAAGACACGCCATAAACCCCACACAAGGCACGGCATAAACCACACACAAGACATGGCATAAACCCCACACAAGACACGGCATAAACCCCACACAAGGCACGGCATAAACCACACACAAAACACGGCATAAACCCCACACAAGGCACGGCATAAACCCAACACAAGACACGGCATAAACCACACACAGGACACGGCATAAACTCCACACAAGGCACGGCATGAACCCAACACAAGGCACGGCATAAACCACACACAAGACTCGGCATAAACCCCACACAAGGCACGGCATAAACCACACACAAGACACGGCATAAACCCCACACAAGGCACGGCATAAACCCCACACAAGACACGGCATAAACTCCACACAAGGCACGGCATAAACCCCACAAAAGACACGGCTTAAACCCCACACAAGGCACGGCATAAACCACACACAAGACACGGCATAAACCCCACACAAGGCACGGCATAAACCCCACACAAGGCACGGCATAAACCACACACAAGACACGGCATAAACCCCACACAAGGCACGGCATAAACCACACACAAGACACGGCATAAACCCCACACAAGGCACGGCATAAACTCCACACAAGGCACGGCATAAACCACACACAAGACACGGCATGAACCACACTCAAGACACGGCATAAACTCCACACAAGGCACGGCATAAACCCCACACAAGGCACGGCATCAACCCCACACAAGACACGGCATAAACCACACACAAGGCATGGCATAAACCACACACAAGACATGGCATAAACCCCACACAAGGCACGGCATAAACCACACACAAGGCACGGCATAAACTCCACACAAGGCACGGCATAAACCCCACACAAGGCACGGCATAAACCCAACACAAGACACGGCATAAACCACACACAAGACACGGCATAAACTCCACACAAGGCACGGCATAAACCCCACACAAGGCACGGCATAAACCCCACACAAGACACGGCATAAACCACACACAAGGCATGGCATAAACCACACACAAGACATGGCATAAACCACACACAAGGCACGGCATAAACCCCACACAAGGCACGGCATAAACCACACACAAGGCACGACATAAACCCCACACAAGACACGGCATAAACCACACACAAGGCATGGAATAAACCACAGACAAGACATGGCATTAACCACACACAAGGCATGGCTTAAACCCCACACAAGACACGGCGTAAACCACACACAAGACACGGCATAAACCCCACATAAGGCACGGCATAAACCACACACAAGGCACGGCATAAACCACACACAAGGCACGGCATAAACCACACACAAGACATGGCATAAACCACACACAAGGCATGGCATAAACCCCACACAAGGCACGGCATAAACCCCACACAAGACACGGCATAAACTCCACAAAAGGCACGGCATAAACCCCACAAAAGACACGGCATAAACCCCACACAAGGCACGGCATAAACCACACACAAGACACGGCGTAAACCCCACACAAGACACGGCATAAACCACACAAGACACGGCATAAACTCCACACAAGACACGGCATAAACCACACAAGACACGGCATAAACTCCACACAAGGCACGGCATAAACCACACACAAGACACGGCATAAACCCCACACAAGGCACGGCATAAACCCCACACAAGACACGGCATAAATCCCACACAAGGCACGGCATGAACCCCACACAAGGCACGGCATAAACCCCACACAAGACACGGCATAAACTCCACAAAAGGCACGGCATAAACCCCACAAAAGACACGGCATAAACCCCACACAAGGCACGGCATAAACCCCACACCAGGCACGGCATAAACCACACACAAGACATGGCATAAACCCCACACAAGACACGGCATAAACCCCACACAAGGCACGGCATAAACCACACACAAGATACGGCATAAACCACACAAGACACGGCACAAACCCCACTCAAGGCATGGCATAAACCCCACACAAGGCACGGCATAAACCCCACACAAGGCATGTCATAAACCACACACAAGACACGGCATAAACCCCACACAAGACACGGCATAAACCCCACACAAGGCACGGCACAAACCCCACAAAGGCACGGCATAAACCCCACACAAGAGACGGCATAAACTCCACACAAGGCACGGCATAAACCCCACAAAAGACACGGCACAAACCCCACTCAAGGCATGGCATAAACCCCACACAAGGCACGGCATAAACCCCACACAAGACACGGCGTAAACCACACACAAGACACGGCATAAACCCCACATAAGGCACGGCATAAACCCCACACAAGGCACGGCATAAACCACACACAAGACACGGCATAAACCCCACACAAGGCACGGCATAAACCCCACACAAGACTCGGCATAAACTCCACACAAGGCACGGCATGAACCCCACAAAAGACACGGCATAAACCCCACACAAGGCACGGCATAAACCACACACAAGACACGGCATAAACCCCACACAAGGCACGGCATAAACCCCACACAAGGCACGGCATAAACCACACACAAGACACGGCATAAACCCCACACAAGGCACGGCATAAACCACACACAAGACACGGCATAAACCCCACACAAGGCACGGCATAAACCCCACACAAGGCACGGCATAAACCACACACAAGACACGGCATAAACCACACAAGACACGGCATAAACCCCACTCAAGGCATGGCATAAACCCCACACAAGACACGGCATAAACCCCACACAAGGCACGGCATAAACCACACACAAGACACGGCATAAACCCCACACAAGGCACGGCATAAACCACACACAAGAGATGGCATAAACCCCACAAAAGACACGGCATAAACCCCACACAAAGCACGGCATAAACCACACACAAGACACGGCATAAACCGCACAAGACACGGCATAAACCCCACTCAAGGCATGGCATAAACCCCACACAAGGCACGGTATAAACCCCACACAAGGCATGGCATAAACCACACACAAGACACGGCATAAACCCCACACAAGGCACGGCATAAACCACACACAAGACATGGCATAAACCCAACACAAGACACGGCATAAATCCCACACAAGGCACGGCATAAACCACACACAAGACTCGGCATAAACCCCACACAAGGCACGGCATAAACCACACACAAGACATGGCATAAACCCCACACAAGACACGGCATAAACCCCACACAAGGCACGGCATAAACCACACACAAGACACGGCATAAACCCCACACAAGGCACGGCATATACCCAACACAAGACACGGCATAAACCACACACAAGACACGGCATAAACTCCACACAAGGCACGGCATAAACCCCACACAAGGCACGGCATAAACCACACACAAGACACGGCATAAACCCCACACAAGACACGGCATAAACCACACAAGACACGGCATAGACTCCACACAAGACACGGCATAAACCACACACAAGACACGGCATAAACCACACAAGACACGGCATAAACTCCACACAAGACACGGCATAAACCACACAAGACACGGCATAAACTCCACACAAGGCACGGCATAAACCACACACAAGACATGGCATAAGCCCCACACAAGACACGGCATAAACCCCACACTAGGCACGGCATAAACCACACACAAGATACGGCATAAACCACACAAGACACGGCACAAACCCCACTCAAGGCATGGCATAAACCCCACACAAGGCACGGCATAAACCCCACAAAAGGCATGGCATAAACCACACACAAGACACGGCATAAACCCCACACAAGGCACGGCATAAACCACACACAAGACATGGCATAAACCCCACACAAGACACGGCATAAACCCCACACAAGGCACGGCATAAACCACACACAAGACACGGCATAAACCCCACACAAGGCACGGCATAAACCACACACAAGACACGGCATAAACCCCACACAAGGCACGGCATAAACCCCACACAAGACACGGCATAAACTCCACACAAGGCACGGCATGAACCCCACAAAAGACACGGCATAAACCCCACACAAGGCACGGCATAAACCACACACAAGACACGGCATAAACCCCACACAAGGCACGGCATAAGCCCCACACAAGGCACGGCATAAACCACACACAAGACACGGCATATACCCCACACAAGGCACGGCATAAACCACACACAAGACACGGCATAAACCCCACACAAGGCACGGCATAAACTCCACACAAGGCACGGCATAAACCACACACAAGACATGGCATAAACCCCACACAAGACACGGCATAAACCCTACACAAGGCACGGCATAAACCACACACAAGACACGGCATAAACCACACAAGACACGGCATAAACCCCACTCAAGGCATGGCATAAACCCCACACAAGACACGGCATAAACCCCACACAAGGCACGGCATAAACCACACACAAGACACGCCATAAACCCCACACAAGGCACGGCATAAACCACACACAAGACATGGCATAAACCCCACACAAGAAACGGCATAAACCCCACACAAGGCACGGCATAAACCACACACAAAACACGGCATAAACCCCACACAAGGCACGGCATAAACCCAACACAAGACACGGCATAAACCACCCACAAGACACGGCATAAACTCCACACAAGGCACGGCATGAACCCAACACAAGGCACGGCATAAACCACACACAAGACACGGCATAAACCCCACACAAGGCACGGCATAAACCACACACAAGACACGGCATAAACCCCACACAAGGCACGGCATAAACCCCACACAAGACACGGCATAAACTCCACACAAGGCACGGCATAAACCCCACAAAAGACACGGCTTAAACCCCACACAAGGCACGGCATAAACCACACACAAGACACGGCATAAACCCCACACAAGGCACGGCATAAACCCCACACAAGGCACGGCATAAACCACACACAAGACACGGCATAAACCCCACACAAGGCACGGCATAAACCACACACAAGACACGGCATAAACCCCACACAAGGCACGGCATAAACTCCACACAAGGCACGGCATAAACCACACACAAGACACGGCATGAACCACACACAAGACACGGCATAAACTCCACACAAGGCACGGCATAAACCCCACACAAGGCACGGCATCAACCCCACACAAGACACGGCATAAACCACACACAAGGCATGGCATAAACCACACACAAGACATGGCATAAACCCCACACAAGGCACGGCATAAACCACACACAAGGCACGGCATAAACTCCACACAAGGCACGGCATAAACCCCACACAAGGCACGGCATAAACCCAACACAAGACACGGCATAAACCACACACAAGACACGGCATAAACTCCACACAAGGCACGGCATAAACCCCACACAAGGCACGGCATAAACCCCACACAAGACACGGCATAAACCACACACAAGGCATGGCATAAACCACACACAAGACATGGCATAAACCACACACAAGGCACGGCATAAACCCCATACAAGGCACGGCATAAACCACACACAAGGCACGACATAAACCCCACACAAGACACGGCATAAACCACACACAAGGCATGGAATAAACCACAGACAAGACATGGCATTAACCACACACAAGGCATGGCTTAAACCCCACACAAGACACGGCGTAAACCACACACAAGACACGGCATAAACCCCACATAAGGCACGGCATAAACCACACACAAGGCACGGCATAAACCACACACAAGGCACGGCATAAACCACACACAAGACATGGCATAAACCACACACATGGCATGGCATAAACCACACACAAGACATGGCATAAACTCCACACAAGACACGGCATAAACCCCACACAAGACACGGCATAAATCCCACACAAGGCACGGCATGAACCCCACACAAGGCACGGCATAAACCCCACACAAGACACGGCATAAACTCCACAAAAGGCACGGCATAAACCCCACAAAAGACACGGCATAAACCCCACACAAGGCACGGCATAAACCACACACAAGACACGGCGTAAACCCCACACAAGACACGGCATAAACCACACAAGACACGGCATAAACTCCACACAAGACACGGCATAAACCACACAAGACACGGCATAAACTCCACACAAGGCACGGCATAAACCACACACAAGACACGGCATAAACCCCACACAAGGCACGGCATAAACCCCACACAAGGCACGGCATAAATCCCACACAAGGCACGGCATGAACCCCACACAAGGCACGGCATAAACCCCACACAAGACACGGCATAAACTCCACAAAAGGCACGGCATAAACCCCACAAAAGACACGGCATAAACCCCACACAAGGCACGGCATAAACCCCACACCAGGCACGGCATAAACCACACACAAGACATGGCATAAACCCCACACAAGACACGGCATAAACCCCACACAAGGCACGGCATAAACCACACACAAGATACGGCATAAACCACACAAGACACGGCACAAACCCCACTCAAGGCATGGCATAAACCCCACACAAGGCACGGCATAAACCCCACACAAGGCATGTCATAAACCACACACAAGACACGGCATAAACCCCACACAAGACACGGCATAAACCCCACACAAGGCACGGCACAAACCCCACAAAGGCACGGCATAAACCCCACACAAGAGACGGCATAAACTCCACACAAGGCACGGCATAAACCCCACAAAAGACACGGCACAAACCCCACTCAAGGCATGGCATAAACCCCACACAAGGCACGGCATAAACCCCACACAAGACACGGCGTAAACCACACACAAGACACGGCATAAACCCCACATAAGGCACGGCATAAACCCCACACAAGGCACGGCATAAACCACACACAAGACACGGCATAAACCCCACACAAGGCACGGCATAAACCCCACACAAGACTCGGCATAAACTCCACACAAGGCACGGCATGAACCCCACAAAAGACACGGCATAAACCCCACACAAGGCACGGCATAAACCACACACAAGACACGGCATAAACCCCACACAAGGCACGGCATAAACCCCACACAAGGCACGGCATAAACCACACACAAGACACGGCATAAACCCCACACAAGGCACGGCATAAACCACACACAAGACACGGCATAAACCCCACACAAGGCACGGCATAAACTCCACACAAGGCACGGCATAAACCACATACAAGACATGGCATAAACCCCACACAAGACACGGCATAAACCCCACACAAGGCACGGCATAAACCACACACAAGACACGGCATAAACCACACAAGACACGGCATAAACCCCACTCAAGGCATGGCATAAACCCCACACAAGACACGGCATAAACCCCACACAAGGCACGGCATAAACCACACACAAGACACGGCATAAACCCCACACAAGGCACGGCATAAACCACACACAAGACATGGCATAAACCCCACACAAGACACGGCATAAACCCCACACAAGGCACGGCATAAACCACACACAAGACACGGCATAAACCCCACACAAGGCACGGCATAAACCCAACACAAGACACGGCATAAACCACACACAAGACACGGCATAAACTCCACACAAGGCACGGCATGAACCCCACACAAGGCACGGCATAAACCACACACAAGACACGGCATAAACCCCACACAAGGCACGGCATAAACCACACACAAGACACGGCATAAACCCCACACAAGGCACGGCATAAACCCCACACAAGACACGGCATAAACTCCACACAAGGCACGGCATAAACCCCACAAAAGACACGGCTTAAACCCCACACAAGGCACGGCATAAACCACACACAAGACACGGCATAAACCCCACACAAGGCACGGCATAAACCCCACACAAGGCACGGCATAAACCACACACAAGACACGGCATAAACCCCACACAAGGCACGGCATAAACCACACACAAGACACGGCATAAACCCCACACAAGGCACGGCATAAACTCCACACAAGGCACGGCATAAACCACACACAAGACACGGCATGAACCACACACAAGACACGGCATAAACTCCACACAAGGCACGGCATAAACCCCACACAAGGCACGGCATCAACCCCACACAAGACACGGCATAAACCACACACAAGGCATGGCATAAACCACACACAAGACATGGCATAAACCCCACACAAGGCACGGCATAAACCACACACAAGGCACGGCATAAACTCCACACAAGGCACGGCATAAACCCCACACAAGGCACGCCATAAACCCAACACAAGACACGGCATAAACCACACACAAGACACGGCATAAACTCCACACAAGGCACGGCATAAACCCCACACAAGGCACGGCATAAACCCCACACAAGACACGGCATAAACCACACACAAGGCATGGCATAAACCACACACAAGACATGGCATAAACCACACACAAGGCACGGCATAAACCCCACACAAGGCACGGCATAAACCACACACAAGGCACGACATAAACCCCACACAAGACACGGCATAAACCACACACAAGGCATGGAATAAACCACACACAAGACATGGCATTAACCACACACAAGGCATGGCTTAAAGCCCACACAAGACACGGCGTAAACCACACACAAGACACGGCATAAACCCCACATAAGGCACGGCATAAACCACACACAAAGCACGGCATAAACCACACACAAGGCACGGCATAAACCCCACACAAGACATGGCATAAACCACACACAAGGCATGGCATAAACCACACACAAGACATGGCATAAACTCCACACAAGACACGGCATAAACCCCACACAAGACACGGCTAAAATCCCACACAAGGCACGGCATGAACCCCACACAAGGCACGGCATAAACCCCACACAAGACACGGCATAAACTCCACAAAAGGCACGGCATGAACCCCTCAAAAGACACGGCATAAACCCCACACAAGGCACGGCATAAACCACACACAAGACACGGCGTAAACCCCACACAAGACACGGCATAAACCACACAAGACACAGCATAAACTCCACACAAGACACGGCATAAACCACACAAGACACGGCATAAACTCCACACAAGGCACGGCATAAACCACACACAAGACACGGCATAAACCCCACACAAGGCACGGCATAAACCACACACAAGACATGGCATAAACGCCACAAGACACGGCATAAACCCCACACAAGACACGGCATAAACCCCACACAAGGCAAGGCATAAACCTCACAAGACACGGCATAAACTCCACACAAGACACGGTATAAACCACACAAGACACGGCATAAACCCCTCACAAGACACGGCATAAACCCCACACAAGACATGGCATAAACCACACACAAGACACGGCATAAACCCCACACAAGGCACGGCATAAACCACACACAAGACACGGCATAAACTCCACACAAGACACGGCATAAACCCCTTACAAGGCACGGCATAAACTCCACACAAAGCACGGCATAAACCCCAAAAAGGCACGGCATAAATCCCACACAAGGCACGGCATAAACCCCACAAAAGGCACGGCATAAATCCCACACAAGGCACGGCATAAACCACACACAAGACATGGCATAAACCCCACACAAGGCATGGCATAAACCCCACACAAGGCACGGCATAAACCACACACAAGACACGGCATAAACCCCAAACAAGACACGGCATAAATCCCACACAAGACACGGCATAAACCACACACAAGGCACGGCATAAACCACACACAAGACACGGCATAAACCACACCAGACACGGCATAAACCCCACTCAAGGCATGGCATAAATCCCACACAAGGCACGGCATAAACCCCACACAAGGCATGGCATAAACCCCACACAAGACACGGCATAAACCCCACACAAGGCACGGCATAAACCACACACAAGACATGGCATAAACCCCACACAAGACACGGCATAAACCCCACACAAAGCACGGCATAAACCACACACAAGACACGGCATAAACCCCACACAAGGCATGGCATAAGCCACACACAAGACACGGCATAAACCCCACACAAGGCACGGCATAAACCACACACAAGACATGGCATAAACCCAACACAAGACACGGCATAAACCCCACACAAGGCACGGCATAAACCGCACACAAGACACGGCATAAACCACACAAGACACGGCATAAACCCCACTCAAGGCATGGCATAAACCCCACACAAGACACGGCATAAACCCCACACAAGGCACGGCATAAACCACACACAAGACACGGCATAAACCCCACACAAGGCACGGCATAAACCACACACAAGACATGGCATAAACCCCACACAAGACACGGCATAAACCCCACACAAGGCACGGCATAAACCACACACAAGACACGGCATAAACCACACAAGACACGGCATAAACCCCACTCAAGGCATGGCATAAACCCCACACAAGGCACGGCATAAACCCCACACAAGGCATGGCATAAACCACACACAAGACACGGCATAAACCCCACACAAGGCACGGCATAAACCACACACAAGACATGGCATAAACCCCACACAAGACACGGCATCAATCCCACACAAGGCACGGCATAAACCACACACAAGACACGGCATAAACCCCACACAAGGCACGGCATAAACCACACACAAGACATGGCATAAACCCCACACAAGACACGGCATAAACCCCACACAAGGCACGGCATAAACCACACACAAGACACGGCATAAACCCCACACAAGGCACGGCATAAACCCCACACAAGACACGGCATAAACTCCACACAAGGCACGGCATAAACCACACACAAGACACGGCATAAACCCCACACAAGACACGGCATAAACCACACAAGACACGGCATAAACTCCACACAAGACACGGCCACACTCAGGACACGGTATAAACTCCACACAAGACACGGCATAAACCACACAAGACACGGCATAAACTCCACACAAGGCACGGCAAAAACCACACAAGACACGGCACAAACTCCACACAAGACACGGAATAAACCCCACACAAGACACGGCATAAACTCCACACAAGGCACGGCATAAACCACACAAGACATGGCATAAACCACACAAGACACGGCATAAACTCCACACAAGGCACGGCATAAACCACACACAAGACACGGCATAAACCCCACACAAGACACGGCATAAACCACACAAGACACGGCATAAACTCCACACAAGAGACGGCATAAACCACACAAGACACGGCATAAACTCCACACAAGGCACGGCATAAACCCCACACAAGACACGGCATAAACCCCACACAAGGCACGGCATAAACCACACTTAAGACACGGCATAAACCCCACACAAGACACGGCATAAACCACACAAGACACGGCATAAACTCCACACAAGACACGGCATAAACCACACACAAGACACGGCATAAACCCCACACAAGGCACGGCATAAACCCCACACAAGGCACGGCATAAACCACACACAAGACACGGCATAAACCCCACACAAGGCACGGCATAAACCACACACAAGACATGGCATAAACCCCACACAAGTCACGGCATAAACCCCACACAAGGCACGGCATAAACCACACACAAGACACGGCATAAACCACACAAGACACGGCATAAACCCCACTCAAGGCATGGCATAAACCCCACACATGGCACGGCATAAACCCCACACAAGGCAGGGCATAAACCACACACAAGACACGGCATAAACCCCACAAAAGGCACGGCATAAACCACACACAAGACATGGCATAAACCCCACACAAGACACGGCATAAACCCCACACAAGGCACGGCATAAACCACACACAAGACACGGCATAAACCCCACACAAGGCACGGCATAAACCACAAAAATACACGGCATAAACCCCACACAAGGCACGGCATAAACCCCACACAAGACACGGCATAAACTCCACACAAGGCACGGCATAAACCCCACAAAAGACACGGCATTAACCCCACACAAGGCACGGCATAAACCACACACAAGACACGGCATAAACCCCACACAAGGCACGGCATAAACCCCACACAAGGCACGGCATAAACCACACACAAGACACGGCATAAACCCCACACAAGGCACGGCATAAACCACACACAAGACACGGCATAAATCCCACACAAGGCACGGCATAAACTCCACACAAGGCACGGCGTAAACCACACACAAGACACGGCATAAACCACACACAAGACAGGGCATAAACTCCACACAAGGCACGGCATAAACCACACACAAGGCACGGCATAAACTCCAAACAAGGCACGGCATAAACCGCACACAAGGCACGGCATAAACTCCACACAAGGCACGGCATAAACCCCACACAAGGCACGGCATTAACCCCACACAAGACACGGCATAAACCACACACAAGGCATGGCATAAACCACACACAAGACATGGCATAAACCACACACAAGGCACGGCATAAACCCCACACAAGGCGCGGCATAAACCACACACAAGGCACGACATAAACCCCACAGTAGACACGGCATAAACCACACACAAGGCATGGCATAAACCACACACAAGACATGGCATAAACCACACACAAGGCATGGCATAAACCCCACACAAGACACGGCATAAACCACACACAAGACACGGCATAAACCCCACATGAGGCACGGCATAAACCACTCACAAGGCACGGCATAAACCACACACAAGGCACGGCATAAACCACACACAAGACATGGCATAAACCACACACAAGGCATGGCATAAACCACACACAAGACATGGCATAAACTCCACACAAGACACGGCATAAACCCCACACAAGACACGGCATAAACCCCACACAAGGCACGGCACAAACCCCACAAAGGCACGGCATAAACCCCACACAAGAGACGGCATAAACTCCACACAAGGCACGGCATAAACCCCACAAAAGACACGGCATAAACCCCACACAAGGCACGGCATAAATCCCACACAAGGCACGGCATAAATCCCACACAAGGCACGGCATAAACCCCACAAAAGGCACGGCATAAATCCCACACAAGGCACGGCATAAACCACACACAAGACATGGCATAAACCCCACAAAAGGCATGGCATAAACCCCACGCAAGGCACGGCATAAACCACAAACAAGACACGGCGTAACCCCACACAAGACACGGCATAAACCACACAAAACAAGGCATAAACTCCACACAAGACACGGCATAAACCACACAAGACACGGCATAAACTCCACACAAGGCACGGCATAAACCACACACAAGACATGCATAAACCCCACACAAGGCACGGCATAAACCACACACAAGACATGGCATAAACCCCACAAGACACGGCATAAACCCCACACAAGACACGGCATAAACCCCACACAAGGCACGGCATAAACCACACAAGAAACGGCATAAACTCCACACAAGACACGGCATAAACCACACAAGACACGGCATAAACCCCACACAAGACACGGCATAAACCCCACACAAGACATGGCATAAACCACACACAAGACACGGCATAAACCCCACACAAGGCACGGCATAAACCACACACAAGACACGGCATAAACTCCACACAAGACACGGCACAAACCCCACACAAGGCACGGCATAAACTCCACACAAGGCACGGCATAAACCCCACAAAAGGCACGGCATAAATCCCACACAAGGCACGGCATAAACCCCACAAAAGGCACGGCATAAATCCCACACAAGGCACGGCATAAACCACACACAAGACATGGCATAAACCCCACAAAAGGCATGGCATAAACCCCACGCAAGGCACGGCATAAACCACAAACAAGACACGGCATAAACCCCAAACAAGACACGGCATAAACCCCACACAAGACACGGCATAAACCACACACAAGGCACGGCATAAACCACACACAAGACACGGCATAAACCACACAAGACACGGCATAAACCCCACTCAAGGCATGGCATAAACCCCACACAAGGCACGGCATAAACCCCACACAAGGCATGGCATAAACCACACACAAGACACGGCATAAACCCCACACAAGGCACGGCATAAACCACAAAAAGACACGGCATAAACCCCACACAAGGCACGGCATAAACCCCACACAAGACACGGCATAAACCACAAAAAGACACGGCATAAACCCCACACAAGGCATGGCATAAACCACACACAAGACACGGCATAAACCCCACACAAGGCACGGCATAAACCACAAAAAGACACGGCATAAACCCCACACAAGGCATGGCATAAACCACACACAAGACACGGCATAAACCCCACACAAGGCACGGCATAAACCACACACAAGACATGGCATAAACCCCACACAAGACACGGCATAAATCCCACACAAGGCACGGCATAAACCACACACAAGACACGGCATAAACCCCACACAAGGCACGGCATAAACCACACACAAGACATGGCATAAACCCCACACAAGACACGACATAAACCCCACACAAGGCACGGCATAAACCACACACAAGACACGGCATAAACCCCACACAAGGCACGGCATAAACCCCACACAAGACACGGCATAAACTCCACACAAGGCACGGCATTAACCACACACAAGACACGGCATAAACCCCACACAAGACACGGCATAAACCACACAAGACACGGCATAAACTCCACACAAGACACGGCCACACACAAGACACGGCATAAACTCCACACAAGACACGGCATAAACCACACAAGACACGGCATAATCTCCACACAAGGCACGGCATAAACCACACAAGACACGGCACAAACTCCACACAAGACACGGAATAAACCCCACACAAGACACGGCATAAACTCCACACAAGGCACGGCATAAACCACACAAGACACGGCATAAACCACACAAGACACGGCATAAACTCCACACAAGGCACGGCATAAACCACACAAGACACGGCATAAACCACACACTAGACACGGCATAATCCCCACACAAGACACGGCATAAACCACACAAGACACGGCATAAACTCCACACAAGAGACGGCATAAACCACACAAGACCCGGCATAAACTCCACACAAGGCATGGCATAAACCCCACACAAGACACGGCATAAACCCCACACAAGGCACGGCATAAACCACACACAAGACACGGCATAAACCCCACACAAGACACGGCATAAACCACACAAGACACGGCATAAACTCCACACAAGACACGGCATAAACCACACACAAGACACGGCATAAACCCCACACAAGGCACGGCATAAACCCCACACAAGGCACGGCATAAACCACACACAAGACACGGCATAAACCCCACACAAGGCACGGCATAAACCACACACAAGACATGGCATAAACCCCACACAAGACACGGCATAAACCCCACACAAGGCACGGCATAAACCACACACAAGACACGGCATAAACCACACAAGACACGGCATAAACCCCACTCATGGCATGGCATAAACCCCACACAAGGCACGGCATGAACACCACACAAGGCAGGGCATAAACCACACACAAGACACGGCATAAACCCCACACAAGGCACGGCATAAACCACACACAAGACATGGCATAAACCCCACACAAGACACGGCATAAACCCCACACAAGGCACGGCATAAACCACACACAAGACACGGCATAAACCCCACACAAGGCACGGCATAAACCACAAAAAGACACGGCATAAACCCCACACAAGGCACGGCATAAACCTCACACAAGACACGGCATAAACTCCACACAAGGCACGGCATAAACCCCACAAAAGACACGGCATAAACCCCACACAAGGCACGGCATAAACCACACACAAGACACGGCATAAACCCCACACAAGGCACGGCATAAACCCCACACAAGGCACGGCATAAACCACACACAAGACACGGCATAAACCCCACACAAGGCACGGCATAAACCACACACAAGACACGGCATAAACCCCACACAAGGCACGGCATAAACTCCACACAAGGCACGGCATAAACCACACCCAAGACACGGCATAAACCACACACAAGACAGGGCATAAACTCCACACAAGGCACGGCATAAACCCCACACAAGGCACGGCATAAACCACACACAAGGCACGGCATAAACTCCACACAAGGCACGGCATAAACCCCACACAAGGCACGGCATAAACCCAACACAAGACACGGCATAAACCACACACAAGACACGGCATAAACTCCACACAAGGCACGGCATAAACCCCACACAAGGCACGGCATAAACCCCACACAAGACACGGCATAAACCACACACGAGGCATGGCATAAACCACACACAAGACATGGCATAAACCACACACAAGTCACGGCATAAACCCCACACAAGGCACGGCATAAACCACACACAAGGCACGACATAAACCCCACAGTAGACACGGCATAAACCACACACAAGGCATGGCATAAACCACACACAAGACATGGCATAAACCACACACAAGGCATGGCATAAACCCCACACAAGACACGGCATAAACCACACACAAGACACGGCATAAACCCCACATGAGGCACGGCATAAACCACACACAAGGCACGGCATAAACCACACACAAGGCACGGCATAAACCACACACAAGACTTGGCATAAACCACACACAAGGCATGGCATAAACCACACACAAGACATGGCATAAACTCCACACAAGACACGGCATAAACCCCACACAAGACACGGCATAAACCCCACACAAGGCACGGCATAAACCCCACACAAGGCACGGCATAAACCCCACAAAAGAGACGGCATAAACCACACAAGACATGGCATAAACCACACAAGAAACGGCATAAACTCCACACAAGGCACGGCATAAACCACACACAAGACACGGCAAAAACCCCACACAAGGCACGGCATAAACCCCACACAAGACACGGCATAAACCCCACACAAGGCACGGCATAAACCACACACAAGACACGGCATAAACCCCACACAAGGCACGGCATAAACCATACACAAGACATGGCATAAACCCCACACAAGACACGGCATAAACCCCACACAAGGCACGGCATAAACCACACACAAGACACGGCATAAACCACACAAGACACGGCATAAACCCCACTCAAGGCATGGCATAAACCCCACACAAGGCACGGCATAAACCCCACACAAGGCATGGCATAAACCACACACAAGACACGGCATAAACCCCACACAAGGCACGGCATAAACCACACACAAGACATGGCATAAACCCCACACAAGACACGGCATAAATCCCACACAAGGCACGGCATAAACCACACACAAGACACGGCATAAACCCCACACAAAGCACGGCATAAACCACACACAAGACATGGCATAAACCCCACACAAGACACGGCATAAACCCCACACAAGGCACGGCATAAACCACACACAAGACAAGGCATAAACCCCACACAAGGCACGGCATAAAACCCACACAAGACACGGCATAAACTCCACACAAGGCACGGCATAAACCACACACAAGACACGGCATAAACCCCACACAAGACACGGCATAAACCACACAAGACACGGCATAAACTCCACACAAGACACGGCCACACTCAAGACACGGCATAAACTCCACACAAGACACGGCATAAACCACACAAGACACGGCATAAACTCCACACAAGGCACGGCATAAACCACACAAGACACGGCACAAACTCCACACAAGACACGGAATAAACCCCACACAAGACACGGCATAAACTCCACACAAGGCACGGCATAAACCACACAAGACATGGCATAAACCACACAAGACACGGCATTACTCCACACAAGGCACGGCATAAACCACACACAAGACACGGCATAATCCCCACACAAGACACGGCATAAACCACACAAGACACGGCATAAACTCCACACAAGAGACGGCATAAACCACACAAGACACGGCATAAACTCCACACAAAGCACGGCATGAACCCCACACAAGACACGGCATAAACCCCACACAAGGCACGGCATAAACCACACACAAGACACGGCATAAACCCCACACAAGACACGGCATAAACCACACAAGACACGGCATAAACTCCACACAAGACACGGCATAAACCACACACAAGACACGGCATAAACCCCACACAAGGCACGGCATAAACCCCACACAAGGCACGGCATAAACCACACACAAGACACGGCATAAACCCCACACAAGGCACGGCATAAACCACACACAAGACATGGCATAAACCCCACACAAGACACGGCATAAACCCCACACAAGGCACGGCATAAACCACACACAAGACACGGCATAAACCACACAAGACACGGCATATACCCCACTCAAGGCATGGCATAAACCCCACACAAGGCACGGCATAAACCCCACACAAGGCAGGGCATAAACCACACACAAGACACGACATAAACCCCACAAAAGGCACGGCATAAACCACACACAAGACATGGCATAAACCCCACACAAGACACGGCATAAACCCCACACAAGGCACGGCATAAACCACACACAAGACACGGCATAAACCCCACACAAGGCACGGCATAAACCACAAAAAGACACGGCTTAAACCCCACACAAGGCAAGGCATAAACCCCACACAAGACACGGCATAAACTCCACACAAGGCACGGCATAAACCCCACAAAAGACACGGCATAAACCCCACACAAGGCACGGCATAAACCACACACAAGACACGGCATAAACCCCACACAAGGCACGGCATAAACCCCACACAAGGCACGGCATAAACCACACACAAGACACGGCATAAACCCCACACAAGGCACGGCATAAACCACACACAAGACACGGCATAAACCCCACACAAGGCACGGCATAAACTCCACACAAGGCACGGCATAAACCACACACAAGACACGGCATAAACCACACACAAGACAGGGCATAAACTCCACACAAGGCACGGCATAAACCACACACAAAGCACGGCATAAACTCCAAACAAGGCACGGCATAAACCCCACACAAGGCACGGCATAAACTCCACACAAGGCACGGCATAAACCCCACACAAGGCACGGCATTAACCCCACATAAGACACGGCATAAACCACACACGAGGCATGGGATAAACCACACACAAGACATGGCATAAACCACACACAAGGCACGGCATAAACCCCACACAAGGCACGGCATAAACCACACACAAGTCACGACATAAACCCCACAGTAGACACGGCATAAACCACACACAAGGCATGGCATAAACCACACACAAGACATGGCATAAACCACACACACAGCATGGCATAAACCCCACACAAGACACGGCATAAACCACACACAAGACACGGCATAAACCCCACATGAGGCACGGCATAAACCACTCACAAGGCACGGCATAAACCACACACAAGGCACGGCATAAACCACACACAAGACATGGCATAAACCACACACAAGGCATGGCATAAACCACACACAAGACATGGCATAAACTCCACACAAGACACGGCCTAAACCCCACACAAGACACGGCATAAACCCCACACAAGGCACGGCACAAACCCCACAAAGGCACGGCATAAACCCCACACAAGAGACGGCATAAACTCCACACAAGGCACGGCATAAACCCCACAAAAGACACGGCATAAACCCCACACAAGGCACGGCATAAACCACACACAAGACACGGCGTAAACCCCACACAAGACACGGCATAAACCACACAAAACAAGGCATAAACTCCACACAAGACACGGCATAAACCACACAAGACACGGCATAAACTCCACACAAGGCACGGCATAAACCACACACAAGACATGCATAAACCCCACACAAGGCACGGCATAAACCACACACAAGACATGGCATAAACCCCACAAGACACGGCATAAACCCCACACAAGACACGGCATAAACCCCACACAAGGCACGGCATAAACCACACAAGAAACGGCATAAACTCCACACAAGACACGGCATAAACCACACAAGACACGGCATAAACCCCACACAAGACACGGCATAAACCCCACACAAGACATGGCATAAACCACACACAAGACACGGCATAAACCCCACACAAGGCACGGCATAAACCACACACAAGACACGGCATAAACTCCACACAAGACACGGCACAAACCCCACACAAGGCACGGCATAAACTCCACACAAGGCACGGCATAAACCCCACAAAAGGCACGGCATAAATCCCACACAAGGCACGGCATAAACCCCACAAAAGGCACGGCATAAATCCCACACAAGGCACGGCATAAACCACACACAAGACATGGCATAAACCCCACAAAAGGCATGGCATAAACCCCACACAAGGCACGGCATAAACCACAAACAAGACACGGCATAAACCCCAAACAAGACACGGCATAAACCCCACACAAGACACGGCATAAACCACACACAAGGCACGGCATAAACCACACACAAGACACGGCATAAACCACACAAGACACGGCATAAACCCCACTCAAGGCATGGCATAAACCCCACACAAGGCACGGCATAAACCCCACACAAGGCATGGCATAAACCACACACAAGACACGGCATAAACCCCACACAAGGCACGGCATAAACCACAAAAAGACACGGCATAAACCCCACACACGGCACGGCATAAACCCCACACAAGACACGGCATAAACCACAAAAAGACACGGCATAAACCCCACACAAGGCATGGCATAAACCACACACAAGACACGGCATAAACCCCACACAAGGCAAGGCATAAACCACACACAAGACATGGCATAAACCCCACACAAGACACGGCATAAATCCCACACAAGGCACGGCATAAACCACACACAAGACACGGCATAAACCCCACACAAGGCACGGCATAAACCACACACAAGACATGGCATAAACCCCACACAAGACACGGCATAAACCCCACACAAGGCACGGCATAAACCACACACAAGACACGGCATAAACCCCACACAAGGCACGGCATAAACCCCACACAAGACACGGCATAAACTCCACACAAGGCACGGCATTAACCACACACAAGACACGGCATAAACCCCACACAAGACACGGCATAAACCACACAAGACACGGCATAAACTCCACACAAGACACGGCCACACACAAGACACGGCATAAACTCCACACAAGACACGGCATAAACCACACAAGACACGGCATAATCTCCACACAAGGCACGGCATAAACCACACAAGACACGGCACAATCTCCACACAAGACACGGAATAAACCCCACACAAGACACGGCATAAACTCCACACAAGGCACGGCATAAACCACACAAGACACGGCATAAACCACACAAGACACGGCATAAACTCCACACAAGGCACGGCATAAACCACACAAGACACGGCATAAACCACACACAAGACACGGCATAATCCCCACACAAGACACGGCATAAACCACACAAGACACGGCATAAACTCCACACAAGAGACGGCATAAACCACACAAGACCCGGCATAAACTCCGCACAAGGCATGGCATAATCCCCACACAAGACACGGCATAAACCCCACACAAGGCACGGCATAAACCACACACAAGACACGGCATAAACCCCACACAAGACACGGCATAAACCACACAAGACACGGCATAAACTCCACACAAGACACGGCATAAACCACACACAAGACACGGCATAAACCCCACACAAGGCACGGCATAAACCCCACACAAGGCACGGCATAAACCACACACAAGACACGGCATAAACCCCACACAAGGCACGGCATAAACCACACACAAGACATGGCATAAACCCCACACAAGACACGGCATAAACCCCACACAAGGCACGGCATAAACCACACACAAGACACGGCATAAACCACACAAGACACGGCATAAACCCCACTCATGGCATGGCATAAACCCCACACAAGGCACGGCATGAACCCCACACAAGGCAGGGCATAAACCACACACAAGACACGGCATAAACCCCACACAAGGCACGGCATAAACCACACACAAGACATGGCATAAACCCCACACAAGACACGGCATAAACCCCACACAAGGCACGGCATAAACCACACACAAGACACGGCATAAACCCCACACAAGGCACGGCATAAACCACAAAAAGACACGGCATAAACCCCACACAAGGCACGGCATAAACCTCACACAAGACACGGCATAAACTCCACACAAGGCACGGCATAAACCCCACAAAAGACACGGCATAAACGCCACACAAGGCACGGCATAAACCACACACAAGACACGGCATAAACCCCACACAAGGCACGGCATAAACCCCACACAACGCACGGCATAAACCACACACAAGACACGGCATAAACCCCACACAAGGCACGGCATAAACCACACACAAGACACGGCATAAACCCCACACAAGGCACGGCATAAACTCCACGCAAGGCACGGCATAAACCACACCCAAGACACGGCATAAACCACACACAAGACAGGGCATAAACTCCACACAAGGCACGGCATAAACCCCACACAAGGCACGGCATAAACCACACACAAGGCACGGCATAAACTCCACACAAGGCACGGCATAAACCCCACACAAGGCACGGCATAAACCCAACACAAGCCACGGCATAAACCACACACAAGACACGGCATAAACTCCACACAAGGCACGGCATAAACCCCACACAAGGCACGGCATAAACCCCACACAAGACACGGCATAAACCACACACGAGGCATGGCATAAACCACACACAAGACATGGCATAAACCACACACATGGCACGGCATAAACCCCACACAAGGCACGGCATAAACCACACACAAGGCACGACATAAACCCCACAGTAGACACGGCATAAACCACACACAAGGCATGGCATAAACCACACACAAGACATGGCATATCCCACACACAAGGCATGGCATAAACCCCACACAAGACACGGCATAAACCACACACAAGACACGGCATAAACCCCACATGAGGCACGGCATAAACCACACACAAGGCACGGCATAAACCACACACAAGGCACGGCATAAACCACACACAAGACATGGCATAAACCACACACAAGGCATGGCATAAACCACACACAAGACATGGCATAAACTCCACACAAGACACGGCATAAACCCCACACAAGACACGGCATAAACCCCACACAAGGCACGGCATAAACCCCACACAAGACACGGCATAAACCCCACACAAGAGACGGCATAAACCACACAAGACATGGCATAAACCACACAAGACACGGCATAAACTCCACACAAGGCAAGGCATAAACCACACACAGGACACGGCATAAACCCCACACAAGGCACGGCATAAACCACACACAAGACATGGCATAAACCCCACACAAGACACGGCATAAATCCCACACAAGGCACGGCATAAACCACACACAAGACACGGCATAAACCCCACACAAGGCACGGCATAAACCACACACAAGACATGGCATAAACCCCACACAAGACACGGCATAAACCCCACACAAGGCACGGCATAAACCACACACAAGACACGGCATAAACCCCACACAAGGCACGGCATAAACCCCACACAAGGCACGGCATAAACTCCACACAAGGCACGGCATAAACCACACACAAGACACGGCATAAACCCCACACAAGACACGGCATAAACCACACAAGACACGGCATAAACTCCACACAAGACACGGCCACACACAAGACACGGCATAAACTCCACACAAGACACGGCATAAACCACACAAGACACGGCATAAACTCCACACAAGGCACGGCATTAACCACACAAGACATGGCATAAACCCCACACAAGACACGGCATAAACCCCACACAAGGCACGGCATTCACCACACACAAGACACGGCATAAACCCCACACAAGGCACGGCATAAACCACAAAAAGATACGGCATAAACCCCACACAAGGCACGGCATAAACCTCACACAAGACACGGCATAAACTCCACACAAGGCACGGCATAAACCCCACAAAAGACACGGCATAAACCCCACACAAGGCACGGCATAAACCACACACAAGACACGGCATAAACCCCACACAAGGCACGGCATAAACCCCACACAAGGCACGGCATAAACCACACACAAGACACGGCATAAACCCCACACAAGGCACGGCATAAACCACACACAAGACACGGCATAAACCCCACACAAGGCACGGCATAAACTCCACACAAGGCACGGCATAAACCACACCCAAGACACGGCATAAACCACACACAAGACAGGGCATAAACTCCACACAAGGCACGGCATAAACCCCACACAAGGCACGGCATAAACCACACACAAGGCACGGCATAAACTCCACACAAGGCACGGAATAAACCCCACACAAGGCACGGCATAAACCCAACACAAGACACGGCATAAACCACACACAAGACACGGCATAAACTCCACACAAGGCACGGCATAAACCCCACACAAGGCACGGCATAAACCCCACACAAGACACGGCATAAACCACACACGAGGCATGGCATAAACCTCACACAGGACATGGCATAAACCACACACAAGGCACGGCATAAACCCCACACAAGGCACGGCATAAACCACACACAAGGCACGACATAAACCCCACAGTAGACACGGCATAAACCACACACAAGGCATGGCATAAACCACACACAAGACATGGCATAAACCACACAAAAGGCATGGCATAAACCCCACACAAGACACGGCATAAACCACACACAAGACACGGCATAAACCCCACATGAGGCACGGCATAAACCACACACAAGGCACGGCATAAACCACACACAAGGCACGGCATAAACCACACACAAGACATGGCATAAACCACACACAAGGTATGGCATAAACCACACACAAGACATGGCATAAACTCCACACAAGACACGGCATAAACCCCACACAAGACACGGCATAAACCCCACACAAGGCACGGCATAAACCCCACACAAGGCATGGCATAAACCCCACACAAGAGACGGCATACACCACACAAGACATGGCATAAACCACACAAGACACGGCATAAACTCCACATAAGGCACGGCATAAACCACACACAAGACACGGCATAAACCCCACACAAGGCACGGCATAAACCACACACAAGACATGGCATAAACCCCACACAAGACACGGCATAAATCCCACACAAGGCACGGCATAAACCACACACAAGACACGGCATAAACCCCACACAAGGCACGGCATAAACCACACACAAGACATGGCATAAACCCCACACAAGACACGGCATAAACCCCACACAAGGCACGGCATAAACCACACACAAGACACGGCATAAACCCCACACAAGGCACGGCATAAACCCCACACAAGACACGGCATAAACTCCACACAAGGCACGGCATAAACCACACACAAGACACGGCATAAACCCCACACAAGACACGGCATAAACCACACAAGACACGGCATAAACTCCACACAAGACACGGCCACACACAAGACACGGCATAAACTCCACACAAGACACGGCATAAACCACACAAGACACGGCATAAACTCCACACAAGGCACGGCATAAACCACACAAGACACGGCACAAACTCCACACAAGACACGGAATAAACCCCACACAAGACACGGCATAAACTCCACACAAGGCACGGCATAAACCACACAAGACATGGCATAAACCACACAAGACACGGCATAAACTCCACACAAGGCACGGCATAAACCACACACAAGACACGGCATAATCCCCACACAAAACACGGCATAATCCACACAAGACACGGCATAAACTCCACACAAGAGACGGCATAAACCACACAAGACACGGCATAAACTCCACACAAGGCACGGCATAAACCCCACACAAGACACGGCATAAACCCCACACAAGGCACGGCATAAACCACACACAAGACACGGCATAAACCCCACACAAGACACGGCATAAACCACACAAGACACGGCATAAACTCCACACAAGGCATGGCATAAACCACACACAAGACACGGCATAAACCCCACACAAGGCACGGCATAAACCCCACTCAAGGCACGGCATAAACCACACACAAGACACGGCATAAACCCCACACAAGCCACGGCATAAACCACACACAAGACATGGCATAAACCCCACACAAGACACGGCATAAACCCCACACAAGGCACGGCATAAACCACACACAAGACACGGCATAAACCACACAAGACACGGCATAAACCCCACTCAAGGCATGGCATAAACCCCACACAAGGCACGGCATAAACCCCACACAAGGCAGGGCATATACCACACACAAGACACGGCATAAACCCCACACAAGGCACGGCATAAACCACACACAAGACATGGCATAAACCGCACACAAGACACGGCATAAACCCCACACAAGGCACGGCATAAACCAGACACAAGACACGGCATAAACCCCACACAAGGCACGGCATAAACCACAAAAAGACACGGCATAAACCCCACACAAGGCACGGCATAAACCCCACACAAGACACGGCATAAACTCCACACAAGGCACGGCATAAACCCCACAAAAGACACGGCATAAACCCCACACAAGGCACGGCATAAACCACACACAAGACACGGCATAAACCCCACACAAGGCACGGCATAAACCCCACAAAAGGCACGGCATAAAACACACACAAGACACGGCATAAACCCCACACAAGGCACGGCATAAACCACACACAAGACACGGCATAAACCCCACTCAAGGCACAGCATAAACTCCACACAAGGCACGGCATAAACCACACACAAGACACGGCATAAACCACACACAAGACAGGGCATAAACTCCACACAAGGCACGGCATAAACCCCACACAAGGCACGGCATAAACCACACACAAGGCACGGCATAAACTCCACACAAGGCACGGCATAAACCCCACACAAGGCACGGCATAAACCCAACACAAGACACGGCATAAACCACACACAAGACACGGCATAAACTCCACACAAGGCACGGCATAAACCCCACACAAGGCACGGCATTAACCCCACACAAGACACGGCATAAACCACACACGAGGCATGGCATAAACCACACACAAGACATGGCATAAACCACACACAAGGCACGGCATAAACCCCACACAAGGCACGGCATAAACCACACACAAGGCACGACATAAACCCCACAGTAGACACGGCATAAACCACACACAAGGCATGGCATAAACCACACACAAGACATGGCATAAACCACACACAAGGCATGGCATAAACCCCACACAAGACACGGCATAAACCACACACAAGACACGGCATAAACCCCACATGAGGCACGGCATAAACCACACACAAGGCACGGCATAAACCACACACAAGGCACGGCATAAACCACACACAAGACATGGCATAAACCACACACATGGCATGGCATAAACCACACACAAGACATGGCATAAACTCCACACAAGACACGGCATAAACCCCACACAAGACACGGCATAAACCCCACACAAGGCACGGCATAAACCCCACACAAGGCACGGCATAAACGCCACACAAGAGACGGCATAAACTCCACACAAGGCACGGCATAAACCCCACAAAAGACACGGCATAAACCCCACACAAGACACGGCATAAACCACACACAAGACACGGCGTAAACCCCACACAAGACACGGCATAAACCACACAAAACAAGGCATAAACTCCACACAAGACACGGCATAAACCACACAAGACACGGCATAAACTCCACACAAGGCACGGCATAAACCACACACAAGACACGGCATAAACCCACACAAGGCACGGCATAAACCACACACAAGACATGGCATAAACCCCACAAGACACGGCATAAACCCCACACATGACACGGCATAAACCCCACACAAGGCACGGCATAAACCACACAAGACACGGCATAAACTCCACACAAGACACGGCATAAACCACACAAGACACGGCATAAACCCCACACAAGACACGGCATAAACCCCACACAAGACATGGCATAAACCCCACACAAGGCATGGCATAAACCACACACAAGACACGGCATAAACCCCACACAAGGCACGGCATAAACCACACACAAGACACGGCATAAACTCCACACAAGACACGGCACAATCCCCACACAAGGCATGGCATAAACCACACACAAGACACGGCATAAACCCCAAACAAGACACGGCATAAACCCCACACAACACACGGCATAAGCCACACACAAGGCACGGCATAAACCACACACAAGACACGGCATAAACCACACAAGACACGGCATAAACCCTACTCAAGGCATGGCATAAACCCCACACAAGGCACGGCATAAACCCCACACAAGGCATGGCATAAACCACACACAAGACACGGCATAAACCCCACACAAGGCACGGCATAAACCACAAAAAGACACGGCATAAACCCCACACAAGGCACGGCATAAACCCCACACAAGACACGGCATAAACCACAAAAAGACACGGCATAAACCCCACACAAGGCATGGCATAAACCACACACAAGACACGGCATAAACCCCACACAAGGCACGGCATAAACCACACACAAGACATGGCATAAACCCCACACAAGACACGGCATAAATCCCACACAAGGCACGGCATAAACCACACACAAGACACGGCATAAACCCCACACAAGGGACGGCATAAACCACACACAAGACATGGCATAAACCCCACACAAGACACGGCATAAACCCCACACAAGGCACGGCATAAAACACACACAAGACACGGCATAAACCCCACACAAGGCACGGCATAAACCCCACACAAGACACGGCATAAACTCCACACAAGGCACGGCATTAACCACACACAAGACACGGCATAAACCCCACACAAGACACGGCATAAACCACACTAGACACGGCATAAACTCCACACAAGACACGGCCACACACAAGACACGGCATAAACTCCACACAAGACACGGCATAAACCACACAAGACACGGCATAAACTCCACACAAGGCACGGCATAAACCACACAAGACACGGCACAAACTCCACACAAGACACGGAATAAACCCCACACAAGACACGGCATAAACTCCACACAAGGCACGGCATAAACCACACAAAACACGGCATAAACCACACAAGACACGGCATAAACTCCACACAAGGCACGGCATAAACCACACAAGACACGGCATAAACCACACACAAGACACGGCATAATCCCCACACAAGACCCGGCATAAACCACACAAGACACGGCATAAACTCCACACAAGAGACGGCATAAACCACACAAGACACGGCATAAACTCCACACAAGGCACGGCATAAACCCCACACAAGACACGGCATAAACCCCACACAAGGCACGGCATAAACCACACACAAGACACGGCATAAACCCCACACAAGACACGGCATAAACCACACAAGACACGGCATAAACTCCACACAAGACACGGCATAAACCTCACACAAGACACGGCATAAACCCCACACAAGGCACGGCATAAACCCCACACAAGGCACGGCATAAACCACACACAAGACACGGCATAAACCCCACACAAGGCACGGCATAAACCACACACAAGACATGGCATAAACCCCACACAAGACACGGCATAAACCCCACACAAGTCACGGCATAAACCACACACAAGACACGGCATAAACCACACAAGACACGCCATAAACACCACTCATGGCATGGCATAAACCCCACACAAGGCACGGCATAAACCCCACACAAGGCAGGGCATAAACCACACACAAGACACGGCATAAACCCCACACAAGGCACGGCATAAACCACACACAAGACATGGCATAAACCCCACACAAGACACGGCATAAACCCCACACAAGGCACGGCATAAACCACACACAAGACACGGCATAAACCCCACACAAGGCACGGCATAAACCACAAAAAGACACGGCATAAACCCCACACAAGGCACGGCATAAACCCCACACAAGACACGGCATAAACTCCACACAAGGCACGGCATAAACCCCACAAAAGACACGGCATAAACCCCACACAAGGCACGGCATAAACCACACACAAGACACGGCATAAACCCCACACAAGGCACGGCATAAACCCCACACAAGGCACGGCATAAACCACACACAAGACACGGCATAAACCACACACAAGGCACGGCATAAACCACACACAAGACACGGCATAAACCCCACACAAGGCACGGCATAAACTCCACACAAGGCACGGCATAAACCACACCCAAGACACGGCATAAACCACACACAAGACAGGGCATAAACTCCACACAAGGCACGGCATAAACCCCACACAAGGCACGGCATAAACCACACACAAGGCACGGCATAAACTCCACACAAGGCACGGCATAAACCCCACACAAGGCACGGCATAAACCCAACACAAGACACGGCATAAACCACACACAAGACACGGCATAAACTCCACACAAGGCACGGCATAAATCCCACACAAGGCACGGCATAAACCCCACACAAGACACGGCATAAACCACACACGAGGCATGGCATAAACCACACACAAGAAATGGCATAAACCCCACATGAGGCACGGCATAAACCACACACAAGGCACGGCATAAACCACACACAAGGCACGGCATAAACCACACACAAGACATGGCATAAACCACACACAAGGCATGGCATAAACCAGACACAAGACATGGCTTAAACTCCACACAAGACACGGCATAAACCCCACACAAGACACGGCAAAAACCCCACACAAGGCACGGCATAAACCCCACACAAGGCACGGCATAAACCCCACACAAGAGACGGCATAAACTCCACACAAGGCACGGCATAAACCCCACAAAAGACACGGCATAAACCCCACACAAGGCACGGCATAAACCACACACAAGACACGGCGTAAACCCCACACAAGACACGGCATAAACCACACAAGACAAGGCATAAACTCCACACAAGACACGGCATAAACCACACAAGACACGGCATAAACTCCACACAAGGCACGGCATAAACCACACACAAGACACGGCATAAACCCCACACAAGGCACGGCATAAACCACACACAAGACATGGCATAAACCCCACAAGACACGGCATAAACCCCACACAAGACACGGCATAAACCCCACACAAGGCACGGCATAAACCACACAAGACACGGCATAAACTCCACACAAGACACGGCATAAACCACACAAGACACGGCATAAACCCCACACAAGACACGGCATAAACCCCACACAAGACATGGCATAAACCCCACACAAGGCATGGCATAAACCACACACAAGACACGGCATAAACCCCACACAAGGTACGGCATAAACCACACACAAGACACGGCATAAACTCCACACAAGACACGGCACAAACCCCACACAAGGCACGGCATAAACTCCACACAAGGCACGGCATAAACCCCACAAAAGGCACGGCATAAATCCCACACAAGGCACGGCATAAACCCCACAAAATGCACGGCATAAATCCCACACAAGGCACGGCATAAACCACACACAAGACATG
The DNA here is from genome assembly GCA_946902985.2 of Meconema thalassinum. Lineage (NCBI taxonomy): Eukaryota > Metazoa > Arthropoda > Insecta > Orthoptera > Tettigoniidae > Meconema > Meconema thalassinum. The sequence goes on along the minus strand of OX336394.1, from coordinate 440,434,748 downwards.
GCATAAACCCCACACAAGGCATGGCATAAACCCCACACAAGGCACGGCATAAACCACACACAAGACACGGCATAAACCCCAAACAAGACACGGCATAAACCCCACACAAGACACGGCATAAACCACACACAAGGCACGGCATAATCCACACACAAGACACGGCATAAACCACACACAAGACATGGCATAAACCCCACACAAGGCATGGCATAAACCCCACTCAAGGCATGGCATAAACCCCACACAAGGCACGGCATAAACCCCACACAAGGCATGGCATAAACCACACACAAGACACGGCATAAACCCCACACAAGGCACGGCATAAACCACACACAAGACATGGCATAAACCCCACACAAGACACGGCATAAACCCCACACAAGGCACGGCATAAACCACACACAAGACACGGCATAAACCCCACACAAGGCATGGCATACACCACACACAAGACACGGCATAAACCCCACACAAGGCACGGCATAAACCCCACACAAGGCACGGCATAAACCACACACAAGACACGGCATAAACCCCACACAAGGCACGGCATAAACCTCACACAAGACACGGCATAAACTCCACACAAGGCACGGCATAAACCCCACAAAAGACACGGCATAAACCCCACACAAGGCACGGCATAAACCACACACAAGACACGGCATAAACCCCACACAAGGCACGGCATAAACCCCACACAAGGCACGGCATAAACCACACACAAGACACGGCATAAACCCCACACAAGGCACGGCATAAACCACACACAAGACACGGCATAAACCCCACACAAGGCACGGCATAAACTCCACACAAGGCACGGCATAAACCACACCCAAGACACGGCATAAACCACACACAAGACAGGGCATAAACTCCACACAAGGCACGGCATAAACCCCACACAAGGCACGGCATAAACCACACACAAGGCACGGCATAAACTCCACACAAGGCACGGAATAAACCCCACACAAGGCACGGCATAAACCCAACACAAGACACGGCATAAACCACACACAAGACACGGCATAAACTCCACACAAGGCACGGCATAAACCCCACACAAGGCACGGCATAAACCCCACACAAGACACGGCATAAACCACACACGAGGCATGGCATAAACCTCACACAGGACATGGCATAAACCACACACAAGGCACGGCATAAACCCCACACAAGGCACGGCATAAACCACACACAAGGCACGACATAAACCCCACAGTAGACACGGCATAAACCACACACAAGGCATGGCATAAACCACACACAAGACATGGCATAAACCACACAAAAGGCATGGCATAAACCCCACACAAGACACGGCATAAACCACACACAAGACACGGCATAAACCCCACATGAGGCACGGCATAAACCACACACAAGGCACGGCATAAACCACACACAAGGCACGGCATAAACCACACACAAGACATGGCATAAACCACACACAAGGCATGGCATAAACCACACACAAGACATGGCATAAACTCCACACAAGACACGGCATAAACCCCACACAAGACACGGCATAAACCCCACACAAGGCACGGCATAAACCCCACACAAGGCATGGCATAAACCCCACACAAGAGACGGCATAAACCACACAAGACATGGCATAAACCACACAAGACACGGCATAAACTCCACACAAGGCACGGCATAAACCACACACAAGACACGGCATAAACCCCACACAAGGCACGGCATAAACCACACACAAGACATGGCATAAACCCCACACAAGACACGGCATAAATCCCACACAAGGCACGGCATAAACCACACACAAGACACGGCATAAACCCCACACAAGGCACGGCATAAACCACACACAAGACATGGCATAAACCCCACACAAGACACGGCATAAACCCCACACAAGGCACGGCATAAACCACACACAAGACACGGCATAAACCCCACACAAGGCACGGCATAAACCCCACACAATACACGGCATAAACTCCACACAAGGCACGGCATAAACCACACACAAGACACGGCATAAACCCCACACAAGACACGGCATAAACCACACAAGACACGGCATAAACTCCACACAAGACACGGCCACACACAAGACACGGCATAAACTCCACACAAGACACGGCATAAACCACACAAGACACGGCATAAACTCCACACAAGGCACGGCATAAACCACACAAGACACGGCACAAACTCCACACAAGACACGGAATAAACCCCACACAAGACACGGCATAAACTCCACACAAGGCACGGCATAAACCACACAAGACATGGCATAAACCACACAAGACACGGCATAAACTCCACACAAGGCACGGCATAAACCACACACAAGACACGGCATAATCCCCACACAAAACACGGCATAATCCACACAAGACACGGCATAAACTCCACACAAGAGACGGCATAAACCACACAAGACACGGCATAAACTCCACACAAGGCACGGCATAAACCCCACACAAGACACGGCATAAACCCCACACAAGGCACGGCATAAACCACACACAAGACACGGCATAAACCCCACACAAGACACGGCATAAACCACACAAGACACGGCATAAACTCCACACAAGACATGGCATAAACCACACACAAGACACGGCATAAACCCCACACAAGGCACGGCATAAACCCCACTCAAGGCACGGCATAAACCACACACAAGACACGGCATAAACCCCACACAAGGCACGGCATAAACCACACACAAGACATGGCATAAACCCCACACAAGACACGGCATAAACCCCACACAAGGCACGGCATAAACCACACACAAGACACGGCATAAACCACACAAGACACGGCATAAACCCCACTCAAGGCATGGCATAAACCCCACACAAGGCACGGCATAAACCCCACACAAGGCAGGGCATATACCACACACAAGACACGGCATAAACCCCACACAAGGCACGGCATAAACCACACACAAGACATGGCATAAACCGCACACAAGACACGGCATAAACCCCACACAAGGCACGGCATAAACCAGACACAAGACACGGCATAAACCCCACACAAGGCACGGCATAAACCACAAAAAGACACGGCATAAACCCCACACAAGGCACGGCATAAACCCCACACAAGACACGGCATAAACTCCACACAAGGCACGGCATAAACCCCACAAAAGACACGGCATAAACCCCACACAAGGCACGGCATAAACCACACACAAGACACGGCATAAACCCCACACAAGGCACGGCATAAACCCCACAAAAGGCACGGCATAAAACACACACAAGACACGGCATAAACCCCACACAAGGCACGGCATAAACCACACACAAGACACGGCATAAACCCCACTCAAGGCACAGCATAAACTCCACACAAGGCACGGCATAAACCACACACAAGACACGGCATAAACCACACACAAGACAGGGCATAAACTCCACACAAGGCACGGCATAAACCCCACACAAGGCACGGCATAAACCACACACAAGGCACGGCATAAACTCCACACAAGGCACGGCATAAACCCCACACAAGGCACGGCATAAACCCAACACAAGACACGGCATAAACCACACACAAGACACGGCATAAACTCCACACAAGGCACGGCATAAACCCCACACAAGGCACGGCATTAACCCCACACAAGACACGGCATAAACCACACACGAGGCATGGAATAAACCACACACAAGACATGGCATAAACCACACACAAGGCACGGCATAAACCCCACACAAGGCACGGCATAAACCACACACAAGGCACGACATAAACCCCACAGTAGACACGGCATAAACCACACACAAGGCATGGCATAAACCACACACAAGACATGGCATAAACCACACACAAGACATGGCATAAACCCCACACAAGACACGGCATAAACCACACACAAGACACGGCATAAACCCCACATGAGGCACGGCATAAACCACACACAAGGCACGGCATAAACCACACACAAGGCACGGCATAAACCACACACAAGACATGGCATAAACCACACACATGGCATGGCATAAACCACACACAAGACATGGCATAAACTCCACACAAGACACGGCATAAACCCCACACAAGACACGGCATAAACCCCACACAAGGCACGGCATAAACCCCACACAAGGCACGGCATAAACGCCACACAAGAGACGGCATAAACTCCACACAAGGCACGGCATAAACCCCACAAAAGACACGGCATAAACCCCACACAAGGCACGGCATAAACCACACACAAGACACGGCGTAAACCCCACACAAGACACGGCATAAACCACACAAAACAAGGCATAAACTCCACACAAGACACGGCATAAACCACACAAGACACGGCATAAACTCCACACAAGGCACGGCATAAACCACACACAAGACACGGCATAAACCCACACAAGGCACGGCATAAACCACACACAAGACATGGCATAAACCCCACAAGACACGGCATAAACCCCACACATGACACGGCATAAACCCCACACAAGGCACGGCATAAACCACACAAGACACGGCATAAACTCCACACAAGACACGGCATAAACCACACAAGACACGGCATAAACCCCACACAAGACACGGCATAAACCTTACACAAGACATGGCATAAACCCCACACAAGGCATGGCATAAACCACACACAAGACACGGCATAAACCCCACACAAGGCACGGCATAAACCACACACAAGACACGGCATAAACTCCACACAAGACACGGCACAAACCCCACACAAGGCACGGCATAAACCACACACAAGACACGGCATAAACCCCAAACAAGACACGGCATAAACCCCACACAAGACACGGCATAAGCCACACACAAGGCACGGCATAAACCACACACAAGACACGGCATAAACCACACAAGACACGGCATAAACCCTACTCAAGGCATGGCATAAACCCCACACAAGGCACGGCATAAACCCCACACAAGGCATGGCATAAACCACACACAAGACACGGCATAAACCCCACACAAGGCACGGCATAAACCACAAAAAGACACGGCATAAACCCCACACAAGGCACGGCATAAACCCCACACAAGACACGGCATAAACCACAAAAAGACACGGCATAAACCCCACACAAGGCATGGCATAAACCACACACAAGACACGGCATAAACCCCACACAAGGCACGGCATAAACCACACACAAGACATGGCATAAACCCCACACAAGACACGGCATAAATCCCACACAAGGCACGGCATAAACCACACACAAGACACGGCATAAACCCCACACAAGGCACGGCATAAACCACACACAAGACATGGCATAAACCCCACACAAGACACGGCATAAACCCCACACAAGGCACGGCATAAACCACACACAAGACACGGCATAAACCCCACACAAGGCACGGCATAAACCCCACACAAGACACGGCATAAACTCCACACAAGGCACGGCATTAACCACACACAAGACACGGCATAAACCCCACACAAGACACGGCATAAACCACACAAGACACGGCATAAACTCCACACAAGACACGGCCACACACAAGACACGGCATAAACTCCACACAAGACACGGCATAAACCACACAAGACACGGCATAAACTCCACACAAGGCACGGCATAAACCACACAAGACACGGCACAAACTCCACACAAGACACGGAATAAACCCCACACAAGACACGGCATAAACTCCACACAAGGCACGGCATAAACCACACAAAACACGGCATAAACCACACAAGACACGGCATAAACTCCACACAAGGCACGGCATAAACCACACAAGACACGGCATAAACCACACACAAGACACGGCATAATCCCCACACAAGACACGGCATAAACCACACAAGACACGGCATAAACTCCACACAAGAGACGGCATAAACCACACAAGACACGGCATAAACTCCACACAAGGCACGGCATAAACCCCACACAAGACACGGCATAAACCCCACACAAGGCACGGCATAAACCACACACAAGACACGGCATAAACCCCACACAAGACACGGCATAAACCACACAAGACACGGCATAAACTCCACACAAGACACGGCATAAACCTCACACAAGACACGGCATAAACCCCACACAAGGCACGGCATAAACCCCACACAAGGCACGGCATAAACCACACACAAGACACGGCATAAACCCCACACAAGGCACGGCATAAACCACACACAAGACATGGCATAAACCCCACCCAAGACACGGCATAAACCCCACACAAGTCACGGCATAAACCACACACAAGACACGGCATAAACCACACAAGACACGCCATAAACCCCACTCATGGCATGGCATAAACCCCACACAAGGCACGGCATAAACCCCACACAAGGCAGGGCATAAACCACACACAAGACACGGCATAAACCCCACACAAGGCACGGCATAAACCACACACAAGACATGGCATAAACCCCACACAAGACACGGCATAAACCCCACACAAGGCACGGCATAAACCACACACAAGACACGGCATAAACCCCACACAAGGCACGGCATAAACCACAAAAAGACACGGCATAAACCCCACACAAGGCACGGCATAAACCCCACACAAGACACGGCATAAACTCCACACAAGGCACGGCATAAACCCCACAAAAGACACGGCATAAACCCCACACAAGGCACGGCATAAACCACACACAAGACACGGCATAAACCCCACACAAGGCACGGCATAAACCCCACACAAGGCACGGCATAAACCACACACAAGACACGGCATAAACCACACACAAGGCACGGCATAAACCACACACAAGACACGGCATAAACCCCACACAAGGCACGGCATAAACTCCACACAAGGCACGGCATAAACCACACCCAAGACACGGCATAAACCACACACAAGACAGGGCATAAACTCCACACAAGGCACGGCATAAACCCCACACAAGGCACGGCATAAACCACACACAAGGCACGGCATAAACTCCACACAAGGCACGGCATAAACCCCACACAAGGCACGGCATAAACCCAACACAAGACACGGCATAAACCACACACAAGACACGGCATAAACTCCACACAAGGCACGGCATAAATCCCACACAAGACACGGCATAAACCACACACGAGGCATGGCATAAACCACACACAAGAAATGGCATAAACCCCACATGAGGCACGGCATAAACCACACACAAGGCACGGCATAAACCACACACAAGGCACGGCATAAACCACACACAAGACATGGCATAAACCACACACAAGGCATGGCATAAACCACACACAAGACATGGCATAAACTCCACACAAGACACGGCATAAACCCCACACAAGACACGGCAAAAACCCCACACAAGGCACGGCATAAACCCCACACAAGGCACGGCATAAACCCCACACAAGAGACGGCATAAACTCCACACAAGGCACGGCATAAACCCCACAAAAGACACGGCATAAACCCCACACAAGGCGCGGCATAAACCACACACAAGACACGGCGTAAACCCCACACAAGACACGGCATAAACCACACAAGACAAGGCATAAACTCCACACAAGACACGGCATAAACCACACAAGACACGGCATAAACTCCACACAAGGCACGGCATAAACCACACACAAGACACGGCATAAACCCCACACAAGGCACGGCATAAACCACACACAAGACATGGCATAAACCCCACAAGACACGGCATAAACCCCACACAAGACACGGCATAAACCCCACACAAGGCACGGCATAAACCACACAAGACACGGCATAAACTCCACACAAGACACGGCATAAACCACACAAGACACGGCATAAACCCCACACAAGACACGGCATAAACCCCACACAAGACATGGCATAAACCCCACACAAGGCATGGCATAAACCACACACAAGACACGGCATAAACCCCACACAAGGTACGGCATAAACCACACACAAGACACGGCATAAACTCCACACAAGACACGGCACAAACCCCACACAAGGCACGGCATAAACTCCACACAAGGCACGGCATAAACCCCACAAAAGGCACGGCATAAATCCCACACAAGGCACGGCATAAACCCCACAAAAGGCACGGCATAAATCCCACACAAGGCACGGCATAAACCACACACAAGACATGGCATAAACCCCACACAAGGCATGGCATAAACCCCACACAAGGCACGGCATAAACCACACACAAGACACGGCATAAACCCCAAACAAGACACGGCATAAACCCCACACAAGACACGGCATAAACCACACACAAGGCACGGCATAATCCACACACAAGACACGGCATAAACCACACACAAGACATGGCATAAACCCCACACCAGGCATGGCATAAACCCCACTCAAGGCATGGCATAAACCCCACACAAGGCACGGCATAAACCCCACACAAGGCATGGCATAAACCACACACAAGACACGGCATAAACCCCACACAAGGCACGGCATAAACCACACACAAGACATGGCATAAACCCCACACAAGACACGGCATAAACCCCACACAAGGCACGGCATAAACCACACACAAGACACGGCATAAACCCCACACAAGGCATGGCATACACCACACACAAGACACGGCATAAACCCCACACAAGGCACGGCATAAACCCCACACAAGGCACGGCATAAACCACACACAAGACACGGCATAAACCCCACACAAGGCACGGCATAAACCACACACAAGACACGGCATAAACCACACAAGACACGGCATAAACCCCACACAAGGCATGGCATAAACCCCACACAAGACACGGCATAAACCCCACACAATGCGCGGCATAAACCACACACAAGACATGGCATAAACCCCACACAAGACACGGCATAAACCCCACACAAGGCACGGCATAAACCACACTCAAGACACGGCATAAACCCCACACAAGGCACGGCATAAACCACACACAAGACATGGCATAAACCCCACACAAGGCACGGCATAAACCACACACAAGACATGGCATAAACCCCACACAAGACACGGCATAAACCCCACACAAGGCACGGCATAAACCACACTCAAGACACGGCATGAACCACACAAGACACGGCATAAACCCCACTCAAGGCATGGCATAAACCCCACATAAGGCACGGCATAAGCCCCACACAAGGCATGGCAGAAACCACACACAAGACACGGCATAAACCCCACACAAGGCACGGCATAAACCACACACAAGACATGGCATAAACCCCACACAAGGCACGGCATAAACCACACTCAAGACACGGCATAAACCACACAAGACACAGCATAAACCCCACTCAAGGCATGGCATAAACCCCACACAAGACACGGCATAAACCCTACACAATGCACGGCATAAACCACACACAAGGCACGGCATAAACCCCACACAAGGCACGGCATAAACCACACACAAGACACGGCATAAACCCCACACAAGGCACGGCATAAGCCACACACAAGACACGGCATAAACCCCACACAAGGCACGGCATAAACCCCACACAAGACACGGCATAAACTCCACACAAGGCACGGCATAAACCCCACAAAAGACACGGCTTAAACCCCACACAAGGCACGGCATAAACCACACGCAAGACACGGCATAAACCCCACACAAGGCACGGCATAAACCCCACACAAGGCACGGCATAAACCACACACAAGACACGGCATAAACCCCACACAAGGCACAGCATAAACTCCACACAAGGCACGGCATAAACCACACACAAGACACGGCATAAACCACACACAAGACAGAACATAAACTCCACACAAGGCACGGCATAAACCCCACACAAGGCACGGCATAAACCACACACAAGGCACGGCATAAACTCCACACAAGGCACGGCATAAACCCCACACAAGGCACGGCATAAACCCAACACAAGACACGGCATAAACCACACACAAGACACGGCATAAACTCCACACAAGGCACGGCATAAACCCCACACAAGGCACGGCATTAACCCCACACAAGACACGGCATAAACCACACACGAGGCATGGCATAAACCACACACAAGACATGGCATAAACCACACACAAGGCACGGCATAAACCCCACACAAGGCACGGCATAAACCACACACAAGGCACGACATAAACCCCTCAGTAGACACGGCATAAACCACACACAAGGCATGGCATAAACCACACACAAGACATGGCATAAACCACACACAAGGCATGGCATAAACCCCACACAAGACACGGCATAAACCACACACAAGACACGGCATAAACCCCACATGAGGCACGGCATAAACCACACACAAGGCACGGCATAAACCACACACAAGGCACGGCATAAACCACACACAAGACATGGCATAAACCACACACAAGGCATGGCATAAACCACACACAAGACATGGCATAAACTCCACACAAGACACGGCATAAACCCCACACAAGACACGGCATAAACCCCACACAAGGCACGGCATAAACCCCACACAAGGCACGGCATTAACGCCACACAAGAGACGGCATAAACTCCACACAAGGCACGGCATAAACCCCACAAAAGACACGGCATAAACCCCACACAAGGCACGGCATAAACCACACACAAGACACGGCGTAAACCCCACACAAGACACGGCATAAACCACACAAAACAAGGCATAAACTCCACACAAGACACGGCATAAACCACACAAGACACGGCATAAACTCCACACAAGGCACGGCATAAACCACACACAAGACGCGGCATAAACCCCACACAAGGCACGGCATAAACCACACACAAGACATGGCATAAACCCCACAAGACACGGCATAAACCCCACACAAGACACGGCATAAACCCCACACAAGGCACGGCATAAACCACACAAGACACGGCATAATCTCCACACAAGACACGGCATAAACCACACAAGACACGGCATAAACCCCACACAAGACACGGCATAAACCCCACACAAGACATGGCATAAACCCCACACAAGGCATGGCATAAACCACACACAAGACACGGCATAAACCCCACACAAGGCACGGCATAAACCACACACAAGACACGGCATAAACTCCACACAAGACACGGCACAAACCCCACACAAGGCACGGCATAAACTCCACACAAGGCACGGCATAAACCCCACAAAAGGCACGGCATAAATCCCACACAAGGCACGGCATAAACCCCACAAAAGGCACGGCATAAATCCCACACAAGGCACGGCATAAACCACACACAAGACATGGCATAAACCCCGCACAAGGCATGGCATATACCCCACATAAGGCACGGCATAAACCACACACAAGACACGGCATAAACCCCAAACAAGACACGGCATAAACCCCACACAAGACACGGCATAAACCACACACAAGGCACGGCATAAACCACACACAAGACACGGCATAAACCACACAAGACACGGCATAAACCCTACTCAAGGCATGGCATAAACCCCACACAAGGCACGGCATAAACCCCACACAAGGCATGGCATAAACCACACACAAGACACGGCATAAACCCCACACAAGGCACGGCATAAACCACAAAAAGACACGGCATAAACCCCACACAAGGTACGGCATAAACCCCACACAAGACACGGCATAAACCACAAAAAGACACGGCATAAACCCCACACAAGGCATGGCATAAACCACACACAAGACACGGCATAAACCCCACACAAGGCACGGCATAAACCACACACAAGACATGGCATAAACCCCACACAAGACACGGCATAAATCCCACACAAGGCACGGCATAAACCACACACAAGACACGGCATAAACCCCACACAAGGCACGGCATAAACCACACACAAGACATGGCATAAACCCCACACAAGACACGGCATAAACCCCACACAAGGCACGGCATAAACCACACACAAGACACGGCATAAACCCCACACAAGGCACGGCATAAACCCCACACAAGACACGGCATAAACTCCACACAAGGCACGGCATTAACCACACACAAGACACGGCATAAACCCCACACAAGACACGGCATAAACCCCACACAAGACATGGCATAAACCCCACACAAGGCATGGCATAAACCACACACAAGACACGGCATAAACCCCACACAAGGTACGGCATAAACCACACACAAGACACGGCATAAACTCCACACAAGACACGGCACAAACCCCACACAAGGCACGGCATAAACTCCACACAAGGCACGGCATAAACCCCACAAAAGGCACGGCATAAATCCCACACAAGGCACGGCATAAACCCCACAAAAGGCACGGCATAAATCCCACACAAGGCACGGCATAAACCACACACAAGACATGGCATAAACCCCACACAAGGCATGGCATAAACCCCACACAAGGCACGGCATAAACCACACACAAGACACGGCATAAACCCCAAACAAGACACGGCATAAACCCCACACAAGACACGGCATAAACCACACACAAGGCACGGCATAATCCACAGACAAGACACGGCATAAACCACACACAAGACATGGCATAAACCCCACACCAGGCATGGCATAAACCCCACTCAAGGCATGGCATAAACCCCACACAAGGCACGGCATAAACCCCACACAAGGCATGGCATAAACCACACACAAGACACGGCATAAACCCCACACAAGGCACGGCATAAACCACACACAAGACATGGCATAAACCCCACACAAGACACGGCATAAACCCCACACAAGGCACGGCATAAACCACACACAAGACACGGCATAAACCCCACACAAGGCATGGCATACACCACACACAAGACACGGCATAAACCCCACACAAGGCACGGCATAAACCCCACACAAGGCACGGCATAAACCACACACAAGACACGGCATAAACCCCACACAAGGCACGGCATAAACCACACACAAGACACGGCATAAACCACACAAGACACGGCATAAACCCCACACAAGGCATGGCATAAACCCCACACAAGACACGGCATAAACCCCACACAATGCGCGGCATAAAACACACACAAGACATGGCATGAACCCCACACAAGACACGGCATAAACCCCACACAAGGCACGGCATAAACCACACTCAAGACACGGCATAAACCCCACACAAGGCACGGCATAAACCACACACAAGACATGGCATAAACCCCACACAAGGCACGGCATAAACCACACACAAGACATGGCATAAACCCCACACAAGACACGGCATAAACCCCACACAAGGCACGGCATAAACCACACTCAAGACACGGCATAAACCACACAAGACACGGCATAAACCCCACTCAAGGCATGGCATAAACCCCACATAAGGCACGGCATAAGCCCCACACAAGGCATGGCAGAAACCACACACAAGACACGGCATAAACCCCACACAAGGCACGGCATAAACCACACACAAGACATGGCATAAACCCCACACAAGGCACGGCATAAACCACACTCAAGACACGGCATAAACCACACAAGACACAGCATAAACCCCACTCAAGGCATGGCATAAACCCCACACAAGACACGGCATAAACCCTACACAATGCACGGCATAAACCACACACAAGGCACGGCATAAACCCCACACAAGGCACGGCATAAACCACACACAAGACACGGCATAAACCCCACACAAGGCACGGCATAAGCCACACACAAGACACGGCATAAACCCCACACAAGGCACGGCATAAACCCCACACAAGACACGGCATAAACTCCACACAAGGCACGGCATAAACCCCACAAAAGACACGGCTTAAACCCCACACAAGGCACGGCATAAACCACACGCAAGACACGGCATAAACCCCACACAAGGCACGGCATAAACCCCACACAAGGCACGGCATAAACCACACACAAGACACGGCATAAACCCCACACAAGGCACAGCATAAACTCCACACAAGGCACGGCATAAACCACACACAAGACACGGCATAAACCACACACAAGACAGAACATAAACTCCACACAAGGCACGGCATAAACCCCACACAAGGCACGGCATAAACCACACACAAGGCACGGCATAAACTCCACACAAGGCACGGCATAAACCCCACACAAGGCACGGCATAAACCCAACACAAGACACGGCATAAACCACACACAAGACACGGCATAAACTCCACACAAGGCACGGCATAAACCCCACACAAGGCACGGCATTAACCCCACACAAGACACGGCATAAACCACACACGAGGCATGGCATAAACCACACACAAGACATGGCATAAACCACACACAAGGCACGGCATAAACCCCACACAAGGCACGGCATAAACCACACACAAGGCACGACATAAACCCCTCAGTAGACACGGCATAAACCACACACAAGGCATGGCATAAACCACACACAAGACATGGCATAAACCACACACAAGGCATGGCATAAACCCCACACAAGACACGGCATAAACCACACACAAGACACGGCATAAACCCCACATGAGGCACGGCATAAACCACACACAAGGCACGGCATAAACCACACACAAGGCACGGCATAAACCACACACAAGACATGGCATAAACCACACACAAGGCATGGCATAAACCACACACAAGACATGGCATAAACTCCACACAAGACACGGCATAAACCCCACACAAGACACGGCATAAACCCCACACAAGGCACGGCATAAACCCCACACAAGGCACGGCATTAACGCCACACAAGAGACGGCATAAACTCCACACAAGGCACGGCATAAACCCCACAAAAGACACGGCATAAACCCCACACAAGGCACGGCATAAACCACACACAAGACACGGCGTAAACCCCACACAAGACACGGCATAAACCACACAAAACAAGGCATAAACTCCACACAAGACACGGCATAAACCACACAAGACACGGCATAAACTCCACACAAGGCACGGCATAAACCACACACAAGACGCGGCATAAACCCCACACAAGGCACGGCATAAACCACACACAAGACATGGCATAAACCCCACAAGACACGGCATAAACCCCACACAAGACACGGCATAAACCCCACACAAGGCACGGCATAAACCACACAAGACACGGCATAATCTCCACACAAGACACGGCATAAACCACACAAGACACGGCATAAACCCCACACAAGACACGGCATAAACCCCACACAAGACATGGCATAAACCCCACACAAGGCATGGCATAAACCACACACAAGACACGGCATAAACCCCACACAAGGCACGGCATAAACCACACACAAGACACGGCATAAACTCCACACAAGACACGGCACAAACCCCACACAAGGCACGGCATAAACTCCACACAAGGCACGGCATAAACCCCACAAAAGGCACGGCATAAATCCCACACAAGGCACGGCATAAACCCCACAAAAGGCACGGCATAAATCCCACACAAGGCACGGCATAAACCACACACAAGACATGGCATAAACCCCGCACAAGGCATGGCATATACCCCACATAAGGCACGGCATAAACCACACACAAGACACGGCATAAACCCCAAACAAGACACGGCATAAACCCCACACAAGACACGGCATAAACCACACACAAGGCACGGCATAAACCACACACAAGACACGGCATAAACCACACAAGACACGGCATAAACCCTACTCAAGGCATGGCATAAACCCCACACAAGGCACGGCATAAACCCCACACAAGGCATGGCATAAACCACACACAAGACACGGCATAAACCCCACACAAGGCACGGCATAAACCACAAAAAGACACGGCATAAACCCCACACAAGGTACGGCATAAACCCCACACAAGACACGGCATAAACCACAAAAAGACACGGCATAAACCCCACACAAGGCATGGCATAAACCACACACAAGACACGGCATAAACCCCACACAAGGCACGGCATAAACCACACACAAGACATGGCATAAACCCCACACAAGACACGGCATAAATCCCACACAAGGCACGGCATAAACCACACACAAGACACGGCATAAACCCCACACAAGGCACGGCATAAACCACACACAAGACATGGCATAAACCCCACACAAGACACGGCATAAACCCCACACAAGGCACGGCATAAACCACACACAAGACACGGCATAAACCCCACACAAGGCACGGCATAAACCCCACACAAGACACGGCATAAACTCCACACAAGGCACGGCATTAACCACACACTAGACACGGCATAAACCCCACACAAGACACGGCATAAACCACACAAGACACGGCTAAACTCCACACAAGACACGGCCACACACAAGACACGGCATAAACTCCACACAAGACACGGCATAAACCACACAAGACACGGCATAAACTCCACACAAGGCACGGCATAAACCACACAAGACACGGCACAAACTCCACACAAGACACGGAATAAACCCCACACAAGACACGGCATAAACTCCACACAAGGCACGGCATAAACCTCACAAAACACGGCATAAACCACACAAGACACAGCATAAACTCCACACAAGGCACGGCATAAACCACACAAGACACGGCATAAACCACACACAAGACACGGCATAATCCCCACACAAGACACGGCATAAACCACACAAGACACGGCATAAACTCCACACAAGAGACGGCATAAACCACACAAGACACGGCATAAACTCCACACAAGGCACGGCATAAACCCCACACAAGACACGGCATAAACCCCACACAAGGCACGGCATAAACCACACACAAGACACGGCATAAACCCCACACAAGACACGGCATAAACCACACAAGACACGGCATAAACTCCACACAAGACACGGCATAAACCACACACAAGACACGGCATAAACCCCACACAAGGCACGGCATAAACCCCACACAAGGCACGGCATAAACCACACACAAGACACGGCATAAACCCCACACAAGGCACGGCATAAACCAAACACAAGACATGGCATAAACCCCACACAAGACACGGCATAAACCCCACACAAGTCACGGCATAAACCACACACAAGACACGGCATAAACCACACAAGACACGCCATAAACCCCATCATGGCATGGCATAAACCCCACACAAGGCACGGCATAAACCCCACACAAGGCAGGGCATAAACCACACACAAGACACGGCATAAACCCCACACAAGGCACGGCATAAACCACACACAAGACATGGCATAAACCACACACATGGCACGGCATAAACCACACTCAAGACACGGCATAAACCACACAAGACACAGCATAAACCCCACTCAAGGCATGGCATAAACCCCACACAAGACACGGCATAAACCCTACACAATGCACGGCATAAACCACACACAAGGCACGGCATAAACCCCACACAAGGCACGGCATAAACCACACACAAGACACGGCATAAACCCCACACAAGGCACGGCATAAGCCACACACAAGACACGGCATAAACCCCACACAAGGCACGGCATAAACCCCACACAAGACACGGCATAAACTCCACACAAGGCACGGCATAAACCCCACAAATGACACGGCTTAAACCCCACACAAGGCACGGCATAAACCACACGCAAGACACGGCATAAACCCCACACAAGGCACGGCATAAACCCCACACAAGGCACGGCATAAACCACACACAAGACACGGCATAAACCCCACACAAGGCACAGCATAAACTCCACACAAGGCACGGCATAAACCACACACAAGACACGGCATAAACCACACACAAGACAGAACATAAACTCCACACAAGGCACGGCATAAACCCCACACAAGGCACGGCATAAACCACACACAAGGCACGGCATAAACTCCACACAAGGCACGGCATAAACCCCACACAAGGCACGGCATAAACCCAACACAAGACACGGCATAAACCACACACAAGACACGGCATAAACTCCACACAAGGCACGGCATAAACCCCACACAAGGCACGGCATTAACCCCACACAAGACACGGCATAAACCACACACGAGGCATGGCATAAACCACACACAAGACATGGCATAAACCACACACAAGGCACGGCATAAACCCCACACAAGGCACGGCATAAACCACACACAAGGCACGACATAAACCCCTCAGTAGACACGGCATAAACCACACACAAGGCATGGCATAAACCACACACAAGACATGGCATAAACCACACACAAGGCATGGCATAAACCCCACACAAGACACGGCATAAACCACACACAAGACACGGCATAAACCCCACATGAGGCACGGCATAAACCACACACAAGGCACGGCATAAACCACACACAAGGCACGGCATAAACCACACACAAGACATGGCATAAACCACACACAAGGCATGGCATAAACCACACACAAGACATGGCATAAACTCCACACAAGACACGGCATAAACCCCACACAAGACACGGCATAAACCCCACACAAGGCACGGCATAAACCCCACACAAGGCACGGCATTAACGCCACACAAGAGACGGCATAAACTCCACACAAGGCACGGCATAAACCCCACAAAAGACACGGCATAAACCCCACACAAGGCACGGCATAAACCACACACAAGACACGGCGTAAACCCCACACAAGACACGGCATAAACCACACAAAACAAGGCATAAACTCCACACAAGACACGGCATAAACCACACAAGACACGGCATAAACTCCACACAAGGCACGGCATAAACCACACACAAGACGCGGCATAAACCCCACACAAGGCACGGCATAAACCACACACAAGACATGGCATAAACCCCACAAGACACGGCATAAACCCCACACAAGACACGGCATAAACCCCACACAAGGCACGGCATAAACCACACAAGACACGGCATAATCTCCACACAAGACACGGCATAAACCACACAAGACACGGCATAAACCCCACACAAGACACGGCATAAACCCCACACAAGACATGGCATAAACCCCACACAAGGCATGGCATAAACCACACACAAGACACGGCATAAACCCCACACAAGGCACGGCATAAACCACACACAAGACACGGCATAAACTCCACACAAGACACGGCACAAACCCCACACAAGGCACGGCATAAACTCCACACAAGGCACGGCATAAACCCCACAAAAGGCACGGCATAAATCCCACACAAGGCACGGCATAAACCCCACAAAAGGCACGGCATAAATCCCACACAAGGCACGGCATAAACCACACACAAGACATGGCATAAACCCCGCACAAGGCATGGCATATACCCCACATAAGGCACGGCATAAACCACACACAAGACACGGCATAAACCCCAAACAAGACACGGCATAAACCCCACACAAGACACGGCATAAACCACACACAAGGCACGGCATAAACCACACACAAGACACGGCATAAACCACACAAGACACGGCATAAACCCTACTCAAGGCATGGCATAAACCCCACACAAGGCACGGCATAAACCCCACACAAGGCATGGCATAAACCACACACAAGACACGGCATAAACCCCACACAAGGCACGGCATAAACCACAAAAAGACACGGCATAAACCCCACACAAGGTACGGCATAAACCCCACACAAGACACGGCATAAACCACAAAAAGACACGGCATAAACCCCACACAAGGCATGGCATAAACCACACACAAGACACGGCATAAACCCCACACAAGGCACGGCATAAACCACACACAAGACATGGCATAAACCCCACACAAGACACGGCATAAATCCCACACAAGGCACGGCATAAACCACACACAAGACACGGCATAAACCCCACACAAGGCACGGCATAAACCACACACAAGACATGGCATAAACCCCACACAAGACACGGCATAAACCCCACACAAGGCACGGCATAAACCACACACAAGACACGGCATAAACCCCACACAAGGCACGGCATAAACCCCACACAAGACACGGCATAAACTCCACACAAGGCACGGCATTAACCACACACAAGACACGGCATAAACCCCACACAAGACACGGCATAAACCACACAAGACACGGCTAAACTCCACACAAGACACGGCCACACACAAGACACGGCATAAACTCCACACAAGACACGGCATAAACCACACAAGACACGGCATAAACTCCACACAAGGCACGGCATAAACCACACAAGACACGGCACAAACTCCACACAAGACACGGAATAAACCCCACACAAGACACGGCATAAACTCCACACAAGGCACGGCATAAACCTCACAAAACACGGCATAAACCACACAAGACACAGCATAAACTCCACACAAGGCACGGCATAAACCACACAAGACACGGCATAAACCACACACAAGACACGGCATAATCCCCACACAAGACACGGCATAAACCACACAAGACACGGCATAAACTCCACACAAGAGACGGCATA
Source organism: Meconema thalassinum (assembly GCA_946902985.2). Taxonomy (NCBI): domain Eukaryota; kingdom Metazoa; phylum Arthropoda; class Insecta; order Orthoptera; family Tettigoniidae; genus Meconema; species Meconema thalassinum. The sequence continues at coordinate 440,414,482 of OX336394.1, read as the reverse complement.
AACCACACAAGACACGGCATAAACTCCACACAAGGCACGGCATAAACCCCACACAAGACACGGCATAAACCCCACACAAGGCACGGCATAAACCACACACAAGACACGGCATAAACCCCACACAAGACACGGCATAAACCACACAAGACACGGCATAAACTCCACACAAGACACGGCATAAACCACACACAAGACACGGCATAAACCCCACACAAGGCACGGCATAAACCCCACACAAGGCACGGCATAAACCATACACAAGACACGGCATAAACCCCACACAAGGCACGGCATATACCAAACACAAGACATGGCATAAACCCCACACAAGACACGGCATAAACCCCACACAAGTCACGGCATAAACCACACACAAGACACGGCATAAACCACACAAGACACGCCATAAACCCCACTCATGGCATGGCATAAACCCCACACAAGGCACGGCATAAACCCCACACAAGGCAGGGCATAAACCACACACAAGACACGGCATAAACCCCACACAAGGCACGGCATAAACCACACACAAGACATGGCATAAACCACACACAAGGCACGGCATAAACCACACTCAAGACACGGCATAAACCACACAAGACACAGCATAAACCCCACTCAAGGCATGGCATAAACCCCACACAAGACACGGCATAAACCCTACACAATGCACGGCATAAACCACACACAAGGCACGGCATAAACCCCACACAAGGCACGGCATAAACCACACACAAGACACGGCATAAACCCCACACAAGGCACGGCATAAGCCACACACAAGACACGGCATAAACCCCACACAAGGCACGGCATAAACCCCACACAAGACACGGCATAAACTCCACACAAGGCACGGCATAAACCCCACAAAAGACACGGCTTAAACCCCACACAAGGCACGGCATAAACCACACGCAAGACACGGCATAAACCCCACACAAGGCACGGCATAAACCCCACACAAGGCACGGCATAAACCACACACAAGACACGGCATAAACCCCACACAAGGCACAGCATAAACTCCACACAAGGCACGGCATAAACCACACACAAGACACGGCATAAACCACACACAAGACAGAACATAAACTCCACACAAGGCACGGCATAAACCCCACACAAGGCACGGCATAAACCACACACAAGGCACGGCATAAACTCCACACAAGGCACGGCATAAACCCCACACAAGGCACGGCATAAACCCAACACAAGACACGGCATAAACCACACACAAGACACGGCATAAACTCCACACAAGGCACGGCATAAACCCCACACAAGGCACGGCATTAACCCCACACAAGACACGGCATAAACCACACACGAGGCATGGCATAAACCACACACAAGACATGGCATAAACCACACACAAGGCACGGCATAAACCCCACACAAGGCACGGCATAAACCACACACAAGGCACGACATAAACCCCTCAGTAGACACGGCATAAACCACACACAAGGCATGGCATAAACCACACACAAGACATGGCATAAACCACACACAAGGCATGGCATAAACCCCACACAAGACACGGCATAAACCACACACAAGACACGGCATAAACCCCACATGAGGCACGGCATAAACCACACACAAGGCACGGCATAAACCACACACAAGGCACGGCATAAACCACACACAAGACATGGCATAAACCACACACAAGGCATGGCATAAACCACACACAAGACATGGCATAAACTCCACACAAGACACGGCATAAACCCCACACAAGACACGGCATAAACCCCACACAAGGCACGGCATAAACCCCACACAAGGCACGGCATTAACGCCACACAAGAGACGGCATAAACTCCACACAAGGCACGGCATAAACCCCACAAAAGACACGGCATAAACCCCACACAAGGCACGGCATAAACCACACACAAGACACGGCGTAAACCCCACACAAGACACGGCATAAACCACACAAAACAAGGCATAAACTCCACACAAGACACGGCATAAACCACACAAGACACGGCATAAACTCCACACAAGGCACGGCATAAACCACACACAAGACGCGGCATAAACCCCACACAAGGCACGGCATAAACCACACACAAGACATGGCATAAACCCCACAAGACACGGCATAAACCCCACACAAGACACGGCATAAACCCCACACAAGGCACGGCATAAACCACACAAGACACGGCATAATCTCCACACAAGACACGGCATAAACCACACAAGACACGGCATAAACCCCACACAAGACACGGCATAAACCCCACACAAGACATGGCATAAACCCCACACAAGGCATGGCATAAACCACACACAAGACACGGCATAAACCCCACACAAGGCACGGCATAAACCACACACAAGACACGGCATAAACTCCACACAAGACACGGCACAAACCCCACACAAGGCACGGCATAAACTCCACACAAGGCACGGCATAAACCCCACAAAAGGCACGGCATAAATCCCACACAAGGCACGGCATAAACCCCACAAAAGGCACGGCATAAATCCCACACAAGGCACGGCATAAACCACACACAAGACATGGCATAAACCCCGCACAAGGCATGGCATATACCCCACATAAGGCACGGCATAAACCACACACAAGACACGGCATAAACCCCAAACAAGACACGGCATAAACCCCACACAAGACACGGCATAAACCACACACAAGGCACGGCATAAACCACACACAAGACACGGCATAAACCACACAAGACACGGCATAAACCCTACTCAAGGCATGGCATAAACCCCACACAAGGCACGGCATAAACCCCACACAAGGCATGGCATAAACCACACACAAGACACGGCATAAACCCCACACAAGGCACGGCATAAACCACAAAAAGACACGGCATAAACCCCACACAAGGTACGGCATAAACCCCACACAAGACACGGCATAAACCACAAAAAGACACGGCATAAACCCCACACAAGGCATGGCATAAACCACACACAAGACACGGCATAAACCCCACACAAGGCACGGCATAAACCACACACAAGACATGGCATAAACCCCACACAAGACACGGCATAAATCCCACACAAGGCACGGCATAAACCACACACAAGACACGGCATAAACCCCACACAAGGCACGGCATAAACCACACACAAGACATGGCATAAACCCCACACAAGACACGGCATAAACCCCACACAAGGCACGGCATAAACCACACACAAGACACGGCATAAACCCCACACAAGGCACGGCATAAACCCCACACAAGACACGGCATAAACTCCACACAAGGCACGGCATTAACCACACACAAGACACGGCATAAACCCCACACAAGACACGGCATAAACCACACAAGACACGGCTAAACTCCACACAAGACACGGCCACACACAAGACACGGCATAAACTCCACACAAGACACGGCATAAACCACACAAGACACGGCATAAACTCCACACAAGGCACGGCATAAACCACACAAGACACGGCACAAACTCCACACAAGACACGGAATAAACCCCACACAAGACACGGCATAAACTCCACACAAGGCACGGCATAAACCTCACAAAACACGGCATAAACCACACAAGACACAGCATAAACTCCACACAAGGCACGGCATAAACCACACAAGACACGGCATAAACCACACACAAGACACGGCATAATCCCCACACAAGACACGGCATAAACCACACAAGACACGGCATAAACTCCACACAAGAGACGGCATAAACCACACAAGACACGGCATAAACTCCACACAAGGCACGGCATAAACCCCACACAAGACACGGCATAAACCCCACACAAGGCACGGCATAAACCACACACAAGACACGGCATAAACCCCACACAAGACACGGCATAAACCACACAAGACACGGCATAAACTCCACACAAGACACGGCATAAACCACACACAAGACACGGCATAAACCCCACACAAGGCACGGCATAAACCCCACACAAGGCACGGCATAAACCACACACAAGACACGGCATAAACCCCACACAAGGCACGGCATAAACCAAACACAAGACATGGCATAAACCCCACACAAGACACGGCATAAACCCCACACAAGTCACGGCATAAACCACACACAAGACACGGCATAAACCACACAAGACACGCCATAAACCCCACTCATGGCATGGCATAAACCCCACACAAGGCACGGCATAAACCCCACACAAGGCAGGGCATAAACCACACACAAGACACGGCATAAACCCCACACAAGGCACGGCATAAACCACACACAAGACATGGCATAAACCCCACACAAGACACGGCATAAACCCCACACAAGGCACGGCATAAACCACACACAAGACACGGCATAAACCCCACACAAGGCACGGCATAAACCACAAAAAGACACGGCATAAACCCCACACAAGGCACGGCATAAACCCCACACAAGACACGGCATAAACTCCACACAAGGCACGGCATAAACCCCACAAAAGACACGGCATAAACCCCACACAAGGCACGGCATAAACCACACACAAGACACGGCATAAACCCCACACAAGGCACGGCATAAACCCCACACAAGGCACGGCATAAACCACACACAAGACACGGCATAAACCACACACAAGGCACGGCATAAACCACACACAAGACACGGCATAAACCCCACACAAGGCACGGCATAAACTCCACACAAGGCACGGCATAAACCACACCCAAGACACGGCATAAACCACACACAAGACAAGGCATAAACTCCACACAAGGCACGGCATAAACCCCACACAAGGCACGGCATAAACCACACACAAGGCACGGCATAAACTCCACACAAGGCACGGCATAAACCCCACACAAGGCACGGCATAAACCCAACACAAGACACGGCATAAACCACACACAAGACACGGCATAAACTCCACACGAGGCACGGCATAAATCCCACACAAGGCACGGCATAAACCCCACACAAGACACGGCATAAACCACACACGAGGCATGGCATAAACCACACACAAGAAATGGCATAAACCCCACATGAGGCACGGCATAAACCACACACAAGGCACGGCATAAACCACACACAAGGCACGGCATAAACCACACACAAGACATGGCATAAACCACACACAAGGCATGGCATAAACCACACACAAGACATTGCATAAACTCCACACAAGACACGGCATAAACCCCACACAAGACACGGCAAAAACCCCACACAAGGCACGGCATAAACCCCACACAAGGCACGGCATAAACCCCACACAAGAGACGGCATAAACTCCACACAAGGCACGGCATAAACCCCACAAAAGACACGGCATAAACCCCACACAAGGCACGGCATAAACCACACACAAGACACGGCGTAAACCCCACACAAGACACGGCATAAACCACACAAGACAAGGCATAAACTCCACACAAGACACGGCATAAACCACACAAGACACGGCATAAACTCCACACAAGGCACGGCATAAACCACACACAAGACACGGCATAAACCCCACACAAGGCACGGCATAAACCACACACAAGACATGGCATAAACCCCACAAGACACGGCATAAACCCCACACAAGACACGGCATAAACCCCACACAAGGCACGGCATAAACCACACAAGACACGGCATAAACTCCACACAAGACACGGCATAAACCACACAAGACACGGCATAAACCCCACACAAGACACGGCATAAACCCCACACAAGACATGGCATAAACCACACACAAGGCATGGCATAAACCACACACAAGACACGGCATAAACCCCACACAAGGTACGGCATAAACCACACACAAGACACGGCATAAACTCCACACAAGACACGGCACAAACCCCACACAAGGCACGGCATAAACTCCACACAAGGCACGGCATAAACCCCACAAAAGGCACGGCATAAATCCCACACAAGGCACGGCATAAACCCCACAAAAGGCACGGCATAAATCCCACACAAGGCACGGCATAAACCACACACAAGACATGGCATAAACCCCACACAAGGCATGGCATAAACCCCACACAAGGCACGGCATAAACCACACACAAGACACGGCATAAACCCCAAACAAGACACGGCATAAACCCCACACAAGACACGGCATAAACCACACACAAGGCACGGCATAAACCACACACAAGACACGGCATAAACCACACACAAGACATGGCATAAACCCCACACAAGGCATGGCATAAACCCCACTCAAGGCATGGCATAAACCCCGCACAAGGCACGGCATAAACCCCACACAAGGCATGGCATAAACCACACACAAGACACGGCATAAACCCCTCACAAGGCACGGCATAAACCACACACAAGACATGGCATAAACCCCACACAAGACACGGCATAAACCCCACACAAGGCACGGCATAAACCACACACAAGACACGGCATAAACCCCACACAAGGCATGGCATAAACCACACACAAGACACGGCATAAACCCCACACAAGGCACGGCATAAACCCCACACAAGGCACGGCATAAACCACACACAAGACACGGCATAAACCCCACACAAGGCACGGCATAAACCACACACAAGACACGGCATAAACCACACAAGACACGGCATAAACCCCACACAAGGCATGGCATAAACCCCACACAAGACACGGCATAAACCCCACACAATGCACGGCATAAACCACACACAAGACATGGCATAAACCCCACACAAGACACGGCATAAACCCCACACAAGGCACGGCATAAACCACACTCAAGACACGGCATAAACCCCACACAAGGCACGGCATAAACCACACACAAGACATGGCATAAACCCCACACAAGGCACGGCATAAACCACACACAAGACATGGCATAAACCCCACACAAGACACGGCATAAACCCCACACAAGGCACGGCATAAACCACACTCAAGACACGGCATAAACCACACAAGACACGGCATAAACCCCACTCAAGGCATGGCATAAACCCCACATAAGGCACGGCATAAGCCCCTCACAAGGCATGGCAGAAACCACACACAAGACACGGCATAAACCCCACACAAGGCACGGCATAAACCACACACAAGACATGGCATAAACCCCACACAAGGCACGGCATAAACCACACTCAAGACACGGCATAAACCACACAAGACACGGCATAAACCCCACTCAAGGCATGGCATGAACCCCACACAAGACACGGCATAAACCCTACACAATGCACGGCATAAACCACACACAAGGCACGGCATAAACCCCACACAAGGCACGGCATAAACCACACACAAGACACGGCATAAACCCCACACAAGGCACGGCATAAACCACACACAAGACACGGCATAAACCCCACACAAGGCACGGCATAAACCCCACACAAGACACGGCATAAACTCCACACAAGGCACGGCATAAACCCCACAAAAGACACGGCTTAAACCCCACACAAGGCACGGCATAAACCACACGCAAGACACGGCATAAACCCCACACAAGGCACGGCATAAACCCCACACAAGGCACGGCATAAACCACACACAAGACACGGCATAAACCCCACACAAGGCACGGCATAAACCACACACAAGACACGGCATAAACCCCACACAAGGCACGGCATAAACTCCACACAAGGCACGGCATAAACCACACACAAGACACGGCATGAACCACACACAAGACACGGCATAAACTCCACACAAGGCACGGCATAAACCCCACACAAGGCACGGCATCAACCCCACACAAGACACGGCATAAACCACACACAAGGCATGGCATAAACCACACACAAGACATGGCATAAACCCCACACATGGCACGGCATAAACCCCACACAAGGCACGGCATAAACCCCACACAAGACACGGCATAAACCCCACACAAGACACGGCATAAACCCAACACAAGACACGGCATAAACCACACACAAGACACGGCATAAACTCCACACAAGGCACGGCATAAACCCCACACAAGACACGGCATAAACCCCACACAAGACATGGCATAAACCCCACACAAGACATGGCATAAACCACACACAAGACATGGCATAAACCACACACAAGACACGGCTTAAACCACACACAAGGCACGGCATAAACCCCACACAAGGCACGGCATAAACCACACACAAGGCACGACATAAACCCCACACAAGACACGGCATAAACCACACACAAGGCATGGCATAAACCACACACAAGACATGGCATTAACCACACAAAAGGCATGGCTTAAACCCCATACAAGACACGGCATAAACCACACACAAGACACGGCATAAACCCCACATAAGGCACGGCATAAACCACACACAAGGCACGGCAATAACCACACACAAGGCACGGCATAAACCACACACAAGACATGGCATAAACCACACACAAGGCATGGCATAAACCACACACAAGACATGGCATAAACTCCACACAAGACACGGCATAAACCCCACACCAGACACGGCATAAACCCCACACAAGGCACGACATAAACCCCACACAAGGCACGGCATAAACCCCACACAAGACACGGCATAAACTCCACAAAAGGCACGGCATAAACCCCACAAAAGACACGGCATAAACCCCACACAAGGCACGGCATAAACCACACACAAGACACGGCGTAAACCCCACACAAGACACGGCATAAACCACACAAGACACGGCATAAACTCCACACAAGACACGGCATAAACCACACAAGACACGGCATAAACTCCACACAAGGCACGGCATAAACCACACACAAGAAACGGCATAAACCCCACACAAGGCACGGCATAAACCACACACAAGACACGGCATAAACTCCACACAAGACACGGCATAAACCCCACACAAGGCACGGCATAAACTCCACACAAAGCACGGCATAAACCCCACAAAAGGCACGGCATAAATCCCACACAAGGCACGGCATAAACCCCACAAAAGGCACGGCATAAATCCCACACAAGGCACGGCATAAACCACACACAAGACATGGCATAAACCCCACACAAGGCATGGCATAAACCCCACACAAGGCACGGCAGAAACCACACACAAGACACGGCACAAACCCCAAACAAGACACGGCATAAATCCCACACAAGACACGGCATAAACCACACACAAGGCACGGCATAAACCACACACAAGACACGGCATAAACCACACAAGACACGGCATAAACCCCACTCAAGGCAAGGCATAAATCCCACACAAAGCACGGCATAAACCCCACACAAGGCATGGCATAAACCCCACACAAGACACGGCATAAACCCCACACAAGGCACGGCATAAACCACACACAAGACATGGCATAAACCCCACACAAGACACGGCATAAACCCCACACAAAGCACGGCATAAACCACACACAAGACACGGCATAAACCCCACACAAGGCATGGCATAAACCACACACAAGACACGGCATAAACCCCACACAAGGCACGGCATAAACCACACACAATACATGGCATAAACCCCACACAAGACACGGCATAAACCCCACACAAGGCACGGCATAAACCACACACAAGACACGGCATAAACCACACAAGACACGGCATAAACCCCACTCAAGGCATGGCATAAACCCCACACAAGACACGGCATAAACCCCACACAAGGCACGGCATAAACCACACACAAGACACGGCATAAACCCCACACAAGGCACGGCATAAACCACACACAAGACATGGCATAAACCCCACACAAGACACGGCATAAACCCCACACAAGGCACGGCATAAATCACACAAGACACGGCATAAACCACACAAGGCACGGCATAAACCCCACTCAAGGCATGGCATAAACCCCACACAAGGCACGGCATAAACCCCACACAAGGCATGGCATAAACCACACACAAGACACGGCATAAACCCCACACAAGGCACGGCATAAACCACACACAAGACATGGCATAAACCCCACACAAGACACGGCATAAATCCCACACAAGGCACGGCATAAACCACACACAAGACACGGCATAAACCCCACACAAGGCACGGCATAAACCACACACAAGACATGGCATAAACCCCACACAAGACACGGCATAAACCCCACACAAGGCACGGCATGAACCACACACAAGACACGGCATAAACCCCACACAAGGCACGGCATAAACCCCACACAAGACACGGCATAAACTCCACACAAGGCACGGCATAAACCACACACAAGACACGGCATAAACCCCACACAAGACACGGCATAAACCACACAAGACACGGCATAAACTCCACACAAGACACGGCCACACACAAGACACGGCATAAACTCCACACAAGACACGGCATAAACCACACAAGACACGGCATAAACTCCACACAAGGCACGGCATAAACCACACAAGACAAAGCACAAACTCCACACAAGACACGGAATAAACCCCACACAAGACACGGCATAAACCCCACACAAGGCACAGCATAAACCACACAAGAAACGGCATAAACCACACAAGACAAGGCATAAACTCCACACAAGAGACGGCATAAACCACACAAGACACGGCATAAACTCCACACAAGGCACGGCATAAACCCCACACAAGACACGGCATAAACCCCACACAAGGCACGGCATAAACCACACACAAGACACGGCATAAACCCCACACAAGACACGGCATAAACCACACAAGACACGGCATAAACTCCACACAAGACACGGCATAAACCACACACAAGACACGGCATAAACCCCACACAAGGCACGGCATAAACCCCACACAAGGCACGGCATAAACCACACACAAGACACGGCATAAACCCCACACAAGGCACGGCATAAACCACACACAAGACATGGCCTAAACCCCACACAAGACACGGCTTAAACCCCACACAAGGCACGGCATAAACCACACACAAGACACGGCATAAACCACACAAGACACGGCATAAACCCCACTCAAGGCATGGCATAAACCCCACACAAGGCTCGGCATAAACCCCACACAAGGCAGGGCATAAACCACACACAAGACACGGCATAAACCCCACACAAGGCACGGCATAAACCACACACAAGACATGGCATAAACCCCACACAAGACACGGCATAAACCCCACACAAGGCACGGCATAAACCACACACAAGACACGGCATAAACCCCACACAAGGCACGGCATAAACCACAAAAAGACACGGCATAAACCCCACACAAGGCACGGCATAAACCCCACACAAGACACGGCATAAACTCCACACAAGGCACGGCATAAACCCCACTAAAGACACGGCATAAACCCCACACAAGGCACGGCATAAACCACACACAAGACACGGCATAAACCCCACACAAGGCACGGCATAAACCCCACACAAGGCACGGCATAAACCACACACAAGACACGGCATAAACCCCACACAAGGCACGGCATAAACCACACACAAGACACGGCATAAACCCCACACAAGGCACGGCATAAACTCCACACAAGGCACGGCATAAACCCCACACAAGGCACGGCATAAACCACACACAAGACAGGGCATAAACTCCACACAAGGCACGGCATAAACCCCACACAAGGCACGGCATAAACTCCACACAAGGCACGGCATAAACCCCACACAAGGCACGGCATAAACCCAACACAAGACACGGCATAAACCACACACAAGACACGGCATAAACTCCACACAAGGTACGGCATAAACCCCACACAAGGCACGGCATAAACCCCACACAAGACACGGCATAAACCACACACGAGGCATGTCATAAACCACACACAAGACATGGCATAAACCACACACAAGGCACGGCATAAACCCCACACAAGGCACGGCATAAACCACACACAAGGCACGACATAAACCCCACAGTAGACACGGCATAAACCACACACAAGGCATGGCATAAACCACACACAAGACATGGCATAAACCACACACAAGGCATGGCATAAACCCCACAAAAGACACGGCATAAACCACACACAAGACACGGCATAAACCCCACATGAGGCACGGCATAAACCACACACAAGGCACGGCATAAACCACACACAAGGCACGGCATAAACCACACACAAGACATGGCATAAACCACACACAAGGCATGGCATAAACCACACACAAGACATGGCATAAACTCCACACAAGACACGGCATAAACCCCACACAAGACACGGCATAAACCCCACACAAGGCACGGCATAAACCCCACACAAGGCACGGCATAAACCCCACACAAGAGACGGCATAAACTCCACACAAAGCACGGCATAAACCCCACAAAAGACACGGCATAAACCCCACACAAGGCACGGCATAAACCACACACAAGACACGGCGTAAACCCCACACAAGACACGGCATAAACCACACAAGACAAGGCATAAACTCCACACAAGACACGGCATAAACCACACAAGACACGGCATAAACTCCACACAAGGCACGGCATAAACCACACACAAGACACGGCATAAACCCCACACAAGGCACGGCATAAACCACACAAAAGACATGGCATAAACCCCACAAGACACGGCATAAACCCCACACAAGACACGGCATAAACCCCACACAAGGCACGGCATAAACCACACAAGACACGGCATAAACTCCACACAAGACACGGCATAAACCACACAAGACACGGCATAAACCCCACACAAGACACGGCATAAACCCCACACAAGACATGGCATAAACCCCACACAAGGCATGGCATAAACCACACAAAAGACACGGCATAAACCCCACACAAGGCACGGCATAAACCACACACAAGACACGGCATAAACTCCACACAAGACACGGCACAAACCCCACACAAGGCACGGCATAAACTCCACACAAGGCACGGCATAAACCCCACAAAAGGCACGGCATAAATCCCACACAAGGCACGGCATAAACCCCACAAAAGGCACGGCATAAATCCCACACAAGGCACGGCATAAACCACACACAAGACATGGCATAAACCCCACACAAGGCATGGCATAAACCCCACACAAGGCACGGCATAAACCACACACAAGACACGGCATAAACCCCAAACAAGACACGGCATAAACCCCACACAAGACACGGCATAAACCACACACAAGGCACGGCATAAACCACACACAAGACACGGCATAAACCACACAAGACACGGCATAAACCCCACTCAAGGCATGGCATAAACCCCACACAAGGCACGGCATAAACCCCACGCAAGGCATGGCATAAACCACACACAAGACACGGCATAAACCCCACACAAGGCACGGCATAAACCACACACAAGACATGGCATAAACCCCACACAAGACACGGCATAAACCCCACACAAGGCACGGCATAAACCACACACAAGACACGGCATAAACCCCACACAAGGCATGGCATAAACCACACACAAGACACGGCATAAACCCCACACAAGGCACGGCATAAACCCCACACAAGGCACGGCATAAACCACACACAAGACACGGCATAAACCCCACACAAGGCACGGCATAAACCACACACAAGTCACGGCATAAACCACACAAGACACGGCATAAACCCCACTCAAGGCATGGCATAAACCCCACACAAGACACGGCATAAACCCCACACAATGCACGGCATAAACCACACACAAGACACGGCATAAACCCCACACAAGGCACGGCATAAACCACACACAAGACATGGCATAAACCCCACACAAGACACGGCATAAACTCCACACAAGGCACGGCATAAACCACACTCAAGACACGGCATAAACCACACAAGACACGGCATAACCCCACTCAAGGCATGGCATAAACCCCACATAAGGCACGGCATAAACCCCACACAAGGCATGGCATAAACCACACACAAGACACGGCATAAACCCCACACAAGGCACGGCATAAACCACACACAAGACATGGCATAAACCCCACACAAGACACGGCATAAATCCCACACAAGGCACGGCATAAACCACACACAAGACACGGCATAAACCCCACACAAGGCACGGCATAAACCACACACAAGACATGGCATAAACCCCACACAAGGCACGGCATAAACCCCACACAAGGCACGGCATAAACCACACACAAGACACGGCATAAACCCCACACAAGGAACGGCATAAACCCCACACAAGACACGGCATAAACTCCACACAAGGCACGGCATAAACCACACACAAGACACGGCATAAACCCCACACAAGACACGGCATAAACCACACAAGACACGGCATAAACTCCACACAAGACACGGCATAAACCACACACAAGACACGGCATAAACCACACAAGACACGGCATAAACTCCACACAAGACACGGCATAAACCACACAAGACACGGCATAAACTCCACACAAGGCACGGCATAAACCACACAAGACACGGCATAAACTCCACACAAGACACGGCATAAACCCCACACAAGACACGGCATAAACTCCACACAAGGCACGGCATAAACCACACAAGACACGGCATAATCCACACAAAACACGGCATAAACTCCACACAAGGCACGGCATAAACCACACAAGACACGGCATAAACCACACACAAGACACGGCATAAACCCCACACAAGACACGGCATAAACCACACAAGACACGGCATAAACTCCACACAAGACACGGCATAAACCACACAAGACACGGCATAAACTCCACACAAGGCACGGCATAATCCCCATACAAGACACGGCATAAACCCCACACAAGGCACGGCATAAACCACACACAAGACACGGCATAAACCCCACACAAGACACGGCATAAACCACACAAGACACGGCATAAACTCCACACAAGACACGGCATAAACCACACACAAGACACGGCATAAACCCCACACAAGGCACGGCATAAACCCCACACAAGGCACGGCATAAACCACACACAAGACACGGCATAATCCCCACACAAGACACGGCATAAACTCCACACAAGGCACGGCATAAACCACACACAAGACACGGCATAAACCACACAAGACACGGCATAAACTCCACACAAGACACGGCATAAACCACACAAGACACGGCATAAACTCCACACAAGGCACGGCATAAACCCCAAACAAGACACGGCATAAACCCCACACAAGGCACGGCATAAACCACACACAAGACACGGCATAAACCCTACACAAGACACGGCATAAACCCCACACTAGACACGGCATAAACTCCACACAAGGCACGGAATAAACCCCACAAAAGACACGGCATAAACC
Organism: Meconema thalassinum; assembly: GCA_946902985.2. Lineage (NCBI taxonomy): Eukaryota > Metazoa > Arthropoda > Insecta > Orthoptera > Tettigoniidae > Meconema > Meconema thalassinum. The sequence goes on along the minus strand of OX336394.1, from coordinate 440,399,302 downwards.
CCACACAAGGCACGGCATAAACCACGCAAGGCACGGCATAAACCCCACACAAGGCACGGCATAAACCCCACAAAAGACACGGCATAAACCACACACAAGACACGGCATAAACCCCACACAAGGCACGGCATAAACCAAACACAAGACACGGCATAAACCACACAAGACACGGCATAAACTCCACACAAGACACGGCATAAACCACACACAATACACGGCATAAACCCCACACAAGGCACGGCATAAACCACACAAGACACGGCATAAACCCCACACAAGGCACGGCATAAACCACACACAAGACACGGCATAAACCCTCACAAGGCACGGCATAAACCCCACACAAGACACGGCATAAACCACACAAGACACGGCATAAACTCCACACAAGACACGGCATAATCCACACACAAGACACGGCATAAACTCCACACAAGACACGGCATAAACCCCACACAAGACACGGCATAAACTCCACACAAGACACGGCATAATCCCCACACAAGACACGGCATAAACCCCACACATGACACAGTTTCTCACAGCACATCTTTAGTGAGAAAAGTCGTGTTAACATTCTAATGAACTCAATACACACGGCATTTCTCATAAGTGGATCGATTGATACTATTGTATTTTATATTTGTCATACGTAGGATTGAAAACTGGTTTACATCCCGGGGTTACAGAGGGCTATGAAATGACACAGCCTAAGAATGACGAATGGTTTACAAAACTCGGTGTTACAGAGGACTTTGATATGACACGTGCGGTGGCCTGAGTGAGTCTGAGTTTTCCTTGAAACAAAGGTGTTCAACATTTGGAACACATACTACCCTGAACATAAAGAGTACCCTCCATTCATTCTACAGATCATTATATCGTCATCCAAACTGGCTACGTACCATCGGATAAAAATGGTCCTTTTCTGGACCAGATAAGAAATCACTCGTGGTAGCAGATTGATATGCACACATAATATCTCCACTATAAACAACATTAAGCACAATATTATGTACTATCTCGGGTTTCAAACATGCTACCTAATAACTTGCCTGACGGTACTTCATCATTGCTTGATTTAGCAACCTTATCTACTGAGAAGCATGGTGTATCGCTGGCACGTATAGAATCTATTCATAGACACTTCCTGTCCAAACGTAAGATGGTGTTACTCGGAGCTGTGATCATTTTAATTATGCATTATATTTGAGGTTATTGGAATAACACTGCTGCTAATGATTCTTACTCTGTAGATTAAGGCTTTCACAGCCTGGATTACTATTCAAATAATTCATGGTTCTTGGGCTAATGCCGTGTGAAAATAACATCAAATACCACCAGACACCAGGAACCTTGCCTCCTTCGAAACGTCTGCTGGTATTTACATTCATTAGCACTACATCAAACAATGGCCAAGCAGGGGTTGGGCTCATATTGAGTAGGAAACTTGGACAGCGGGTGGAATATTATGAGCAATATAGTGAAAGGATTATTGTAGCAAAAATCAATACTAAACCTACGTGCACCACAATGGTACAAGTCTATATGCCTACCAGTCAAGCTGATGATGAGGATGTTGAAAAGGTCTACGAAGAAATAGACGAAATTCTGAGGTATATCAATGGTGATGAAAATGTTATAGTAATGGGAGATTGGAATGCTGTGGTAGGAAATGTTGGAGTTGGTAGTTAACAATTTAAGTTGGCAGCATTTATTTTATATTTTAGTATTCCTTGTGTTATTTGTGCCTTGTAGCGTGATGGACGTGTAAATATACGATCTACTATTTCATTAACAAACTCTCGTTATTTCCACTGAAACTTGAAGATTAGTTAACAACAGGTTACGGGCCCAGTTATTATAGCAGAAGAGATGTATAACTGCAATGCAGTCTTCAGCACAGAGAGGTAGGCCCACCGCTTCTCCATCCCGCACGATGCATTGAGGGAAGGCATATGTACACAGCAACTTCTCTGCAGCACTTTTACATGGTTCTTTAAGCCCTTGTATCATTTCTTCCCACAAGCCAGCTGTAATCTGCTCATTGATCCACCCACCAACATGGGAAAAGTTGAACCATACTTGACCAGATCCTTCTAAGTAGTGCTTGCAAATTTTGCCTCTGTATGGGGCACAGTAGTCACCACGTGAAGATGATACACCTTCACCTGCTTGTGCATTCAAGGAGAGAAATTGCTCATCCATGAACAGAAAGAGAAGTAGAAGGAGAATGGCCATATTTCAGTCACACTGCAACCAATCTGAAGATGACAACTATCACATATTTGGCTACCACAAAGCAAGTATCTTCCTCCAGACTGTAGCAATGTCACTTCCTCTGCTGCTCTTCCTCATTGTGATGCATAGCTCATGATCTCTCAAGCATGTATGAAGCATTTTAATGGCCATGTCTTCTGCTTAAAACACAAAGTCAGCTTAGTCTTGACATATGCAGGAAACAGAATGTCCACATAATGTGAATTCCTTGTCAGTTCTGAGTGGTGCCCCACATCCATTGGAAAAGTCAGGGACTCTTTCCCGTGACATTTATATTGAGGCTACAATAATCATTCCACAAACTCTCCCATAACCTATAACAAATGAATAAATGTCACTCTTGACATATCGAACGGCAATGTAGTAAACCACTGGAATTGGTACATAGTGATTTGTTAACATCTCCTGTTAAATCAAATGGTGGTAATAAATTAATGATGAGTTTTGTGGATGATTATTCCAGATTTACAGTTGTTAAATTCTTGAAAAGTAAAGGTGAGGCTTTCTCAAAGTTTTTGGAGTATCAAGCTGAAGTAGAAAAAATGCATGACTTGAAACTTAAATGCTTTCAAACAGATGGAGGTGGCAAATATTGTGGTAATAAATTCGAGACCTATTTGAAAGCGAATGGGATAGGTCATAGAAAGACGGTAGCTTATACTCCAGAACAAAATGGTATAGCTGAGAGGTTTAATAGGATTGCAGAAGATAAGATAAGGTGTTTGTTAGTGCCGTCAGGTTCGTCAGATTCGCTTTGGGCTGAAGCAGCCAACACTGCTTGCCTTACTAGGAATCTATGTCCATCTATGGGTATTGGGAATCAGATCCCATATGAAATGTGGAAGGGAGAGAGTGCTGAAAAAGAATATACAAGGTTACGTGCATTTGGTTGTAAAGCTTGGTTATTTCAGAAAGTAGGTAAATTTCAGCCCCGAGCAGTGAGATGTGTATTCATAGGTTATGAAAACAATGTGAAAGGGTATAAATTGTTTAATCTTGAGACTAAATCATTTGTGATTGGATATCATGTAAAATTTGATGAAAGTATATTTCCCATGGTAGAACAGGTTAGGCCTACTATTAAGCATGTTCAAACTGATGTTATGATACGAAATTATTGTAGTGATGAGTCAGAGATTGAGATTGAAAGCAATGTCCAAGAGAATGATAAAAATATGATTGAGGCTGAAAATAATGAGAACGTTTTGAGAAGGAGTGAAAGGTTAAGGAAGCGTAAAGAATGTTCTTGCTGTAATTTGTCGGTATATGTTGCTGATTATATCGAAGAACCATTGAGTGTGAGTGAGGCATTGAATTGGGAGTTCTCTGATGAATGGAGAGATGCAATGAAAAGCGAGTTAGACAGTATCCAACGTAAAGGGCCATTTATTTTGGTTGACAGGCCTTCTGGTAGAAATGTGTTGGGTTGTAAGTGGGTTTTGAAACTTGAGAGAAATCCAGATGGTACTGTTAATAGATTTAAGGAGAGATTGGTAGCACAAGGTTTTTCCCAAGTGCCAGGGGTAGACTTTAATGAAACTTATGCTCCAGTAATTAAAAGAAAAACGATTCGACTGATGATGGCCATAACTGTCATTAATGGGTGGGTTCAGGAACATATTGATGTGCTCACAGCATATTTGCACAGTGAGTTGAATGAGGAAGTTTTCATGGAACAACCTAAATATTTTGGGGTGGATAAAAATAAAGTGTGTAAATTGCTCAAAAGCTTGTATGGGCTTAAACAAAGTGCTATGGAATGGCATTCGACCTTGTATATGAATTTGTCAGAATTAGGTTTGAAACCTCTGGTGAAGGATCCATGTGTGTTTGTTAACAAAGATAAGGATCTGATTGGTGTTTATGTTGATGACTTGGCATGCTGGGGAAAAGAGAACGGGTTGAATGGTTCAAAGGACAGTTGGACATTAGATTGGAGATTAAGAAGTTAGGAAATATGACCAACTTTCTTTCTATGAATGTGGAGTACAGGGAAGGAGTAATGTCTGTTCATCAAACTGACTACATTAAAAGGGTATTGAAAGAATTCAAACAAGAATGTTGCAGACTTGTTTACGAAGTCATTGAATGGGCCAAAGACCCAGAGTTTCATAAAGATCCTCAATTTGGTTTAGTTTATAATAGGAACTGAATTTTTTGGTATTTTGTTGAATTAAAGGGTTGTCATTGTTTGAGGTTAACTACCAGGGGAAGTGTTGGAGTTGGTAGTTAACAATTTATGTTGGCAGCATTGATTTTATATTTTAGTATTCCTTGTGTTATTTGTGCCTTGTAGCGGGATGGACGTGTAAATATACGATCTACTATTTCGATAACAAACTCTCGTTATTTCCACTGAAACTTGAAGATAAGTTAACAACAGGAAAAGGGAGAGAAGGGAAGATAGTAGGAGATTTCGGATTGGTGAAAGGAATGATCGAGGAAGCAGGCTGATGGAATTCTGCGCCGAGCATGAGTTGGTCATAGCTAACACCTTATTCAATAACCACAATAGAAGAATATACACATGGATGAGACCAGAAGATACAGGGCGTTACCAAATCGACTTCATTATGGTCAAGCAGAGGTTTCGAAACCAGATTTTGGATTGTAAAACATATCCTGGTGCTGACATAAACTCTGACCACAATCTGGTTGTAATGAAATGCAGATTAAAGTTGAAGAAACTGAAGAAAAGTCGAAAGCCCAAAAGGTGGGCAATAGACAGACTGAATGTAAAGGATGTAAACGAAAGATTCAAGAAGAGTATAAAGGAAGGACTAATGAAAAACCCTAAACAAACTTCAATTGCAGACGAATGGGCACTTTTGAAGAATGAAATAACAAAATCAGCAGAAGAAAACATTGGTAGGAAAGAAAGAATAGGTAGAAAACCGTGGATCACTCAGGATGTACTAGAATTGATGGATGAAAGGCGGAAACACAAGAATGTAAGAGATGAAAAGGGGAAAGCAGAATACAGACGTCTGAGAAATGAGGTCAACAAGAAGTGCAAGGAAGCGAAAGAAGAATGGTTGAAAGAGAAATGTGCAGGTATAGAAAATTGTCTGAAATTAGGAAAAGTACACACAGCTTATCGAAGGATTAAGGATACATTTGGGGAAAAGAAGACTAAGTGCTTTAATATTAAGGACACAAATGGAAAGCCTCTAACAGATGGGGAAGAAAAGGTTGAGAGATGGAAAGCTTACATAGAGAGTATGTATAAGGGAATGGAGATTGAGAATCATGTAATGGAAAGGGAGGAGGAAATTGATGAGGATGCAAAAGGAGATTAAATATTGAGATCAGAATTTGATAGAGCTTTGAAAGACTTAAGCAGGAACAAAGCACCAGGCATAGATGATATACCGATTGAGTTGCTACGCTGCATAGGAGATGTAGGTCTGATCAGGTTATTTCACTTGGTGTGTAGGATTTATGAGACAGGTGAGGTACCGCCTGATTTCAAGAAGAATGTAATCATCCCTATACCAAAGAAAGTGGGAGCTGACAGATGTGAAGATTACCGTACAATCAGCTTGATTACTCATGCTTCAAATATCCTGTCTAGAATAATTTACAAAAGGTTGGAGAGCCAGATAGAAACGGAGTTGGGTGAAGACCAGTTTGGTTTCAGGAGAAATGTAGGAACAAGGGAAGCTGTACTAAGTCTTAGGCTGATTTTGGAAGGTAGAATAAGGAAAGATAAGAGAACGTTCATGGCATTTGTAGACTTAGAAAAGGCTTTTGATAACGTTGATTGGACTAAATTGTTTGACATTTTGAAATCTATTGGAATAAAGTACAGGGATAGGAGGGTGATCTCCAATCTATACAGACACCAGACAGCAGTCATTCGAGCTGAAGGACATGAGAGAGATGCTGATATTCAGAAAGGTGTTAGGCAAGGCTGCAACTTATCACCTATACTTTTCAATCTTTACATTGAACAAGCAATGAAGGAAATTAGAGAGAAATTTAAAGTGGGAGTGAAGATTCAAGGAGAAATAATTTCAACTCTGAGATTTGCTGATGACATCATCATCTTGGCCGCCAAACCTGAGGATTTGAATGAGTTTTTGAATGGTATGGACTCCGTCTTACGGAAAGAATACATGATGAAAATTAATAATTGTAAAACAAAAATACTAGAATGCAGCCGAAATAAATCAGAAACCTCTATGGATATCAAATTGGCAGGTGAAAAGCTGAAGGATGTAGGAGACTTCTGTTACTTAGGAAGCAAAATAACCAGTGATGGACGAAGCAAAGAGGATATAAAAAGTAGATTGGCTCAGGCAAGGAAAGCATTTCTTCAAAAAAGGAATCTGTTGACATCGAATATAGATTTAGGTATTAGGAAGTCATTTTTGAAAGCCTTTGTATGGAGCGTGGCGCTCTATGGAAGTGAAACTTGGACTTTTGGTGCAGCAGAAAAGAGGAGAATTGGGAACATGCGCAATTTTCAAAAAAATAATTTTTGAAAAGTACACCCATTAAATAGTATGGAAACATATTGCATTGTGATAAGTTGCTTTGGTTTCTGTCATTAAAAAAATATTTAAAAGTCTCTTTCCGCAAGGCGAGTAAAACGTCCTGTGACGTAAGCGACGGGATGTGACGTCACCGTTTAGCACCGCATGAAGCTTCGCCAGCCGTCGTGCATCTGCTACTACTAAAAGCCGAATAATCATTATTCGTGATTGCGAAAAAAAACACAATTGATTTTAAAATGACAGAAGAAGGCTTTAAAAGAGCACAGTCTGACAATCTACCATGTGTGGATGCCATCATGGTAGCATCATTCTTGAAAACTAATGACTGTTTTGTGGGTGCAGAAATTCACGGATCAAAAGCAAATAGGTAAGTGGGATCTTGTATATACGTTCTGTAACTCTTAGTGTTAGGATAAAAAGGAACGTGAAAAGAAACATGTCACTTAAGTCCCATTTCCCATATTTCTTTCTAGATTGGTTCACATGTTAGAAAATACAATCAATTTTCACCATTACCAAGGTATAGTACGGATCAAGACGGGCCTAAAACTAACATAAAAACGCAAATTTAGGCCTAAATCTTTTTAAACTTAACTCTTATGCTTAGGAGTACAATTATTGTACAATTTCAAAAATAAATGCTTCTATAATCTATCAATCTTGAAAATAGGTAGATTTTTAGTTGGGGCAACTGCCCTCCCCCTCCAAAGGCCAATGAAAAGGAAACATTAAGTAACTTCAGTTAATTTCCTTGCATCTATATTGTACAATAAAATATAATATTGTTACAGTGCTGGCAGAGAAAATTATGGTGACAGCGCTATAGGATATGTTCAAGTGAAGCGACAAAGTGGGAAATGCATAGTAAAATGCAAAATATGTCCCGAGCACAAGGTCAGATCCAAAAATTATACAGTCACACTAATTGTAGATGAGGAACAGTACTGAATAGTTAGTGTAGAATGCCATGACTGTGCTGCATCATCTGGTGAGTAGCCTATATAAACTCGGTAAACAGCATATTTAGGCCTAAAAATTTTAACTCTTATGCTAAGGAGTAGACCCTTTCGAGGAAAATAAAATGATAACAATAATAATTGCAAGTACTGGTAATCTTAAGTTTGAAAAATTATAATATAAACAGAAAAAAAGAAGATAGCCTACAGTATGTAGGCCTACATAAAACCACCAAAGAGGAAAATATAAAATTCTGTCATACTATTATTTGTATTATTATCTTATTATTTCATCATTTCGTACATTATAATTTTTATTGTTATTATTTTCAATATACAAACACAGCCTATGGGTTTCTCTCCCTTTGCCCATTTTTATGTGAATCCATAGGTGCTGTCATTTTGATTTCTTTCCATACAGGTGGTTGTAAACATGCAATAGCATTTCTGATGTGGGTGCATCGTCGAAGTGAGGAGAAAGCCACGACATCTGTGAAGTTCTACTGGAAATAATCAGAGCTATCTGCTGTTGGGACATCGAAGAAATTTATCACTGCAAAGGACTTGAGTAAAAAGAAGCAAAGTACTGAGGTAACAACTGACAGTAGTTCCTCCAATGGTAGCTTCTTAAATGCTGTAGTTGTTGCAGGTAAAGAGCTTAAAATTGAAAACCAACTGTGCAGGTATTTCACTGAAAGTGACTGCATCAAGAAGCTGTCATTGCACTATCTTGCGATTAAATTTGCAGAAAGAGGTGGAGATAGTGATTCTTTTCTCACATTTGCAAAAGAGAACATGGACTTCGAGTCTATTAAGTTGGCAGAAAGGCAAACTTTGAAACAACATAATGATCCATCTTGGAATGAACTCAGATATATGAGAATCACAGCCTCCAAGCTCCATGAAGCAACTAGGTGCAGAACATCTGATGGGACATTTGTGGAACGAGTGATCGGTGCTGTGAAAACAACACAGACTAAAGCAATGAAAAGGTGATGTACACTTGAAACTGAAGTCATAGCCACTTTACAAGCCCTACTTGGCACCAAAATACAAAAGAGTGGGCTCCTGCTTTCTGCATCACATCCTGTAATGGGAGCTTCACGAGATGGCATTGGAAAGGACTTTGTTGTGTAAGTTAAGTCTCCAGCTAGAGAAGCTTCAGTAGGAAATTATGTCAACAATGGCAAAATAAGTGACACGTTCCTACTGCAGATTCAAATGCAGATGCATTTTTCAAAAATGGAAAAGGGTGATTTTTGTGTTGCTCATCCAAGTTTTGAAGCAACAAAGCGTATTTCTATTTTTTGGGTAGAATACGATGAGGAACTGGCTATTAGAGCCATTAATGAAGCTGAAAAGTTCGGGAAAGAATGCATATTTCCAGTACTAATGAGGAGTGTTAAGCCCATAGCCTAAGTGGTTAGTAGGCTGATCATTGTTTATATTTTGATTCATATTATGAAGTTCCTTTTGTAGTAAAATAGGCCTACTATATTTCCCCATATGAACTCTATAAGATTATACCATATACTAAAATGGATTAACATGAGAATAATAGGCCTAAACTGTTCTTCGTGTAATACATGTGTGTGTTAAAAGGCTCCACAGAAAACATTCCTAAGAAAAATTAAATAAGATTGTGCCATTAACACCAATATGTAAAATAAAGTAAGTAGGCTTAACTTACTTCGAAATGTAAATACAATTACAATTACATACACACATATATGTAAGCCTACATGTAGGTATACACAGTATGGACAGACTGACTATATACGAATGGTTTCACTGATTCAATGAGTCTAAAGTTCATCGATGTATTCCGGGCTTAAGGGCCGTGTTCCAGGGGCTTGTGACGGGCCGTGAAAGCCTCAATTCTTACATCAATGAGTCTAAGTTACTCGTCTTAATACCTTACCAGTGGTGCTTGCAAATTAGTCAGTGCACTAGCTATTACAATAACTTCATCAATCACTGGTATTAAATTATGGTCAACACATGCATGAGGCTTCAACATATTGAATTCTCTTAGTCTTCTAATGAAACGTTCTATATGAATTCTTAAGCTGGCTATTCTCTTGGTCTGCATTACATCTTCCTTTGATAATTTTTCTCCATTACCTACACTAGGTGGTCGAACCAGCGAGCATCTATTTTGTATCAGAAGTGGTTCCACATGTTTAAACACCCTGTCAGCCATAACTGCACAGTCAGAAGGTAGCTTTTTGAGAAAGTCACATCTTTCAAACAAGTTGGAATCACTTATACGACCACTATACCCTTCAGAAGTGAAATTATTGAAACCATCTGGTGTGGAAGATATAAGGTACTTAATAGTATTGCAGTGCTTATATTCTGACCAAGTAAGTGCTTGGTGCATTGAATTGGATGGTTTCTCAATTTCTATTTCTAGACAGTCAATAATAGACTGGACATTACTGTACCTTGCTCTGACAGGCATGGGCAAAAGTTCTACAATTTTCTTTCTTTCAGGCCAGAATATTAACTCCATAAGACACAGTGCTAATAATGGGACAGTTTTACAAAATATGCGACTAGCACAACTGGCTGAAATTCCAAAGTCATCTGCGAGAATTGAGAATGGTTCAGCTAGCCTAATTTTTTTTAGTGTTAGTAACATGTGGTTCATTTCAAGGTTCATTTGCTTGACAAGTAAATCCAGTACATATAAACTTTGCTCTGGCAAACCAAGATACAATTTAGTATTACGTTTAATTATTACTTCAAGTCGACCCTTGACTACTTCATTTTTGTTTAATAACGTAATTTCACGTGCAAGTTCCTTATCTAGTTCTTCGTCACTGTCACCATCTGCGACTTTAAAATCGGAGTCCCTACTCTCACAGTCACAACTACAGCTTTGCTCGAAAGTGTCTGTTTCAATTGGAGGTGGAATTGGGCACTTAAATTTAATTGGAGATGAGGCAGTACTTGTCACAGGGAATTTAGTTTGAATAGCCTTACTTCTAAAATGAGGAACTAGGTTTACTTGAATTCCAACATCTGAACTACCAGTAGGCCTACTGGTATTTAGTGTACACTTTTCGTAGTTTTGTGAAGACAAGGTACTTCCAGTATCTACTTCTACACCCTCAAAATCACTTTCCATAGCTACGTTCTGTGATAGGGGTATTTCATGTGTTTCCTCTGACCTAAGTGCTTCTTTAATCACCTCAGCTCGCAAACGTTTGGCAGCAGCAGGCCTTGGTGAATGAATCATTGTTCTCCTCCTGTCTGACTGGCATTAAAATATATGGGGGATGACTCCAGACTTCATTTTAATTGGACATCCAATGATTCTGAATTTAACCCAGTTTTCCATATCATTATCCAGCTGGAAAAACAGGATTAGCACAATGTAAAAATCCTAACAAAGTTTTCATGCATAAATGATACAAGCTTTGCTGACCATGTGCTACTTTTCTGAAGATGAATTTGACTTCATCTAGCTTTTCACACAGTTTTAGCATATCAAGCAATAACAGTGTCTTGGTGGCATTAAGTCACATAATATAGGAATGTCTTTGGGTGCTGTGATTTTATTTATTGATTTACCCTTTTTTTCTTGTAACTTGAACTAAGTTAGGACAATATTTTTAACTCATCACCATTATTTGTAGTATGGTAGGCCTAATGTAGGAATATGTATTTTGTTAATATTACTGTGCTGTGTAATTAATAAAAATCATTGTAATTCATTATTGTTATTATTATTAAACAGCATATTTCACTTATAAGACTTGAGTCCACCCGAACTGACAAGCATTGTTTCTTTTACAGATGTTGCGTACACTTGTTCTTTATAAATTCTTTGTCATGCTGTACATAGGCCTACTTTGCTTTTTGTTACATTAGGCCTAAAGGCCCTAGAGTAGGCTACTGGTATTTTCTTGTAGCCTAAATGTGTTTACAAAAGTAAGCTTTTCAATAACTACTTACCTAACTGTCACATGCCAAGATAAATTGGTATAACTTGAGAAATCAATTTGGATCGTGAAACCTTGGTTTAGGCCTATTATTAGGGACATGGAAAACTCTAAAAGTTAGGTTAGGTTGGAGAATATTTTAATAATCTCCATTAACTTATGGACTGTTCATTACTTTCATATTTCAAAATTTAATTCAAGTATCATAGATTCAAATTCAAAATCACCAGAAAAGCAGACGTGGTTAAATGATCAAGAGTCCTTTCAAACTAATTCAACTTACATTAAAATGATCTTCACAGCAAAAAACTGTAGACTTCTCCGACATATCACTGACATTTCTCCGGCACGCCATAATCCATTTCTTCCTAGCTTTTGGGTCCTTTGGAACATTGATAAATAACTTATCTGGAGTAGCATGCGATGTATTAGTGCACATTGGAACTATACACCATCTATAACCTTTCTGCCTCACTAACAGCGCTGAATTCATGTTAAGTACAAAACTTCGCACTTAGAATTACTCAACGCAATGCAGATTGAACCGAAGTTTACTGGTCACTAAAATATAACAGAAATAAGAGTACTGTGGCTCAAAGCACAACATCTGTTTATTCCGCTCAAACACCACCAACATAAACGATGACGTCAGACCAATAAGATCGTGTACTCACGTCACGTGACATTTTGCGTATTTTATTTCGGATTTTTATCATGTTTGGAGTTATTATTCGTACATTCTGACCACATTTTTGAATTTTGCATGACATTTTGAATCAGATTAGCGCATTTTAAATAAAAACCCCGGATCATGCATGTTCCCCATTGAAGCATTTGAATTGTGGTGTTACAGGAGAATGATGAAGATCAGATGGGTAGATAGGGTTACAAACGAAGAGGTATTAAGACGAGTGGGAGAGGAGAGATGTTTCTGGCGACTGCTAATGAAGAGAAGAGATAGGTTAGTAGGACAAATACTAAGACACCCACGAATAGCAAGCTTAGTTATGGAAGGAAGGGTCGAGGACAAGAACTGTAGGGGTAGACCAAGGTTAGAATATGTTAAACAGATTGCCTCGGATGTAGGGTGTGGTAGCTATGTAGAGATGAAACGATTAGCTCAGGACAGGGAGGCTTGGAGAGCTGCATCAAACCAGTCAAAAGACTGAAGACTCAAACAACAACCCAAAAAACATCAATTATTTGGATATACTTCTACCATATTTGCGAGCATGAACTCAACGGTAAAGTTGTACCAAGGCCGAACATGAGCAGGTACTAATGTTTTTAGGATGACTATGATATACGCGTTAGTTGGGTTGCCTTTCTCCGAACAGGAAAGGGGTTGATGAATCACTCTGTTTATTAGAAAATATATGAAAGGCGGAAAAACAAGAATGCAAGAGATAAAATTGGGAGAGTAGAATACAGACGTCTGAAAATTGTCTGAAGGTAGGAAAAGTAGTTACAGCTTATCAAACGACTCTTAATCAGATGGAAAACAGATAGAGAATAAAAGGTTTAGGGACGGAAAGTTTATAGAGAGGTAAAGAGATTGAGAATCTTGTTCCGGAAGGGAATGAGGAAGTTGATGACGATAAGAAAGTACATTTAATATGGAGATCTAAATTTGATAGATATATATACCGACTGAGTTGCTACATTGGATAGGTTCTGAAGTAGGGCCCAGATTATTTTGAAAGTAGGATTTATGGGACAGGTGAGGTACTCCCTGATTTTAAGGAGAATGTTATCATCGCTATACCGAAGAAAACAGAAACTGATATATGAGAAAATTGCAGTACAATTAGCGTGATCGCTCAAGCTTCAAAGAAACAGGCTAGAATAATTTACAAGTTGGAAAGACAGGGAGAAAGAGAGTTTGGTCAAGATCAATTTTGTTTGAGGGGAAACGTAGGAACTAGGGAATCGGCAGTAAGTCAGGTTGAACTTGGAAGCTAGAATAAGTAAATATAAAACAACGCTCGTGGCATTTGAAAACAGTGAAAATAACGCTGATTGGAAAAAGTTGTTTGATATATTGAAAAGGATTGGAATAAAGTACAGGGAAAGGAGCGTGATCTTCAAGCTATACAGAAGTTAGACGGCAGTTATACAAGCTGATGAACATAAGAGAGCATCTGTTATTCATAAAGGGGTAACGCAAGGCTGCAGTATATCATCCATTATTTTCAAATTAAACATTCAACAGGCATTGAAAAAAAATAGAAGAAAAATCTTGTAGGATTAAAAATTCAACGAGAAATTTTCTCTACTCCAAGCTTTAATATTGACATTCTCGTCATAGACGATTTGTGACAGTATTTGAATAACTTTAGAAAGGTATGGACTCCCTCTTCAGGAAGAAAGCTGAAACATATAAATAAATGCAGACGAAGCAAATCTCAAAGCCCTATTAACATAAAATAGGCAGGGGCAAAACTTAAGTATGTAAGAGACTCTTTCTACGTAGTTAACAGTGATAGACTAAGCACCGAGGATATGAAAAGTAGGTTATCTCGGGCAAGGAAGACGTTTATGCATAAAAGAATTGCGTTGATAAGAGATATAGATTGAAATAAAAAAAAATGAATTTTCATGGTAGTGGTACTAAGGTGGAATTGAAACTCGGACTGTTGCTGCAGAAAAAAATAAGAAACAAGAAGCTATAGAAGTGTGGCGTAACAAGAGCATGATGAATATAAGTTGAGTAGATACAGTAACAAATTAAGAGGTAGTAAGCAGAGATGTTTCCATTTGCACACGCTACATGAATATGGCTTCTGGTCACTATGTATTAGCACGTGTTGATTCAAAGTTCCTCTTCGAGTAAATTTTGTTTTGCACACCGTACATGAATACGGCTTCTCACCACTATGGATGAACATGTGTTGACACTGTTCCCCTCTGAGTAAATTTCGCTTCACAGACGCTACATGAATATGCCTATTCACTACTATGGATTAGGATATGATTATTCAAACTCGATTTCTGAGTAAATTTGGCTTCACATACGGTATATGAGTATGCCTTCTTTATAATAATTTAATAAGGTGCGCTCGAAAGAGCATTACTTAACCTACATAATACACGAAAATATAATTCTAAATACAATTTGATCTTACAATGCTATTTAGTTTTCACTGTAGTCTCTGATGGATTTAGTTCTTTTTACACACTTAGTTAAGTGATAACGGTCACATCTCTTGTCACACAACGAACATACGCAATCATCATCTGGCTGGTGAAAACCCTGAGTTAAGCAGATCTTATGGTGAAAACCATGAGTTGCAAGTCTCGTTACCACATGTCTTAGATCCTGTCCTGCCTCCGTCCATTGCCTATCCATCATTGCAATAGTGCTATAAAAATCAGGGTCAATGTCATTTCTCTTCCTCCGCCGCAGTTCGAGATGCGCTTGGTAAGGGCCGGTAGATGGCAGCGTGAATTGCAGTCTCAGGTCTTCCAAGAAGAAGCTTTCCCTGGCTAATTCGTATACAATCCTTGAGGGTGCATAAATCCCAACTCCCAAAGCACTCTTCAGATATCGTGATTTAACACTTTCTAAACGTTTGAAATCGCTACTCGAAAGCTTATCCCATATTAATTCTATTCCATATGAGGCAATTGGAGTTATTACTGTTTTGAACAATGACATTGCAGTGGGCAAAGAAAGTTGTCGGATATTTTTAATTCGATGAGTGGCTTTCGTAGCTGCTGAAGCCCTTTCCTGAGTGTGTATCCTGTAGGACGACAGTGTCGTTTGTAGATATATTCCTAAATACCGGAAATTATTTACTACTCTAAGCATATCTCCTTGCAGAGTTAAATGATCATCCAACGCCAGTTTGCCTCCTTTTCTAAAAGTCATTTGCACTGTTTTTTCTTTGTTGATCACTAAACTGTTTTCGTCAGCCCATAATTCAAGTTTCTGAAGAGCGGCACGCAGATCACTTATGCAATGTGAACCTAGAGCCATGTCGTCGGCGTACATGATAAGTTTCACTGTTGGGTAGTCTTGGACGGTGTTAATAATGTCAGCTGTCAAGATGTTAAAAAGTAGGGGACTCATAGGATCGCCCTGAAGTACGCCATTTGTCTGACGGACCTTTTCAGACAGAACTACACCGTCATTTAAAATGACATAGTTGTATGCTAGGATTACCTCAACTATTCTCGCTAGGGGGTTAGAGTTTCCTAGCATCCCTTTAAGTTTATTTATGAGGATATTCCTGTCTATCAAGTCAAAAGCTTTACGATAGTCTATGAAGACCACGTGAAATTTCCCTTTCTTATGCCTCAGAGCCTGTTCCACTTCTTCTTGTAGTAATGCCACTGCTTGTAGAGTACTCCGTCCTTCTCGAAAGCCGAATTGACAATCTGGTATGTACATATCCACCTCCTTGGCTAGTCTTTTTGTTAAAATTTTAGAGAAAATCTTGAATATCGTGGGCTCTAGTACTATTCCTCTGTAAGAGTTGGGATCTTCAGTGTTTCCTTTCCCCTTGTACAGAATTGTCATTTGGGCCGTTCTCCAGCTTACAGGAATGACTCCTGTATACAAGCACTTATTAAATAGGTCTGTCCAGATGGGCAGAAGCAGATCTTGTGTCTCTTTTATGTGTTCTATGAATATCTTGTCAGGTCCTGCCGCCTTACCCTTCTTAGATGACGTGATATTAGTTTGTATTTCATCTGTGGTTATTTGGAGGAAATCATCAGCTATGCAATTTGTAGCAGAGACTTGGTGTTCTTCCAATGTTCCATTCTTGTTGAGGATCCCAGAGAAATGTTCCGCCCATGTCTCTATTGGTATTTCTCTTGCCTTAGGAGCTTGCCTCTTTCTTAGAGCTATGTAGGGATCTGATCTTGCTAGTTCCGCTGTTTCCCTTGCTTCGGCTTCAATGTGCTCGGTTCTTTTAGTATGAAGTAGTAGTTTATACTCTTTCCTCCTCGTAGCGTAATACTCCAAATCAGCTTTGTGGTTTGTGCACTTTGCTTTGTACAACGATTGTAGTGTAATTTTCCGAGTAATGTAGCACTCACTATCGAACCATTTTTGTGCATGTCTCTTTCTTCTGTAGACGAAGGCTTTGCTGATTAAAAAGCTAACACACTGCGCCGCGTCATCTATTTGATCCTGAGCGATGAGGGCTTTTGCTTCTTCAATACATGTTATGTCCTGCAATTTTGTCTGATCTAGGTTCCTAGAAGGGAGTTGCTCTGGAAATCGATATGCTATTGCAGTCTGTGACGCTATTTCTATCTCAGTGTGCACGGGGATGTGTTTTCGAATTGGAGAAGCACCCGATGCCCATAATCCTTCTTGTTTCACTATGCGAATCGCTTTTCCCCTGTAGAACACTTGATCGATGGCGCTTGCTCCATTGTGTGCGAAATAAGTTTGAAAAGTTTTTTCGTTTACTAACGTGAACCCTTCTTCTTCTAGGGTTTCCAAAACTAGATCAGTCTTTATACTTGGCTTGTCAGTTCTGCAGTTAATTACGCCTGCTAATATTACATTCGTGTGACTTGTTACATGACCTATTGTTCTTAGAAGAGCGTCTATTACATCTTCTGTTGCCGTAACTGGAGCGATGTATACCCCTATTAGAGTGAGCCTTGTTGTTTTGACTATTATGGCATTTGACTCTGTCTTGTACTCCAGTATGCTTCCAGCTGTCGGTTTAAGAAAGCAAGACACTCCGCCAGCTGGTCTGCCTCCTGTGGCATTTGCATGCCTTCTTTCCACTATGGATAAGCATGTGATTTTTCAAATTGGATCTCTTAGTAAATTTGGCTGCGCACACGATACATGAATGTGGCTTCTCGCCACTATGTAATAGCATGTGTTGATTCAAACATCCTCTCTGGGAAAATTTGGCTTCGCACACGCTACATGAATATGTCTCCTTCCCAGTATGGATTTTCTTTTGTTGATTCAAACTTCCTCTTAGATTAAAACTAGCTTCACATACGCTACATGAGTACGGCTTCTTTTCACTATGGAGCAGCATATGTTTCTCATAGGTTTGTTTAAAGGAAAATCTTCTTTTGCATATTTTACATGTGTATAGAGTTTTACTACTATCGCCTAAAGTATGAAAATGAAAAATGAAAATCCACAGCCTGCTTCCAGTCTCCGACCGGGTCAGGAATGGAATGAATGAAGCCCCCATCTAGCGGCGAGGATATGAACTGTGCCGGCGGCCGAGGCCTCTATGGCCTAAAGTATCCGTACCCAAATTTTGCTTGATAGAACATCTTTCCTCAGAGGCTGTGTTAGTATATTGTCTTCCTGTATTACCAACATCATATATCTTAATTTCAGCCGGATTCAACGTATCAGGACATATCAGCCTAAAATAATTAATACAAACAGTTTGAAGTATGGTGCATTATTATAGGAAGAAAAATAATGGTCAAGGTATAGAGATCAAGTAAACTTAGTGAAATTATAATTGGAGCAACTTTCATTAATATCACTACCAGAAATAAGTCTTTAAGAATTGTCGGGATCTTATTCCACTTTTATTTCTCAATAGTATGATTTTCATACAGTCTGAATGTTTTGCAAATGAATTTATATATAACAGAAAATATACTTGTAACCCAGTTGTTGTAAATTTCGGAGTCAGCTCCGTGAGCATGAGTGTGTTGGGATTGTTTTATAGCCACCACATTCTCCCGATCAAAAGGCGTTAGATTTCTACATGCCGGATGTAATAAAGGACAAGGTGTTTGGTTTGCTCCCTTCGCATTGCTGCTGAACTTCGCCTATGGATCACCGATGAGCATATTTATGTAATTAGCGTTTCTTCTTGCGCACAATTAAGCAGAGCTTTCGCAATTTGGCTAAAATGCTGAGTGAAAAGAATACTTTACTGTTGTCGTTGTGTTTATTTTTGTTGTCGTTGATGTTTGGGATTCAATGCTGTACTCAATTTCTCCCATTGTTAAGTTAATAATAAAATTCGTCCTTTACATAGCCAATGAACCCTACAAACCGAGTAATCTATTTTACATATTCTAACCTTAATTAACGCCTATAGTTCATGTCCTTTACTCTTGCTTCCAGAACGGCTGAACATTTGGCTTCGCACACGGCCTAGATATGTGCCCTACCAATCTCTTCCTTTCAATACACTCGCGAGAATCATCTAACCCCCATTCATCTCGTTACCCTTCCTTTGTTAGTCTATCTAGCCGCCCATTCTCCAATGACACCACATTCAAATGCTTCTATTTTCCCTTTCCTGCAGAAGAAATTAACCAAGTTCGACATACACATAGCAGCACGCTCCAGGCCATGGCTTCAAAACTGACTTCCCACAAGCTGCATCTATATTTGTAGTTAGCATATATCAACCCATTCTTTATGCATCTCATTCACTGGGTCCATAATTCTTCCTAAGTACTAGGAGTGACCAACTTCCTTTAGCGCTTCATCTGACAATCGGTGTTGGTATTTCGCTTGAATACACGATTTATGTGTGGGGTTTCTCTAGTTTTTAGCTCTGTCTTATCTTTTTAATCCACGGAAACGACAAACATATATTTCTGTGAGTTTTCGCTCTACCCTTGTGCTTTTGTTCATGCTTGTCTTTAGTGCGTTTTAGCGAACGAGATTCAATATCACTCTTTTAACAGAATCATCAAGCTTCTCCTTAGTGTGCCATCACACGGCACTTCGCTGAACTCGCTCATTTCCTGCGGTCAACGTGAAAACTCGTTGTCACCGACTAATCATGATGCTTAGAATTTCAGCTCGTCCTCTACAGGTGGTAACCTACACACATCTACATTATTTGGTCTCTGTCTTAAGAAAATAAATGTGTGTGCCTTAATGAATTATGTTTTTTCTAAGTTTGTAACCCTTATGTCCTACTTCTAGCCCTCTCCCTTCTGCACCTCGATTGCCACGCTAGTTGGGACCGTTCTTGCTTGTCATTCTTTAAAGGGCAGCAAGCAGACACGCTCGGTCTACCTACGAGGAACTGCCGTCACTCGTCCGACATTTTGTGAAAGCCATGTCGTGGTAATTGCTCTATCAGCACCACCAGTCCGCCAACCAACATGCAAAGATAAGTTGCACACTAATTTTACCTAGGTATGACGCTCTTTTAATACTTGCAAGTAATCCAATCTGCTATAGTCTTCTCTAGCTGGCAAGGTATCAACAATTTCACCACCGAGGGAATCTATGCTAAATGTAAAAGTACAACTATTGGCGAGGCACAACGGGGGATTTACTCCTTTCTCATCTTTACTCTGTCAAAGGCAATAGCTTGATACATCGTGGGTATTTTGTAACTTCGTAACTGTCTAATGGGTCGACTCTGCTCATATCACGAGACTCTCAACCTCAATCAATTCCATCAATGTTCTAGATTGAAATAACTTTGCAACTATGCAAATTCTCAACCCGGAAATAATTCACCTTGTTAATCAATTACATTTTTTTAAGAGAAACTCTATCCACAACTTCAAAACTAAAAACTGCATCGCGCCAAATAGTTATCTGGTTTGCCGTACAAACAGTTCCAGGGTTTACACATACAGACAGTGAAAATAACCTATTTCAAAAAATAAAGATTCAAATAAAGTATATTGCATAAACTTTGCTCTATTTTTTGTGGTTAATGTGAGGTTCTATCCGAGAGATGTCCTCCCCATTTTGGAACTTGTAATTAACTGTCATTTCTGCATAAATTCAGTGATATTTGTCAACCACGTCCATAGGTTCAACTGACGGATAGTTGGAGCTTTCTCCAAGTTAAATACTTTTAATTTATTGTAACTTTGCAAGCTTACAGGCCCTCATCATTCGTTTGCCATGTAGGCCGTGTTCCATCCTTGCATCGTCTAGGCCCAAACTCATATTATCCTTGTGCCGTCTAGGATCTGTTGCAAATCATTTTTCCCATTTATAAGTGGTATTTCAAGTTTTCACGGCAGTTCATGCTGTGCCCATTTTGTTGGGATTAGCAAATTTTCAAGAAACTTAACTCTAGGAAATCTTCATGGTGTCTAATGGGGCACGTTTACTTGTGATATGCTCACTTATCTAATCAAGTCTATGCAATAATTGCAATTTTTTCATAATTTGCCTTAAAGTCCAATTTTGTTCTGAGACCAACTAGTTCCTAGTAACTGCTATATTTTGTATCGTGGCAAAATCAGCAATTAAATTCCTTTTAACTTATATCAGTGGAATAGCTTTCAATTTTTAGCCTCGGCAGCCCCCTGTTCCGTATTTTATAGTCTCTAGTCATTTAGAGTTAGAGCGTTTATTCTCAATATTTACCCCAAGTAATTACTATTCTAGCTATTCTTGTACTTGATCTTTCCTCCTCGTCTCGTCAGCAACGTTACGGCTATAGTTTCCCGTGGCTTGCAGCCTTGTAGCAGCGCGTAGATTAAATATTATTTGACTATTGTTAAAAATGTCTTCACCATCTGAGGGACAAGTGAAGCAAGGCTAAATCTGTAATGTTGCTCCCCTTCAGAATAAAGTATTAACAACGAACCAATTACGTTTCTTATCAAAGTTCTACTATTAGCACTAATACATCACCGCCAACGTTAGGTAAACCATATCGTATAGAAGAGAAAGTGACGTTACTTGTGGAGTTTGTATGGTCGATAGGAGGCTCTAGTGTCGGCTGGCGCTGAGTGTGGACGGTATCAATACCAGCAGCTGAATGTTACTTCTCAGTTGTCAGCTTCCACTACGTAGTATTAGACAATATGACCCAAATATAAAGTTATCAGCACTGGGTAAATAAAACGATGACGTCCGTTGAGTTAATTATGAATCATCGGGATACCTCATAGTTTCATATAATAAGGAAACAAAACATTGGGACGGGGATCAAAATGTAACTGAATGAGTAAATATCATAGGCTGCACAAATACAGTACATATAATATAATAATAATGTAGAGTAACTTATAGCTCAAGTTGTCCGAAACCTTGGACAGCTCACACGGCGATTTTGCAAACTTAGCAGATGACTGCTCTTTCCCAATTTCATTCGTACGAAAGAAGAAGCGGCACTTCACGAAATATTGTAAATGTATTTAAAATCAATAAAAATATTTTATGGACACTGCTTGTAAATTTTAATAACTACCCACCTCCCACTCCTAATCCAACCGTTAACCTCCTGTAATCCTAAGAAATTGCCCTTAGGTAACCGAACTAGGAAGCCAAAAGTATAGTATAACCCTTTTATTATCTATATGCTTTGAGATAAGGTACGCCGGGACTACCGGCCTTTCGCACCGCAACGCTATCCATTACGCCAGCGCCACATGGTGAAATGAATCTTGCCAAGAGTTAAAGGATTGAGAAAGGTTATAGAGGCTTGGGTCGGTTGCCTAACTTACAGAGTGGAGGGCCTGAAACAACCCTTATTTTAGGGGTTAAGGAGACCGCTCCCACCCCAAGTTCCCTATCTCA
Source organism: Meconema thalassinum (assembly GCA_946902985.2). NCBI lineage: Eukaryota > Metazoa > Arthropoda > Insecta > Orthoptera > Tettigoniidae > Meconema > Meconema thalassinum. Next base: position 440,377,152 of record OX336394.1, on the reverse strand, counting down.
AATTACTTCTATACTCGTCCCCTACACGACCCATCATTCTCCAAAGGTACATAAAAGACACCCTGTATATATATGGAAGTCCATTACACTGGCGATAGAAGAGACTATTCTAAGCAAATATATTCATGAAATTTAGTCGTATCTTAATTAGTGTAGGTGGAATTAAATCACAAAAATCATCGGTCAATGTCTTGGAAAAGGGCTTAGTCTGCGTTCCCCTCAGCAGCACAGCTGACTTCTCCCCGTCGCCCTCCCCTCCTATGCTGAGGAATGTCTGAGGGACCTACTCGCCTTTCTGCCAATGGCATTGAAATACACAAACCGAGCTGATTCACACCTTCATGGGGAGTGGCTACACGACTACATGACTAGTGATGGGGGATCTGTCTAGGATTTTGCCAGTCTCATGGACTAAGCATTGAAAATAGATCCTAAAGATTTGCTAAGTTAATTTAAGGACCTGTTGGTTTATCTTTGTGTGAAGATAGTGCAACAACTGTAATATAAATATTAATAATACTAATAATAGTAATAGTTGGCTTTTAGACACACTAACTTCTTTTATGTTTCTTTTTGGTATGTCGAGTTGCCAGACGTTTATGAACGTAGGATTTCTTGTATGTGCCACGAAATCCATGGACATGATCGTATTAGATCCCATTCATTTACTACATGACTGAACATAGATCGCACCCTCGGGAAGGTTAGCACTCTACCACCAGAACTACACATGCTGATTCTTCTTCTTCATATTAGACTATTATTATTATCATTAGCCTATTATTATTATTATCATCATCTACATGTGGTGCTAGTGTTTGGACAGATTACCATTACCAGCCGATATGCAAGTCTGGGCGTGATGGCACAGCGGTCCAGCTGTTGGCCTCTCACCTCGGTGGGCCGGGTTTGATTCCCGGTCAATGCATGTGTGATTTATTCAAAGTGAAATGCCATGTCCTGTAGTTCGGATTCCACGCAAAACGGAGGTCCCGTGGCTCATGATCACGATATTTACGATCTTGTAAAACCACAAGCTTCCTTACTTCCCACCATCACCACAAGATGATTTCCCGTGCCATCCCACGATGCTCAAGTTGGGATGTCCCTTCATAAGATCACGGATGTTTTCTTTCCTACCGCCGCACAGTGTGTCGAATCCAAATTCTAGATGGAAAAAATTAATAACTTCGTTAATAGTGCTGGGATTCTATTAAACGTTGGCAATATACCGTTTTCGAGGTCGCTGAATTCATATCTGGCATCGTCTAAAGTGTACGATCTTCGGGGGTAAATATATAGGGGTGAGGGTTAAGGTGAGGTGTAAAAAATGAGCGAAAGCAACACAAGAATCATCCATTTTTGGTAGTAAAAATCACGATTCGAATGTGTATATGATAGTTTATGACAATGGTAAACATACTATTTAAAACTGGATAAAATATGAATAACAATGGGACTTTCAGTCAAGTATTCTTGTTACACCTTATTTGAGGGAATAGACGAAGTCACTGTATGTAAAATCATCCAGATTAAAAACGTATATTAAATTGTTATTAAACATAGAACAACTAAATATGCACATAAAATAACATTTATTTTCTAAAAATAAAAAAATATTCGTCAAAATCATACAAACAATTTCTTTATAACAAAATGTCATTTTACAGTCCTGTTAGTGACGTTGTTTTAGTAAACATACTTCACACACGAAAACAATATTATTTCTCTAGAAAAGCATGGAAATAAAGACAACATATATTGAATATTAGGCCTATTTCTCCTATTGCAAATAAAAAGAAAACGTCCATTCGTCAAGTAATGTTCTCAATAATCTCACTCCCCTTAATAATAACAAAATGTCTAATGTTCATTCGTCACTTAATTCTTCTGTCGAGTCCAGAGCAGCGTAGTCATTGCAACACTGGTCATCATCATTTGATGTATAAGTTCCTTGGGTGTCATTAAGTAACTCAATAGCTTCCATAGGTAGATTACCTATGTACGTGGCATTGTTCTTCCTGCACTCTTCCATTTTTGTTAATATTATGGGATATCAACTTAATTTTGTTTCTTAACTCCTGCACCTGAGTGTCACTAAGAGTTGTAGGATCAAATTTATTCATAACATATTGAAATATGACGTCTGTACTATTTACGACACGACCGCCACGCGTTGAAAAATTCTTCTCGCGGTAATGCCCACATAGTCACTGAAAATAAGAATATAAACCATCATGCACATTCGTGCGCAACCAAACCACTACAGATCCTGAATCTACATTAAATTTCCTATTGAATGATGTTTAAAGTAAAGTGGCACTATGAGGCACTCATAAAGTAAATTATTTATTTATCGTAGAAAGCTTGTATTGGGCCGATAACCTAGATGTTAGGCCCCTTAAAACAACAATTATCATCATCATCAAAGCTTGTATTGCGCATAAAAGTGCAAACACATACCTCTTTTCACTATTCCACGAGCCGCAGAAGACAACACCTCGTTGAACTCACTAGAATCACTACGTTCGGTTCACTCCGACACCTCCTATCAAATGACCTGATAACTGCCAAGAAGACGTTTCAGCACCTATAATCTCCCTGCTACGCACCAGAGAGCGGAAAGGAAGACCGAAGGTCACCATCTGGTTTGTTCACTGTCGAAAGAGCCAGGTTTCGCTTTCATTTTCACTGAGATTGTAGGCGGTGTCGCGGTTGAAATTATCTGGGTGTTTACGTATTTCAACCGCCTCCCTGATGATTCTGGGACGATATTGCTTTATACGGGCAAGATACATCCACTCCTTGGAACATGACATCATGGCCAGGTGTTAAAGCATGATCGGCAACAGCTGAATGAGCCTGATACATCTATTATGTTCTTTAATGCGAGTGCATATTGTTCTCGAAGTCTGCCCGATGTAAACCTTGCCACAAGTACAAGGAACTCTGTAGATACCCGGTTGTTGCAATTTAGGCAAACTGTCCTTAGTTGGTCGCAGGAGTTGCCTAATCATAACAGAAGTTCCAAATACAGTCCGTATGTTGTACCGACGCAGGATTTTAGCAATACGATCCGTTGTGTTATGTATGTGAATCCTGGCTACCTATTATCAGAACCCTGAGAAAGTAATTCACTGCTGCTTTCCGTTGTCCCTAACATGGGGCTATAATGGCGTCCATCTTTGGGCACCTTCTATATGTTCTTCGTTGCTTTCTCTTAGCAACATTGTCGTATTCCAGATTATTCCTGACGATGAAAGACATGGTTTCTTTCGAAACGCGTCGAATTTCAATATAATAAAACACGGCATAAGCCCAAAATTCAACATTATGAATAGTAACACGGGCCGTGAAAGTCTAAATGACAATAACATTTATTTAACAGTGCGGAATACGCTAGTAACGCGTCCAATATTTCACGCACTTTTTGGTGAATTAATAAAACGCTTGCGAACTGAACACCGCATGGTCAGTCTTCATGTTGTATGAAATCGTGCTGCAAATTGCAAAGTTTAGTATCAGAGCTAAAGAGACGAAATAATATTCTATAAAACTGTGTGCAGCGAAACATCGTTACTGAAGGCCAAGGCTGCCAGTGCAGTAATACAATCATCTAATAGTTGACGAGGAGGAGGCGGCTGTGTTGTGTAAAAATAGTCACAAGTGCAATAGGGAAGGAATCCGTATCAGATTCAAAGCAATGCAATTAATTTGACACATTATAAGAAGTGCAGAAGCAGTGCATCATGGAGGAAATGTTCTTGATATCACTGGTTCTAAATCACGTCGTAGCCAAATAAAACCATTCACCTTTGGGGCAAACACGTCTTCATGATCACCATCCTTTTAGTTACTTTTTTTGGGCAAGTGGAATATATCAGAATACTTATTCTAGGCAGCTATGCTAAGCAATTATCTCATTATATCATGAAGGTTGGTAGAGGTCTGACCCCTTGAGAAATTAGGGTAATTTATCAAGTACTAAGGAGATCTGTCAATTAGGGGGAGAAAAAGGATGATTACAGTACCTATAACTTTCGGGATCCCAATAAGAAATGGAAAAGAGGAGCCCGACTCAAGTAAACAGAAACAATAACGGTCTCTACTCAGGTCATGTGGGTCTCAAGGAACTTGCTATTAATGTAGTCGTGGTAAGTTGATACTCAGATTATTGTATGCACTTTAGCAGTCTAAAACAAGAATTTATACAAATTGTTCTAGAGAACAACTGGTTCTGTACATCACGAGTTGACAAATGAACTACCGGATGCAAAGTGCATTAGCCTGGAAGGTAAGGCTTTCTGTTTGTTCCGTTGGCGGTCACGTTTCAAGAAGAAGATGAATAAAGATGTGGTGATGATTATTCATTAGAAATAGGCTATGATTGCTGATGCCCAAGTTAAAATCTTAACATTGTTTTATGCCGGTAACGAGCTTGCTTTGCTGTGGCAGTCTTCCTTCTTCCCCACTAGCCTATAGCAACCAGCAGCGCATTCACTTAAGGCCAATCATATCTCCAATGCCTTATATGATTGAGTTATAACATGGCACATTGTGAAGACATAACCTATAATAGAATCCAGGGTTCAGCAGAGTGGAACTGCAGTATCAATACAATAACATTAGCTACTGTTGGTGTTCTTATAGAAAACAAACCTAAGTATTCCAATCTTCCAAACAATATACATTCTAAAAATCATCCATATTATTACAAGAGAAATAACGCAGAACCGGTAATTACCTGTGGTTCATGTTCCTCCTTAACTGCTATCCCTTCATCGTCAAATATATCAGCAGCCTCGTCTTTCAAGTTATACGAGGGCAACAGGACATTAGTCTCCTGCGAAGTAACACAAGCATGAGCCAATCAAAAATAAGCAGACACAATATGAGTACTAAGTTACGTTACTAAACGTAAGCGTGCCATTTACCTTTCAGTAGTGTTCAAAGTCACTAAACCTACTTTTCATGCACATCACTAAGAATGCAATGTTACACCATATACGAATCAAAATGGGCTCTATTATAGATCGCGATTAGTTTCGTTTGGTGGAATTTTAGGGTCCCCGGTGACGTCACCTATGACGTGCTAATGATGATGCTCGTTTGTTCGACGTCTTTCTACAGTTTGCCTAGTGTCCGCCATTTTGCCACCGGTTAGGGTATCGTGAGATTTTGACCTGTGCACTTACGTGTGCGGGTTGTGTCGGCGACTTGCAATAAAATTGATCCACATTTTAAGTCATGTGTTTTTGATATTATTCGTATTGTGCTATTTGAATTGGAAGTGTGAACATCGTGGAACATTTGAATTCAATAATAGCAGAAGCTGTAGCTGGTTGATTTTGATACCTTTTCAGGGGTTCCACGGTGCAATAACTATTGAAATTTCCCTTCATTATGACTTATATACTGGAAATATGTGCTCTATGACGTAATTATGTGTGATTCTTTCCTGTTGAATTTGAACTACGGTGGCCATATTGCTCACTCCAGCTGTGCGAGACATGACAAGACATTGATGTCACGGCAGTGAGCCCAACATGTGTGATATAAAGTGTAGGAAAGCAGCGGTTCACGGCTGTAACCATTGTCAAAAACATTGATCTGGACGCATTAAGCTGTATCTACTGTATTGTCAAACGCGTTAGGCTGTAACCATTGTCAAAACCATTGATCTGGACGCGTTAGACTGTAACCATTGTCAAAACCATTGATCTGGACGCGTTAGGCTGTAACCATTGTCAAAAACATTGATCTGGGCACGTTAGGTTGTAACCATTGTCAAAAACATTGATCTGGACGCATTAAGCTGTATCTACTGTATTGTCAAAACCATTGATCTGGACGCGTTAGGCTGTAACCATTGTCAAAACCATTGATCTGGACGCGTTAGACTGTAACCATTGTCAAAACCATTGATCTGGACGCGTTAGGCAGTAACCATTGTCAAAACCATTGTCAAAACCATTGATCTGGACGCGTTAGGCTGTAACCATTGTCATAACCATTGATCTGGACGCGTTAGGCAGTAACCATTGTCAAAACCATTGATCTGGACGCGTAGGCTGCAATCATTGTCGAAACCATTGATCTGGACGCGTTAGGCTGTAACTATTGTCAAAAACCACTGTTCTGGACGCATTAGGCTGTAACCATTGTCAAAAACCATTCGATTGGACAAAACGAAGGTTAGAATGGTCAGGTGTAGGTATGGTCTTTGACCGCGAGAAGCTAGCGGGGCACGATTGGCGAAAATCCATTGGATTGGACGTATAAAAGTATAAATGATCTTGGCGCTCTAGAATAATTTTCACTATATTGGCCATTTGTTAGTTAGACTATTGTCTGGATGAAAATTACTGACTGCACTAGAAGGAAGTCGGTCTGTGGACTAGTGTAGATCACTATACATTTCCGTATCAAATTCCCCAAAAATCAAAATGGCGGCAGTGATGAAGTTATCGACGACGTCTCGAAATACTCCTGTAGCAAGCTTACGGGAAAAGTTTGGGAATAGGGGGTTTTGGGTGGGGGAAACATAAATAGAAATTATCGTTTACAATAAACGTTGGAAACGATATGTGTATCGCCATCTTTACTTGACCTCCTATGGACCATTGATCTGGACGCATTAGGCTGTAACCATCGTCAAAACCATTGATCTGAATGCATTAGGCTGTAACCATTGTCAATACCATTGATCTGGATGCGTTAGGCTGTAACCATTGTCAAAAACCATTCGATTGAACAAAACGAAGGTTAGAATGGTCGGGTGTTGGTACAGTCTTTGACCGCGGGAAGCTAGCGAGGCACGGTTGGCGAAAATCCATTGGATAGGACGTATAAAAGTATAAAAGAACTTGGGGCTCTAGAATAATTTTCACTATATTGCCATTTGTTGGTTAGACTATTGTCTGGATGAAAATTACTGATTGCACTAGAAGGAAGTCGGTCTGTGGACTAGTATAGATCACTATACATTTCCGTATAAAATTCCCAAAAAATCAAAATGGCGGCGTTGATGAAGTTATCGACGACGTCTCGAAATAATAGCAAGCTTACGGGAAAAGTTTGGTTGGTTGGTTCCTCAGTTTAGGGGCTGCGACAACGCGTCATGTAGCCCCGTGTACTTTGGGTGTGTGTAGAATCTGTCTGATAACCGGTGTTAATTGTGAAGGCTGTATTAGTGTGTGTGTATCTGTTTTTTAATTCAAGTAAGGACTGCAACTTTGAATTTTTCAAATAGTTCCTACTCTTGCCGCCAAACGCCACCGTCAACGACTACTAGGCCTAGTTCAGAACGTAGCTACTACACGCAACCGCAGTCGGCCCTTGGCAACGAACGAAGAAACCTATGAGCGTTGGTTACATTCCTAACCTATACAATTTAGCTTCACACAGGTGTAATTAGTGAAAGGTTCTTTAACATACCATAAATCTATGACATGGGAGAAAAGTTAGGGAATAGGAGGTTTTAAGTGGGGGAAATATAATTAGAAATTATCGTTTAAAATAAACGTTGGAAACGAGATGTATATCGCCATCTTTACTTGACCTCCTATGGGCCATTAATCTGGACGCGTTTGGCTGTAACCATTGTCAAAAAACATTCGATTTTTTAATATCAGCTGAAATTCGAGAACATCAAAGTGTATCGCGATTCTTTGTAGATCAGCTGAAATGCCAAAATGTCTATGTCTATCGCGATACATCTTATTTTTACAACGTTTGTTGTACATGCTAATTTTCAGCCTATTTTCATTTAAGAAAAAGTAGGCTTATGAGATCACCTTTTGTCCGTGTGTGCGTATGTGTGCGATTCGTGTTTGTGTGTCCCCACCCCCTAATAACTTCTAAACAGCTGAGGCGATTTTAATGAAACTCGGTAAATTCATGCCACTATTCCGGACGACCCCGGCCGTACCCTTCAAATTTTGTTACGTCTCACCAATCCAACATGGCGGCTGTGCGATATATTTCACAAGCATTCAATATCTCCGAAAGTATTACCGATATCACCCTGGATATTTGTACGGTGATAAAGGGAACTACTAGAAGTTCATCAATGTGACATTTGAAAACCTGGTAACTACAAAATTAACATGGCGGCCAAGCTAATTTGCGACTTTTAAATAGACGTTCGTCGCGATTTAACAAACCAAACGCAATGAAACTTGGTACAGTATATGTCTATATACATTGTACAGCACCGACATCTATCTTCGTTCGATTGTTCACATAACCTGAAGATGGCGGCTGTGCGAAATATTTCACCGGCATTCTATATATCTGAAACTATTACCGGTATCACCCTGATTATTTTTACGGAGATAAACATCAAGGGTCACCTATGAGACTTTCAAAAACCGGTTAACTACAAAACGAACATGGCGGCCAAGCGAATTTGAACGTTTTAAATAGTATTTTCTCGCGATTAAATGATCCAAACGCAATGAAACTTGGTACAGCAAATGTTTATACACATTGCAATGCACTGGTAACTAATTTAGTTCAATTATTTACATAACATTAAGATGGCGGCTGTGCGAATTTAAAAAATTAATTTTTCATTTCAAGTGCCGTAATCTTGCGATCGAAGTGAAAGTTTGAATAATTAACCTACGCAATAATTTTCCTTCAATGGTACATGACTCTATGGACTATACATATAACAATCCAACATGGTGACCATCCAAAATATTTAGCCGGATCTCAATATCTACGAATCTATTACAGTAATCAAACTGAATTTTTTAATGTTCATAGGGGCTATAAACATAAGTTCAACTATATGACGTTCAATAACCTGGCGATCACAAATCCAAAATGGCGGCGACGCGAAGTATAAATATTCACATGGACGTTTCTCGCAATGTAACCATCCGAGTGCAGTGAAACGTGGTACAGTAAATCCTTATACAAATAGTAATCCACTGGCATCTAATTTATTTCAATTGTTTCCATACCCACAAGATGGCAGCTGTGCGAAATTTTAAAATCTCGTTTTTATTTCTGGTGTCCTAATCATGCGATTGAAGTTTCAATATTATACGTACACAATAATCTTCATGTAACAGTACATAACTCTAAAGCCTACATATATAAAACACAACATGGCGACCATCCACAATATTTAGTCGGTTTTCAATATCTACGAATATATTAAGTTACAGCTATCAAATTGAAATTTTGTATGTTGATAGTGGTAATTAACATAAGTAGGATATATGAAAATAGGCTGTAAGGTTTTTCACGGAACTCCTTGTTGTTTATATTTACCCCACACAAAACCCTATTTTCCCCATGCTTTTCCCGTAAGCTCGCTAGGGGAGTATTTCATGACGTCGTCGATGACTTCATCAACGCCACCCTTTTTGGTTTTAGGGGAACTTCATACGGAAATGTAACGCGATCTATACCAGTCCCGATTATTCATTAGAAATAGGCTGTGCATGCTGACGCCCAAGTTAGAATCTTAACATTGTATTACGCCGGTAACGAGCTGGCTTTACTGTGGCAGTCTTCCCTCTTCCCCACTAGTCTATAGCAACCAGCAGCGCATTCACTTAAGGGCAATCATATCTCAAATGCCTTATATGATTGAGTTATAACATGGCACATTGTGTAGACATAAACTAGATAATAGGATCCAGGGTGCCAACAGAGTGGAACTGCAGGATCAATACAATAACATTAGCTACTGTTGGTGTTCTTATTGAAAACAAGACTAAGTATTCCAATCTTCCAAACAATATTCATTCTAAAAATCATTCATATTATTACAAGAGAAATAACGCAGAACCGATAATTACCTGTGGTTCATGTTCCTCCTTAACTGCTATCCTTTCATCGTCAAATATATCATCAGCCTCGTCTTTCAAGTTTTCTGAGGACAACAGGACATTTGTCTCCTGCGAAGTAGCACAAGCATGAGCCAATCAAAAATATGCAGACACAATATGAGTACTAAGTTACGTTACTAAACGTTAGCGTGCCATTTACCATTAAGTAGTGTGTTAAGTCACTAAACCTCACTTGTCATGCACATCACTAAGAATGCAATGTTACACCATATACGCATCAAAATGCAACTCACAATGTCAGAGGCTACAACTGTATGATCCAACCAGTCTGGATCACATTTAATAAATAGCTGTTCCTCCATTGTGTTCAGGAAACTAGAACACAAGAAAAGCACTGAAGAATTAATTAAAGATCTTACTTATACCAGTAGGCTACGCCAAATCATACACATATACAATAAATCACATAGGATGTGCACAGTGATAAGGAGCGTTTACATGTTTGTCAACAACAGTAAAACAAATACGCCCATGACGCTGGTCGAATAAGTTGTTATCAGTGAGATTGAATTGATAAAATGAACATGTAATTGTGGCTACTTTTAAGAGCGGTGAAATAAAAAATCCTACATTCGGTCTCTTTATTCCAATGTACACACAAACTTGATTTGCGGTGAGTTGATTAAATAATACTGTCAGACAATAAAGTACAGACGGTAAAAATCTATCAATACGCTTAATTAGGCACGTGAAATTGACCTTAGTTCACTGTACAAGTATTGTAAATCGCCACTAGTAGCATACAATCATTCGGAATCCACAAATTACCAAGGTCTCCTTGTGTTACAAACCACGCAGTTCAAAAGAGAACCATTATCGACTCCAACTAACATGAGGGTAACTTGTACACACATCAAAAAAAGTTTTGCATCACCTCGGTTCCAAGAGTTCCGGAACCTTTAAATACAAAGGGAATAGAGATCAACACAAACAACATTTCAGCTCGTTTTATTGCTCATGAGACCCACACATTGCATGTTGTACCATCATACAGCTAGACTTGCAGCATTTGTGGTCCAGATTGCAGCCTACACACCACTACCTCTAATACCCAGTAGCACGTCCTCTTGCATTGATGCATGCCTGTATTCGTCGTGGCATACTATCCACAAGTTCATCAAGACACTGTTGGTCCAAATTGTCCCACTCCTCAACGACAATTCGGCGTAAATCTCTCAGAGTGGTTGGTGGGTCAAGACGTCCATAAACAGCCCTTTTCAACATATCCCAGGCATGTTCGATAGGGTTCATGTCTGGCGAACATGCTGGCCACTGTAGTCGAGCGATGTCGTTATCTTGAAGGAACGCATTCACAAGATGTGCACGATGAGGTCGAGAATTGTCGTCCATGAAGACAAATGCCTCTCCAATATTCTGCCGATATGGTTGCACTATGGGTCGGAGGATGTCATTCAGGTATCGTAAAGCCGTTTCGGAGCCTTCCATGACCACCAGTGGCGTACGTCGGCCCCACATAATGCCACCCCAAAACATCAGGGAACCACAACCTTGCTGCACTCGCTGGACAGTGTGTCTAAGACGTTCAGCCTGACCAGGGTGCCTCCAAACACGTCTCCGACGATTGTCTGGTTGAAGGCATATGCGACACTCATCGGTGAAGAGAACGTGATGCCAATTCCGTGGGGTCCATTCAGCATGTTGTTGGGCCCATCTGTACCGCGCTGCATGGTGTCGGGGTTGCAAAGCTGGACCTCGCCATGGACGTCGGGAGTGAAGTTGCGCATCATGCAGCCTATTGCGCACAGTTTAAGTTGAAACACGACGTCCTGTGGCTGAACGAAACGCATTATTCAACATGGTGGCATTGCTGTCAGGGTTCCTCCGAGCGGCAATCCGTAAGTAGCGGTCATCCACTACAGTAGTAGCCCTTGGGCGGCCTGAGCGAGGCCTGTCATCGACAGTTCCTGTATCTCTGTACCTCCTCCATGTCCGAACAACATCGCTTTGGTTCACTCTGAGACGCCTGGAAACTTCCCTTGTTGAGAGCCCTTCTTGACACAAAGTAACAATGCGGACACGATCGAACTGCGGTATTGACCTTCTAGGCATGGTAGAACTAGAGACAACATGAGCAGCGTACCTTCGTCCTGGTGGAATGACTGGAACTGATCGGCTGTCGTACCCCCTCCGTCTAATAGGCCCTGCTCATGCATGGTTGTTTACATCTTTGAGCAGTTTTAGTGACATCTATGAACAGTCAAAGGGACTGTATCTTGGATACAATATACACAGTCAACGTCTATATGCCGGAGATCTGGGAACCGAGGTGATGCAAAACTTTTTTTGATGTGTATATATTGTCGTCATAAGGCTGTTCCTAGTTAAATAGACACACCTGTGTGTCTTCGACAATTAAATACTGTGAATTGACTGTCACTGGGCACTTAAGTATTACCTCCGCTGTAAATCATGTCATCATTACAAAGCACGTTATATTGCAAGCTTCGACAACAATGAGGTTTCAGTTCAGCAGCACTAGAAAAGGTTATCATGAATCGTAAAACGAATGTCAATTGTTGCAAAATAAACTGGCTAAAGCTAAAACTGAAGGAAATTCAGCTGTAAACGTCACGGCGTTGCAGGCTACCACGTAGGCCTATGCCAAACCTAACTAAAAGGCGAAATCTAGTAAAGGTTTAGCCTATAGTTTTATTACAGGGGCTTTGACTTCGTGTCTCTTAGCACCGTGTACTTGAGTACTGATAGCCTGTGTTATTGTGATTGCTATATAAGTGTGTGTAATGCAATTCAGGGGAGGATGTGGAAGGGGGCAGCCGTGGCCTTAAGCTAGGAACCATTCTGCCAGGAGTAGAAGTGGGAAATCATTTCCGAGATATCTGAGGTGGGAATCGAACCCTGCTCAGATGTACGTCACGAGGCGGAATGCACTCGTTCCATTCTTGAAATCACAATTACACTGAAGAAAATGGAAATTGCAACACCCAGAAGGAGTGGTGCTACATTGCTGCAATTGATCATGCAGGACGAGTGTTTGGTTGTGATTCGATGATTACCGTACACTTTCAGGTCCCTCTGACCGCAAGTTTGGACAACAATCAATACAGGATGTGCCCACCACGAGCTGCAATACATTGATGAATTCGGCGAGGCATGGAGTCAATAAGGCCCTGGATCGCTTCCTGAGGAATTGTGGCCTATGCTTGCTGCACTGTACGAGTCAGTTATTCCAGAGTTGTGGGTTGCTGAGGCCAGTTGGCCAGTTGTCGACCCATCATGTCCCACACAAGCTCAATAGGACTGAGGTCCGGGGATCTGGCGAGCCATTCTAAGGTTGTGATGTCGTGGAGAGCTTCTCTGGAGATGCGTGCAGTGTGAACCCAGGCATTGTCCTGCTGAAACATCCCATTAGCAACGTTCGCCATTATAGGGACAACCACTAGATTGAGTACCCTATCAACGTACTGTCGAGCAGTCATAGTGCCCTCAACAAGCACAAATTGTGATTTCAGATTAAAGCCAATAGCTCCCCAGACCATAATACTTGGTGTTGGCCCTGTGTGCCTCTCGACAATAAGGTCTGGGCGGCCCCTCTCCCCGGTACGTCGGCGCACACGATCCCGGCGATCACTGCGAGCAAGACAGAAGCGCGATTCATCACTAAAGACGACCCTAAGCCATTCGTCGACCCACGTCGATCGTTCTCGACACCAGGCCAGCCTTACACGTCGCTGTTGTGGGGTCAATGGAACACCTTCTGCAGGGACACGGGATCGTAAGCCAGCTGCACGCAGGCAATTACCAACAGTTTGTTGTGTAACGTGGGGTGCCACAGCTGCTCGAATTTGCGCTGTTGTTGCATGGGGTTCCATCCGGGCCATCCGAATGATGCGGCGATCCTCTCTCACAGTTGTCTGTCGCGCTGGGCCTGTGCCAGGTCTACGAGTGTGGGTACCTTCATTTGACCACTGCTGCCATACACGTTGTACCGTATATGCCTGTCGGCCAACACGTGCAGCGACAGTTCATAGCGATAATCCAGCCTCACACAGCCATATTATCCGAGCCCTCTCAAACGGCGACAGTTGTTGATAACGTGCTCTTCTCTGTCGTCGAGGAATGTTTGACGGGGAACACTTCACTGCGCAGACTGCAAGTCAACTACGCTACACCAGAGTCCGTATACTGGAGTTGATTCCTCCGCGACCAATCATGTGGGGAGACCTGTAGCAACAATCCAATGGGTCTGAAACTTTGATCGTTTACATACCTACATAACATCGTTCCATATCTTGAAAATCAACACAAACGACCAATGCCTTCATGGTGTTGCAGTTTCCATTTTCGTCAGTGTATATTTCTTGTCAGAGCTGGGAATCGAACCCAGACCTAGTCGCTACACTACGAGGTGTAGAGAGTTGCTTTCTTCAGGTGTTGAAACCTGTGAGGCCAACTGGGAAGCCCAGGTGATGCACCTAACACCTCAAGAGACAAGATGGAGATGCTGACTTAGAGTTTACCTGTCCAGTGTTTTGTGCAAATTTATTGCTGCATAATGATCTTTACTTATAATGTTGTTAATTAAATACATGTTTATAATTGATATTATTGCTTCATTTTAGACTAACGTAACCATAACAACATTCGTGGAAGGCCCTAGAGTGCCACAAGATCCCGATTATGGTCTTACTCCCCAGTACGTTCGTGGATTGGAGCAGTGTTCATTTTCTCCATTAGACTAGCCGCAGATGACCTCGTAGTTCCGCCCCTTAAAACAAAAATAGCTAACTAACTACTAGACTACCCGCCATTTTAAAAAAATCTGTAAGCCATGAGTAAAACAATTAAGACATTTGGTGAAAAGATATTAACAACTATTAATATCCATCTGCAGAAATGCCAGACTTAGCAAGAATATATTATACTAGCGGAGGAAGGTGGTTGTTATAATGAGCAATATTAATGCCACTCAAGTCCTTGTGCCTGCTTTTTTTCTGATCATAAATTGTGTTGAAATTGTTAAGTAGGAGTTTAATCCTGAAATTTCGCTAATATAACTGAATATTTAAGGAGCCTATTTTAATGTTAGTATGCATTATTAACCTAACCAGTACATTTTAAGGGCCAATGAATTTCTTTTTCTTCATTGTAATAGCCTTGCGTGCTTTGTCGAACAGCAACATTTCAAGAGGATAATGGAGATAAATTCCTAGAATCCCAGCTGCTTGGTCCTGTTCGTGAATATTTCTACCTCTGTAGATATTAGATTTCATTATACGTATGTAATCTGTTTTCCATTATTAGATCTAATATTATTATTATTATTATTGTTATCATTATATTATAATAGACCTATTATTATGATTGGTAAAACATAATGATAAACTGTATAAATTTTTATTAATTAATTCATGTGAATGAACCGTATTCTTCACTATTCCATTCGCTATGGGGGAAAATGACCTGGACTTAACGTCCATTCTACTACTTATCACCACAACAGGAAGTCTTCCTCGACTGTTATTTTAAAAATATTTTTCTATTAATTTGTGTTAGTTTAGTAGCAGTATTAATTATCATCCATAAAATAAATGAACAAATCCACCGGGCAAAGCTGGGTGCTACGACTATAATAGTAATAGTTTTATTTATACATATTTATATTAATGGTAACATTTAGCGTAACGCTAAATGGATACACAATATTTTTGGTTTTCTGATTCGGTGTATAGATATACAGAGTTTTTGGAGTTCCTACTCTGGAGCAAGCAACATATAGTTGACCATGCTAAAAACATGGATTTTCTAAATTTTATCCGGCGACGCGCAGTGACTGCCCTTGACCTTTGTTGATTGTCATCGCGAAGGCAAGACGCACAGGAAACTGTAGTCGTTTGTAATGTAAAAGGCAAATCACTGGGAACCATTGGGATAGGCGGAATTAGCACATCTTCTCCTCTACATTTGCCGTTAAGTATTGTTGCTTCAATCACATTCGGCATACGTTTTTTCACGGAAAGCCTGGTTCCGTTACACAACTTAGGTGTTTTGAGATTTCGAAGGAGCAGTATTGGTGAGCCAACTTTCATCGTCAATATATGCGGTGGCATTCCAGCAGGTTCCAATGAATTGAGAAATTCCATCGGATAATTGACAGCTTGATCCTCTTCTGTATCTGTGTCAAATGATTTGTATTTTGTAACCTCACCAGGTATTTTCAACTGTTATTTTATTATTGATTTTATTGACGTCATCATTCTTTGGAGCTAAGATAGCTCGCTCGCATAGCCAATCGTTATTCCTGAAGTTGTTAGCAATGTTTGGAAAAACGTTATTTTCCAGATCAGCAATTGATGCTTGAATTTGACAGAAATTCATTGGGAGCGATATCTCCTGTGTTTCAGGAAGAACTGGAAGTTTGCCGTCGCCCATATCCAAACGTTGATTGGCAAATATTTGTGCAGAAACATCTCCAAGTAAATGCACACGCATATTGGTCAACAGTGTAATTTTCTTTACATGTCTCCAGAGAGCTGAATTCTTCAGACATGCGTTTAGCTCGTCTGTAGGTGTTGATCTTGGGATGACAGGCAAAATTTGACGGAAATCACCGGCGAGCAATATCAGAGCTCCGCCCATTGGACGTTGATTGTTTCTAAAATCTCGCAGAGTACGTTTAAGTGCTTCAAGGCCTTTCTTATGGGCCATGCTACATTCGATTTCAGTAAGGCTTTTGACTGTGTGAACCACAATATACTTCTTGCAAAGCTGAAATCTTTTGGCTTCTCTCAGAGTGCTCTTTCCTGGTTCAAATCCTACCTTTCCATGCGTACACAGAGAGTGGTCCTCGCGGATGGCTCCTCCTCAGACTGGAAATCGGTAGAAAGTGGAGTACCTCAGGGATCTGTCTTAGGTCCACTATGTTTCTCGCTATATATAAACGATGTTTCTAATGAATTCCGAAATAGTTCTGTTCATATATACGCTGATGACCTCCAAGCCTATTTTCACCTCACGCCTAACACTGCATGTGATCGTATAAATCTGTTTAATGAAGACATTGACAGGCTTTGTGAATGGGCCCAAAATCATAATCTTAACTTGAACATATCTAAAACACAACTTATATCCATTGGGTATACAAAACTTCTAAATTCAGTAGATTTTAATTCACTACCACCCATCAAGATACTAGATAATAATATTAAATATAGAAACACTGTCAATAATCTCGGAGTGATATTTGATAGAACACTGTCGTGGGCAGAGAATACGTCTAATGTGGTAAGGAAGGTTGTATCAACTATGCATCTCCTGAAAAGAACTGTTTCTTACACCCCACCTAACATACGTAAGCTCTTCGTCCAAACTCTCATCTTTCCAATCATTGATTATGGCTCTGCTGTATACAATGATTTACCAGAAACACAGAACATCAAATTACAAATAGTCCAGAATGCATGTGTTCGGTACATTCTCGATGTAAGGCGAGATGAACATATCACACCTTACTACGTGCAGCTGAAATGGCTGAAACTCCACGAGCGCAGGCAGTTATCAGTTGCCATTCTGACACATAAAATATTACATACCAAGACCCCGTTATATCTCTACAATGCCTTTACACCAATGCATTCTGTTCATAATCGAGAAAATAGATACACAAAATTAACACTCCAGATTCCTATACACCGAACCATGAAGTTCAATAAATCTTTTGTTTGCACCGCCTCACGCCTCTTCAACACCTTCGATTTATATAAGTTCGTCAACATTGCAAGCACTGCAGCTTTCAAAAGACATCTTTCATCCTGCTTCTTGGAGCAGTATACCTCTCACATTTGATTACTGTATTATGTTAAAATACTTTTTCAAAGTTCAATTAGAACACAAGGACAATAGCTGACAACCTGTCTACTTCAATAGCTCTTCTTGTACAGTATATGGTGTTTGTTTTTCGGGCTGATAGTCTGTATGCACTCTCACTCTTTTGTATATAATTTTTGCATTATCATTAGTAATATTATTATTGTATTGTTACTATATTTTTGTTACTATAATTGTTAGACTATGATTATTTATATTGTGAATGTAGGTGAAATGTTTTATTTTTATAAGCCCTAACCTTATTTTATGTAGGGCGCTACTGTAAAGGAGCTCTTAAGCTCTAAGTGTAGCAGTGAAAATAAATCAAATCAAAAATCAAATCAATAGAGCCGCTAATATTAAATGGCAAATAATACTTCATTGCCAAAATCAACAGCGTTGTTAGACTCATTGTTATGTACTCTAAACAAATAATCCACATTGACCAAAAAATAAATTTGCAAAAACTGTGGGTCTTCTTCTGATATTGTAAAAAGTGAACCAATCTGATGGTACACTTGTCCTTATACTTTGAATATGTGCATGAAATTGCCATATCTCACAATATTCGTCGCTCCAAACGATGTCATTGCAAAGGATGAGTTGTATTTTCGAATATGTTGTAGAAAGTGTTTCGACTTTTGAGTAGCTCCAGTTACATAAGATAAAAGTGGTTCAGGTGGCTCAGGCAGAGGTGGCAAATTGACTTTGCCATTGGAGCAACACATGCCAGGAGTTTCCTTTTCAAACGTTAAAGCGTGACAATGAAAGCACAAAGTAGTCATTGGACCGATAACAACTTCGTGATGCATTCTGTAATCGTAGTCTGTATTGTAATTGAACGCTGCTTTATGGAGATCGATGTTTGTTATTGATTGTCTCTGCTGTGTGCTTGCAGCTTCACGTTGTGTTTCTCTGTCTTCGGGTGTTGCAGTATTTCTGGAAATAGAAGCTCGCATTCGCAAGTTTTCAACTCGCGCGCCTCGCTTTTAAGTTGTTTCACCAGATCTTGAAGTAGTGGCTCTTATTCAGTCAGTTTCTCGGCGTGCGTCTCTCTCTTCGGATGTTTCAGCAGCTCTTGAAGTAGATGCTCTGTTCCGGTCAGTTTCTTGACATGCTTCTCGCGCTTCAGATGATTCAGCAGCTTTACTGGCTGACCATTGTCGTTCTTTTCTGGTGGATCTTCCAATGTGTGATTTTTATTGGTGGCATTCGAAATATTTCCTGGTGAAAGATGAGGTGTTGGAAGTTGTGTGTGACACAAATTTTATTCTCCCTATAAAGAAAGAAGAATGGTGAAATGGTGTTGATAGGTGCCAAAGGGCCTAAATGAAGGGAATGGGCTGTTTGAAATTTCAAGCAGACAGTGTTACTCCTCGGGTTCCACAGGGTAAGTAAGTAACATTTCGTCCAGATCGATGAAATGGTGTAGATTTGAGCTAAAGGGCTTAAACGAAGGGAATGGAAAAGGCTAGAAAATTATTGTAGCTAAGAACCTTTCAGGGCGTGTACACTAAAACCCAACAAAATTGCAATGCAATAGGTGAAACTGTCTCTGACAGACAGATACACCAAGTCCAAGTCTATACACCTAAATACTTCTGACACGACTGGTCATAGGGCCATAAAACTTGGTTTTCGTGTCACTTTGTTTGTTATTTATTCAAATTTACTCCATTTCACCATACTGAATCAAAGTTTACGTCCCGCGAGGCTTACGGCTGTCATATTTCAAGTAGGCAGTCTTTCCTGCAGTGTTCCGAAAGGTAGATAGGCCCTACGTAAAACTTTGTTCAAATTGATGAAACGGTATAGATTTGTGAAGATCTAAATATAGAGAAAGGAGAGGGGTGTTCAAAATTTTGAAGTGGATCGTGTTACTCGTTGGGTTCCGAATGGTAAGTACGTAAAATTTGGTTAAATTCGGTAAAATGATGTAGATTTGTGCCAAAGGGCTTAAATGAAGGGAATGGAGAATGCTAGCCGAAATTATTGGAGCCAAAACCCTATCTGTGGTTGTGCACTACAACCCAAAACAATTGCAATGCAGTAGGTGATACGGTGTCGAAGTTCGTATTTTCCTAGCTATCTCTTCTATATGAGTAGTACCGGGTGAGTTAGCCGTGGTCGTTGCGGCATGACTGTTGGCAGTCGCTCACATCCGGGAGGCGAGGAGGTTCGAATCCCCCCGCCGGCAACCTTGAAGATTGTCTTCTGTGGTTTCCCATCTTCCTTCCAGGCAAATGCCGGGGTTGGTCCCTAACTATAGGCCACAGCCGCTACCTTCCAACTCCTCGACCCTCCCTTCCAACTTTCCTCCCCAACGGTACTTGTAGCTCACCCATTGGGTGTCCGTCTCGAAGCAGCTACAAAACTGGCGAGCCGAACATGTCCTCGGACACTCCCGGCACTGAAATCCATACGCTAAAAAAAAAATATGAGTAGTAGATCATTTAATTATTCCAAATTAATATTCTTCTTCTTCTTCGTTTGGGCCTACTGAGGACCACGGGGCTCGTATCTCCTCGTCGCTTTGTATTTCCTCTTCTTCCAGTACTTTTTCATCATCTGACTATGAGCCTGCTTTCTTTCCTCCGTCCATGGTGGCCTGCTGACACCAGTGTTCTTCCTAGCTGTCAGTGATACAGGAAAAACGCCCTGTCGGATGGCTTTCCGGAGTTGTTGGCGGTCCTGTATGGAATTAAGTGGGATCCCTAGGTGGTCTAAATCCGTCCTGACCGTAGAGATCCACTTGGTCCTAGAGGCCTTTTCTATTCCTACCACTGTGAAGATCTTACTGGTGAGCCGGCAAGGGATCATGCGGGACAAGTGTCCATAGAAGGCCAAGCGCCTCTTTCTTATACAAGTAACAATGTCTTCTTGATGGCTGTAAAGCTCATCATTGTGCCGAATTCTGTAGGTGCCTCCCTCTTCCCGAATAGGTCATAGTATCCTCCGCAGGATCTTCCTCTCCTTGAGTTCAAGTTTCCTGAGTGGGCCTTTCCTGGCCATCACGAGGCATTCAGAGGCGTACAGAACAGATGGTTTTACTACTGAATTGTAGTGTCTGAGATTGAGGTTTTTGGAAAGGAACTTCGATGCGTAGATGCTGCGGCAGGAGTGGTAGGCCCTCTCGAACTTGGTGCACCTGGTGTCTATGGCCAGATTCTCACTCTGGTTTGCCGAGATCCACTCTCCTAGGTACTTGACCGCAGGGACTTTTCGAATGAAGACCCCCTCAAGTGGAATTGTGGACGAGGCTTCCTTGATGTTAGTCATGAATTCAGTCTTCCCAATGTTGATCTTCAGGCCAGCCCGAATCGCTACATCGTGAAGACTCTGTAGGTGGTGAGTAGCTTCCTCTATAGTTTTGGTCAGTATGGTGAGGTCGTCGGCAAAGGCCAGGCATGACACATGAAGGTTATCTTTCTTGTATCCAAGCTGCAGACCAATCCTTGGTGTTAGTCGCACCATCCATTCCCTTATGATCTTCTCCGGGATGCAATTGAAGAGGATGCAGGAGAGTCCATCGCCCTGTCTAACTACCGTCTTGATGGGGAAGCTCTCGGCTAGTTCCCCTCTGAACTTGACTTTAGATGTTGTGTTCGTCAAGGTGGCCTGGACTAGTTTAAGGTTTCTTTCGTCAAGGCCAAATTCTCGCAAGGTGGAGAAAAGACTCTCTCAGTCCACCCAGTCGTATGCCTTCTGAAAATCCACTAAGACAACTACCCAGGGTTGTCCCCCACGACTCTTATAAGTGAGGATGGTCTTGAGATTTTGTTTCTGGTCTGGACAAGATCGATTGTTACGAAAGCCGGCCTGATATTCCCCTAATTGAGAGTCTAGTTGGTTGGTGACTCTAGATAACAGAGCTTTCGAAAGAACCTTGTAGGTAACCTGCAATAAGGAGATACCTCTGTAATTGTTGAGGTCAGTCTTGCTTCCCTTCTTGTGTAACGGGTGAATTACTGTTGATGTCCACCCTTCTGGTAGGGTCTCTGTTATCCATATGTCTTGTATGATCTGTTGGATGCTCTGCAAGGACTGTTCATCTGCACATTTCCACATGTCTGCTACTATTCCATCTTCACCTGAGGCTTTATTATTTTTCAGGTTATTGATTATACTCTCTATTTCCTCTCTGTCAGGCGGTTGAGAATCAGGATTCCTGGTAGATCGTTCATGGAAGATTAATCTTGCACTAGGTTCTTCAGTGTTGAGGAGCATCTGGAAATAATCTGCAAGAACGGTGGAACAATCCTTGTTATTTAGTTGGATCTTGCCATCTGGTCCACGAAGAAGTAAGGTAGGGGCTGTGTATTGGGTCGTCTGTTTCTTAAGACCCTTGTACAGGTCTCTGGAGTTGTGTCCCTTAAAGTCCTCTTCTGCCTGTTGTAGCAGGGTGCGTAGGTAATTCCTTTTAGATCCACGTACAGTGTTCGCTGTTGCCTTTCTTTGCGTGATGAAAGCCTCAAGGTTGAAATCATTCTTATACTGGTTCCACCTGATCCAGGCTCGACGTCTTTCTTCTATGGCCTTATAGCAAACTGTAGTCCACCAAGGGTGTTTTCCTTTATTGGACGTAGTGGGAATAGTTTCGTGAGCGGCATCCAGTAACGCTTTCTGGAGGGCTGTCCAACCTTCTTTCTGTGTATTCATCCGAGGGGTTTGTTGGAAGTTACAGTTTTCATCACGTAGGCGTTGAGTATTGAACCGAGGTATTCTAGAGCTCCTTAGTGGTTTTGCTACTTTTCTCAAGGGTTGAAAATTAGCTTTGACTAGTGAAAGGTAATGGTCAGAGTCTATATTGGATCCTCTCAGTACTTTGATGTTCTGTATCTCCCTGTGATATAGTCTGTCTATAGCCACATGATCAAGCTGAAATTCACCTAGCAAAGGATTTGGACTTCTCCAAGTCTTGGCTTTCCTAGGTAGACGCTTGAAGGCTGTTGATTTTAGGGCCAAGTGGTACTTGTCACAGAGTTCTATGAAGCGCTCACCGTTTCTATTTGTTCTCTTGTGGGCTGGGAAGAGACCTACTATCCTTCGGTATTTCTGTTCCCTGCCGACTTGGGCATTGAAGTCCCCCATGAGTATAGTTGAGTGGTTATGTGGAATCTTGTCTAGTATTTCTCCTAGGCAGTCCCAGAAGTGTTCCACTAATTCCAGGTCTTTCCGGTTGGTGTCATTTGTGGGTGCGTGGAAGGTCACTATGGTATAGGCTCTGTTACGAGATCTGAATGATAGTGAGGAGGTCTTTCCATTAGGTGAAGTAAAATCTAAAATATGGTCAACCATACTGTGATGTACGGAAAAACCTGTGCCCAGGTGTGGGACTGTCCTCATCACTCTTTCACCCGGTTTTCCCTTGTAGATCCTATACGCACCTGACTCAAATGCATCCTCGTCCATAAACCGAGTCTCTTGGAGCGCTGCTATCTTTATTTTGTACTTGTCGAGCACTTCAAGTGTTTGCTTTAGCTTACCTACCTTAAGAAGGGAGTTAATGTTCATTGTAGCTAGGTTGGTAACGTTTCTCTTATTCTTCTCTTGTTTGTGTAAAGGTAATAGGACTGGAAAACATGAAAGTGCAGGTTCCCCTGACTCCGAAGACCTGCATGCTCTATCCTGAGTGGGGGTGGATTGGGTACCACCTGGGGTAGATTTCCGGAGTGAACTTTTCTTCATGCTTTGAGTTCCACGAGAATTGAAGAGGAATGGTTACCTAAAAGGTAACGAGTATTTAACTATCAAGGTAGTAAGCCTTGAAGCCCTCAGCACTGATCAGCTCACCGACCCAGCTTCCCGCTGGAATTAAGGACCCAACCTCTCACTGGGTTGCTCGGTTTAACAGGGGCACCTCGTGTAGGTTACGTGCTGAAGTTGAAGTGAAATAGGCTAGTTGGGTTCTCTTGCTGAACCCAATATATGACGCCTTTCACTCCCATTTGCCAGAGTATCAACGATTCCTCCCAGGTCAATTCCTGAGACCCTCCAAATGAATATATTATTATTATTCATTTCTTCTTGATTAACAGATGTCTGCGTCGCATCATGAATGTGAGGTGGCCGGACATAATCTCAAATGAAGATCTTTGGACCATCACCAATCAACAACCGATTAGCATCCAGATCAAGGAGAGGAAATGGCGCTGGATTGGTCACACACTAAGGAAGCCGGACGGAGCTATTGAGAGGGCGGCGCTAGACTGGAATCCTCAAGGCGCCAGGAAGCGAGGTCGACCTAAGACGACCTGGAAGAGGACGATCGAAAATGAAATTGCAGAGGTGGACAAGAACTGGAGTCAAGTGAAGAGAATGGCCAGGAACCGTACTGCGTGGAGAAATTTCGCCAAGGCCCTATGCTCCGGAAGGAGCGGCAGGAATTAAGTAAGTAAGTAAGTTCTTCTTGTTTCCTTTCTGCCAATTAAGTACCACGTCATTTGAACTGCCCAAATGAAGGGAATGGAGACGGCTGTCCGAAATTCTAAGTAGACAGTGTTACTCGCCGGGCTACAAAGGGTTTGTACGTAAAATTTGGTTCAGATATTCACTTGAAATGTCATGTGATGTCGATTCGACTATGTTGTTGATTGATCTTAGTTCAAATTGCGATCTTGAATAATCATGTTATGTCTAATTTTAATGCGAATGTCTGTGGAAGAGGTTTTCATGTTAATATTGATTATCTCTTCTGATAGCTTCTATTGAATTAAAAGTTGCTGTACGTACCTATATTTCGATTTTGGATTGTTGATATTAAATATTTGTTTCAGTTATTGTCTCGTCTTGATCAGGTTTCTTGTCGTAAAAAGTTCGCTGTTCAGTTATTGTCTCGTCTTGTTCTGTTTTTTTGTCGTAATTAGGTCATTTTTAATATGTATTCAAATTATTAATTAAGATAAGAATGTATTTCAGGTGTATTGTTTATATAAAAGAGTGAATTTTCTACATACCTTTCGTTAAGTTGTAATCTAGTAATTGTATGTGTCCTTAGTAGATGATTTGTTACCTTGATATCGTCTTTGTGTTCATAGTCTATATACTCAGAATGATACAACAGGAAGCATGAGTCCCCTTAGAAAGTATTGAAGTTAGTGTTGAACACATGGTAATTTGTGGGAATATTAGTTCTAACTTAATATGTTCGAGCGTTAGTGATTGCATCTCCATAGAAACTAAGAATGTTATGAGACATGAGTCTCCATAGAAACTATTGAAGTTAGTGTTGTACACATGGCAATTTTTTATGAATATTAGTTCTAACTTAATATGTTCGAGCGTTAGTGATTGAGTCTCCATAGAAACTAAGAATGTTCTATCAGGAGGCATGAGTCTCCATAGAAACTATTGAAGTTATTAGTGTTGTACACATGGCAATTTGTAGGAATATTAGTTCTAACTTATTATGTTCGAGCGTTAGTGATTGCATCTCCATAGAAACTAAGAATGTTATGAGGCATGAGTCTCCATAGAAACTATTGAAGTTAGTGTTGTACACATGGCAATTTTTTATGAATATTAGTTCTAACTTAATATGTTCGAGCGTTAGTGATTGAGTCTCCATAGAAACTAAGAATGTTCTATCAGGAGGCATGAGTCTCCATAGAAACTATTGAAGTTATTAGTGTTGTACACATGGCAATTTTTTATGAATATTAGTTCTAACTTAATATTTTCGAGCGTTAGTGATTGTGTCTCCATTGAAACCAAGAATGTTATATCAGGAGGCATGAGTCTCCATATAAATTATTTAAGATAGTGCTCTACACAAGGTAGTGTAATATTAGTTGTCGGCAAAACAGAAAAATTAAATAAAGTATGCATAGAAGCAAGGAAAATGACATTTTTAAATTATGATATAGATATATCTTGAAAGAGGGATGACCGTTTAGATTTGTAATGCTCTTGTCGTGTTTAGATATATCTAGAGAAAGGGATGACCGTTTAGATTTCTAATGTTCTTATCGTGATTTTATAAATATGTTATTGAATTTACGTTCCTTTTAATTATTCTTGCTTTTAGCTAAAATTGATTCCCGAAGGGGATCCTTAACGTGCCAGTAAATTTACTGACCCGGCTCCCTTGCATTTGCGTACCCTCAAATGCCACCTGACTACGCCATGATACGAACCTGCAACCTTGGGCCCAGCAAGCGAACCGTTACTGCTGAGCCACGCAGCCAGCCTATCGTATTTTAGATAATAAATGGATTGGCATTGCCTCTTACAGGGATAGATGCAAAATTGGATGCCATGTATTGAGCTACTGTTGCCATGTATACGGACTTGCATTTCGTTCATCAGTTTACCAGAACGTACTGTTGCCATGGATACGGACTTGCGATTAGTTCATCAATCAGAGCGAAGATAGTTTTCTGGGATTATCTTCGAAATTGTTGGTTTTAGGGCCTTAAAATGTGGGTTTCGGTATCCCATAGGGACCTACCGTGTATTGTTTCTCGCATCGAGGGGCGTAAAATGAGCTATGTCAAGTCTTTATGCGACAACTTCGATATTTTGTACCAGTTGAGTACTATCTGTGACTTTTCAGTGTAGATTTGAGCCAAAGGGCCTAAATTAAAGGAATGGTGAGGGCTATCTAAAATTATTGTTGCCAAATACCTTCCTTGGGGTGTGCACTACAACCCTACAAAATTTCAATGCAATCGGTTAAGCGGTGTCGGAGTCCATTAACCTCGGACAGATATACATTTCCATTTTTAGCCTACTTTTCACATTTTGCAAAAATGAGGAAAAAGTAGACTTATGAGATCGATCCGGGAAAATGTGTGTCTGTCTGTCTGTCTGTCTGTCTGTCTGTCTGTCCTTCTGTCTGTCTGGCTGGCTGTGTGTGTGTCCCCCCCTATCAATTCCTAAACGGCTGCAGCAATCAAAACCAAATTTAGTATGAGTAAAGATGTGCACCGGAATATCTCACGTCCATATTTGAAAATGATGTCAGTGCTACCAACTGCTGAAAAAACGCACTAGAAATTTGAGCTCCATGTTGGATATCTTGCAAGGTATGCATGGGAGCTATTCCAAAATTGGCACACATGTAGAAAAGACTGTTTCAGTTTCATTTCCAGAAGGCCAACCATGACAGTGTTGCCAAAATAATTTTAAGCTTTCTGATAGGTCCAATGTTTAAATGCATATAACTTCTACACTATCAATTAGATTTCAACCAAATTTTGTATGTGATATCTGTACATAAACAGATATGACTGAGAGTATTCTTAAGAGCCACCAGGGCTGCCAACTGTTAATAATTGATGTCTCTATTATTATTATTTTTATCCAAATACCAATATATCAGAAAGTATGCAAGCCAACAGCTTCAAACTATGCACACGTATATTCTGACATTTTAGATTAATTTGGAGTAACTTATATACGTCAGTTCTACCAACATAATTATAAGCCTGCTGATAGTACCAATTTTTAAATACATGTAACTTCTATACTATCAGTTGGATTTCAACCAAATTTCGTATGTGCTATGTGTACCATAACATATATAACTATAAGTATTGTTCAGAGCAATCAGGGCTGCCAACTGTTAATAAATGCTGTCTATATTTTTTACCCTAATATCAATATATCAGAAAGTATGCAAGCCAAAAGCTCTATATTTTGCACACGTATAGCACCTGACATTCTTGATTAATTTGGAGTAATTAATACAAGGCAGTGCTGCCAACATGATTCTATGCCTGCTGATATATCCATTATTAAAATACATGTAACTTCTATACTAACAAATGCATTTCATCCAAAATTGGCACAACAAGATATCATAATATTTCAGATTATTTCTGACCAGCACACGCATGACATTGTTGGCAACATGCTTTTACGTGTGCTGATAGATCCAGTGTCTAACTGCATGTAACGACCATTGGACTTCAACCAAATTTTGTATTCTGTACCTTAAGAGATGGAACTAAGAATATATTCTGTCACCAGGGCTGCCAACTGTAGTGCTCTATTAGGCTACATTATACCAGGTATATTTTGAACTAATTAGATATTTCGATATTACCAACTTAATTTCGTCATTATTCTTGATAGGTTCATATTCTGTAGAATAATCATTGGCATGAAAAATAGGCTGTATAGTTCTTCACGGAACTTCTTGTTATATATAAGATTTATTATATTTTATGGCTAATTCACTGTTGCTATGCCGATTTCAACCTTCCAGAAACTTCTGTTGCGCAACATATCACGTGATTGGACTCTCCCACTGCCTCGAGCTTGTAACACGACTAACTTGTGTCACACTTCCAGGATTTATATTTGCTAGTTAAATTTGATCATGGACTCAGAAAATAATCTCATTTTGTCCCAAAATAATTCAATTTTCAGGGGCATTCCCCCTTCATCTCAAGTTAAAAACAGTTGCTAAATTGTTTTAATCATTCTAATTCAAGACTTTTGATATGTCACCTAAACTCAAATATTGAATTTTTTTGGCCTGCTTTCTTATGATACTTTTTTAAATTCTTAGCGTTGAATTTTCCTAGAATAACGTTATTTTCTTCGTCAAATAACTCAAAACAGTTATTCCCATAAGCATTGTTTATGCGGAACGGGCCAATAAAGACGAGACCAAATTTTGGGTACATCTTTTTGCTCACGTCCGCTTTAACTGGTCTGCGCAATAAAACCATATCTCCAATTTCTAATGGTGTACCGAAACTTTTTTCTGCAACTCGCTTCAAACGTTTCTCAGCTGCTTTTTGAAGTCTTTCTTTAGCCTTGTCTATCCTTGCTTGTCGGCCTAAGTCAGGATCTCTGGGAATGAAATCAAATACATTGTCCCATGGCCTTTCTGGATTCTGCCCTAAGAGAAGAATCATCGGAACTTTTGCCGTGCTCTCTTGAACTGTGGAGTTCAAACGATCCTCAATAATTGGCACATATTTTACCCAACTGGGGTGATCATTTGGACAGAAAATTCTGCAGAATTTGCTAAATTCAGCCATAAAACGTTCGCTAGAATTCGACTCTGGATAACGCACGCTCGAAAAGATATGCTTAATTCATAATCTTTCCATGTCTGCTGCAAATTCGGCTGAAGTGAACTGCGCTCCATGGTCCGATAAGAGATATTCTGGTTTCCCAGCCTTAGGAAACACAGCATTCTCTGATCTGCTCACTACATTTCTGGTATTGGCTTTTTGCATGGGATTCATGGTGACGAATTTAGTGAATACATCAACAGTCACTAACAGGAACTGATTACCTTGGTATCCTTTCGGACATGGACCGAATATATCCGTGGCCATTAGCTCACGTGGTTTAGGAGGTATCATATCTCTGGGTCTTTCATTCAGCAATTCCGATGCGAATTTTCCACTCTGGCATTTATCACAAGATCTTATAATTGTCGCTATGGCAGATCTCTTATTGGTCCAAATAAATCTGTCTTTAAGAGTACTGAGGGTTTTATCTAAACCGCCATGTCCAATAGATTGGTGTGCCAACCACACTAACTTTGTGACACGATTAGGGGGCACTACTATGCGAATCTTAAAGCGCTCAGAGTCTGCGTATTTGCACACGAGATCTCCGCTCAATACATAGTGTTGTGATCGCCTTTGAGTAGCAGCATAATCAGGATCTGCTATGTCCATGTAACCCTTAAGGAACCTGTACATCTTCCTAATTGGAGCATGTCTCTTCTGTGCCACACCGATTCGGGCTAATCTCCTAACGGTCTCTTGAACTTCCTCCTCCAATTGTTCATGGGTTATCTGCAAACTTCTAATGGGGTTACGTGATAATGCGTCAGCCAACAAATTATCCTTACCTGGCTGATGGATTATTGTAGCATTAAATTGTTGAGTGAATAGGGCCCATCGTGTTAATCTATCACTCGACATGTTGGTTTGAAGCATGAATTGAAGTGCCTTATGATCGGTGATAATTATAATCTAGTGTCCGATTAATATCCTCTTCCACGCTTGAAGTGCTGTCACGAAAGCTAACGCCTCAAGTTCTGTCGTGAAGTAGTTATCTTCATGTGTCTTAAGCTTTCTTCCGGTGAATGCAATATAGAGCTTATTTGCATCCTCATCGTTTTGGTATAAGACTGCACTAATGCCTCACGTGAAGCGTCAGATTCTAAGTAGAATATTCGTTCGAAATCCGGATATTCCAATTTCACGTTTTTTTCTACATTTCCTTAGCTTTTTCAAATGCGTCGTCAGCGGTAAAGCTCCACTTCCAACGATTATTCCTTTTAATAAGTCATATAGAGGGGCCATAATCTCTGAATACTTCGGTCAATGACTGCTAATGAACTGGCACGCTCCCACGAACTCTCTGATTTGTCTGACCTTAGTGTGCTTTGGGAACTTCATGATAGCTTCCACTTTCTGCAAGTTCGGGTGATATCCATGCTGGTCAATGGTATGTCCAAGATTTTCTCCTTCATGAAATGGCACTTATCAAAGTTTACCTTTATGTTTGCGTCTCTCAAGTTTTCAAAAAGCCTACGCAAATGTATTAGATGTTCCTGGACATTTGGTGAAGATATGATTAAATCATCTATATAACAAAGCACGTTCTTCTTGACTTCGTCTGTGAGTTTGTTATCAAGGGCTCTAATCAGGGCTGGTCCACTGTTAACCATGCCAAAGGGAATTCCCTGAAATACCCAGGATGTCTGGTCAAACAGAAACCCTTTGTATTGTTGGCTCTCTTCTTCAAGCTCTATCTGGTAAAATGAAGAAGTCAAATCTAATACGGTTAAGCAAGCTTTTCCTTTGAAGTTTCTGAGCAGATCTCGTATTTTAGGCGGTCGGTCTGCCTCGGGCAAAATCTTTAAGTTAATGGTCCGTGCATCGAGACATAGGCGTTACTGACCATTATTTTTCTTGACTGCTGTTATAGGGTTGATGTAAGAAGACGCCTGTTTCTTTATAATTCCGTCAGCTTCCATTTTCTTAATTATCCCTCATACTTCTTCACAGTACTTTTCCGGTATCGGATAAATCCCCTTCTGGTAAGGGGTTTCATCGGTTTGCCTAATCTTATACTTGTAGTCCTTTATCAATCCAGGCTTTTCATCAAAAATATCTTGAAACTCCATGATCAAATTCTCAATTTCATCCTGCAATTCATCAAATCCTTCTGCTCTGAGAGTAAGTAATTCTCTTCCATTTTCTACCTCCTCAATAATATTGTTTATTATTTCTTCCCTAGGATCTATATCTAGACCCTCATTCGAATCCTTTTCTTCTAACACTCCTGTGTTTATTAACCCTTCACTAAATTTTGTGACTCAGTTCTTCATATCAATTACTGCTGCAACTTTAGTAATGAAGTCAATGCCTAGCACGATATCAAAGTTAATTTTGCTGACCACTATGAAAATGTGTTCATATGTGCGTCCATTTATCTCAATCTTTAATAAAACTTGGATTTTGCACTTCACAGCTTTGTCCTGAAAAATGCCACGCACTTTTACAGCAGATTCTGGTAAAACTTTCATCTTATTGCCCTTAGATAATCTCTGATAACACTCATCTGACATGATAGACATAATAGCACCAGTATCCATTAAAGACTTGCATATTTGTCCATCGACATTAACACATATAATCGGCAACTCAAATGATCTTTCCACTTTCACAGTTTCCTTCTCGAAAAGTAAGTCTTCATCTGTTAACTCATAAATTTCATTTATCGCAATCTGGTTTAGTGTGGCAGTATATCCTTACTCCTCTAATTCCATTTCAAAATGTTTTTTTTGTCCTTGAGTCTCATTCTTATAGTTCCCCTCTTGACTAGTAGATGGTCTGGGATCTATACTCAAGCTTTTCTCCCCCCCCCCCCCGTTACCATTTTCCTTATCACTTAATTCCTTGAGATACTCTTTTCCTTCCCTATGACGTTCGTCATATTTCTCATTTGTCATTACTTCGTCTTGGGAATTCCTATTACGGTTGTAATTTTGGTTATTTCTATTATTGTTTCTGTTGTAATAACCATTGTTGTTGTATTTATACTTATGATTGTTGTGATAATAACCACTTCTACGATTTCCATTATTCTTGTCGTTATTACGTCCTTGCTGTTGTTAATACGGACGACCTCCACGGAATCTCCTGTATCTGGGTTCCGGTCTTCGATCTCGGAAATAGGTATTCCGTTCAGGACCTATATTTCCCTTTTCCTGTTCCTTTGGACTCTCGGTTTGTTGCGTTTGGTCAAGATATACTGTATTTATATCTTTGTACTCTTGCCTTTGGTTCTTTGACACAACAATCGGCAATTGGCTCGTGTAATCGAGTTGTCGGAGCTGTTCGTCCATGCTCGCTAGATCAGCTATCCCGGACGAGATAATTAGACGTCTAACTTCAACATGGAGCATCCTGGCTATCGAATCTATCAAATGCTCCGTAGATAATGGGGGTTGAAGAAATCTGAGACGGGCAAGCTGACTTGTGCAGAAGTCTGCGTATCGTGTGGGTATTGTACCTGAATACTTCCGTGAGTATACTTCTGCGCGTAGGGAGTTCTGTGCTTCAATACTACAGAAACCCTTTATCAGAGCTTCTGCGAATTCGACGAAATTCATAAAGTTACATCTGAATGGCAGAAACCATTCAAGGGGTCCATCTGAAAGATAACGCTCTACAATCTTCGTTTCCCCTCTCTTCGAATATCGCTTCGATAAAATAATCTTTAAAATTCCTGATATACTCTATCTGTGTGAAACTGCCTAGGTTGCTGAATTTACGAGGTTTATCCTCAAAGTTTCTTATGACCGTCATGTTTATTTGATACGAATCCTGAAGGTTTGAACGAAAATCTCTATTATAGCTTTCGGGCTCTTTACTCCTCTCTTCTAAACCTTCCATAAATCTGAATAATCTTTCTTCCGAACTTATTTCTCTATCTTCTACTTCAAGGCTACTTCTTCTAGTGTGGTTCCTCGAATCTTCTAAATCTATCTTCTCCTTTTCCTTTTGTTCTATCTCAATGATAATCTTCTTCAGCTGCTGTCCTACTTCGGTTTTTAAGTCCTCCTTGTAAGTCTCAAGACTGGCAACATCTCCCAGATTATGAACTTTTATATTCCTCGATATATATTCCTCTAGTTCGTTATTTGTCCCCTCACCCATTGCATTTACGTTCGTGACAACCTTGTATTTGCGTTTCTCTATCGTTTTAGTTTTATTATCTAACGATTCATTCAAAGCTTGCACATCCTGGCTAGATTGAGTTCTATCTTCTACTTGTGTATTTTTGCAAATACACGTAAAGAAAGATTAAGCTTTTGCTGTTCATTACTTTATATCAGTCCATTTATTTAAATTTATTTCCCGCACACACCAACATCGAACCGTTACCTCCCGCTTGCCTCGTGCATTTGTTTATTTTTTCTGTCAGTTTTTTACAGAAACGTATATTCTGCGGAACCAGCCTGACAGCGTCCCATCGCTGCCTTCCGAACTTCCATCGCTTCAAACCATGAAGACTTCCACATTAATCCGCTGGGCGTCGTGTTCTTCACCAATCTACTACTCCATGAAGACACCGCTCCAAGAAAAAATTTTTTTGTAACGTTGTTTCATGTTTATGTGTAATATCTTTGTTCCTCCCCCTACTCGCCCGCTACCCCCCCCCCACCCCTCTTCTCCCCTCCTCCTACTGCGCTCTCCACCGCGCGCGCAGGCAGCCAGCTCTGTCACTTCACGTTCGTCACTTCAGTTCTACACTTATCCGCGTCGTGAGCAACCGCTCACTCACTCTCAGAGCACTCAACTTCTTGTTGAACATGCCGTCTAGGCTAGTGCTTTTCTGCGTCTAGCAGCCCTTACCTGTACGCCGGCAGTCGACTCAGTCAGTTGAAGCTCAACTAGAGCTCGCCTCCTAAACTCAAGAGGCAATCTTTTAATTCCACGCCATGTTGGAACTTTAAACTCAACCGTCAAAGGGAACTTCACCTTCGCCATGAAGCCAAGCTAAGTACTACTTCTACGTTCTTCAACTAATTTTAATGGATTTTAAATAGCTACATGCTTTTAATGATCATTTTATAGGCAGTGTGAGATTACTATATTTGGGGCAAAATCATCCTTCGCGGGATTTTCCATGTTGGGCTTTGGTTTGTTTAAGCCAATCTTAATAGGAAGCAGCATTTAGTACGCTTATTAAATGAGAGATCTTCTCACAACGTGGGATACCATTGAATTACCCACTGTCTATAAAATACTTAGCTCGTTCCACCGCTGGAATAACTTTTGTCCTATTCTTCAGTCAGGATTGCTCTGGAAACTTCCAGAATCTGCACTCTATCTACCAGTTATACCGTCATGTATTTTCCACTCGCATGTGGGAATACCTTTTCTAACTAAGGAATCTTCCTTATGAATTACTTATCAATAGCTAATTTTTCTTCCTCCGTTGGGATTTCTTTTCTGTGCATTCAACTATAATCTACAACTTTCTCAAGCAATAGACTCTCGCAAATCCAGTGTAACTAGTTATTTTCCATCATTGCAATAACTTTCTTTGCCATAAACTTTTTGTGCTACTACAGTGAAATTTCATCTATTTAACAGACTATAGTGAAAACAGTGTTTGTTCAACATTTCATCCGCATCGCGTTCGTCCGAATACTATAAATACGGCCATGAACACTTATCCTCAATCCCATTTGATCTTCCCCAAACCTCTTCCTATCAAACCATAATAACAAAATTGTTATTTTAAGTCTTTTCCAAAGAGGTGTCACTCTCAATTAGTGCCCTCCCTTTTTTGCTCTATATACCAAGAATTAATGTCTGCATAACTACGTGTGTGGTACACGTCTTATTTTATATGGTTCCTCCCTTCTAATTAGGGAATACAATTCTTTCAACTCATAAGTGAGTTATTTCTAGGTTTCACGAAAGGGAAACTTGCCCCATATGTCTCGTGATTCCTACTTAAACATAGGAGGTCTAGAAACTTCCTTTCGATTTTTCTCTTCAGGTTTCACAATAAGTGACCTGCCCTATTTGCATAATCCAACCAAGTAATTCAGCATTAATATAAGAAGTTATAGAAACTTCTATTTTATTCTTCCTGTTTTTTATTATTATTTCCGAAGTTGTTACTCTATCTAGGATATTTACTTAGAAATTCCTTAAAGTACCCACCTTGTACTTGATTCATTGTCTAACTTTAATCACTTTAATTATCTTTAAATTTTTCATTTTATCTTCGCCATTTCAAAATCTTGCGAAGATTTTAAAACATATAAAGGTTTGAAACCAAAAGAATTGTTAATTGCCTGGTGCAAGCTTTAGATGTTTTTCGGAGGTCTGTGACCCCATTTGTTACAAAATCTAAATTATATATTTGTTACCAAACTACTACCCAACATTGTTAAATAAATTTAAGATTTGTTCTTTGATTTATCATTCCTCAAACATAACGGTTAGGCAAGATCCTGTCTTCCCTAACTCTTCCTAGGTTCATGCCTTCGTTAATGCAAATAAATCTAATGATAGTGTGTTCATCACTTGTTGCATTTGAGCAAGAATTCTTAGTCATAACTTATGTCAAACTCTCTTCCTATTTCTCCATCCTTTTTCTCTGGTCCGAAACCCACTTCCTTTTTCTTTATAATCTTCCCTTGGGGGTTAGGTTATTCCCAAGCTAATAATCTACCCAAAAGTTGGTCCCAGAAACCCGGGAGAGTCCATTCAGAGTCTATTTATGAGAATCTATTCGTCATTTATTGTTCAAAGTCCATTTGATAATTTCTTGCAAATCATTAATATCTTCTTTGAATTTTTCAGCTATAACTCCGCAGTGCAAAGCTGGTGAAGGTGATAGAGGTCGTTCCTGTCTTTTTCAGCCTGTCTTGCTTGCAACCTGTCTTCTGCTGCCAACCTGACAGCATTTTCAAAATCTCGCTACAGTTTCGTAAGTTGTACTTCAATTTACCTATTTTCAACATGACAACTGAAAAGGATGAAACTCTCATGGCCAGACGTTCTTTCTACAAAGGGCAACTCACCATATTTCAAAATTTCATTAATAAAATAAATCCCGCCGAGTGTGATCTAGACGTCTTGACACAACGCCTTAAGTTGTACGAACGGTCCTATGATTACTATGATCAAATTCAAACCAACATTGAATCCGTTTGCCCAGAACTGCAATCGCATCGGGATGAGGTTGAACCCTTGTATTTTGGAGGGATTGCCAAGGCCCACCAACTGATCCGCAGTTTCTCAGAACCGGACACTAGGGTCATCAACCCGGCCCAGTTCGCACCCGCTTCAGTTCATAAGGACAAACCGAAACCTTTACTTCCAAAGATAAGCCTACCTCACTTCTCAAGCCAGGAAGGCGAAAGGTATTCCTTTTACGAACTTTACTGCTCTCTCATTCATGAGAACAAAGACATTCTCGACATTCACAAGTTTTATTTCCTGCGTTCGTCCTTGGAAGGCCAGGCCTTGGCCTTGGTTGAGTCACTGCCTTTAAGCGCAGATAACTACCACATCGCCTTTAATCTCCTTAAAGAGAGATATGGGAATGTACGTTTGTGTGTTGCTCGCCACATTCGCTGCTTGTTCAACTTGCCAGTCGTCAAACCGAATGACGTCACCTCTTTAAGAGACCTGTTAGACTCCATGCAATTAAATGTTAGAGCGTTATATCAACTCTAGCAGCCAGTCCAAACTTGGGACACCATCCTTATTCATCTAGCTACATCCAGATTCGATTTTTCGAGATTAAAGGCTTGGGAAATCGAACTCACTCGCAAGGAGGAATATTCGTTCGAACACCTCTTCTCGTTTCTCAACAGCCGGTGCCAAGTCCTCACAGCACTCTCATTTCAGTGCGAAAATGTCGAAACTAGTCATCAGTGTCACATTCTTGAGAAAAAACTTGTCTCTTCAAATGGTCATCAGTACCCATCTGTCGAGAACAAGCAAACTCGTTCTGCTTCTTTCAACCATCCAAGATAATATATTAGGCCGCTCAACAAATCTTTAAAATGCACGCTCTGTAAAAAGTTGCACACTTTGTACTCGTGCAATTCCATTAAAGAATTGTCTGTTGAAGACAGAAGGAAATTTGTCTTCAATAATAAACATTGCTTCAACTGCTTGTCACTTAAGCATTCTTCTTCTAATTGTACGTCTTCCAACCTCTGTTTTCATTGCAAAAGACCACATCATTCTTTATTGCACGTTCATGATCAATCGAGGTCACTAGTACCTGCTTCTTCAAACTCCATGCAGAGCAGCTCCGAACAAACTAATGCTTCTTCCTGTATTTCTAACGCCGAAACTTCTTACAGTGCGCAAGTCCTTTTGTCCACTGTACAATTCGAAATCCAAGATAAATTTGGAAATTGGTTTCGAACCCGTGGTCTTCTCGATTCCGCTTCAACTCATAACTTTGTTTCGCAATCGTTAATTAAAAAACTAGGTCTTTCTTCATCACCTACTTCCATCAATGTATCCGGCATTGACAATTTGAAAACTCAAGCCTTGCAGTCTTCAAAATTGAAAATCAGACACATTTGTCAAAGAAACACCAATCTTAACTTAAACTGTCTCATTCTTACCAGTATTGGCAAGGACACTCCTAGCAGCTCTATAAATACTTCCGGTTTAAAGATTCCTTCGCATTTAAGGTTAGCTGATCCTCAGTTTAATGCTCAAGGCCCCATTGATATACTTTTCAGTGCCAATATTTTTTGGAATTGCCTTCGTAAACAAACCCGTAGGCTATCTTCAAACGTGGTCGCCAGACACACCGATTTTTGTTGGGTCATTACTGGTGAAATCCAACATCCCAGTCTTCAAACCAAATCGCAATGTCATTCTGTTACTGCAGATATAAATCCCTTTTCTGAAAAAGAGAACGCTCATGTTTTCGATCTCAATACTTTTGAAAAACACTTGCCGAAACGATGTCTCATTGTAAACAACTACGTCACCTGTGTAAGTTGTTTAAGTGGTTCTGCCTTATTTCTGCACAAAATGGCAATTCAAGTTCGCCTCGCCTTGGGTCACTTCGTTTACATTCTCATGTCATTTTTATAGCAGGTAATTGATTAAACTTTCTATCGAAAACTATCTTCCCCTTGTTCAAAACCATGGTTATCAGTCACCATCATTTCGCTGTAAGCTATGTTTCACTTCTTTCTCTATTTATTAGGATGGCCACGGCCGCCTCCTTCCCTCATCCTCACACTCGGAAGCCGCTTTTGAAACCGCTAGAAAATCTGAGTTCTCTAGCATCTAGAATAACTATTCTTACGCACAAACTCCTTCTCAATGTCCCAGCTTCTCTTCTTTGTTCAGAAGAAATAAGCTTTTTTCTGTTGAAAATTGTCGGATTCCGTGATCCTCAAAATTATGCGAAATTGATTACTTGCTTTGTTTCATATGTCTTTAAATTGTTTTTTCACGTCCAAGCTACGATTGACTGCATGCCGTGTTACCTGAATATCCGCTTTAAGTCTCGGCTGATTGCACTTGTTTTGTTTGTTTATTTTGAACTGCTTGTTTGTCAACCTCGTTTGTATACAAGCTCGGGTAAGGCCAAGCTGCCGTTTATTTCCTCTATGCTTGCCAAAGGTCAGAGCAAGTTTTCCTTATCTCAACTTTGGCTGACTGCCAACCATTGTCTTGCGAGATGCTCCTGTAATTTCAGAAGCTGCTCACCTCCTTCCCAAAATAAACTTGTTCTGGTCAAGGACTCTTTCAGATATTTATATTCGTTATCTCGCTGTACTATGTGGGTCAAGGTCGTTCTTACCTATTTCTCTCACATGCTCTCACACACGTATCCTATAGCTGTTTCGATCCTTGTTTCATAACATCGTTGCATATTTTTCATGCGCTCATGTATTGCACCCTGCTTGCATATTTTGCACTTTTATTGTTCATGGTTGAACAAACTTTTTTTTTTCTCGTCGTTACACTCGATGTGTTTTTCATCTATACTTGTTACGTCACGTTCCTTGTTTACTTAAGTATTTTTCTGATTAACCCTTTTGATGCTTATTATAACTTAAGGTCATTGTTTATGGCAGCAGGAGAGTACGGATCATCAGTGTGGGGGGCATCTGTCCATACCAAGCAAGTGGACATAGCTCTTAACGAGTCCACACGTATTGTCACTGGATGTCTGAGACCTACTCCAGTGCAGAAGATCTACCCTCTCGCTGGCATTGCACCTCCAGTTATTCGACGCAGGGTGGCAGCAGAGAAAGAGAGACAAAAGCTTGAAACAGATCCCAGACATTCTATGTTCAACCACAAGGTGACCACTCCTCGCCTAAGATCCAGGAAGAGTTTTATTAAGAGAACAGTACCCCTCCATACCAAGCCAGACGTCCGGCGTGTGTCACTCTGGAAATAAATAGTACCAGAGGGGTTTACCCCTAAAGGAGAACTGAGCAGTGGTAGTCATTTGCCTTATACCACCTGGAGGTCCTTAAACCGGATGAGAACAGGAGTGCCTAAGTGTCGTAGCAACCTTGTGAAGTGGGGATATGCAGAAGATCCACGATGTGCCTGTGGAGAAATCCAGACTCCACAACACCTGCTCACGTGCAAAGATCTTAATGAAACCTGCAGCCAGGAAGACCTTTTGTTGGCCACAGACCGAGGGATAAGAGCTGCAGAGTTCTGGAAAGGAAGAATTTAGTGTGTCTCCCGGACACGGAAAGTAAAGTAAGTAGGCTACTAGATTGTTGTTACCTATGGCGTTCTTGCTTTCTACTCGCATAGTTCCTTTGTTTAATTGGTATATTCTTATCCTTAATTGATGTACTTGTTTCTATACGCTTTGTTTAAAGTTGTTAATTCTCCTTTCGCATTTTGTCGCGATCTTCACTGGAGCTTTATTTCTCGCAGCTTCTAGCTACTTTGTGATTGACTGCGTTGTTAATTCTCGCCCATCGCCCCCGCATTCTAATGACCCTGATAACTTGCTTTCACTTACACCTGGTCAGTTCCTCATAAATGCCACCCCCTTTTTCCTTTCTTCCTCTAGCATAGATCTTTGGCGTAATGACCGATTGTTACCCAGGAGGGAAGGTCTTTACTACCCAAATGTTTATTATAAGACCTCTTTCATATTGTGTTCTTGTTCTTTGCTGGTGTTTGCTGTTGTCCCCCAAAATGGTGTATTTTTGCAAATACACGGAAAGAAAGATTTAGCTTTTGCTGTTCATTACTTTATATCTGTCCATTTATTTAAATTTCTTTCCCGCACTCACCAACATCGAACCGTTACCTCCCGCTTGCCCCGTGCATTTGTTTATTTTTTCTGTCAGTTTTTTACAGAAACGTATATTCTGCTGAACCAGCCTGCCAGTGTCCCATCGCTGCCTTCCGAACTTCCATCGCTTCAAACCTTGAAGACTTCCACATTAAACCGCTGGGCGTCGTGTTCTTCACCAATCTACTACTCCATGAAAACACCGCTCCAAAAAAAAAATATTTTTGTAAAGTTGTTTCATGTTTATGTGTAACATCTTTGTTCCTCCCATTACTCGCCCGCTAACCCCTCTTCTCCCCTCCTCCGACTGCACTCTCCACCGCGCGCGCAGGCAGCCAGCTCTGTCACTTCACGTTCGTCACTTCAGTTCTACAATTATCCGCGTCGTGAGCAACCGCTCACTCACTCTCAGTGCACTCAACTTGTTGTTGAACATGCCGTCTAGGCTAGTGCTTTTCTGCGTCTAGCAGCCCTCACTTGTACGCCGGCAGTCGACTCAGTCAGTTGAAGCTCAACTAGAGCTCGCCTCCTTAACTCAAGAGGCAATCTTTTAATTCCACGCCATGTTGGAACTTTAAACTCAACCGTCAAAGGGAACTTCACCTTCGCCATGAAGCCAAGCTAAGTACTACTTCTACGTTCTTCAACTAATTTTAATGGATTTTAAATAGCTACATGCTTTTAATGATCATTTTATAGGCAGTGTGAGATTACTATATTTGGGGTAATAATCATCCTTCGCGGGATTTTCCATGTTGGGCTTTGGTTTGTTTAAGCCAATCTTAATAGGAAGCAGCATTTCATACGCTTATTAAATGAGAGATCTTCTCACAACGTGGGATACCATTGAATTACCCACTGTCTATAAAATACTTAGCTCGTTCCACCGCTGGAATAACTTTTGCCCTATTCTTCAGTCAGGATTGCTCTGGAAACTTCCAGAATCTGCACTCTATCTACCAGTTATACCGTCATGTATTTTCCACTCGCATGTGGGAATACCTTTTCTAACTAAGGAATCTTCCTTATGAATTACTTATCAATAGCTAATTTTTCTTCCTCCGTTGGGATTTCTTTTCTGTGCATTCAACTATAATCTACAACTTTCTCAAGCAATAGACTCTCGCAAATCTAGTGTAACTAGTTATTTTCCATCATTGCAATAACTTTCTTTGCCATAAACGTTTTGTGCTACTACAGTGAACTTTTCATCTATTTAACAGACTATAGTGAAAACAGTGTTTGTTCAACATTTCATCCGCGTCGCGTTCGTCCGGATACTATAAATACGGCCATGAACACTTATCCTCAATCCCATTTGATCTTCCCCAAACCTCTTACTAACAAACCATAATAACAAAATTGTTATTTTAAGTCTTTTCCAATGAGGTGTCACTCTCAATTAGTGCCCTCCCTTTTTTGCTCTATATACCAAGAATTAATGTCTGTATAACTACGTGTCTGGTATACGTCTTAAATTATATGGTTTCTCCCTTCTAATTAGGGAATACAATTCTTTCAACTCATAAGTGAGTTATTTCTAGGTTTCACGAAAGGGAAACTTGCCCTATTTGTCTCGTGATTCCTACTTAAACATAGGAGGTCTAGAAACTTCCTTTCGATTTTTCTCTTCAGGTTTCACAATAAGTGACCTGCCCTATTTGCATAATCCAACCAAGTAATTCAGCATTAATATAAGAAGTTATAGAAACTTCTATTTTATTCTTCCTGTTTTTTATTATTATTTCCGAAGTTGTTACTCTATCTAGGATATTTACTTAGAAATTCCTTAAAGTACACACCTTGTACTTGATGCATTGTCTAACTTTAATCACTTTAATTAACTTTAAATTTTTCATTTTATCTTCGCCATTTCAAAATCTTGCGAAGATTTTAAAACATATAAAGGTTTGAAACCAAAAGAATTGTTAATTGCCTGGCGCAAGCTTTAGATGTTTTTCGGAGGTCTGTGACCCCATTTGTTACAAAATCTAAATTATATATTTGTTACCAAACTACTTCCCAACATTGTTAAATAAATTTAATATTTGTTCTTTGATTTATCATTTCTCAAACATAACGGTTAGGCAAGATCCTGTCTTCCCTAACTCTTCCTAGGTTCATGCCCTCGTTAATGCAAATAAATCTAATGATAGTGTGTTCACCACTTGTTGCATTTGAGCAAAAACTCTTAGTCATAACTTATGTCAAACTCTCTTCCTATTTCTCCATCCTTTTTCTCTGGTCCGAAACCCACTTCCTTTTTCTTTATCATCTTCCCTTGGGGGTTAGGTTATTCCCAAGCTAATAATCTACCCAACTTGCTTTTCAGTAAGCCTATCCATTCTGTTAGCTAAATCTGATCTTACTTTAATAACATCTCGATTAATTTCTAATTGAGTACTGGCTAACTTTTTTATATGTTATCCTGAATTTGTTTAACATGTTTCACACTGGATTTGATCCACTCATCTTTCCAGACAAATACATTAGCTTTTAACATTACAGCTATGTCTCCCTCAATGACTTCTTTAAGGATCTTATTATGATCCATAACTTGTGTGCGTAAGGTTTCTACATTACTCTTTAATTCTGCCAGAGAAGCTGTAGTTTTTAACGCATCGTCTACAAAATGTGTCGTTAAAGCACCTATGTTTTCACTACACAGTGTTTTAGAAGCTTCCACCTCTTGCCTAATTTTGTTAATGTCCCCTTGGACTTTCACTACATCTAC
This sequence comes from Meconema thalassinum, assembly GCA_946902985.2. Lineage (NCBI taxonomy): Eukaryota > Metazoa > Arthropoda > Insecta > Orthoptera > Tettigoniidae > Meconema > Meconema thalassinum. The sequence goes on along the minus strand of OX336394.1, from coordinate 440,334,438 downwards.
AAACATCGTGTTAACTTCTGTTTAGATTTTACCTATGTCGGTCTGTACATCAGCGACATCTGTCTGCATATTATTTATGTCTACCTGAACATTATTGACATCTGCCTGAACCTTGGTAACATCGGACTGAACATTGTCTACTTTATTCTGGACTGTATCTACTGTACTCTGGACTGTGGGTACATCTACCTGGACTGTATCTACTTTACTTTGGACATTCTCTACTTTGGCTTAAACGCTAGCTACATCAGTTCTGACATTACCAACATCGGACTGTACATTATGTACATCAGTTCGGACATCTCCGACATCTGTTCGAACACCACTTACGTCATCCTGTATCTGCTGGGTACTGGTCTGTAAACGCGTAACATTTACAACCATTTTACAGGCACTAGTCTGTAGTCTGAACTCCTTGAATTTCATCTTTAAAACTCTCTTTGACACTTTCTGCAACTTTGTCTGTAATAGAATCAACTACTTTAACAATTACCGTGTCAAGATCCTTTTTTCGTTCGCGTTTCAGCTTTTCAAGGTCCTGCTTCGCCTCCTGAAATTTACCTTGCATATCTTTCATATTCACAGCTAAATTTTCCTTTATCTCACCTTTGACAGCCTTTAAACTGTCCTGCAGCTTTTCCTGCACCTCCTCCAACTTTTTCCTAACAATCTCTGTTGCCATTACAATATAAATTTTCAAACTGCTGTAGGGACATATTTAACAACAGAGCAAGACAACAACATCTGAGCAACGCATTCCTCCATGTATTTGGGAACCTTAATGTCTAGAAGTAATTTATAATTACCGTAGCTTTAATTTATTAGACACCGTATGCTAAACAAAATTACACAAAGTGTTCGTTCTCTTGTGATTCACTTTAAACATACTACCATAAAGAAAAACTCTACATTTACAATCATAAAAACAAGTTAGCTTTATATTTAACATGACTAACAACTGCCATGTACCGGTTAAATACAATAAACATCAAGATCATAGGTCGTTTTTCGAAACTTTCTACCTATTTCACCTCTCTCAGGTTTTCTATGATCTGATCTTTATTTGAGTGCAACTTTACTAATATCAATTCAAAATTACCTATATAATTACACTCACATCCATCCAAAATTGGACTAGCCATCCCATAAGTCTGGTAATTAATTCTTTCACTAGAAATGTTCAAACCTACTTCTTCTTGAGGCTCTACGAACCTAATTTCGTAGCACCAAAGTTTAGGGTGCCATCCCTATTGTACGCGTAAATCCGGGAAGTTGCCCGTCGGAATATCCATAGCCCCAGCGGGATTGCCTATTTCTAACAGTACCGGCAAATTACTACATTAGAAATCGCTCCAACAAGGTCTTCAGGGATTTACATACAGTAGCTTCAAGAATATTGTGGATAACAATAAAATAAACGGGGCTCACCTAACTTTCTTACCTTTCTCGGGGTTATGGGAACTCAGCTTCGCCTGAAAATGTATTCACAATATCTTATTCCTTATATTTAAAATGAACCTCACGTATACGGCCAAGAACAACGAACTGTGTAAATTTATTCAAACAAATGTAAACTAAATCTAATATAAACAATAAATAACAATAAACTATACTAATAGAAAACATTCATACTCGTTCCTCGTCCACTACACACATTCTACTTCATTTACTGGGTTATAAATTGAAAGCACAAAAATTTTGAACTGTCTAGGCCTACTGTTGGTGATAAAAACGTTTAAGAAACATTCTTACATTAATAGCATTCCTTTCAACAGGTTACTCTGCTGCTACGGGTCTCAAAAATTCCCCCTGTTTACTCCGTTTCACTGACCCACTGACAACCACGTTTCACTGTGAGCTGTCACCAGGCTGCACATTACATCACAGGCTGGCCTCGATTTCCGAACAGTAAATCTCTCCACTCATATTTGCTTGCATACACACAGCTTGTCGTGCGTCGAGAAGCCTCGTTTAAAATGATATTCTGTCTTGATAAAAATGCTTTTATCTTACATAGTTCTTTACCAATTTCACTAAAATGTTAATAAAACCTTCCTTTCATACTCTCGAATCGTTCTAGAACCGATCAGGTTGTTCAGTCAACTGGCAATCATCCATACTAAAAGCATTCGCTCAAAAAATACAAACTATTTCAAAAACATCCTACTAATTAATCCTAACAAATTATTTAAGTAATTAAATAATTGCGGGAAAATATTTACAAGTAATCTGGTCGTTATAACAAACGATATCTAACGCTGTCAACACGTTATCTACGGGAATCTATGTTCTCTCTCATTAAACAATGTGAATTTAAATATTTACAATCTTTCTCAACATAAAGTTTCGCTAACACTCATGTTTATATACTGCACACACTGTCTTAGGTAGGTTTTTATACATTATCGGTCAAATACATTCAACCAGCAAAAGTCATCTGCGCGTTTCTATACAACTCCGTGTTTTAATAAATGTATAATAAAATATCAATGACATAAGTAGACAATCGTTCTCTAATTGCTTTCCGCTCAAACCCTACTGTCATCACAGCTAAAACGTTGTTTCAACTGAACTGGATTTCTCACATACAACGACTCCTTCATGATCTATGCCACGTTCTTATCAAAAGATCTATACTTCGTTAACTTCCCTTAACTTGCGGAAACACCGTCGATTGAGCTCAGACATAGCTCTATATATCAACTCATATATTACTGTATATGGTATAAACAAATATTTTCCACTATGTTAAACAATAACCAAGAGCGGATTAATTGTTAATGACATTTCTTCTGTAGGAACTTCCTTCAATTAATGGCATGATCGGCAGCGTCGTCAAATTCGACTACTGATCTACAATAATACATCCTTGAGTTCTTCAATTAAAACTTCCATCAATTACAAACGCCTTTAGACTCTCGTGAACAACCTCCTCGACTTTACTTCACAATAAGATAATTAATTGTTTACTCAACTGTCACAAATACATGTAATATAAATACTAATTCTGTTTCTTCTCACTTGTCAAGCTTTAAATTGCATGTCCATGCAATATCAGGTCTACATTATGACGTGATATTACACATATAGTGTATAAATAACCACACATGTTATTTATAATGTCTAATAAAATTCAATCTTGACCGGGATAAACTAGCTTCGAATTCCTAGCCAAAGATTTAAATTATCTTCTATAAAAAATATTTCCTCCAACAATTAATTGACTAAAGCTTTCAGCTTTTCAAATAAATTACGGATTGTCAGTTTCGCAATGTATTTCAACACGAAGAATGTCAATGAATTTAAGACTTCAGTCTTATCTAACGACTAGTTTTGGCTAGATCGCCGTACAGTTTATATACAATAATGATATAACGATATCATTCGATGTTTCTTCTGGTCTTGAAGTTGATACAATAAAGTGCCCAAATTAAATTATGAAAAAGAATTTAATTTGAAACTATGACACTAAGTCTGAATCCTTGGTTCAAATAAAAATCAAAATTTGATACTCAAAACGACTAGGCCTACATAAGGAAATCTGATTCCTCGAACAAAATCTTAATGTCAGTTCAACAACTGATCCGTAAAATAAAATTTGAAAAATAGATGAAAGACAATCATCTCTAATGATCATGAAGCATAAAAATCTTGATACACATCTGAAGTGTAATTTACATGGAAACAATCAAATACATGAAATATGGAGTAAGGACATCGGCTCAGCATGTCACTAATCAAGCTCTCTACTACAAATAGATAACACTGCTACCTTATTTGGACGATGACTTGAAGATCAGGGTAAGTATTTGCACAATACTTGGTATTTCCTCAGTCCAATATACTGGAATGGACCTCCATTCGAAACCTCGGAACAGCGAGTTCGGATTTGGGAAGACGTTCCCTCTCCGGTAAACACCAACCTCCGTCTGGTATCGAACGACATCCTTCTGGCATATTCTTCTGGTTTTGCTGGGATTCCCTAGCATCTTGACCATCTTCTTCTGTAGGATCTTCATTCTCCGTCGCAAATATATATCAGCATCATCGTTTAGTAATTATTTATAGAAATATTCATGTAGGTGATGAATGAATTATTTCTATTGGTAATCGTTGTAATATTAGTGTTCGGAGACTGACGAAAATGTACAAGATGTAACGTACCCTACGTCTGTATTCTGCAATACGTTGTCTATCGAAGCTCCATTGTTGTATCTTAACTCTGCATCAAATATGTCCCTGGCGCATGACTGCTTAGTCCATCATCTCAACAATGATAATGTTGAATGGAACTAATCGTTGAATATTAACAGCCATCATAATAATGTTTGTTTGCTGCGCCAAAGTAAAAGTTCTCCACTGCTGTTCACTCGAACTCTGTTCACTAACTTCACGTTCCAACAAAAGTGTTTTTCAGCTTCTACGTCCGTCACATTTGTAAAGCTGTCTTTTCTCTGAAATATCGTCGAAATGGGTCGAATTAAAACGTTGAACTTTTAATATAATGTAGTATTCGACCAGTACTATCTATTTATTCACTTGGCTGAAGTATATTCTCAAATAGCAATGAGATATCCTGATATCAATGCTCCTCTCAACTTCGCCTATAATGCTAGCGCGGGGATTTCCACGGCCATACCAATCTCCCACCATAATTTTAGCGCGTAGTTTAACCATGCTTATTACTGCGTAAATTATCCGTTCGGCGGTTTTTAAAGTATCAGACATATTTTCATTTAATTTTCTTTTCATTCCCAATTAAGAAAATCTCCTTCTACGGGCCTAAATGCATAATTTCATCAAATTATATAGTTTAAATTAATCCCGTCTTCAATAAGACCTCTTCCCATTGGCTCTGGGCTGGTATCCAATAGCATAATTTATAACAATATTTATTATATTTTATGGCAAATTCACTATTGCTATGTCGACTTCAACCTTCCAGAAACTTCTGTTGCGCAACATATCAAGTGATTGGACTCTCCCACTGCCTCGAGCTTGTAACACGACTAACTTGTGTCACACTTCCAGGATTTATATTTGCTAGTTAAATTTTATCATGGGCTCAGAAAATACTCTCATTTTGTCCCAAAATAATTCAATTTTCGTGGGCAGTAAGTTCCTCACGGTCGTGAATACGCACAGCGGGGAGCACAGTTATAATTCAAATCGCGAGCGCAGTATTCTAGTTGTGAACAATACACACACTCAATAGTTATAATTCGAATGGCGAGTGCGGTGACAGATTATTATTCTTACTAGAACGCACAGTGAACTTGCATTTAGTTCGACAGTCATGAGGCTGAATTACAAGGCTCACATTCTAGCACAGTCTAGTGGAGACGTGATACACAGTGTTACAGGTTAGTTCGACAGTCATGAGGCTGAATTACAAGGCTGACATTCTAGCACAGTCTAGTGAAAACGTGATACACAGTGTTACAAGTTAGTTGAAGTTGTTATTCGGAGTGAGTGAGAAACTTTTGTATGGTTCAGCTGTTACATTCAACACTAGTCGAATACAGGACCGTGTGGAACATTCTGGCACTGATTATGAAGCGCCAGCATTATAACACGAGGCTTCGTCATTCTAGGCAGCACCTTCCTGTGTAACCGATAACTAATGTTATCTGATGATACAGTGAAGTGGATTAAGACTTTGGCATATTATAGAAGCCGTGCACACTGAGGCTTCTTACGACACGAATGTTGTGTGGCCTAGCAGACTTTAATATTACGAAAGTACAATGTGGTCGATCAGTACAAAGAACAATTTTAATTATTCACAAATTGAAGTATATTAACTTTGAATCTTTGTTCTGGACATTGTCGAACATTATTGGCGTGGACTAGCAGTGCAGTGGCGTGCGATAATCATCGATATAGGGGTCCATTAAAGATTCACCGAAAATTACATCTTACGTGAGAAATAATTGAAACGGGAAGCTGATGGAACATTCCAGCATAACCATGATGAACTAAATACAACGAGACGAGATGGAGGAATGGACCGTCAATCCTGAAGGGACGTGATGAGCGACGGTCGGCAAGATTTTCAAGAACTTACGGAAGGCGACAACGATCTTCAAGAATGCATGCTGAGATACCATGGACGTGGGTGACCACAGGGCGCAGAGAGTGGTGGATCCAGGCCTTGCGGTGCCCTGGGCGATATTATAAGGTGGGGCCCACAATAGGAAATTTAAAAAAAAATATCAAATCAAATGGAAAATAGTTTGGTAATAATAATAAAATAAAGAATAGTTACAATATCTTGAATATCGTACACTACAGTACATTTTTAATAATATCAAAGAAACCTTTAAGTCCCCTTGAAGAAGATTATGTAAAGTATGAAATATTAAAATATTACTTTTATTACTTTGCGACCTCTTCCCCGACTTTTGTCTTCTATTATCTCAGTGAAATCTTAACTCGCTAAACGGTCACGGGAGATCATCGCTGCACTGAAAAAAGGAATATGAATTATAAATTAGTTTGAAAAGTATAATTAATTAAATTTAAAAACAATCCATGGCGCGGGGCCCCCTGGACCACGGAGCTCTGGGCGGTCGCCCTCCTCGCCCTCCCCTAGACCTGTCCCTGGGCGCAGACGAGGATCCACATCGTGGTAATCAGAAGCCAACTGAAGGTAATATATCACCGATATACCATGCTAATGATTTCTCATATTGAATAGAGCACATGAGTATGATATTTATTGAATTTTCTACATTTGTGCGGATGTTTTGACTGTGATATTTTCACAATATTTACTTCTTTTCTACGAACAATTTGAGTGGATATTTCTCCTCTTCTGAACGCTTTTCTGTATTTTTCTGAATGAGCAATTTTCTATGTTTCGCTGATAAGCTGGCTGTTCATTGACGGCTGATTTCATTCCCGAGCATTTTTCAAGTTAGCCGACGTGTGGGGCCTACTGCTTCGCAGTATGTGGGAGAGAATATCTCAGACCAAGTTAGGAATTCAGCCTGTATTCGGGGCCTACTGCCTCGCAGTATGTGGGAGAGAATATCTCAGACCAAGTTAGGAATGTATGCTCTATAAGAGTGTCCTATATAAAGCCAGTCTATTATAACCAGGGATCTCAGACCCAAAGTTAGGAATGTATGCTCAATAAGAGTGTCCAATATAAAGCCAGTATATTATAACCAGGGCTCTCACACCCAAAGTTAGGAATGTATGCTCAATAAGAGTGCCAAATATAAAGCCAGTCTATTATAACCAGGGCTCTCAGACCCCAAGTTAAGAATGTATGCTCAATAAGAGTGCCCAATATAAAGCCAGTCTATTATAACCAGGGCTCTCAGAGCCAAAGTCAGGAATTTATGCTCAATAAGAGCGCCAAATATAAAGCCAGTCTATTATAACCAGGGCTCTCAAACCCAAAATTAGGAATCTATGCTCAATAAGAGTGTCCACTATAAAGCCAGTCTATTATAACCAGGGCTCCAAAGTTAGGATTGTATGCTCAATAAGAGTGGCCAATATAAAGCCAGTCTATAATAACCAGGGCTCTCAGACCCAAAGTTAGGAATGTATGCTCAATAAGAGTGTCCAATATAAAGCCAGTCTATTATAACCAGGGCTCTCAGACCCAAAGTTAGGAATGTATGCTCTATAAGAGTGCCAAATATAAAGCCAGTCTATTATAACCAGGGCTCTCAGACCCAAAGTTAGGATATATGCTTTATAAGAGTGCCAAATATAAAGCCAGTCTTTTATAACCAGGGCTCTCAGACCCAAAGATAGGAATCTATGCTCATATTAATGTGCCCCAGTTGCTCGAAATATAGTGGAAACGCCCAGCTGCTTGAATTATCAATGCTTCTGTCTACGGTAGAAATATTGCCGCTTAATAGGCCGGGGCTCCTACATTTCTTACTGCAGATGCGCTATATTTCGAATTTCATTCTAAAGAGAAGAAGAAAAGGTCACTTCAAAAACCCGCAAGGCCCTCTTGACAGTACCCACATATTTTGAAGACAAGTGTAATATCATGTAAAACTTCCTGTCAAGGTAACGGTTAATGACACTGTTGACTCAAGCCCCCCCCCCCCTGCTAAATGACCGGAGAATTCCTGTCTTGAAATACAACTGCAATACAGAGACCACGGTGCATTCACGAATTGCCAAGGGTCTAAAATGTGGCCAGCAGTCATCTAATATTTACAACATACCACCAAATGTAGGAAATATGTGCTTATGAGTAAATACGCCACAATATGTATTCTTTTATAAAAAACGGCAAAAATATGTAAAGAAATAGAAGATATTTAGTTGAATAAAAATATTTAAATACACAACAATGAGATGATAATAATAATCCACCATCGTCTTTCCAAAGGTTTTAGGAACAGTAGGAGCTGTTTTATAACTGAGGGAGGAATGTTGTTGATATAGGAAAATAGTGGATCACAAGTTGTACGATGCTTGAGACAAAGGCACTCATAATCGTTGGTTAACTGATCCAATGCTATTGTAAATTTGAGGACAGAACGTAAGATGAATTTTACAATCCATTAAGATTAAGGGATATATCTGCAGAGTAACTAAATGGTAGATGTAATGGAGGAATTACTGATGATCTTTTATCAGGCTTTTGATATATAGTATTTTATGCACTCGATAGAGCAAAGGCGTTATAATGGAGTTTCACTGAGGATGATTTTGAATCTAGTTGATTTAAGAATGAACAGGCAAGGTTAATTAATGGAATCAAAGTCCTATAGAGATGTGATTTTTGGTGAAAAGATTTAGATGTTTCTTTTATGGATGATGTTCTATTTAGGAATATTCACGTGGTGTTGCTGAGGCACATGCAGCTTAGGCATGTATTAGTCAGTCGAATCCTCATAATTTATGAAAGATAATATATTTTAGCACATCAATAGAAGGTTAATGGATGGATTGAAAATCATTTTAGGTATAAATCTCAGATAACGAATAACCCAGTTGAACTGTTCAGAAGCTTAGGAAACCTAGGCTACCCTATATTTGTTAATGAAACCCATGCAGCACGATTCTGATGATTGATTGAATAACTTATCAGGATAAGCATACGTTAAGGAATATGATAAATTATAATAAATCCCATGAAACCTCAGTGTAATATAATTATATTACTGTTCAATTTATAATACATGAAATTAGCAGGGATGGACTACTGAATTGTAGCGCCAATGGATTGTGGTTTTCTTTTTCCACACCAGTATAAATAAGTGTAAATAATTATAAGTTTTTGTTGTGATTTTTGATACCGTGCTTAGCAGATGTTTTGGATATATTCACAGGATACTGTATAATGTTATTATGGATTAGGTCACTAAGGAATTATAGTGAAGTCACGTGTGATAATGTGCGACGAAATAATTCCTTGTGTGGCTGATGAACTTTATGTTTTTTTCTTTTTATCACTTCTTTTGAACCCTGTGAATTAAGATTGAGGCACGAGCTGATCGGTTCCTTGCATCATAATTTACTTCCGCTATACCGTCAGTCTCGGGGGTAGGATTGATTTATTTTTATTGTTGCTCGCCAGATACAAGAAGCCTTTGTTTTCATTAATCTTATCCGTGACTCTGTTATTTCTTGTTATTTTATTCCTTGGTAACGAGGCTTCACCAAGAGAGTGTTGTTTATTTATGAAACCCAGTTTGAGGTTGCCCACCTTTGGTTTTACGCGTAACGTCCCAGAGAGACTTTGTCTCATGCCTTCCCGAGCTGTTTGTTTACCAGGCTGGATTTCCACACACACTATTTGTTTTGTTATCGTAACCGCTTGCCGCTTTTGGGATGGTATGCGATACTTTTAGCCGGTTCATTGCATATCGCTTCCAGGAAGCACAATACGCCCGCCATCTTGGAACTATTTTGCTGATGGCCTTGTGGTTTGGGCACAAGACACTTCCAACATTAAGGTACATTGTTGCAGAATTTGGAAGAGATCAGAAAATTAGGTCAGTTGTAATTTTATTTAAGCTTTCAACATTTGGGTGGCCGCTATTACGTTTCCGTCAAGATGGCTGCGATATAAAACATGTTAGTGCCACCTCTGTACCAAATTTCGTTCAATTCCATTTCGTCGTGTTTGAATTGATAAGCGGGAGGGGGAGGGGGTGGAGGAGATATACACACTCACGCACAGGCAGACGACCTCGTAGTTACGCCACTTAAAACAACAATAACTAACTAACGTGATTCAAAAACAGACACAATGAGAAAAAGGAGAATTGCCCTTGTTGGTCATTTATCGACATTGCATGACAACACACTGCTAAAACAACTATTTTACTACCTTTGGAAATATATAACAAAAACTAATTAGTTCATAGAAGTTCAAACTGATTTAGATGAGTTGAATATTACAATGAAACAAATTGAAAACAGAGAGGAAAAGGATTCTGATAAACACACATAAGGCTAATATGTGATAACTGGTGAGGAAGGGGCGGGGAGAGGAGGAACATTCCCCGTCCATTCGTAGAGGATTTGAAAGTACGGTATTTAGTTTGGTTTAATGTGGGCGTGAACTATGTAAATAAATAAAGGTTGTGCTTTTAAAATTAATCAGTGGACTACGATATCAGTTGACGAGAAATGTTTCTTTCAGACAGTAAAAATAACCATTGTTAGAAAATTTCAAAATACACGTCTTAACCACATTATCGTAGTGATTTTTGCGAGGATATTTGTGTAGGCCTACTACAAAATATTCGAATATTCGACTGTATAGTCGGCAAGGTTTCCTAATATTATTTTAATGGATATTATGTAAACTCATGATGAAGAATTTCCAAGCATTTGAAAGGAGTTTAATGTTTTTCAGTCGGTAAACACGAGTGTACCCAATTGTGATGGGTTATTCCCTAATTTATTATTATAAATATTTAATAATCATATTTATTTATTAATATTTAATGATCCCATGCACAATGTTTCAGCATTAGCAACTAACCCCTCACAATTGTGTAGACCGACTGAAAAACATTAAACTTCGTTTACTTTGGCAACACTGAAAATGGCTTCAAACACTATAATGTAGGCTTTGTAATAATCGGGCATTTATTGACATTTGAGCTGGCGATGGTCCCAATGAAACACATTACAATATATTAGGCTCAATGGTAAAGTCTTACTACAAGTTCAACATGAGGACCGGACTTGTCGGAATACGAACTTGATCTAATGGACTCGGAGAGCCCCATTGCGCTTGAGCGTCCTCTGTAGCACAGCATCAACACTTAATGTATCTCAGAAACTTGTACATATTGTTTAGAAACAAGAAGTTCCATGACGAACTAAAGAGCCTAATTTTCTTAAAATTTAAGATTCATGCCAATGATTAATCTATATGGATCTATCTAGAATAATGACATTAAGTTGGTTATATATAAATTTCAAATTAGTTCGATATACTGTATACCTGGCATAATGTAGCCTAATAGAGCACTACAGTTGGCAGCCCTGTTGACTGAATATATTCTTAGTTCCATCTCTTAAGGTACAGAATACAAAATTTGGTTGAAGTCCAATGGATAGAATGGGCGTTACATGCAGTTAAATATTGGATCTAACAGCACGCGTAAAATCATGTTGGCAACAATGACATGCATGTATTGGTCAGAAATAATCTGAAATAATGCGGTCTATTATTGTGCCAATTTTGAATGAAATACATTAGTAAGTATAGAAGTTACATCCATTTTAAAATTGGCCCTATCAGCAGGCTTAGAATCATGTTGGCAGCATTGACGTATATCAGTTATTCCAAATTAATGTAGAATGCCAGGTACTATACGTGTGCAAAATTTAGAGCTATTGGCTTGCATACTTTCTGATATATTGATATTAGGGTAAAACAATACAGCGATTATTAACAGTTGGCAGCCCTGGTTGCTCTTAAGAATACGCATAGTCATATCTGTTATGGTACACATAGAACATACGAAATTTGGTTGAAATCCAAATTTTAGTATAGAACTTACACGTTAAAGTTGGACCTCTCAGCAGGCTTAGAATCATGTTGGTAGCACTGATGTATGTTACTCCAAATTAATATAGAACGTCAGTCACTATCCGTGTGCAAAGTTTAAAGCTGTTGGCTCGCATACTTTCTGATTTATTAGTATTTGGATAAAAATAGAGAGAGCATTTATTTACAGTTGGCAGCCCTGGTGGCTCTTAAGAATTCGCTCAGTCATATCTATTTATGTACGCTATAGTACATACGAATGTTGGTTGAAATCCAAGTGATAGTGTAGGAGTTAAATGCATTTAAAAATGGGCCCTGTCAGTAGGCTTAGAATCATTTCGGCAGCACTGTCATGTATGGTCTCCTGAAAATAAACTGAAGTATTATTATCTATATGTGTGCCAATTTAGGAATAGTTCCAATGCATACATTCCAAGATATCCATCATGGAGCTCAAATTTAAATTGCGATTTTTCAGCAGTTGGTAGCACTGACATCATTTTAAAATATGGCATTGAGATATTCTGGTATAGATCTTTACTCCTACCAAATTTTGTTTCGAATGCTGCAACCGTTTAGGAGTTGATAGTGGGACACACACACAGCCAGACAGACACACACACAGCCATACAGACAGACAGACAGAAGGACAGACAGACAGACATACACACATTTGCCCGGATCGATCTCATAAGTCTACTTTTTCCTCATTTTTGCAAAATGTAAAAAGTAGGCTAAAAATTATAGACAGTTTTCACTAATGGGATTAGTGTAATTGGTTGTTATATTATAACCTCAACTACAGAATATGCACAATACTTCCCGAAGATGAACCACTAGTAGTAACAAAAACCCAGACGCTAAACATATGTTCTTCTTAAGGTCACTGACACATTCAGAGTGTCACTAAGCAAATATATTGAGTTAAGAACTCCTAGGTACCCACCGAGACTGTGAGCAGATGGTTACTCATCAAGGTATTAGCACACTGGAGTGTCTTTAAGCTAACATCCTTCAGTTTAGAGCTCCTAGGTATCCAATCAAACTGTGAGAAGAAGGTTCCTCTTAGAGGTATTAGCACACCGGAGTGCCTTTAAGCTAACATCCTTCAGTTTAGAGCTCCTAGGTATCCAATCAAACTGTGAGCAGATGGTTCCTCTTAGAGGTATTTTTACACTGGATTGTGTTAAGCTAATATCAGTCTGTTTAGAGCTCATAGATACTGTCTGTCCACCAGCTTAAGGTCCGTGGCAGGAATGCCACAAGTCAGCTGGCCTCTGCACGAACGACAATCGTGCCAACCTACTACTGACCCATACGATTTCACAATTGAAACTCAACGAAAGTAGCAGTGAGTAATCATAGCGTGAATAACATCGGTGCTGAGTTGGCAATACCTGCAGCGGCACGTCTACTCAATCAACGCAGCTGGAATGTCTCTCCTCTCCCCTTCAGCCCCTAAGACCAGGAGCTGGTGGACGGACAATACCTGCAGCGGCACGTCTACTCAATCAACGCAGCTGGAATGTCTCTCCTCTCCCCTTCAGCCCCCTAAGACCAGGAGCTGGTGGACGGACAATACCTGCAGCGGCACGTCTACTCAATCAACGCAGCTGGAATGTCTCTCCTCTCCCCTTCAGCCCCCTAAGACCAGGAGCTGGTGGACGGACAGTACCTGCAGCGGCACGTCTACTCAATCAACGCAGCTGGAATGTCTCTCCTCTCCCCTTCAGCCCCCTAAGACCAGGAGCTGGTAGACGGACAGTACCTGCAGCGGCACGTCCACTCAATCAACGCAGCTGGAATGTCTCTCCTCTCCCCTTCAGCCCCCTAAGACCAGGAGCTGGTGGACGGACAGTACCTGCAGCGGCACGTCCACTCAATCAACGCAGCTGGAATGTCTCTCCTCTCCCCTTCAGTCCCCTAAGACCAGGAGCTGGTGGACGGACAGTACCTGCAGCGGCTCGTCCACTCAATCAACGCAGCTGGAATGTCTCTCCTCTCCCCTTCAGTCCCCTAAGACCAGGAGCTGGTAGACGGACAGTACCTGCAGCGCACGTGCACTCAATCAACGCAGCTGGAATGTCTCTCCTCTCCCCTTCAGTCCCCTAAGACCAGGAGCTGGTAGACGGACAGTACCTGCAGCGCACGTGCACTCAATCAACGCAGCTGGAATGTCTCTCCTCTCCCCTTCAGCCCCCTAAGACCAGGAGCTGGTGAACGGACAGTACCTGCAGCGGCACGTCCACTCAATCAACGCAGCTGGAATGTCTCTCCTCTCCCCTTCAGCCCCCTAAGACCAGGAGCTGGTGGACGGACAGTACCTGCAGCGCACGTCCACTCAATCAACGCAGCTGGAATGTCTCTCCTCTCCCCTTCAGCACCCTAAGACCAGGAGCTGGTTGACGGACAGTACCTGCAGCGGCACGTCCACTCAATCAACGCAGCTGGAATGTCTCTCCTCTCCCCTTCAGTCCTCTAAGGCCAGGAGCTGGTGGACGGACAATACCTGCAGCGGCACGTCCACTCAATCAACGCAGCTGGAATGTCTCTCCTCTCCCCTTCAGCCCCCTAAGACCAGGAGCTGGTTGACGGACAGTACCTGCAGCGGCACGTCCACTCAATCAACGCAGCTGGAATGTCTCTCCTCTCCCCTTCAGCCCCCTAAGACCAGGAGCTGGTGGGCGGACAGTACCTGCAGCGCACGTCCACTCAATCAACGCAGCTGGAATGTCTCTCCTCTCCCCTTCAGCCCCCTAAGACCAGGAGCTGGTTGACGGACAGTACCTGCAGCGGCACGTCCACTCAATCAACGCAGCTGGAATGTCTCTCCTCTCCCCTTCAGTCCTCTAAGGCCAGGAGCTGGTTGACGGACAGTACCTGCAGCGGCACGTCCACTCAATCAACGCAGCTGGAATGTCTCTCCTCTCCCCTTCAGCCCCCTAAGACCAGGAGCTGGTGGACGGACAGTTCCTAAGCAGACTGAGAGCAGATAGTTCTTCTCAGAGTATTTGACACACTGGAGAGTCTTTAATTTTATATAATCCAGGTTAGTGCTCCTAAAGACCCAGTCGTTTGGTAGATTGTTCTCGTTAAAGGTATTGACACACTAGAGCGACATTCAGTTAGAGCTACTATGTACCCACCCAGACTGTACGAGGCGCGCCTACCCACGATCTCGCACTAAAGGCAATAATGCAATCGGGGTAGAATCACAGCAGAAGCGGATATGGACATGAAAAAAAAACAATAAATGCGGGGATCAGGATCTTATTTGATTTACCGCTGGGCCCAAGGTTTGCAAATCAAACAAGAAACGATTCCCTAAATTGAAATACAGAATGATTAAATCGCATAAGGCGAAATCAAAAACACAAAATCAGGAAGATTAATTAAAAGGAATCCCAAAGGCGTGGAGGTCGTGGCTTCGTAGCAGTACGGAGCCAAGGCCAAACGAAATTCAAAAAGGATAAATTAAGGGAGAACTTAAGTTTAGAAATGACAAAGACGAAACAATGCAAAGTAGTTATGAAGTAATATATTGAAATGAAATTAAAGTATGCACATAAACAACTAAATCAATACAGAATTAAAACACAAGTTAATATAAGAACAAGTAGTTCCGTGAAGAACTATACAGCCTATTTTGATATATCCTACTTATGTTAACTGCCACTATCAACATACAAAATTGCAGTTTGATTGCTGTAATAGATTCGTAGATATTGAGAACCGACTAAATATTTCGGATGGTCGCCATGTTGGATTTTATATATGTAGTCCTGGGGTTATGTACTCTTACATGAAGATTATTGTGTACGTATAGCATTCAAACTTCAATCGCATGATTAGGACACAAGAAGTAACAAGGAGATTTTAAAATTTCGCAGAGCTGCCATCTTTTGGTTACGGGAACAATGAAATAAATTAGATGCCAGTGGATTAACATTCGTATGATGATACACTGTACCAAGTTTCACCGCACTCGGATGGCTAAATTGCGAGAAACGTCCATGTGAATATTTATACTTCGCGACGCCGCCATGTTGGATTTGTGATGACCAGGTTATTTAATGTCCTATAGGTAAACTTAAGTCCATTGCCCCTATGAACATAAAAAGAATCAGTTTGATTGCTATAATAGATTCGTAGATATTCAGAGCCGTTTAAATATTTCGGATGGTCGCCATGTTGGATTGTTAAATGTATAGGACATAGAGACATGTACCATTAAAGGAAAAATATTGCGTCGGCAGCCCTGATTCGATCGAACAGAAAATAAAACACACACACAACAATAAACAATAAACCAATGAACTTATGTTGCCGGCGGAACTGAGCACGTGCTCCACTCCG
Organism: Meconema thalassinum; assembly: GCA_946902985.2. Classification (NCBI taxonomy): domain Eukaryota; kingdom Metazoa; phylum Arthropoda; class Insecta; order Orthoptera; family Tettigoniidae; genus Meconema; species Meconema thalassinum. The sequence goes on along the minus strand of OX336394.1, from coordinate 440,318,087 downwards.
GGCGAACATGCAGCACTGGACGAGGCTCTTCTTTCCAGCGTGCTAACCTCGAAAATGTTTAAAGTACTAAGACGTAATATAAAAGATACTTGTATGCAATAACAAAGGTAATCAATTGGCAGATAATTGTAGGAAGCTATTATGACGAAAAATATTGCGTAGGTTCATTATTCAAACTTTCACTTCGATCGCATGATTACGAAAAAAGAAATAAAAACTTGATTTTAAAATTCGCACACTGGTTTTGTTACCTCACCTTTTATCAAGTAGGAGTCCACGCAGCACGATCTGCTTTGGATGAGCAGGTGCGGCAAGATAGCGGCGAGCAAGAGGGGTAATGATCTCAAACAACAACTTCGTTGGCGGCAAGGCCTGCGGAAATGCATTTCGGACCTTCGACCCGATTGCGAAGAAATGCAGGAAAATTATAAAATGCTATTCTAGGCAATTCTGACACCATCACATGGTTATGAAAGCCGGACGTCCTCGGAAATGGAAAATATTTTACTGCTGTAAATACATGATTCAACTTATTGAAGAGGTTAAAAAGATTTATTATAGATAATTTTCCGTAGAATTCATAGACCATCATTTAAATTTTTAGCAATTATTACATACATTTGGGCCACATTTTTTTCAAAAACCAAAAACATTTAATAACACTTTCAGGGCCCCATAATAAGAAAACGGTGAGAGATATCAAAAAATCGTTATGAGTAAAAAAGTGGCATACCGCGGAGATCTTACACCTGTACATTTAACGTTTTTCGATACGACCAACAGTTTCCGAGATATATCGATTCCAAAAAAAAGTTTGAAATTCAGGGCCACCAATAAGATCCGGCCCTGCACCTTTATTAACGCCCGACAACAGACTTCCTCACAGGGTCCAACTGTTTCACAGGTCAAAATTTCAGCTCGATATCTTGAAAATTGCGACCTGTACTTCGCTAAACCAAAAAATTTCACGCACAATGGACATATTCAGGGCCCCCAAAAACGAAAACGGTGGGAGATATCAAAAAATCGTTTTGAGTAAAAAAGTTGCATACCGCGGAGATCTTACACCTGTATATTTAACGTTTTTCAATACGACCAACAGTTGCCGAGATATATCGATTCCAAAAAAAGGTTTGAAATTCAGGGCCCCCCAAAAAGATCCGGCCTTGCACCGTTTTTAACGCCCGACAACAGATTTCCTCACAGAGCCCAACTCTTTCACAGCTCCAAATTTCAGCTCGATATCTTGAAAATTGCGACCTGTACTTCGCTAAACCCAAAAATTTCACGCACAATGGACATTTTCAGGGCCCCAAAAAACGAAAACGGTGAGAGATATCAAAAAATCGTTTTGAGTACAAAAGTTGCACCCCGCGGAGATTTTACACCTGTACATTTAACGTTCTTCGATACGACCAACAGTTTCCGAGATATATCGATTCCAAAAAAAAGTTTGAAATACAGGGCCCCCAATAAGATCCGGCCCTACACCTTTTTTAACGCCCGACAACAGACTTCCTCACAGGGTCCAACTATTTCACAGGTCGAAATTTCAGCTCGATATCTTGAAAATTGCGACCTGTACTTCGCTAAACCCAAAAATTTCACGCACAATGGACATATTCAGGGCCCCCAAAAACGAAAACGGTAGGAGATATCAAAAAATCGTTTTGAGTAAAAAAGTTGCATACCGCGGAGATCTTACACCTGTATATTTAACGTTTTTCAATACGACCAACAGTTTCCGAGATATATCGATTCCAAAAAAAAGTTTGAAATTCAGGGCACCCAATACGATCCGGCCCTGCACCTTTTTTAACGCCCGACAACAGACTTCCTCACAGGGTCCAACTCTTTCACAGGTCAAAATTTCAGCTCGATATCTTGAAAATTGGGACCTGTACTTCGCTAAACCCAAAAATTTCACGCACAATGGACATTTTAAGGGCCCCCAAAAACGAAAACGGTGGGAGATATCAAAAAATCGTTTTGACTTAAAAAGTTGCATACCGCGGAGATCTTACACCTGTACATTTAACATTTTTCGATACGACCAACCGTTTCCGAGATATATCGATTCCAAAAAACAGTTAGAAATTCAGGGCCCCCAAAAAAGATCCGGCCCTGCACCGATCTTAACGCCCAATAATAGGATTCGTCACAGTCACTAACTCTTTCACCGTACTAAATTTCAGCTTAATATCTTGAAAATTGCGACCAGTACTTAGCTAAACGCAAAAATGTCACACAATGGACATTTTCAGGGCCCGAAAAAAGAAAACGGTGGGAGATATCAAAAAATCGTTTTGAGTAATAACGTTGCATACCGCGGAGATCTTACACCTGTACATTTATCATTATTCGATACGACCAACCGTTTCCGAGATATATCGATTCAAAAAAACAGTTAGAAATTCTGGGCCCCCCAAAAAGATCCGGCCCTGCACCGATTTTAACGCCCAACAACAGGATTCGTCACAGTCACTAACTCTTTCACTGTACCAAATTTCAGCTTAATATCTTGAAAATTGCGACCAGTACTTATCTAAACGCAAAAATGTCACACAATGGATATATTCAGGGCCCGAAAAAAAGAAAACGGTGGGAGATATCAAAAAATCGTTTTGAGTAAAAAAGTTGCATACCGCGGAGATCTTACACCTGTATATTTAACGTTTTTCAATACGACCAACGGTTGCCGAGATATATCGATTCCAAAAAAAGTTTGAAATTCAGGGCCCCCCAAAAAGATTCGGCCTTGCACCGTCTTTAACGCCCGACAACAGATTTCCTCACAGAGCCCATCTCTTTCACAGCTCCAAATTTCAGCTCGATATCATGAAAATTGCGACCTGTGCTTCGCTAAACCCAAACATTTCACGCACAATGGACATTTTCGGGCCCCAAAAAACGAAAACGGTGAGAGATATCAAAAAATCGTTTTGAGTACAAAAGTTGCACCCCGTGGAGATTTTACACCTGTACATTTAACGTTCTTCGATACGACCAACAGTTTCCGAGATATATCGATTCCAAAAAAAAGTTTGAAATTCAGGGCCCCCAATAAGATCCGGCCCTGCACCTTTTTTAACGCCCGACAACAGACTTCCTCACAAGGTCCAACCCTTTCACAGGTCAAAATTTCAGCTCGATATCTTGAAAATTGCGACCTGTACTTCGCTAAACCCAAAAATTTCACGCACAATGGACATATTCAGGGCCCCCAAAAACGAAAACGGTGGGAGATATCAAAAAATCGTTTTGAGTAAAAAAGTTGCATACCGCGGAGATCTTACACCTGTACATTTAACGTTATTCAATACGACCAACAGTTTCCGAGATATATCGATTCCAAAAAAAAGTTTGAAATTCAGGGCCCCCAATAAAATCCGGCCCTGCACCTTTTTGAACGCCCGACAACAGACTTCCTCACAGGGTCCAACTCTTTCACAGGTCAAAATTTCAGCTCGATATCTTGAAAATTGCGACCTGTACTTCGCTAAACCCAAAAATTTCACGCACAATGGACATTTTCAGGGCCCCCAAAAACGAAAACGGTGGGAGATATCAAAAAAATCGTTTTGACTTAAAAAGTTGCATACCGCGGAGATCTTACACCTGTACATTTAACATTTTTCGATACGACCAACCGTTTCCGAGATATATCGATTCCAAAAAACAGTTAGAAATTCAGGGCCCCCGAAAAAGATCCGGCCCTCCACCGATCTTAACGCCCAATAATAGGATTCGTCACAGTCACTAACTCTTTCACCGTACCAAATTTCAGCTTAATATCTTCAAAATTGCGACCAGTACTTAGCTAAACGCAAAAATGTCACACAATGGACATTTTCAGGGCCCGAAAAAAAGAAAACGGTGAGAGATATCAAAAAATCGTTTTGAGTAAAAACGTTGCATACCGTGGAGATCTTACACCTGTATATTTATCATTATTCGATAAGACCAACCGTTTCCGAGATATATCGATTCCAAAAAGCAGTTAGAAATTCTGAGCCCCCAAAAAAGATCCGGCCCTGTACCGATTTTAACGCCCAACAACAGGATTCGTCACAGTCACTAACTCTTTCACCGTACCAAATTTCAGCTTAATATCTTGAAAATTGCGACCAGTACTTAGCTAAACACAAAAATGTCACTCACAATGGACATTTTCAGGGCCCCAAAAAAAGAAAACGGTGAGAGATATCATAGAATCGTTTTGAGCAAAAATGTTGCATACCGCGGAGATCTTACAGCTGTACATTTAACATTTTTCGATACGACCAACCGTTTCCGAGATATATGGATTCAAAAAAAACAGTTATAAATTCAGGGCCTCCCAAAAAGATCCGGCCCTGCACCGATTTTACCGCCCAACTATAGGATTCCTCACAGTCACTAATTCTTTCACTGTACCAAATTTCAGCTTAATATCTTGAAAATTGCGACCAGTACTTAGCTAAAAGCAAAAATGTCACACACAATGGACATTTTCATGGCCCCAAAAAATGAAAACGGTGAGAGATATCAAAAAATCGATTTTATTAAAAAAGTTGCATACCGCGGAGATCTTACACCTGTACTTTTAACATTCTTCGATACGACCAACCGTTTCCGAGATATATCGATTCCAAAAAAAAGTTTGAAATTCAGGGCCCCCAAAAATGATCCGGCCCTGCACCGATCTTAACGCCCAACAATAGGATTCGTCACAGTCACTAACTCTTTCTGCGTACCAAATTTGAGTTTAATATCTTGAAAATTGCGACCAGTACTTAGCTAAACGCAACAATGTCACACACATTGGACATTTTCAGGGCCCCAAAAAATTAAAACGGTGAGAGATATCAACAAATCGTTTTGAGTAAAAATGTTGCATATCGCGGAGATCTTACACCTATACTTTTAACATTTTTCGATACGACCAACCGTTTCCGAGATATACCGATTCAAAAAATAGGATGAAATTCAGGGCCCCAAAAAAAGGTCCGGCCGTGCACCGATTTTAACGCCCAACAATAGGGTTCGTCACAGGCCGCAACTCTTTCACCGTACCAAATTTCAGCTCGAAATCTTGAAAATTGCGACCTGTACTTCGCTAAACCCAAAAATTTCACGCACAATGGACATTTTCAGGGCCCCCAAAAACGAAAACGGTGGGAGATATCAAAAAATCGTTTTGACTTAAAAAGTTGCATACCGCGGAGATCTTACACCTGTTCATTTAACATTTTTCGATACGACCAACCGTTTCCGAGATATATCGATTCCAAAAAACAGTTAGAAATTCAGGGCCCCCAAAAAAGATCCGGCCCTGCACCGATCTTAACGCCCAATAATAGGATTCGTCACAGTCACTAACTCTTTCACCGTACCAAATTTCAGCATAATATCTTGAAAATTGCGACCAGTACTTAGCTAAACGCAAAAATGTCACACAATGGACATTTTCAGGGCCCGAAAAAAGAAAACGGTGAGAGATATCAAAAAATCGTTTTGAGTAATAACGTTGCATACCGCGGAGATCTTACACCTGTACATTTATCATTATTCGATACGACCAACCGTTTCCGAGATATATCGATTCCAAAAAACAGTTAGAAATTCAGGGCCCCCAAAAAAGATCCGGCCCTGCACCGATCTTAACGCCCAATAATAGGATTCGTCACAGTCACTAACTCTTTCACCGTACCAAATTTCAGCTTAATATCTTCAAAATTGCGACCAGTACTTAGCTAAACGCAAAAATGTCACACAATGGACATTTTCAGGGCCCGAAAAAAAGAAAACGGTGAGAGATATCAAAAAATCGTTTTGAGCAAAAACGTTGCATACCGTGGAGATCTTACACCTGTATATTTATCATTATTCGATACGACCAACCGTTTCCGAGATATATCGATTCCAAAAAGCAGTTAGAAATTCTGAGCTCCCAAAAAAGATCCGGCCCTGTACCGATTTTAACGCCCAACAACAGGATTCGTCACAGTCACTAACTCATTCACCGTACCAAATTTCAGCTTAATATCTTAAAAATTGCGACCAGTACTTAGCTAAACACAAAAATGTCACTCACAATGGACATTTTCAGGGCCCCAAAAAAAGAAAACGGTGAGAGATATCATAGAATCGTTTTGAGCAAAAATGTTGCATACCGCGGAGATCTTACAGCTGTACATTTAACATTTTTCGATACGACCAACCGTTTCCGAGATATATGGATTCAAAAAAACAGTTATAAATTCAGGGCCTCCCAAAAAGATCCGGCCCTGCACCGATTTTACCGCCCAACTAAAGGATTCCTCACAGTCACTAATTCTTTCACCGTACCAAATTTCAGCTTAATATCTTGAAAATTGCGACCAGTACTTAGCTAAAAGCAAAAATGTCACACACAATGGACATTTTCATGGCCCCAAAAAATGAAAACGGTGAGAGATATCAAAAAATCGATTTTATTAAAAAAGTTGCATACCGCGGAGATCTTACACCTGTACTTTTAACATTCTTCGATACGACCAACCGTTTCCGAGATATATCGATTCCAAAAAAAAGTTTGAAATTCAGGGCCCCCAAAAATGATCCGGCCCTGCACCGATCTTAACGCCCAACAATAGGATTCGTCACAGTCACTAACTCTTTCTGCGTACCAAATTTGAGTTTAATATCTTGAAAATTGCGACCAGTACTTAGCTAAACGCAACAATGTCACACACATTGGACATTTTCAGGGCCCCAAAAAATTAAAACGGTGAGAGATATCAACAAATCGTTTTGAGTAAAAATGTTGCATATCGCGGAGATCTTACACCTATACTTTTAACATTTTTCGATACGACCAACCGTTTCCGAGATATACCGATTCAAAAAATAGGATGAAATTCAGGGCCCCAAAAAAAGGTCCGGCCGTGCACCGATTTTAACGCCCAACAATAGGGTTCGTCACAGGCCGCAACTCTTTCACCGTACCAAATTTCAGCTCGATATCTTGAAAATTGCGACCTGAACTTCGCTAAACCCAAAAATTTCACGCACAATGGACATTTTCAGGGCCCCCAAAAACGAAAACGGTGGGAGATATCAAAAAATCGTTTTGACTTAAAAAGTTGCATACCGCGGAGATCTTACACCTGTTCTTTTAACATTTTTCGATACGACCAACCGTTTCCGAGATATATCGATTCCAAAAAACAGTTAGAAATTCAGGGCCCCCAAAAAAGATCCGGCCCTGCACCGATCTTAACGCCCAATAATAGGATTCGTCACAGTCACTAACTCTTTCACCGTACCAAATTTCAGCATAATATCTTGAAAATTGCGACCAGTACTTAGCTAAACGCAAAAATGTCACACAATGGACATTTTCAGGGCCCGAAAAAAGAAAACGGTGGGAGATATCAAAAAATCGTTTTGAGTAAAAACGTTGCATACCGCGGAGATCTTACACCTGTACATTTATCATTATTCGATACGACCAACCGTTTCCGAGATATATCGATTCCAGAAAACAGTTAGATATTCTGGGCCCCCAAAAAAGATCCGGCCCTGCACCGATTTTAACGCCCAACAACAGGATTCGTCACAGTCACTAACTCTTTCATCGTTCCAAATTTCAGCTTAATACCTTGAAAATTGCGACCAGTACTTAGCTAAACGCAAAACTGTCACACACAATGGACATTTTCAGGGCCCCAAAAAAGAAAACGGTGAGAGATATCAAAAAATCGTTTTGAGTAATAACGTTGCATACCGCGGAGATCTTACACCTGTACATTTATCATTATTCGATACGACCAACCGTTTCCGAGATATATCAATTCCAAAAAACAGTTAGAAATTCTGGGCCCCCAAAAAGATCCGGCCCTGCACCGATTTTAACGCCCAACAACAGGATTCGTCACAGTCACTAACTCTTTCACTGTACCAAATTTCAGCTTAATATCTTGAAAATTGCGACCAGTACTTATCTAAACGCAAAAATGTCACACAATGGATATTTTCAGGGCCCGAAAAAAAGAAAACGGTGGGAGATATCAAAAAATCGTTTTGAGTAAAAAAGTTGCATACCGCGGAGATCTTACACCTGTATATTTAACGTTTTTCAATACGACCAACGGTTGCCGAGATATATCGATTCCAAAAAAAGTTTGAAATTCAGGGCCCCCCAAAAAGATTCGGCCTTGCACCGTCTTTAACGCCCGACAACAGATTTCCTCACAGAGCCCAACTCTTTCACAGCTCCAAATTTCAGCTCGATATCATGAAAATTGCGACCTGTGCTTCGCTAAACCCAAACATTTCACGCACAATGGACATTTTCGGGCCCCAAAAAACGAAAACGGTGAGAGATATCAAAAAATCGTTTTGAGTACAAAAGTTGCACCCCGTGGAGATTTTACACCTGTACATTTAACGTTCTTCGATACGACCAACAGTTTCCGAGATATATCGATTCCAAAAAAAAGTTTGAAATTCAGGGCCCCCAATAAGATCCGGCCCTGCACCTTTTTTAACGCCCGACAACAGACTTCCTCACAAGGTCCAACCCTTTCACAGGTCAAAATTTCAGCTCGATATCTTGAAAATTGCGACCTGTACTTCGCTAAACCCAAAAATTTCACGCACAATGGACATATTCAGGGCCCCCAAAAACGAAAACGGTGGGAGATATCAAAAAATCGTTTTGAGTAAAAAAGTTGCATACCGCGGAGATCTTACACCTGTACATTTAACGTTATTCAATACGACCAACAGTTTCCGAGATATATCGATTCCAAAAAAAAGTTTGAAATTCAGGGCCCCCAATAAAATTCGGCCCTGCACCTTTTTGAACGCCCGACAACAGACTTCCTCACAGGGTCCAACTCTTTCACAGGTCAAAATTTCAGCTCGATATCTTGAAAATTGCGACCTGTACTTCGCTAAACCCAAAAATTTCACGCACAATGGACATTTTCAGGGCCCCCAAAAACGAAAACGGTGGGAGATATCAAAAAATCGTTTTGACTTAAAAAGTTGCATACCGCGGAGATCTTACACCTGTACCTTTAACATTTTTCGATACGACCAACCGTTTCCGAGATATATCGATTCCAAAAAACAGTTAGAAATTCAGGGCCCCCAAAAAAGATCCGGCCCTCCACCGATCTTAACGCCCAATAATAGGATTCGTCACAGTCACTAACTCTTTCACCGTACCAAATTTCAGCTTAATATCTTCAAAATTGCGACCAGTACTTAGCTAAACGCAAAAATGTCACACAATGGACATTTTCAGGGCCCGAAAAAAAGAAAACGGTGAGAGATATCAAAAAATCGTTTTGAGTAAAAACGTTGCATACCGTGGAGATCTTACACCTGTATATTTATCATTATTCGATACGACCAACCGTTTCCGAGATATATCGATTACAAAAAGCAGTTAGAAATTCTGAGCCCCCACAAAAGATCCGGCCCTGTACCGATTTTAACGCCCAACAACAGGATTCGTCACAGTCACTAACTCTTTCACCGTACCAAATTTCAGCTTAATATCTTGAAAATTGCGACCAGTACTTAGCTAAACACAAAAATGTCACTCACAATGGACATTTTCAGGGCCCCAAAAAAAGAAAACGGTGAGAGATATCATAGAATCGGTTTGAGCAAAAATGTTGCATACCGCGGAGATCTTACAGCTGTACATTTAACATTTTTCGATACGACCAACCGTTTCCGAGATATATGGATTAAAAAAACAGTTATAAATTCAGGGCCTCCCAAAAAGATCCGGCCCTGCACCGATTTTACCGCCCAACTATAGGATTCCTCACAGTCACTAATTCTTTCACCGTACCAAATTTCAGCTTAATATCTTGAAAATTGCGACCAGTACTTAGCTAAAAGCAAAAATGTCACACACAATGGACATTTTCATGGCCCCAAAAAATGAAAACGGTGAGAGATATCAAAAAATCGATTTTAATAAAAAAGTTGCATACCGCGGAGATCTTACACCTGTACTTTTAACATTCTTCGATACGACCAACCGTTTCCGAGATATATCGATTCCAAAAAAAAGTTTGAAATTCAGGGCCCCCAAAAATGATCCGGCCCTGCACCGATCTTAACGCCCAACAAAAGGATTCGTCACAGTCACTAACTCTTTCTGCGTACCAAATTTGAGTTTAATATCTTGAAAATTGCGACCAGTACTTAGCTAAACGCAACAATGTCACACACATTGGACATTTTCAGGGCCCCAAAAAATTAAAACGGTGAGAGATATCAACAAATCGTTTTGAGTAAAAATGTTGCATATCGCGGAGATCTTACACCTATACTTTTAACATTTTTCGATACGACCAACCGTTTCCGAGATATACCGATTCAAAAAATAGGATGAAATTCAGGGCCCCAAAAAAAGGTCCGGCCGTGCACCGATTTTAACGCCCAACAATAGGGTTCGTCACAGGCCGCAACTCTTTCACCGTACCAAATTTCAGCTCGATATCTTGAAAATTGCGACCTGAACTTCGCTAAACCCAAAAATTTCACGCACAATGGACATTTTCAGGGCCCCCAAAAACGAAAACGGTGGGAGATATCAAAAAATCGTTTTGACTTAAAAAGTTGCATACCGCGGAGATCTTACACCTGTTCATTTAACATTTTTCGATACGACCAACCGTTTCCGAGATATATCAATTCCAAAAAACAGTTAGAAATTCAGGGCCCCCAAAAAAGATCCGGCCCTGCACCGATCTTAACGCCCAATAATAGGATTCGTCACAGTCACTAACTCTTTCACCGTACCAAATTTCAGCATAATATCTTGAAAATTGCGACCAGTACTTAGCTAAACGCAAAAATGTCACACAATGGACATTTTCAGGGCCCGAAAAAAGAAAACGGTGGGAGATATCAAAAAATCGTTTTGAGTAAAAACGTTGCATACCGCGGAGATCTTACACCTGTACATTTATCATTATTCGATACGACCAACCGTTTCCGAGATATATCGATTCCAGAAAACAGTTAGATATTCTGGGCCCCCAAAAAAGATCCGGCCCTGCACCGATTTTAACGCCCAACAACAGGATTCGTCACAGTCACTAACTCTTTCATCGTTCCAAATTTCAGCTTAATACCTTGAAAATTGCGACCAGTACTTAGCTAAACGCAAAACTGTCACACACAATGGACATTTTCAGGGCCCCAAAAAAGAAAACGGTGAGAGATATCAAAAAATCGTTTTGAGTAATAACGTTGCATACCGCGGAGATCTTACACCTGTACATTTATCATTATTCGATACGACCAACCGTTTCCGAGATATATCGATTCCAAAAAACAGTTAGAAATTCTGGGCCCCCCAAAAAGATCCGGCCCTGCACCGATTTTAACGCCCAACAAGAGGATTCGTCACAGTCACTAACTCTTTCACTGTACCAAATTTCAGCTTAATATCTTGAAAATTGCGACCAGTACTTAGCTAAACGCAAAAATGTCACACAATGGAAATTTTCAGGGCCCGAAAAAAGAAAACGGTGAGAGATATCAAAAAATCGTTTTGAGTAAAAACGTTGCATACCGCGGAGATCTTACACCTGTACATTTATCATTATTCGATACGACCAACCGTTTCCGAGATATATCGATTCCAGAAAACAGTTAGATATTCTGGGCCCCCAAAAAAGATCCGGCCCTGCACCGATTTTAACGCCCAACAACAGGATTCGTCACAGTCACTAACTCTTTCACCGTACCTAATTTCAGCTTAATACCTTGAAAATTGCGACCAGTACTTAGCTAAACGCAAAAATGTCACACACAATGGACATTTTCAGGGCCCCAAAACAGAAAACGGTGAGAGATATCAAAAAATCGTTTTGGGTAATAACGTTGCATACCGCGGAGATCTTACACCTGTACATTTATCATTATTCGATACGACCAACCGTTTCCGAGATATATCGATTCCAAAAAACAGTTAGAAATTCTGGGCCCCCCAAAAAGATCCGGCCCTGCACCGATTTTAACGCCCAACAACAGGATTCGTCACAGTCACTAACTCTTTCACTGTACCAAATTTCAGCTTAATATCTTGAAAATTGCGACCAGTACTTAGCTAAACGCAAAAATGTCACACAATGGATATTTTCAGGGCCCGAAAAAAAGAAAACGGTGGTAGATATCAAAAAATCGTTTTGAGTAAAAAAGTTGCATACCGCGGAGATCTTACACCTGTATATTTAACGTTTTTCAATACGACCAACGGTTGCCGAGATATATCGATTCCAAAAAAAGTTTGAAATTCAGGGCCCCCCAAAAAGATTCGGTCTTGCACCGTTTTTAACGCCCGACAACAGATTTCCTCACAGAGCCTAACTCTTTCACAGCTCCAAATTTCAGCTCGATATCTTGAAAATTGCGACCTGTGCTTCGCTAAACCCAAAAATTTCACGCACAATGGACATTTTCAGGGCCCCAAAAAACGAAAACGGTGAGAGATATCAAAAAATCGTTTTGAGTACAAAAGTTGCACCCCGTGGAGATTTTACACCTGTACATTTAACGTTCTTCGATACGACCAACAGTTTCCGAGATATATCGATTCCAAAAAAAAGTTTGAAATTCAGGGCCCCCAATAAGATACGGCCCTGCACCTTTTTTAACGCCCGACAACAGACTTCCTCACAAGGTCCAACCCTTTCACAGGTCAAAATTTCAGCTCGATATCTTGAAAATTGCGACCTGTACTTCGCTAAACCCAAAAATTTCACGCACAATGGACATATTCGGGGCCCCCAAAAACGAAAACGGTGGGAGATATCAAAAAATCGTTTTGAGTAAAAAAGTTGCATACCGCGGAGATCTTACACCTGTATATTTAACGTTATTCAATACGACCAACAGTTTCCGAGATATATCGATTCCAAAAAAAAGTTTGAAATTCAGGGCCCCCAATAAAATCCGGCTCTGCACCTTTTTTAACGCCCGACAACAGACTTCCTCACAGGGTCCAACTCTTTCACAGGTCAAAATTTCAGCTCGATATCTTGAAAATTGCGACCTGTACTTCGCTAAACCCAAAAATTTCACGCACAATGGACATTTTCAGGGCCCCCAAAAACGAAAACGGTGGGAGATATCAAAAAATCGTTTTGACTTAAAAAGTTGCATACCGCGGAGATCTTACACCTGTACTTTTAACATTTTTCGATACGACAAACCGTTTCCGAGATATATCGATTCCAAAAAACAGTTAGAAATACAGGGCCCCAAAAAAAGATCCGGCCCTGCACCGATCTTAACGCCCAATAATAGGATTCGTCACAGTCACTAACTCTTTCACCGTACCAAATTTCAGCTTAATATCTTCAAAATTGCGACCAGTACTTAGCTAAACGCAAAAATGTCACACAATGGACATTTTCAGGGCCCGAAAAAAAGAAAACGGTGAGAGATATCAAAAAATCGTTTTGAGTAAAAACGTTGCATACCGTGGAGATCTTACACCTGTATATTTATCATTATTCGATACGACCAACCGTTTCCGAGATATATCGATTCCAAAAAGCAGTTAGAAATTCTGGGCCCCCAAAAAAGATCCGGCCCTGTACCGATTTTAACGCCCAACAACAGGATTCGTCACAGTCACTAACTCTTTCATCGTACCAAATTTCAGCTTAATATCTTGAAAATTGCGATCAGTAATTGGCTAAACGCAAAAATGTCACACACAATGGACATTTTCAGGGCCCCCCCCCAAAAAAAAACGGTGAGAGATATCAAAAAATCGTTTTGAGTAAAAAAGTTGCATACCGCGGAGATCTTACACCTATACCTTTAACATTTTTCGATACGATCAACCGTTTCCGAGATATATCGATTCCAAAAAAAAGTTTGAAATTCTGGGCCCCCAAAAAAGATCCGGCCCTGCACCGACTTAACGCCCAATAATAGGATTTGTCACAGTCACTAACTCTTTCACCGTACCAAACTTGAGCTTAATATCTTGAAAATTGCGACCAGTACTTAGCTAAACACAAAAATGTCACTCACAATGGACATTTTCAGGGCCCCAAAAAAAGAAAACGGTGAGAGATATCATAGAATCGTTTTGAGTAAAAATGTTGCATACCGCGGAGATCTTACACCTGTACATTTAACATTTTTCGAAACGACCAACCGTTTCCGAGATATATCGATTCCAAAAAACTTTTAGAAATTCAGGGCCCCCAAAATATCCGGCCCTGCACCGATTTTAACGCCCAACAATAGGATTCGTCACAGTCACTAACTCTTTCACCGTACCAAATTTCAGCTTAATATCTTGAAAATTGCGACCAGAACTTAGCTAATCGCAAAAATGTCACACACAATGGATATTTTCAGGGCCCCAAAAAAAAGAAAACGGTGAGAGATATCAAAAAATCGTTTTGAGTAACAAAGTTGCATACCGCGGAGATCTTACACCTGTACATTTAACATTTTTCGATACGACCAACCGTTTCCGAGATATATCGATTCCAAAAAACAGTTAGAAATTCAGGGCCCCCCAAAAAGATCCGGCCCTGCACCGATTTTAACGCCCAACAATAGGATTCCTCACAGTCACTAATTCTTACACCGTACCAAATTTCAGCTTAATATCTTGAAAATTGCGACCAGTACTTAACTAAACGCAAAAATGTCACACACAATGGACATGTTCAGGGCCCCAAAAAAAGAAAACGGTGAGAGATATCAAAAAATCGTTTTGAGTAAAAAAGTTGCATACCGCGGAGATCTTACACCTATACCTTTAACATTTTTCGATACGACCAACCGTTTCCGAGATATATCGATTCCAAAAAACAGTTAGAAATTCAGGGCCCCCAAAAAAGATCCGGCCCTGCACCGATTTTAACGCCCAACAACAGGATTCGTCACAGTCACTAACTCTTTCATCGTACCAAATTTCAGCTTAATACCTTGAAAATTGCGACCAGTACTTAGCTAAACACAAAAATGTCACACACAATGGACATTTTCAGGGCCCCAAAAAAGGTAACGGTGAGAGATATCAAAAAATCGTTTTGAGTAAAAAAGTTGCATACCGCGGAGATCTTACACCTGTACTTTTAACATTTTTCGATACGACCAACCGTTTCCGAGATATATCGATTCCAAAAAAACAGTTAGAAATTCAGGGCCTCCCAAAAAGATCCGGCCCTGCACCGATTTTACCGCCCAACTATAGGATTCCTCACAGTCACTAATTCTTTCACCGTACCAAATTTCAGCTTAATATCTTGAAAATTGCGACCAGTACTTAGCTAAACGCAAAAATGTCACACACAACGGACATTTTCATGGCCCCAAAAAATGAAAACGGTGAGAGATATCAAAAAATCGACTTTATTAAAAAATTTGCATACCGCGGAGGTCTTACACCTGTACATTTAACATTTTTCGATACGACCAACCGTTTCCGAGATATATCGATTCCAAAAAACAGTTAGAAATTCAGGGCCCCCAAAAATCAGCCGGCCCTGCACCGATCTTAACGCCCAACAATAGGATTCGTCACCGTCACTAACTCTTTCTGCGTACCAAATTTGAGTTTAATATCTTGACAATTGCGACCAGTACTTAGCTAAACGCAACAATGTCACACACATTGGACATTTTCAGGGCCCCAAAAAAAGAAAACGGTGAGAGATATCAACAAATCGTTTTGAGTAAAAAAGTTGCATACCGCGGAGATCTTACACCTATATATTTAACATTTTTCGATACGACCAACCGTTTCCGAGATATATCGATTCAAAAAAATAGGATGAAATTCAGGGCCCCAAAAAAAGGTCCGGCCCTGCACCGATTTTAACGCCAAACAATGGGGTTCGTCACAGGCCGCAACTCTTTCACCGTACCAAATTTCAGCTCGATATCTTGAAAATTGCGACCTGTACATCGCTAAACCCAAAAATTTCACGCACAATGGACATTTTCAGGGCCCCCAAAAACGAAAACAATGGGAGATATCAAAAAATCGTTTTGACTTAAAAAGTTGCATACCGCGTAGATCTTACACCTGTACATTTAACATTTTTCGATACGACCAACCGTTTCCGAGATATATCGATTCCAAAAAACAGTTAGAAATTCAGGGCCCCCAAAAAAGATCCGGCCCTGCTCCGATCTTAACGCCCAATAATAGAATTCGTCACAGTCACTAACTCTTTCACCGTACCAAATTTCAGCTTAATATCTTCAAAATTGCGACCAGTACTTAGCTAAACGCAAAAATGTCACACAATGGACATTTTCAGGGCCCGAAAAAAAGAAAACGGTGTGGGGTTTTCAAAAAATCGTTTTGAGTAAAAACGTTGCATACCGTGGAGATCTTACACCTGTATATTTATCATTATTCGATACGACCAACCGTTTCCGAGATATATCGATTCCAAAAAGCAGTTAGAAATTCTGGGCCCCCAAAAAAGATCCGGCCCTGTACCGATTTTAACGCCCAACAACAGGATTCGTCACAGGCCGCAACTCTTTCACCGTACCAAATTTCAGCTCGATATCCTGAAAATTGCGACCTGTACTTCGCTAAACCCAAAAATTTCACGCACAATGGACATTTTCAGGGCCCCCAAAAACGAAAACGGTGGGAGATATCAAAAAATCGTTTTGACTTAAAAAGTTGCATACCGCGGAGATCTTACACCTGTTCATTTAACATTTTTCGATACGACCAACCGTTTCCGAGATATATCGATTCCAAAAAACAGTTAGAAATTCAGGGCCCCCAAAAAAGATCCGGCCCTGCACCTATCTTAACGCCCAATAATAGGATTCGTCACAGTCACTAACTCTTTCACCGTACCAAATTTCAGCTCGATATCTTGAAAATTGCGACCTGAACTTCGCTAAACCCAAAAATTTCACGCACAATGGACATTTTCAGGGCCCCCAAAAACGAAAACGGTGGGAGATATCAAAAAATCGTTTTGACTTAAAAAGTTGCATACCGCGGAGATCTTACACCTGTTCATTTAACATTTTTCGATACGACCAACCGTTTCCGAGATATATCGATTCCAAAAAACAGTTAGAAATTCAGGGCCCCCAAAAAAGATCCGGCCCTGCACCGATCTTAACGCCCAATAATAGGATTCGTCACAGTCACTAACTCTTTCACCGTACCAAATTTCAGCATAATATCTTGAAAATTGCGACCAGTACTTAGCTAAACGCAAAAATGTCACACAATGGACATTTTCAGGGCCCGAAAAAAGAAAACGGTGGGAGATATCAAAAAATCGTTTTGAGTAAAAACGTTGCATACCGCGGAGATCTTACACCTGTACATTTATCATTATTCGATACGACCAACCGTTTCCGAGATATATCGATTCCAGAAAACAGTTAGATATTCTGGGCCCCCAAAAAAGATCCGGCCCTGCACCGATTTTAACGCCCAACAACAGGATTCGTCACAGTCACTAACTCTTTCATCGTTCCAAATTTCAGCTTAATACCTTGAAAATTGCGACCAGTACTTAGCTAAACGCAAAACTGTCACACACAATGGACATTTTCAGGGCCCCAAAAAAGAAAACGGTGAGAGATATCAAAAAATCGTTTTGAGTAATAACGTTGCATACCGCGGAGATCTTACACCTGTACATTTATCATTATTCGATACGACCAACCGTTTCCGAGATATATCGATTCCAAAAAACAGTTAGAAATTCTGGGCCCCCCAAAAAGATCCGGCCCTGCACCGATTTTAACGCCCAACAACAGGATTCGTCACAGTCACTAACTCTTTCACTGTACCAAATTTCAGCTTAATATCTTGAAAATTGCGACCAGTACTTAGCTAAACGCAAAAATGTCACACAATGGATATTTTCAGGGCCCGAAAAAAAGAAAACGGTGGGAGATATCAAAAAATCGTTTTGAGTAAAAAAGTTGCATACCGCGGAGATCTTACACCTGTATATTTAACGTTTTTCAATACGACCAAGGGTTGCCGAGATATATCGATTCCAAAAAAAGTTTGAAATTCAGGGCCCCCCAAAAAGATTCGGTCTTGCACCGTTTTTAACGCCCGACAACAGATTTCCTCACAGAGCCTAACTCTTTCACAGCTCCAAATTTCAGCTCGATATCTTGAAAATTGCGACCTGTGCTTCGCTAAACCCAAAAATTTCACGCACAATGGACATTTTCAGGGCCCCAAAAAACGAAAACGGTGAGAGATATCAAAAAATCGTTTTGAGTACAAAAGTTGCACCCCGTGGAGATTTTACACCTGTACATTTAACGTTCTTCGATACGACCAACAGTTTCCGAGATATATCGATTCCAAAAAAAAGTTTGAAATTCAGGGCCCCCAATAAGATACGGCCCTGAACCTTTTTTAACGCCCGACAACAGACTTCCTCACAAGGTCCAACCCTTTCACAGGTCAAAATTTCAGCTCGATATCTTGAAAATTGCGACCTGTACTTCGCTAAACCCAAAAATTTCACGCACAATGGACATATTCAGGGCCCCCAAAAACGAAAACGGTGGGAGATATCAAAAAATCGTTTTGAGTAAAAAAGTTGCATACCGCGGAGATCTTACACCTGTATATTTAACGTTATTCAATACGACCAACAGTTTCCGAGATATATCGATTCCAAAAAAAAGTTTGAAATTCAGGGCCCCCAATAAAATCCGGCTCTGCACCTTTTTTAACGCCCGACAACAGACTTCCTCACAGGGTCCAACTCTTTCACAGGTCAAAATTTCAGCTCGATATCTTGAAAATTGCGACCTGTACTTCGCTAAACCCAAAAATTTCACGCACAATGGACATTTTCAGGGCCCCCAAAAACGAAAACGGTGGGAGATATCAAAAAATCGTTTTGACTTAAAAAGTTGCATACCGCGGAGATCTTACACCTGTACTTTTAACATTTTTCGATACGACCAACCGTTTCCGAGATATATCGATTCCAAAAAACAGTTAGAAATACAGGGCCCCAAAAAAAGATCCGGCCCTGCACCGATCTTAACGCCCAATAATAGGATTCGTCACAGTCACTAACTCTTTCACCGTACCAAATTTCAGCTTAATATCTTCAAAATTGCGACCAGTACTTAGCTAAACGCAAAAATGTCACACAATGGACATTTTCAGGGCCCGAAAAAAAGAAAACGGTGAGAGATATCAAAAAATCGTTTTGAGTAAAAACGTTGCATACCGTGGAGATCTTACACCTGTATATTTATCATTATTCGATACGACCAACCGTTTCCGAGATATATCGATTCCAAAAAGCAGTTAGAAATTCTGGGCCCCCAAAAAAGATCCGGCCCTGTACCGATTTTAACGCCCAACAACAGGATTCGTCACAGTCACTAACTCTTTCATCGTACCAAATTTCAGCTTAATATCTTGAAAATTGCGATCAGTAATTGGCTAAACGCAAAAATGTCACACACAATGGACATTTTCAGGGCCCCCCCCCCAAAAAAAACGGTGAGAGATATCAAAAAATCGTTTTGAGTAAAAAAGTTGCATACCGCGGAGATCTTACACCTGTATATTTATCATTATTCGATAAGACCAACCGTTTCCGAGATATATCGATTCCAAAAAGCAGTTAGAAATTCTGAGCCCCCAAAAAAGATCCGGCCCTGTACCGATTTTAACGCCCAACAACAGGATTCGTCACAGTCACTAACTCTTTCACCGTACCAAATTTCAGCTTAATATCTTGAAAATTGCGACCAGTACTTAGCTAAACACAAAAATGTCACTCACAATGGACATTTTCAGGGCCCCAAAAAAAGAAAACGGTGAGAGATATCATAGAATCGTTTTGAGTAAAAATGTTGCATACCGCGGAGATCTTACACCTGTACATTTAACATTTTTCGAAACGACCAACCGTTTCCGAGATATATCGATTCCAAAAAACTTTTAGAAATTCAGGGCCCCCAAAATATCCGGCCCTGCACCGATTTTAACGCCCAACAATAGGATTCGTCACAGTCACTAACTCTTTCACCGTACCAAATTTCAGCTTAATATCTTGAAAATTGCGACCAGAACTTAGCTAATCGCAAAAATGTCACACACAATGGATATTTTCAGGGCCCCAAAAAAAAGAAAACGGTGAGAGATATCAAAAAATCGTTTTGAGTAACAAAGTTGCATACCGCGGAGATCTTACACCTGTACATTTAACATTTTTCGATACGACCAACCGTTTCCGAGATATATCGATTCCAAAAAACAGTTAGAAATTCAGGGCCCCCCAAAAAGATCCGGCCCTGCACCGATTTTAACGCCCAACAATAGGATTCCTCACAGTCACTAATTCTTACACCGTACCAAATTTCAGCTTAATATCTTGAAAATTGCGACCAGTACTTAACTAAACGCAAAAATGTCACACACAATGGACATGTTCAGGGCCCCAAAAAAAGAAAACGGTGAGAGATATCAAAAAATCGTTTTGAGTAAAAAAGTTGCATACCGCGGAGATCTTACACCTATACCTTTAACATTTTTCGATACGACCAACCGTTTCCGAGATATATCGATTCCAAAAAACAGTTAGAAATTCAGGGCCCCCAAAAAAGATCCG
This sequence comes from Meconema thalassinum, assembly GCA_946902985.2. Taxonomy (NCBI): domain Eukaryota; kingdom Metazoa; phylum Arthropoda; class Insecta; order Orthoptera; family Tettigoniidae; genus Meconema; species Meconema thalassinum. The sequence continues at coordinate 440,297,463 of OX336394.1, read as the reverse complement.
GCCCTGCACCGATTTTAACGCCCAACAACAGGATTCGTCACAGTCACTAACTCTTTCATCGTACCAAATTTCAGCTTAATACCTTGAAAATTGCGACCAGTACTTAGCTAAACACAAAAATGTCACACACAATGGACATTTTCAGGGCCCCAAAAAAAGGTAACGGTGAGAGATATCAAAAAATCGTTTTGAGTAAAAAAGTTGCATACCGCGGAGATCTTACACCTGTACATTTAACATTTTTCGATACGACCAACCGTTTCCGAGATATATCGATTCCAAAAAAACAGTTAGAAATTCAGGGCCTCCCAAAAAGATCCGGCCCTGCACCGATTTTACCGCCCAACTATAGGATTCCTCACAGTCACTAATTCTTTCACCGTACCAAATTTCAGCTTAATATCTTGAAAATTGCGACCAGTACTTAGCTAAACGCAAAAATGTCACACACAACGGACATTTTCATGGCCCCAAAAAATGAAAACGGTGAGAGATATCAAAAAATCGACTTTATTAAAAAATTTGCATACCGCGGAGGTCTTACACCTGTACCTTTAACATTTTTCGATACGACCAACCGTTTCCGAGATATATCGATTCCAAAAAACAGTTAGAAATTCAGGGCCCCCAAAAATCATCCGGCCCTGCACCGATCTTAACGCCCAACAATAGGATTCGTCACCGTCACTAACTCTTTCTGCGTACCAAATTTGAGTTTAATATCTTGACAATTGCGACCAGTACTTAGCTAAACGCAACAATGTCACACACATTGGACATTTTCAGGGCCCCAAAAAAAGAAAACGGTGAGAGATATCAACAAATCGTTTTGAGTAAAAAAGTTGCATACCGCGGAGATCTTACACCTATATATTTAACATTTTTCGATACGACCAACCGTTTCCGAGATATATCGATTCAAAAAAATAGGATGAAATTCAGGGCCCCAAAAAAAGGTCCGGCCCTGCACCGATTTTAACGCCAAACAATGGGGTTCGTCACAGGCCGCAACTCTTTCACCGTACCAAATTTCAGCTCGATATCTTGAAAATTGCGACCTGTACATCGCTAAACCCAAAAATTTCACGCACAATGGACATTTTCAGGGCCCCCAAAAACGAAAACAATGGGAGATATCAAAAAATCGTTTTGACTTAAAAAGTTGCATACCGCGTAGATCTTACACCTGTACATTTAACATTTTTCGATACGACCAACCGTTTCCGAGATATATCGATTCCAAAAAACAGTTAGAAATTCAGGGCCCCCAAAAAAGATCCGGCCCTGCTCCGATCTTAACGCCCAATAATAGGATTCGTCACAGTCACTAACTCTTTCACCTTACCAAATTTCAGCTTAATATCTTCAAAATTGCGACCAGTACTTAGCTAAACGCAAAAATGTCACACAATGGACATTTTCAGGGCCCGAAAAAAAGAAAACGGTGTGGGGTTTTCAAAAAATCGTTTTGAGTAAAAACGTTGCATACCGTGGAGATCTTACACCTGTATATTTATCATTATTCGATACGACCAACCGTTTCCGAGATATATCGATTCCAAAAAGCAGTTAGAAATTCTGGGCCCCCAAAAAAGATCCGGCCCTATACCGATTTTAACGCCCAACAACAGGATTCGTCACAGGCCGCAACTCTTTCACCGTACCAAATTTCAGCTCGATATCCTGAAAATTGCGACCTGTACTTCGCTAAACCCAAAAATTTCACGCACAATGGACATTTTCAGGGCCCCCAAAAACGAAAACGGTGGGAGATATCAAAAAATCGTTTTGACTTAAAAAGTTGCATACCGCGGAGATCTTACACCTGTTCATTTAACATTTTTCGATACGACCAACCGTTTCCGAGATATATCGATTCCAAAAAACAGTTAGAAATTCAGGGCCCCCAAAAAAGATCCGGCCCTGCACCTATCTTAACGCCCAATAATAGGATTCGTCACAGTCACTAACTCTTTCACCGTACCAAATTTCAGCATAATATCTTGAAAATTGCGACCAGTACCTAGCTAAACGCAAAAATGTCACACAATGGACATTTTCAGGGCCCGAAAAAAAGAAAACGGTGGGAGATATCAAAAAATCGTTTTGAGTAAAAAAGTTGCATACCGCGGAGATCGTACACCTGTATATTTAACGTTTTTCAATACGACCAACGGTTGCCGAGATATATCGATTCCAAAAAAAGTTTGAAATTCAGGGCCCCCCAAAAAGATTCGGCCCTGCACCATTTTTAACGCCCGACAACAGACTTCCTCACAAGGTCCAACCCTTTCACAGGTCAAAATTTCAGCTCGATATCTTGAAAATTGCGACCTGTACTTCGCTAAACCCAAAAATTTCACGCACAATGGACATATTCAGGGCCCCCAAAAACGAAAACGGTGGGAGATATCAAAAAATCGTTTTGAGTAAAACAGTTGCATACCGCGGAGATCTTACACCTGTATATTTAACGTTATTCAATACGACCAACAGTTTCCGAGATATATCGATTCCAAAAAAAAGTTTGATATTCAGGGCCCCCAATAAAATCCGGCCCCGCACCTTTTTTAACGCCCGACAACAAACTTCCTCACAGGGTACAACTCTTTCACAGGTCAAAATTTCAGCTCGATATCTTGAAAATTGCGACCTGTACTTCGCTAAACCCAAAAATTTCACGCACAATGGACATTTTCAGGGCCCCCAAAAACGAAAACGGTGGGAGATATCAAAAAATCGTTTTGACTTAAAAAGTTGCATACCGCGGAGATCTTACACCTGTACATTTAACATTTTTCGATACGACCAACCGTTTCCGAGATATATCGATTCCAAAAGACAGTTAGAAATTCAGGGCCCCCAAAAAAGATCCGGCCCTGCACCGATCTTAACGCCCAATAATAGGATTCGTCACAGTCACTAACTCTTTCACCGTACCAAATTTCAGCTTAATATCTTCAAAATTGCGACCAGTACTTAGCTAAACGCAAAAATGTCACAATGGACATTTTCAGGGCCCGAAAAAAAGAAAACGGTGTGGGGTTTTCAAAAAATCGTTTTGAGTAAAAACGTTGCATACCGTGGAGATCTTACACCTGTATATTTATCATTATTCGATACGACCAACCGTTTCCGAGATATATCGATTCCAAAAAGCAGTTAGAAATTCTGGGCCCCCAAAAAAGATCCGGCCCTGTACCGATTTTAACGCCCAACAACAGGATTCGTCACAGTCACTAACTCTTTCATCGTACCAAATTTCAGCTTAATACCTTGAAAATTGCGATCAGTACTTAGCTAAACACAAAAATGTCACTCACAATGGACATTTTCAGGGCCCCAAAAAAAGAAAACGGTGAGAGATATCATAGAATCGTTTTAGGTAAAAATGTTGCATACCGCGGAGATCTTACACCTGTACATTTAACATTTTTCGATACGACCAACCGTTTCCGAGATATATCGATTCCAAAAAACTGTTAGAAATTCAGGGCCCCCAAAATATCCGGCCCTGCACCGATTTTAGCGCCCAACAATAGGATTCGTCACAGTCACTAACTCTTGCACCGTACCAAATTTCAGCTTAATATCTTGAAAATTGCGACCAGAACTTAGCTAATCGCAAAAATGTCACACACAATGGACATTTTCAGGGCCCCAAAAAAAAGAAAACGGTGAGAGATATCAAAAAATCGTTTTGAGTAAAAAAGTTGCATACCGCGGAGATCTTACACCTGTACCTTTAACATTTTTCGATACGACCAACCGTTTCCGAGATATATCGATTCCAAAAAACAGTTAGAAATTCAGGGCCCCCCAAAAAGATCCGGCCCTGCACCGATTTTAACGCCCAACAATAGGATTCCTCACAGTCACCAATTCTTACACCGTACCAAATTTCAGCTTAATATCTTGAAAATTGCGACCAGTACTTAACTAAACGCAAAAATGTCAAACACAATGGACATTTTCAGGGCCCCAAAAAAGAAAACGGTGAGAGATATCAAAAAATCGTTTTGAGTAAAAAAGTTGCATACCGCGGAGATCTTACACCTATACCTTTAACATTTTTCGATACGACCAACCGTTTCCGAGATATATCGATTCCAAAAAACAGTTAGAAATTCAGGGCCCCCAAAAAAGATCCGGCCCTGCACCGATTTTAACGCCCAACAACAGGATTCGTCACAGTCACTAACTCTTTCATCGTACCAAATTTCTGCTTAATACCTTGAAAATTGCGACCAGTACTTAGCTAAACGCAAAAATGTCACACACAATGGACATTTTCAGGGCCCCAAAAAAAGAAAACGGTGAGAGATATCAAAAAATCCTCTTGAGTAAAAAAGTTGCATACCGCGGAGATCTTACACCTATTCTTTTAACATTTTTCGATACGACCAACCGTTTCCGAGATATATCGATTCAAAAAAAGGATGAAATTCAGGGCCCCAAAAAAAGGTCCGGCCCTGTACCGATTTTAACGCCCAACAACAGGATTCGTCACAGTCACTAACTCTTTCATCGTACCAAATTTCAGCTTAATACCTTGAAAATTGCGACCAGTACTTATCTAAACACAAAAATGTCATACACAATGGACATTTTCAGGGCCCCAAAAAAAGAAAACGGTGAGAGATATCAAAAAATCGTTTTGAGTAAAAAAGTTGCATACCGCGGAGATCTTACACCTGTACATTTAACATTTTTCGATACGACCAACCGTTTCCGAGATACATCGATTCCAAAAAACAGATAGAAATTCAGGGCCTCCCAAAAAGATCCGGCCCTGCACCGATTTTACCGTCCAACTACAGGATTCCTCACAGTCACTAATTCTTTCACCGTACCAAATTTCAGCTTCATATCTTAAAAATTGCGAACAGTACTTAGCTAAACGCAAAAATGTCACACACAATGGACATTTTCATGGCCCCAAACAATGAAAACGGTGAGAGATATCAAAAAATCGACTTTATTAAAAAAGTTGCATACCGCGGAGATCTTACACCTGTACATTTAACATTCTTCGATACGACCAACCGTTTCCGAGATATATCGATTCCAAAAAAAAGTTTGAAATTCAGGGCCCCCAAAAATGATCCGGCCCTGCACCGATCTTAACGCCCAACAATAGGATTCCTCACAGTCACTAACTCTTTCTGCGTACCAAATTTGAGTTTAATATCTTGAAAATTGCGACCAGTACTTAGCTAAACGCAACAATGTCACACACATTGGACATTTTCAGGGCCCCAAAAAATTAAAACGGTGAGAGATATCAACAAATCGTTTTGAGTAAAAAAGTTGCATACCGCGGAGATCTAACACCTGTACATTTAACATTTTTCGATGCGACCAACCGTTTCCGAGATTTATCGATTCCAAAAAAAAGTTTGAAATTCAGGGCCCCCAAAAAAGATCCGGCCCTGCACCGATTTTAACGCCCAACAATAGGATTTGTTACAGTCACTAACTCTTTCACCGCACCAAATTTCAGCTTAATATCTTGAAAATTGCGACCAGTACATAGCTAAACGCAAAAATGTCACGCACAATGGACATTTTCAGGGCCCCAAAAAAAGAAAACGGTGGGAGATATCAAAAAATCGTTTTGAGTAAAAAAGTTGCATACCGCGGAGATCTTACACCTATACATTTAACATTTTTCGATACGACCAACCGTTTCCGGGATATATCTATTCAAAAAAATAGGATGAAATTCAGGGCCCCAAAAAAAGGTCCGGCCCTGCACCGATTTTAACGCCCAACAATAGGGTTCGTCACAGGCCGCAACTCTTTCACCGTACCAAATTTCAGCTCGATATCTTGAAAATTGCGACCTGTACTTCGCTAAACCCAAAAATTTCACGCACAATGGACATTTTCAGGGCCCCCAAAAACGAAAACGGTGGGAGATATCAAAAAATCGTTTTGACTTAAAAAGTTGCATACCGCGGAGATCTTACACCTGTACATTTAACATTTTTCGATACGACCAACCGTTTCCGAGATATATCGATTCCAAAAAGCAGTTAGAAATTCAGGGCCCCCAAAAAAGATCCGGCCCTGCACCGATCTTAACGCCCAATAATAGGATTCGTCATAGTTACTAACTCTTTCACCGTACCAAATTTCAGCTTAATATCTTGAAAATTGCGACCAGTAGCTAGCTAAACGCAAAAATGTCACTCAATGGACATTTTCAGGGCCCGAAAAAAGAAAACGGTGAGAGATATCAAAAAATCGTTTTGAGTAAAAACGTTGCATACCGCGGAGATCTTACACCTGTACATTTATCATTATTCGATACGACCAACTGTTTCCGAGATATATCGATTCCAGAAAACAGTTAGATATTCTGGGCCCCCAAAAAAGATCCGGCCCTGCTCCGATTTTAACGCCCAACAACAGGATTCGTCACAGTCACTAACTCTTTCATCGTACCAAATTTCAGCTTAATACCTTGAAAATTGCGACCAGTACTTAGCTAAACGCAAAAATGTCACACACAATGGACATTTTCAGGGCCCCAAAAAAAGAAAACGGTGAGAGATATCAAAAAATCTTTTTGAGTAAAAAAGTTGCATACCGCGGAGATCTTACACCTGTACATTTATCATTATTCGATACGACCAACCGTTTCCGAGATATATCGCTTCCAAAAAACAGTTAGAAATTCTGGGCCCCCAAAAAGGATCCGGCCCTGCACCGATTTTAACGCCCAACAACAGGATTCGTCACAGTCACTAACTCTTTCAGCGTACTGTCCCCGTTTACCCGGATAGTAGGCTGTCAGATATCCGCCCCCTCAATCGGATTGCCAACAATCAGTCGCACCGGCTCAGCTACATCAATGAAAATGGCACTGACAGATACTATCGAGATATGAGCACAGAAGTTCACCGGAAATTATTGTGGAACACACCAAAATAGACGGGGGTTCATACTTACCGTTACTTACCTCTTAAAAATAATCTCGGGGTTTGAGTTGACAACAGGATCACTAAAGTCTGTTCACACAATAACCTCCACCATGACATTTAAAAATGAACCAAAACGAAGACGAGAACTTTGAACCGTACAAAAGCTTTATTTCAAATAAAGGGTATGATTTTAATAACACAACAGAATACACGTGGCTATCAGTAGCCCATGTCAATCTGACTACGTCCTCCTATAGGACTTGCAAAGTTATCATAGAACATGATATAAAACATATTAGCTCCCACGAGCTCCAAATAACGTAATATTCATAACACAATTGGATTGGAAAGGAAGTGAGGACGAGACATATATAGAGCACTTGGTTTCCTTTTAATAAACATGACAATTGTATTTATAGTCGCAAGGCCAGAGTGTGGACGACCTCACCCGCTGATAACCAGTTGTTGGGACAGCTGCAAGCTACCCTCCAACCTGTCGCATACTTGTCAAATGGACTCCCTTCTCACATGCTACGTTACGTAAGAATACAGCTCTCTCTCAGGCTTTAAATGTCCGCAATACAACTCAAATATATATATTTACGCAAATCTTTCAAATACTTTGCTCACATCCTACTGGATTATTATGATAATTCCTGAACTTGTTAAGTTCTCATCCAAATGTTTAATAAGCTCTTAAATGTTTATAACAAAATTACATAAATTATTTATAACAATTAGAAATTGTTTATAATAATTGTCAATGACAATAAAAATATTTAAACACGCCTTTAACATCACTTTCGTTCCACATTATTTTCAAAAATATTTACAGGAATTATTTACAATATTAACATTTAAATTGTTTAAATTATTAATTTAAGAAATACATTAACCACAGGTTCATCCGGTTGGTAATTTCATAATCGTGTTTAATATAATCGACCAATGAAGGTTAGTTATACATATTAATGTCACAATCTGGTTTAATAAAGGTTTTAATAATTATTTGTGACGGTAATCTTCATTCAAAATCTTATCTCAAATTCTTTCAAAACTCTTGTTAATTATAACAGTAAATTCACTTGATTAATTTTCAACGAACTATGACAATTCACTCCAGCGGAAAATACTTCGCTAACACAATAATGCACAAACTGCATTATAATTAAGCCCAAAATTCATCATATATTAATCTATATGGCATCAAAAACTTCTACCGAACTTACACAAACTTCCACAAATAATTCTTTATCATTAATTCCTGTGGGAACCTCCTTCATATTCAAGGGCATTATACATCAGCGACTTTCAACACGTGCGCTGCACTAGCGATTATACATCCATAGTTCCACTTAAAAATTCTTATAATCATTAATTGTTTCAAAACTGTTTTCATTTAACCTTCGTGGATTTCATTCATGAACCGAAATGAAGTCAAAATTTGCCAATCACAAACAAATTTAATAGTGAATACGCTTATATACGCCTGTCTGGTCTATCAAAATTTAAGATTAACATCTTAAAAGAATTGTAGTATAAAAATACTATCATCAAAAAGTGCGACTAAAACTGCAAAGTAGTCGAATAGAATCCAATTAGACTGGGGAATGCAAACATCATTATATAAATCTCTAATTGAGAAAAACTCCTAACAAAAGTTCTTGACTTTAATGCATTCAATAATTCATTATTAAAGTTCATCTTTCACAAAAATGTCTATGATGCAATGATCGTTCATAACTGACGATAAATGTCTGTGTTGCAATCAATTCAAATAACGACTAGTATTTCCAAGATCGTCGACAACGCAAGAGATTTTAACGCTCTAAAATCATTTAAATGTTCTTCCTTCTTGATGATGACAGAAAATTGGTCAAAGTAATTAAACTGGGGTAGAATTAATTTAATAAAGTGACACGCTGTCTGAATTTAAATCTGCTATAAAAATCATTAACTTACAGTCAAATCGTGACCACAAAAATATTAATTACTGAAAAATCTAAATATCAGTCTCAACTGATCCAAAATCGTTTAACTATGCCCATGACATAACAATGTCTTAATAAATCGTCGAAAAAGGCATAACTCATCAATATGTACTGAGAATAGGAATCTCAACAAGAAAATAGGGCAAAATACATGAGGACAAAAATATGGGAAAAATATTTGCTCAAACATTGCTAAGAAACTCAAATACAATAAACGTTCACGACTACCTTATCTGCCGATTGACGTTCCAGAGGAAAATTCCCCAAAGAAGACTGCTGATGGATCCATTTCACCAAGTTAAAGCTGAGCTCCATCCTCGAAATAGGAAATAGCACCCTCGGAGAATCGAACTGCTTCCTTCTCCGTAAATCGCTCTGCTCCGTAAAGACGAATAGACATCCTTCCGGCAATAATCTTCTTTGTGCGTCGGGATAACCCTGACCTCTGTTGAAAAATTCCCTGAAGTTCCAGTAGACAATCGCCATGAAGTTTTGGTAGAAATTTCCGAAGAAATATTCATGTTCAATGAGTATGTAATAGATTTCATTGCTGTTGGATAGTATTCAGCCTTTAATCACGAAACATTGGTGTAGATGGTATTCACCACATGTTCGCTTGTGTGGAATAGCAATTAGCGAAGTTCCATGTTGCTATCTTACTCCGTTGAAATATGCCCCAATCGCATTAAGTCCTTTAGCCTTCCATTTTCTCTTCGGTTGTAGTAATAGAAGAACAAACTGCCTTATTAAATTGCTCCATTATACTGTAGTGTTGTGTAACAAAAGCAATCTGGAGTCTCCCTATTTCACTAGCAGCGTCAGCCGTGGCGTAAATTCTGGCGATACAATAGTGCTTCTCAGGTGGCGAGATAATCACTTTTGTCAGTCGTCGAAACTTGCTAATATCTTTCAAACTAATCGCTCGAAATTGTTCAGCTTTTCTATATTACTTCATGTAGCACTGCACAATAGAATTAGCTTATTGGTGACCGCTAACTGTTCAAAGCTAAACTTGTAGAAGCGTTCTAAGGTCCGTTTTAACTTCACCTAGTTTGACTTGGATCTCGTTAATGCAGTGGCTTCCCCACGCGTTATAAAAACGACTCTTTTCACACTTTTCACTATATATGACTATATAAGAAAGAGCTTTCACAATTGGACTTCGATGATCTGAGAATGAGATCTGAGAATGATCGGAGAATGAGCGAATGAGGCTCCTCTCTTCTGCGCAAGCCCTTTTATTAACTTCACGAGGGGCGTTTCCATCCCTTCCATAGCGTGATACTGCGTCATCGCTAAAAGTTCCAACTTCGTCAATACATGACGGATTTTCAAAATTCAAAAACTGAAAATAAATTTCACCAAAATTCCAAATCAATGCCTCTACTGCAAATGGATTTCCACAATTCTGCATTCCAAAAGCATTAAAAATACCATAGTTTCAGCAATCTCCGTCTTCCTTTAAACTATCGTTCATTGGTTCAAGCCTCCCCTCCAATAGCATAGTTTCTTCCTCAGCAGAATTCCTCGTTTCCTGCGACTGCGACGTAAATCTCGGAAACTTCTCGACTCAATGCTGACGTCACTGAGAATCTCAGCTCAAGTTGCCTGCTGGCATAACGTTTACGTCATCCGTGCTTACGTCATGACTACCCACGTCATAACTATGACAGCCATAACTCTCATTATAATTTTCCAACATAGCCACCGTGGTCTCTATATAATTCAATTACGGGGGCAGTACCAAATTTCAGCTTAATACCTTGAAAATTGCGACCAGTACTTAGCTAAACGCAAAAATGTCACACACAATGGACATTTTCAGGGCCCCAAAAATGAAAACGGTGAGAGATATCAAAAAATCGTTTTGAGTAATAACGTTGCATACCGCGGAGATCTTACACCTGTACATTTATCATTATTCGATACGACCAACCGTTTCCGAGATATATCGATTCCAAATAACAGTTAGAAATTCTGGGCCCCCCAAAAAGATCCGGCCCTGCACCGATTTTAACGCCCAACAACAGGATTCGTCACAGACACTAACTCTTTCACTGTACCAAATTTCAGCTTAATATCTTGAAAATTGCGACCAGTACTTAGCTAAACGCAAAAATGTCACACAATGGACATATTCAGGGCCCGAAAAAAAGAAAACGGTGGGAGATATCAAAAAATCGTTTTGAGTAAAAAAGTTGCATACCGCGGAGATCTTACACCTGTATATTTAACGTTTTTCAATACGACCAACGGTTGCCGAGATATATCGATTCCAAAAAAAGTTTGAAATTCAGGGCCCCCCAAAAAGATTCGGCGTTGCACCGTTCTTAACGCCCGACAACAGATTTCCTCACAGAGCCCAACTCTTTCACAGCTCCAAATTTCAGCTCGATATCTTGAAAATTTTGACCTGTGCTTCGCTAAACCCAAACATTTCACGCACAATGGACATTTTCAGGGCCCCAAAAAACGAAAACGGTGAGAGATATCAAAAAATCGTTTTGAGTACAAAAGTTGCACCCCGTGGAGATTTTACACCTGTACATTTAACGTTCTTCGATACGACCAACAGTTTCCGAGATATATCGATTCCAAAAAAAAGTTTGAAATTCAGGGCCCCCAATAAGATCCGGCCCTGCACCTTTTTTAACGCCCGACAACAGACTTCCTCACAAGGTCCAACTCTTTCACAGGTCAAAATTTCAGCTCGATATCTTGAAAATTGCGACCTGTACTTCGCTAAACCCAAAAATTTCACGCACAATGGACATATTCAGGGCCCCCAAAAACGAAAACGGTGGGAGATATCAAAAAATCGTTTTGAGTAAAAAAGTTGCATACCGCGGAGATCTTACACCTGTATATTTAACGTTTTTCAATACGACCAACAGTTTCCGAGATATATCGATTCCAAAAAAAAGTTTGAAATTCAGGGCCCCCAATAAAATCCGGCCCTGCACCTTTTTTAACGCCCGACAACAGAATTCCTCACAGGGTCCAACTCTTTCACAGGTCAAAATTTCAGCTCGATATCTTGAAACTTGCGACCTGTACTTCGCTAAACCCAAAAATTTCACGCACAATGGACATTTTCAGGGCCCCCAAAAACGAAAACGGTGGGAGATATCAAAAAATCGTTTTGACTTAAAAAGTTGCACACCGCGGAGATCTTACACCTGTACATTTAACATTTTTCGATACGACCAACCGTTTCCGAGATATATCGATTCCAAAAAACAGTTAGAAATTCAGGGCCCCCAAAAAAGATCCGGCCCTGCACCGATCTTAACGCCCAATAATAGGATTTGTCACAGTCACTATCTCTTTCACCGTACCAAATTTCAGCTTAATATCTTCAAAATTGCGACCAGTACTTAGCTAAACGCAAAAATGTCACACAATGGACATTTTCAGGGCCCGAAAAAAAGAAAACGGTGAGAGATATCAAAAAATCGTTTTGAGTAAAAACGTTGCATACCGTGGAGATCTTACACCTGTACATTTATCATTATTCGATACGACCAACCGTTTCCGAGATATATCGATTCCAAAAAGCAGTTAGAAATTATGGGCCCCCAAAAAAGATCCGGCCCTGTACCGATTTTAACGCCCAACAACAGGAATCGTCACAGTCACGAACTCTTTCATCGTACCAAATTTCAGCTTAATACCTTGAAAATTGCGATCAGTACTTGGCTAAACGCAAAAATGTCACACACAATGGGCATTTTCAGGGCCCCCCCCCCCAAAAAAAAAACGGTGAGAGATATCAAAAAATCGTTTTGAGTAAAAAAGTTGCATACCGCGGAGATCTTACACCTATACCTTAAACATTTTTCGATACGATCAACCGTTTCCGAGATATATCGATTCCAAAAAAAGTTTGAAATTCAGGGCCCCCCAAAAAGATCCGGCCCTGCACCGATCTTAACGCCCAATAATAGGATTTGTCACAGTCACTAACTCTTTCACCGTACCAAACTTGAGCTTAATATCTTGAAAATTGCGACCAGTACTTAGCTAAACACAAAAATGTCACTCACAATGGACATTTTCAGGGTCCCAAAAAAAGAAAACGGTGAGAGATATCATAGAATCGTTTTGAGTAAAAATGTTGCATACCGCGGAGATCTTACACCTGTACATTTAACATTTTTCGATACGACCAACCGTTTCCGAGATATATCGATTCCAAAAAACTGTTAGAAATTCAGGGCCCCCAAAATATCCAGCCCTGCACCGATTTTAACGCCCTACAATAGGATTCGTCACAGTCACTAACTCTTTCACCCTACCAAATTTCAGCTTAATATCTTGAAAATTGCGACCAGTACTTAGCTAATCGCAAAAATGTCACACACAATGGACATTTTCAGGGCCCCAAAAAAAAGAAAACGGTGAGAGATATCAAAAAATCGTTTTGAATAAAAAAGTTGCATACCGCGGAGATCTTACACCTGTACATTTAACATTTTTCGATACGACCAACCGTTTCCGAGATATATCGATTCCAAAAAACAGTTAGAAATTCAGAGCCCCCATAAAAGATCCGGCCCTGCAACGATTTTAACGCCCAACAATAGGATTCCTCACAGTCACTAATTCTTTCACCGTACCAAATTTCAGCTTAATATCTTGAAAATTGCGACCAGTACTTAACTAAACGCAAAAATGTCACACACAATGGACATTTTCAGGGCCCCAAAAAAAAGAAAACGGTGAGAGATATCAAAAAATCGTTTTGAGTAAAAAAGTTGCATACCGCGGAGATCTTACACCTATACCTTTAACATTTTTCGATACGACCAACCGTTTCCGAGATATATCGATTCCAAAAAACAGTTAGAAATTCAGGGCCCCCAAAAAAGATCCGGCCCTGCACCGATTTTAACGCCCAACAACAGGATTCGTCACAGTCACTAACTCTTTCATCGTACCAAATTTCAGCTTAATACCTTGAAAATTGCGACCAGTACTTAGCTAAACGCAAAAATGTCACACACAATGGACATTTTCAGGGCCCTTAAAAAAGAAAACGGTGAGAGATATCAAAAAATCCTCTTGAGTAAAAAAGTTGCATACCGCGGAGATCTTACACCTATTCTTTTAACATTTTTCGATACGACCAACCGTTTCCGAGATATATCGATTCAAAAAAAAAAAAGAATGAAATTCAGGGCCCCAAAAAAAGGTCCGGCCCTGCACCGATTTTAACGCCCAACAACAGGATTCGTCACAGTCACTAACTCTTTCATCGTACCAAATTTCAGCTTAATACCTTGAAAATTGCGACCAGTACTTAGCTAAACGCAAAAATGTCACACACAATGGACATTTTCAGGGCCCCAAAAAAAGAAAACGGTGAGAGATATCAAAAAATCGTTTTGAGTAAAAAAGTTGCATACCGCGGAGATCTTACACCTGTACATTTAACATTTTTCGATACGACCAACCGTTTCCGAGATATATCGATTCCAAAAAACAGTTAGAAATTCAGGGCCTCCCAAAAAGATCCGGCCCTGCACCGATTTTAACGCCCAACAATAGGATTCCTCACAGTCACTAATTCTTTCACCGTACCAAATTTCAGCTTAATATCTTGAAAATTGCGACCAGTACTTAGCTAAACGCAAAAATGTTACACACAATGGACATTTTCATGGCCCCAAAAAATGAAAACGGTGAGAGATATCAAAAAATCGATTTTATTAAAAAAGTTGCATACCGCGGAGATCTTACACCTGTATATTTAACATTCTTCGATACGACCAACCGTTTCCGAGATATATCGATTCCAAAATAAAGTTTGAAATTCAGGGCCCCCAAAAATGATTCGGCCCTGCACCGATCTTAACGCCCAACAATAGGATTCGTCACAGTCACTAACTCTTTCTGCGTACCAAATTTGAGTTTAATATCTTGAAAATTGCGACCAGTACTTAGCTAAACGCAACAATGTCACACACATTGGACATTTTCAGGGCCCCAAAAAATTAAAACGGTGAGAGATATCAACAAATCGTTTTGAGTAAAAAAGTTGCATACCGCGGAGATCTAACACCTGTACATTTAACATTTTTCGATGCGACCAACCGTTTCCGAGATATATCGATTCCAAAAAAAAGTTTGAAATTCAGGGCCCCCAAAAAAGATCCGGCCCTGCACCGATTTTAACGCCCAACAATAGAATTCGTTACAGTCACTAACTCTTTCACCGCACCAAATTTCAGCTTAATATCTTGAAAATTGCGACCAGTACATAGCTAAACGCAAAAATGTCACGCACAATGGACATATATCGATTGGGTTCGAACCCACTATCTCTCGAATGCATGTTCACAGCTGCGCGCCCCTAACCACATGGCTAACTCACTACAATATTAAAAATATTAATCTAAACAAAACAACAAGAATAGAATTGAAAGAAACTAAATTATAGCCTAACTAATAAAAAAGTGATGTTCAACAGTATTGCTGACGTGAAAATTGTTATCATCGTTAGCATACATCCGAGAAGGAAGGAAAGGTTGTGCTCTCGACATCTGTCAATCAGTAATGCGTCATATCACAACGAAATGAATGTCGTTATTGGTTCTCTTCGCGTACGGTATCCTTAATACTGGTCCAATCCGTTAACACCTACAAAACTGCTCCTTCCTGTGCGTGTTCTACTTCAGGTAGCTGCTGGGGTTTGTGTTGTCTCGCTAACTTATGAAAGGACAGTACTCGAAGCGGGTGAACATAACGTATGACGTCAGCGCTACCTCTGCCTAGAGTTAGCAACACTGTCGCCATAAGGCTCCACAGTCTTTTCTAAACGCTGAATGCTCCATAGTAGTTCCCTTTATCACCGTACAAAATTCCAGGGTGATATCGGGAATAGTTTCGGAGATATTGAATGCTGGTGAAATAATTCGCACAGCCGCCATGTTGGATTGGTGACACGTAACAAAATTTGAGGGGCACCGTCGGGGGCGTCGGGAATAGTGCTATGAACTTACCTAGTTTCATTGAAATCGCTCCAGCCGTTTGGAAGTTTTTAGGGGACACTAACACACGCACACACACACGGACAAAAGGTGATATCATAAGCTACAAGTAGTTCTGTGAAGAACTATACAGCCTATTTTCATATAACCTGCTTATGTAAAATGCCACTATCAACATACAAAATTTCAGTTTGATTGCTGTAATAGATTCGTAGATATTGAGAACCGACTAAATATTTCGGATGGTCGCCATGTTGGATTTTATATATGTAGGTCCTAGAGTTATTTACTGTTACATGAAGATTACTGTGTACGTGTAGCATTCAAACTTCAATCGCATGATTAGGACACAAGAAGTAACAAGGAGATTTTAAAATTTCGCACAGCTGCCATCTTGTGGTTAAGGAAACAATTGAAATAAATTAGTGGATTAATATTCGTATAAGGATTTACTGTACCAAGTTTCACTGCACTCGGATGGTTAAATTGCGAAAAACGCCCATGTGCATATTTATACTTCGCGTCGCCGCCATGTTAGATTTGTGATCGCCAGGTTATTTAAAGACATAAAGGTGAACTTAAGTTCATAGCCCCTATGAACATAAAACATTCAGTTTGATTGCTATAATAGATTCGTAGATATTCAGAGCCGTCTAAATATTTCTGATGGTCGCCATGTTGGATTTTTAAGTGTATAGGTCATAGAGTCATGTACCATTAAAGGAAAATTATTGCGTAGGTTCATTATTCAAACTTTCACTTCGATCGCATGATTACGACACAAGAAATAAAAACTTAATTTTAAAATTCGCACAGCCGCCATCTTCTGGTTATGTAAACAATTGAACTAAATTAGATACCAGTTCATTGCAATGTGTATAAACATTTCCTGTACCACATTTCATTGCGTTTGGAACATTAAATCGAGAGAAAGGTCTATTTAAAATATTCAAATTCGCTTGGCCACCATGTTCATTTTGTATTTAACCGGTTTTTGAAAGTCTTATAGATAAACTTCTAGTAGTGCCCTTTATCTCCGTACAAAATTTCAGGGTGATACCGCTAATAGTTTCAGAGATATAGAATGCCGGTGAAATATTTCGCACATCCGCCATCTTGTGGTTATGTAAACAATAGACCGAAGTTAGATGTCGGTGCATTACAATGTGTATAAACATATACTGTACCAAGTTTTATTGCGTTTGGTTGGTTAAATCGCGAGAAACGTCTATTTAAAAGTCGCAAATTCGCGTGGCCGCCATGTTGGTTTTGTTGTTACCAGTTTTTCAAAAGTCACATAGGTGAACTTCAAGTAGTTTCCTTTATCACCGTAAAAAATCCAGGGTGATATCGGGAATAGTTTCGGAGATATTGAATGCTGGTGAAATATTTCGCACAGCCGCCATGTTGGAATGGTGAGACGTAACAAAATTTGAAGGGCACGGTCGGGGTCGCCTGGAATAGTGCTATGAACTTATTGAGTTTCATTGAAATCTCTCCAGCCGTTTAGATTTTATTAGGGGGGGGGACACACTCACACCTCACACACACACACGGACAAAAGGTGATTTCATAAGCTTATTTTTTCAAAATTGAATATAGGCTAAAAAGAGAAATCAAAAGTAAACTTAACCAGTATTGTGCAACTAGACTGTAGGTACAACTCAAGAGCAGACAATTAACGACAAGTAAGGAAGTCTTGGGAAGACTTACGAAAAAGATAAAAGTAATGTCTACTTCCGAAAACGACCAACACTGAAGTCCCCAAAAGAGAGTTCCGCGACAACGATGATGTTATGAAATCCCAGGAGGGCGGACAGAGGGTTGAGGGTGGCAGAGAGGGGGAGCGTTGCTCAGAAGCAGAGGAGGAAAAGAGGGGGTGACATCAAAATATGCAACACGGTGAAGGCCTGAGAAGAGAACGCGAAAATTATCGAAAAATAAAAGGACATGAAAAATGCCTGAAATTACATTACATTGAGAGAATACGAAACGAATTAATACAATAAGGATTGAAAGTATGCTTAAAAAATAGGCTTGACCCAAAACAAAATGTGGATCCATCACGACACATGACGCAAGGAATAATGTGACCACCGTCAACATATATTACAAAAATAAAGGGAACGCATTAGCAGGAGACATGAACACACGTTCAGTAATCCCTGTGATACAGTTCGCATAACAAAAGGCTCAGTAGCGACCAATCAAACACACAGGATGCCTCAGGCGAGGACATCTCCGTTCGTGGCACAGAAAAGTGCACCGGAGCAAAAGCAGACGTAAGCCTCAATGACGTACAGCATTACTTTCAACTGCGAGAGATTCAACTTAAATAACTTACAAAAAGGACGGAAGACAAAATCAAAACACATTTCACCACATTGAAACAACGTAAGAAAATGAGGATGTGGGTTCACGGATAGAGTTCAAAACATCATAGGAAAACGAAAATTAAATCAAAATGGTTATACAGAAATTTAAAACAACTGCATGTCAGTTAATTTAAAGAATCGAGTCGTACTCACGTTAGTTGCAATAGGGGCGGGCTGGAAGTCCGACACACTCACACTACTGCTTACCTGATGGCAGGACCCTTCTCTTTTCCAGAGTGGAGAGAAGCCTTCTCTTTCCAGAGAGGACAGAAGCCTTCGCAAAACATAAATGCGTACACAAGAAGTTGCATCTCCTTTCCAAGACATGGGGTGGGGGGAGGGGAGCCAATGGCGAATACATTGCCTAACAAATCGCAATGCTCTGGCCAATAGGGAAATAGACAGAAAGAGTGCATAAATAGGGGCAAAACATTATACCACATGGGATCATGTTACACCGTAACAAGTGCGTTTACAAAAATTATGGGACGCAGTACATGTGACAAAGAAAAAAGTGTCACAACTGGAAAAATAATAATAATAATTATAATAATAATAAAGTCGCTACAAAAAATGATTTAGAGGATGGCTCTCCTTAAAGGTAATGCCACTCTTCGAATGTCATCAGGCTATCATGGCTCAGTCTAGTGCTCTCTAACATTTCTGATATCCTCTCCAATTAACCACGGAACACCACAGTGTGGTGTTAGTGACCCGCGAAAAACAAACAATTGCTAAGACGCTACTAAGACATTGAGATCTGTCAGCGTACGAGAACATTCTTGAGACAGTAATAAATATATGTCAGGGTAGTAGAGACCCCAGTGTGGTATTTACGCTTGTCTTTTCCTGGTGTGGCATAACACCCCGCTACTGCTGCAGTTCTTGATAGCTAATTGACGAGGTGCGATGAACTTCCTTAGTGTTAGAAACGGTGTGAGAAATGGCTAATTCCAAGATAGGACTGTCTGATAATCATATTAATTTATTCTCAAATATGCTTTAATCTACTGAATGTAAACTGTTTGCAATAAATGAAGCCATGTCCCTTTAGTGAATTTCAATGTCTCTTCTTTTATTCCATCCAACATAATTTCTTCTTCCGCTCTTTGGCATTTATCTTGTAAAACCAATTGTTAATTTATCTGCCAATAAATGTAATTATTTTCATTTCCAGCGGTAAACGAGACACTTGTCATAATTCCTTTATCCTAGACATTATTGAGTCCAACGTTTTAAAATTGTGTTACTGTAAACATTCGATTGACGTTAATCTCAGGCCCTAGTGGAGGGATATCTATAGCAGAAAACACCGTTGCATGCCGTCTTGATGTCACTCCATCATAACTATCCTTTTGCGTACCGCCGAGTCTGTGATTGGACGATGAGTTGGTGGCATAAGGTGGTAGTTGTTCTCACATTGCATGACATGCAGGTGGTAAAACCTTCATTCTTCGTTGTTTACAAATGAGTTAATATATGTGTAAAGATCATTCCTCCCTAAATTTTACTGCTCATGAAGAACATGTATGCGGCTCCTAGCTACGATGGATTATCCAGTATGTGTTTAAATTTTCTTTCGTAGTTCAGTTCTCCCTCACATGGCTTTCACTAACAATTCCTTTTTTAAATATACACATAACAAAGCGTTTTGCATATTGCCGTGGTGTAAAGTGAAAACGGACTTATTTATTAAGCAATGTACAATTCTGCTCTACACAATTGAGATCGGGAGCATAGGCAGACCATCCATTCTGTGAATAACAATCTCCTGAAGAATGGCATTAACCTCTGGGCAGCTCAGATTCATCGCCCATGAAAGTGAAATTCAGGCCGAATTATCAGCATAGACTATGACTACAGGTGCCAGAATAGTATTCCTGTAACGTGTGCCTGACATACGCCCTGGCATATACACAATAAGGGTTGGACGACCATACATGATGCATCCCAAAACACTGACTCAACTCCTCTGATGGTATCAGTCTCGGAAGTATTGGTTTTGCATACCTTCATTGGGTCGTATACACACTCGTACAGATCTATCCTCATTGACATAGGCGAGTATTCGCAACCGATACACACGGAAGGAAGAACGACGAATGGGTTTGAGACCACTTGGCTAGCAATATGCAAACTCTTTTCCAATGTAAGTACATTTTGTTTGTACTACATGAATGTGGGTTCAGGGCTTTAGGCCACTATGAATTAAGAGGTGCCTCTTCAAAGACTCATTCCCAGAGAAAACTGCACGTTATGATACGGTTCTAAGGCCACTTTTGATAAACACGTGTTTCTTCAAACTGCTTTTCTCAGGAAATGTTGCTCCACATGTGCCACCGGAATGGAGCTATAGACCACTATGGAACATCATGTTTCTTCAAATTACCTTCCTTGGTAAAGATTGCACCGCATACGATATATGAATGTACCTTTAACCCACCATGGATCAACATTTGTTTCATCAAATGATGTACCACATTAATGTGCCTTTAGACCACTCTCGATTAAAAATGTGCAGCTTAAAATTCCTATTCTCAGAAATGTTTCTTCCACACGTACTACATGAATGTTGCGTTAGACAAGTATGGATCAATATGTGTGAGTACAAAAGAGCCTTTCGAGTAAAGCATGCATCGTATGTATTCCATAAATTTGGCTTTGGACAAAAATGGATTAAGGTATGTTTCTTTTAACTTTTCCCAGGAAACATAACTCAATTTGTATTACAAGAGAGTGGCATCAGCCCACTATGGATAAAGATAAGTGTTAACAAATGACTTTTGGGTATAAGTTTATTCCGCAGGTACCAGAGGAATAGGTCTTTAGAGCACTATGGACAAGCAAGTTATCGTTCAAAGCCCCTTTATGAGCAAATTTTCTCCGCATCTATTAAATGACTATGGCATTAGACCACTATGAATGAAACGTGTCTCTGCAAGTGACTATTGTAGGAAAATTCCTCTCCGCACTTACTACTAAATAGGGATGTAATTCACTATGGGTCAGCTTGTGTGTGTTCAAATGTTGCTTTTGAGAACATTTACTTCGCAATACACGTACGTCTCCTTAATGAAGGCTTTAGTTCACAATGGATCAACATATGTCTCTTTAAACTTCCTTTCTCAGTGAACTTGGTTTCACATGTATTACAGGAATATGGCTTGAGACCACTATGTATTACAGAATGTTTCCTTAAACTCCCCTTTTGAGTGAAATTGACTCCGCATGTATTACATGAATAAGGCTTTAGACCAGTATGGATCATCATGTGTGTCTTCAATGTACTTCTATGAGTAAACTTAGCTCCACATATAATACATGAGTGTGGCTTTAGGCCACTATGAATCAACATGTGCTCCTGCAAATGGTTTTTATCCTTAAACGTAGCTGCACATATACTACAAGGGTGCGTTTTCAGTCCACTATGAATCAACATGTGTTTCTTCAAAGTTGATTTCTGAGTAAATTTAACTCCGCATTGAGCACAGGAATAGGGCTTTAGACCACTATGGATCAACAAGTGTCTGTTCAAATCACATTTGTGAGTGAATTTTGCTCCGCATGTACAGCATAAGTGTAACTTATGGCCACTATGGACCAGCATGTGTGACTGCAGATTACATTTTTTAGAAAAGCTTGCTTGGCATGAATTACATGAATATGGCTTTAGACCGGTATGATTCAAAACGTGTCTCTTCAAGTGAATTTTGTAAGAAAATGCATCACCGCACATGCTACAAGGATAAGGCTTGAGAGCACTATGGATCAACATATGTCTCTTTAAACTTTGTTTCAAAGTAAACTTAGCTCCACATGTATTACATAAATGTGCATTTAGACCACTATGCGTCAACATATGTTCCTGCAAATGTTCCTCATTCGTAAACTTTTTATCGCATAAATTACTTGTATATGGCCTTAGTCCAGTATGGATCAACGCATGCCTTTTCAGTATGTTTTGTTCCCTAAATGTTGCACCGCACGTATGACACAAATAGGGCCTTACTCCACTATGGATCAAAAGGTGTCTCTTTAAATGATCTTTTCGCAAATAGTTTGCTCCGCATGCTTCGCATATGTATGACATCATACCGCTTTGAGTTGACATTCCTTTCATGTTAATATCATGATTGAGTGAGGCTCGAACTGGATCTCTTGTAGGTGTGTATTCCGGTCTGTGAAAGATAGGATGTTTCAGTGGAGAATTTCTAATGCTAGCACTAAGTAAATAGCCACTATCATCAGAATATCAAAAATCACACAGCACTATCAAATAAGGATAAGTAAGGAATAATCATCTCTATCTAAAATCTTCTATTATTTCATTTCACCCTTATTCGTAGGTATGGATATAAAAGCCTAAAAATAATGCATCTTATGATGATCGAAACTAGAATTTTTAACCTAATGGAATTTGCATTAGGGTTAGCGAATATCACCCTATACAATTTTGGGAACAATCGTAATGGCTGTCTGAAAGGCATTTAATTCCGCTATGTTTGATGATCAAGAGAAACAGAATAATACCTTTGCCAACAAGAGATCGCTAAAAATGTTAAAAGTTAACTAGTGGATTTTCCCTGGTAAATACACACGAAGGCTTCGACGACAACACATGATCCCACTCCAAAATAAGAGGAGGAGTTCGAATGTGTCCGTTATTATACAACATTTACACGGGTGCTGTATTTCGGGCAGTAGATGATACAGCGGTGAGAATCAAGGTCGACAGGGAACTAATGCGTACACTGAGATATGCAGGCAACACAGTTCTTCTGGCCAGTAGTATTGAAATCCTACAGCTATTCATTAATAAGCTTCATATAGTTGGAGTAGAAATGGTTTTATCGATCAACACAAAGAAAACAAAATTAATGGTTATCGGTCATACAAGGGTTGAAGTATTTTGACGCTGAAAGGACAACAAATCCAACAAGTTGACAAATTAAGGACCTTGATCGTAGCCTTTCAGAGGATTTGAATCCAGATTTTGAAACTAAGACCCGTACAGAAATAGCAAGGTCAACTTTCAGAAAATATGAGAGCTTTATTGTGTGATGATGTCTTAAATTTAAAACTAAGACAGCGTATTGTGAAATGTTATGTTTGGTCCACCTTGCTTTATGGAGTAGAAGCTTGGAAATTAAAATCGTCCTCCATTAAAAGGCTTGAAGCTCTGGAAATGTGTTACCATAGAAGGATGCTGAAAACCCTAGCATTGATCGCATCTCAAATAAGCAGGTACTGCGGAGAGAAAACTCGAAGTCGGAGCTGTTATTACCATCAAAAGTAGGAATATTGCATACCTTGGTCTTGAGTAACGTGGTGCATAATACGCAATATTACACCTCCTTTTAAAGGGCAATATTGACGGGCATCGAAAAACAGGCAGGTAAAAGACGTCTTGACAGCGTAATCTGGACTGGACTGGCACAAAAAACGATTGAATTACACCGTGTTGCTGAGGATAGACGAACGATATCCATTTTGATCGCCAACGTGCGGGAGATTGAGCAGGGCATATAGAAGGAGATGAAGAAGAACTCGTATCTACCCTTCAATGGTGTATGTTCGTGCAGTCAATATACATGGGTTGGTTTTTTAGTTTTGGCACCTTAGTTATAACTGGATTTATAACTAACTTAGATGGTTCCAAGTTTCACAGGCCCTCGATGTAGTCCCCACCGTTGCGTAAAACGTGTTCCCAGCGATGCGGAAGTCGTTGGATCACTTTGGCACTGCCCAATCTATTGATGGTACGAAGAGAGCGCTTGGCAGCCTGCTTAACGTCTTCAATGGTACGGAAGCGCTCCCCGCGCATTGTCATCTTCATCTTCATCTTCGGGATGAGATCATATTCGCAGGGACTGATGTCGGGAGAATATAGGGGGTGATAGAGGACCCCCCAGCCCCAGCGATCGAACAATGCCGACACAACGCCTGTTGTGTGTTCCCTAGCATTGTCATGCAGAACGATGGGTGGTGTAACCATGTGGTGGCGGCGTTTCCTTCTCAGAGCTCCTCGGAGATGGTCTTGCAGAAACGAACAATAGTACGCCTCATTAACTGTTTGCCCTCGGGGAACAGTATGGTGAATGATCACACCATTCCAGTCATAGGCAAGAATCAACATTACCTTCCCATTGGTGGGGGTTGGTCGAACTGTTTGTTTCCGTGGTGATCCGTGGTGCGGCCACTCGTTCGATTGGCGTTTTAACTGTGGCTCATAAGATCTGGCCCACGTCTCGTCAATGGATATGATACGCCATAAGAAGGCCTCTCCTTCGCGCTCATAACGCTGCAAGTGCATTCGACAAACGTCATATCGCAGCCATTTGTGCATGTCGGTTAAGTCATGCGGAACCCATTTGGACGCCATCTTCCTCATTTTCAGTAAGTCTTTCAGGATGTGGAGGACAGTTGAATGCGACAGTCCGGTATCTTGCTCTAATTGACGAATCGTTACGTTCCGATCCACCTCTACTAACGCGGACACCATCTGTACATTGTCATCACTTACTGGTGGGTGACCAGATCGAGGCATGTGATCCACACGTTCGCGCCCATCTCGAAAGGCTGCAACCCATCTTGCTACCGTTCTGATCGGTAACGCAGCGGCAACGCACGCTTCCTGCAATCCTCGGTGACACTGTTTAGCACTGCGACTCCTAGCACACTGAATTTGTATCCACGTTCTCTGCTCCTGCTTGGAAAACATTGCGACTGCCTTTCGCGAGCGCTGGTCTCACACTACTCATCTAACAGGCTCGACTGCGCACGAGCGGTGGCGAGGACGGGCGAGGTCATGTGCTCTGAGGGAGGGGATGCAGGGCAGCAACCGTCAGTAAAAGTGGTAGCGCCCAATATTGTTGGAACGTGGCACTGAAGCATTGGGGCCAAAACTAAAAAGCAACCCATGTATATTAAACAGACATTATTGTTTAATATGCCGGAGATTATAGATAACAGTTCTTCCCGATGATCGCCTTAAACCTTATACAGCACGAAAAAAGTGATTGTGCTTTCAACAGGCAACATGGTCTCTCATCGTCTCGATAAAGAGAATAATTAAAAATCGGGTGCTGTTTAAATCTGGAGTACGAGCATTCAACTTTCATTTCTGTCACTTATTGCAATGCAAATTAGTCGTTACATGCTTTTCCTATAATGAGTTGCAATCACGGATTACGTTCGAAAAGAAAGGACTGTTCGAGGAACCGTTTAACGTATTGTCATTCTGTTTTCAAATTCTTAAATCGTATTAAGGGGCTCTTTACTTGGTCCATTTTGCTCCCAGCACTTGTGTATTTACCGAGATATTGGCAGCAAGTATGGTTTCTTAAATGGAAATATAATCATTCCATCGTCTAGAACAACTAACAAACAAGTGCCACGGTCCGTGATGTGCTTATTTTGCAAACTCGACGAGTACGTTTTGGGATATTAAAGATTTCAATATGTGTCGGCATTGGACAGAATGCGATGCACCAGCCGCTGGAATGTGGAGTGCATGATTCTCTTGCGTGACACACTCTTTGTTGACAAACTCACATACCGAATGTATTCCATTCATAGCATACTGTAATGTGTAGGCCTACATAATCAAAATCAAGACTCTTTTCCCCTCTCCACTTCGTCCTGAATCCTAGAGAAATATCTGAAAACACCTCAATGAAGAGGATAAATAAAGTACAGTGCTGGCGGACCTTCAACAATGACTTAATGTACATAATTATTAAAATAAAAAATGTAGCAAAACTCGCCCATTTAGTTCACTGCGAACGTCTCGTTTAATGTTAATTTTTATGAGTCCGGTTAATCAACAAACATTTTGAAAATGTACACATTACAGTAGGCATAGAATGGAATATACT
The DNA here is from genome assembly GCA_946902985.2 of Meconema thalassinum. Lineage (NCBI taxonomy): Eukaryota > Metazoa > Arthropoda > Insecta > Orthoptera > Tettigoniidae > Meconema > Meconema thalassinum. The sequence continues at coordinate 440,271,299 of OX336394.1, read as the reverse complement.
CAATATGCGTGTTTGTCAACAAGCAGTCGGTCATGGAAGAGAATCAGTCACTCCACTTTCCAGCGACTGACACATCGCTTTCTGTCCAATGCCGACACATATGGAAACCTTTAACAGCTCAAAAAGTACTGGTTGGATTTGCAAAATAAGCACATCACTGAACTTGTCACTTGATTCATAGTTGTTCCAGTGGGTGAAAATAGTATAGTCCCATTTAAAGTACCAAAGTTGCTACCAGTTTCTCGGTAAATACGTATGTGCTGGGGGCGAAATGGACCGTGCTGTATGAGCCCCGTAATACGATTTGAGAATTTGAAAACAGAGTGACGATATCTTAAAGGGTTCCGTAGATATTTGAGGGGGCCCTCTTAGCTTAATGCTCCAGTATTTATAATACTTACAACTTCAGGAAGAACACAAGATAATTTGCCAACAATAAAATTGATGGGCAGCATAAAATGTGCAATTTATAATACCATTTTTAGCCTATTTTCAATTTTGAAAAAATAGGCTTATGAGATCACCTTTTGTCCGTGTGTGTGTGCGTGTGTGTGTGTGTGCGTGTGTGGGTGATTCGTGTGTGTGTCCCCCCCTAATAAAATCGAAACGGCTGGAGCGATTTCAATGAAACTCGGGAAGTTCATAGCACTGTTCCCGGCGACCTCGACCGTGCCCTTCAAATTTTGTTACGTCTCTCCAATCCAACATGGCGGCTGTGCGAAATACTTCACTAGCATTCAATATCTCCGAAACTATTACCGATATCGCCCTGAAATTAAGTATGGTGATAAAGGGCACTACTAGAAGTTCACCTATGAGACTTTCAAAAACCTGGTGACTACAAAACCAACATGGCGGGCAGGCGAAGTTGAGACATTTAAATAGACTTTTCTCGTGATTTAACTACCTAAATGTAATGAAACTTGGTACAGCAAATGTTTATACACATTGTAATGCACTGGAGTCTAATTTAGTTCAATTGTTTACATAACCTCAAAATGGCGGCTGTGCGAAATATTTCACTGACATTCTATATCTCCGAAACTATTACAGATATCACCCTGCAATTTTGTACGGTGATAAAGGGTACTGATAAAGGTATACCTGTGTATATTTCATAAACCTGTAAAGTACGAAACTAACATGGCGACCAAGCGAATTTAAAATATTTTAATAGACTTTTCTCGTGATTTAACTCTCTGAGCGCAGTGAAATGTGGTACAGTAATTGATTTTGCAGATTGTAATGCATTGCCATCTAATTTAATTCAATTGCTTACATAACCTCAAGATGGCGGCTGTGCGAAATTTTAAAATTAAGTTTTAATTTCTTGTGTCGTAATCATGCGATCTAAGTGAAAGTTTGAATAATGAACCTAGGCAATAATTGTCCTTGAATGGTACATAACTCTATGGCCTATACACATAACACTCCTAAATGGTGAGCTCCCGAAATATTTAGACGGTTCTCAATATCTATGAATCTTTTACAGCAACCAAACTGAATTTTTTTATGTTCATAGAGACTATGAACATATGTTTACCTATAGGACTTTCAGGAACCTGGTGAGCACAAATCCAACATGGCGGCGACGTGAAGTATAAATATTTAAATGGACGTTTCTCGCGAATTAACTATCCGAGTGCCGTGAACGTTAAATGCTTATACAAATGTTGATCCACTGGCATCTAATTTATTTCAATGGTTTGCATTATCACAAGATGGCTGCTGTGCGTAATTTTAAAATCTCGTTTTTACTTCTTGTTGTCTAATCATGCGATTGAAGTTTGAATACCACACGTACACAATAATCTTAATGTAATAGTACAAAAATAAAAATCCAACCTGGCGACCATCTGAAATATTTAGACGGTTCTCAATATCTACGAATCTGTTACAGCAATTAAACTGAAATTTTGTATGTTGATTGTGGCAGTTAACATAAGTAGGATATATGAAAATAGACTGTATAGTTCTTCACGGAACTACATGTTTTACACGCGAATGGACCACTTAGAATCACGCTACAACTTCATTTCTTTTTCTTGGTGTGAAGTTTTCTCTGCACCCAATACTCCTTCATGCGTTCGCTGGCCTGTTTACGCTGTTCGTCCGTCCAGGCTCTTCCGGTCTTCTTAGGTTTCTTGCGGCTTGAATCCCTTCCAAATTACTCAATATGTTCCTAAATCTATTTCTGTCTAACAGTTGGTCTTCAGGGATGTTCAATCTTTCCATATGCTGTTGTGGTCTTCTTCCTCCAGAAGTAATCAAATATCCGTTTGGTGAGTCTATTTTGGTCCATTCTGCATAGATGTCCGAGAAACTTCAACCTCTTCTTCTTCTTCATAGTCTCAGAGTTTCTTTCTACTTTCTGGTAAACTTCTTCATTACTTCGAAGTTTCCATCCACTTTCGGTTTGAACAGCACCAATAATTTTTCTGAGGATTCTCCTTTCCAAAACCTCTAGTTTATCCAGCTTGTAGTTCATAGACAGACATTCACTGGCATAGAGACATTCTGTCTTCACCACGGTGTTGTAGTGTTTTATTTTGGCATTCCAGGATAGGCACTTTTTACTGTACATATTTTTTGTCAAGCCATATGCTCTCTCAATTTTTGAGATCCGATCTTCTATTGCATCTTTCTCTAGTCCATTCGCTTCTATGGTCTCGCCAAGGTACTTGAACTTTTTGACCCTTTTGATTCACCCTATCTCTGTTTCCAGAAAATGGTCCATCTTTGGAGTTAATCATGAATTTGGAATTCTCTGTTGAGATACTCAGTCCTGCTTGGGTAGCAATTCTTTCCAGAAGGTTAATTTTGAATGGTTGCGACCTCTGGACTTTCAGACAGAACAGCAAAGTCATCAGCAAAAGCTAGGCAGTTGATTTTAATCCCTCCTGATATTCTTCCTAGGCAGATCGGAGTTATCTTTTGGCGTTCATGTTCAGAGTTCCAATCTTTTCTAAGACACAGTTGAATATGAGTGGTGATAGACCATCACCTTGCCTCACGCCTGTCTTGATTTCAAACGGTTTTGACAAATGCCCCAAGAATTTCACCCTGGAAGTTGTATCTGTTAGGGTCTCTTTGATTATGTTTGCCAGTTTTGTTTTGACTCCAAATTCTTTAATGATCTTAAGCAAGGTTTCTCTGTCCACCGAATCGAAGGCTTTCTTGAAGTCTATAAACGATACCACTCAGCATTCTGTGGCGGAGTATTGACTTCAGGTTGAATATCTGTTCAATACAGGAGCGGCCTTTACTAAACCCCAGTTGTTCATCTAAAGTCGTCTCTATTCTATTCAGAGGATCTTATAGGCGATCGGTAGAAGAGACACACCCCTATAGTTGTTGACGTCCTATTTGTCCCCTTTCTATGTAGCGGATGTATGAGTGATGCTTTCCACTCTTCAGGTATTTTCTCCTTCTCCCAAATTTCACTGATGATATGGTGAAGTTCATCTAAGATTTCTGGTTCTGCCCATTTCAACATATCTGCCATTATCGAATCTTCTCCACTTGCTTTGTTCATTTTTAGGTTCCTGAGTGCTGCTTAGATTTCTTCCTTTGTTGGCACTTCGTCACCTTCTGGGGTTTCTGGTATGTCAGGAAATTCTAGTTTCGAAATTATGGAAAGACAGTTCAGGAGATTGTGGAAGTATCTGGCCAATAATTCGCAGTTTTCTTGGCTTTTGAGTCCAATTTTACCATTTTCATTTCTGAAGCTCAAACTTGGAGTTTGGTATCCTTTGAGTTTGCTATTGAAAGTCTGATAGAAATTTCTGGACGTGTTCTTATCGAAGTCACTCTGCAGGTTTTCGAGTTGTGCCTCTTCAAATGATCGTTTAGTCCTTCGGGATGTTCTGGATGTTTCTTTCCTCTGTTGTCTGAATTGTTCCATGTGTTCCGTTCTCTTGGAGGATTTCCATTTTCTCCATTTCTCGGATCTCTCCCTGAGAGCTTCTTCGCACTCTTCATTCCACCATAGTTCTCGTTTTATTTTAGCCTGTCCGAGTGATTTCATTCTTCTACTCCAGCATGATTAATCCCACTTATGTGGGGTCGCTGATGCGGATATTCCTCCTCCACGTTGTTCTATCCCAGACCATTTCCTCCACAAGCCCCCCGCTGTTTCATGCTTTCTTGAATGCTGTCCATCCATCGCCCTTTTGGCCGTCCTCGACTCCGTTGCCCTGGTGGAAGCATTTCCATCATCCTATTACCCACATAATCTTCATCTCTTCTCTTTACATGACCATACTACCTGAGGCCAGCTTTTCTGACTTTCTCAGAAACTTGCACCACGCTAAGTCGTCTCCTAATCACTTAATTTCTCACTTTGTCCAACTTTGTATGTCCACTTGCCCATCTCAGCATACGCATTTCTGCCACGTCCAGTTTTTCTGCCCATCTCCTTGTGATCTGCCAGGTTTCTGCCCCGTATATCATTGCTGGTCTCACCACGGCCTTGTGTACCTTCCCTTTTAATTTTTCTGGTACTTTCTTGTCGCACAGTACACTTGATATTTTCCTCCAGTTGAACCATCCCGACCGTATCCTGCTCTTTATTTCCTCCTCCACTCCACCATCTTGTTGGATAACTGTACCAAGATATCTGAATGAACTTGCTGTTGGGATCTCTACTCCAGCCAATTTAAAACCTGTTTCAGCCCCCCTCAGGCTCAGGAACTCTGCTTATCTTCATTCCTCGGCTTTCTAGTGCTTCTCTCCATTCCTCCAACCATTTCTCTGCAAGTTCCTTCGTCTCTGCACACAGGACCACATCATCAGCGAACATCATGGACCATGGAGTATCCTTCCTGACTCCCTCTGTCAACACATCCATGACGAGTACAAAAAGTAATGGACTGAGGACGGAACCTTGATGTAGTCCAACGTTCACAGGAAAGGATTCTGTATTTCCAGGTATAAATCTGACCATGGTTCTGCTGTCCTTGTACATGTCTTGGATCAGGCGTATATACTTTTCGGGCACAAGTTGTTGTCATAGGCTCCTCCATACTTCCGGTCTTGGTACACTGTCGTACGCTTTCTCCAGATCAATGAAGACCATCGACAAGCTCTTGTTACCTTCGATGTACTTCTCCACTATTTGTCTCAGGGCAAATATGGCATCTGTTGTTCCTCTGCCCTGCACGAAACCAAACTGCTCATTGCTAATCACCACTTCCTGCCACAGTCGCTGTTCAATTACTCTCCCCCATAATTTCATGGTTTGGCGCATCAGTTTGATTCCTCTGTAGTTATTACAAGATTGAATATCCCCTTTTCTTTTATATTGTTACGTGCCACCCCCTAGTGGCACTTTTGTTAACTGGATTACGGTAGGGGTACAAAGCACAACACCAATTACTGCTTAAAGAAATAATTAACTTTATTGTGGCCAGAAAATTACACTAATCAGCAAATACAAGCAATTAGGAGCCTTCTCCAGTTTCCTCAAGTCTCTTCCTTATGCGCTCTTAGCCCCTTTCACTTGCAACAGACCACAGAAGTTAATCCGTCCTAATGAGTCCGGTGGCCTTGGCAGAAGCTACCTGCCCCTCTTCCAGGTACAAAAAATACAGTTACTTACGAACACTTGATGTACGCTGTTCACAAGCTGGGAGAAACAATGTCACAGGATTTCGTAACTCGCACAGCACTTCGTCACCACACTTCTGTCGCACAAGATAATCGCTCGCACTAGCTCGTAAAACTCAACAACAACTGCTTCACGGGTCACTCTTATATAGCAGGCCGGTGACTCAATAAATGGTTCTAGATCCATCCAGAGTCCACGGCTTCTCGATGTTTCCACCGCTGGTCCAGTCACGAATCTTCTGGACTATCCCTTTGTCTGTAGTAGCCCTGTTGCATAAGGCGCGCGCAATACAGGAGGCAAGCCACAGCCCAGCCCCTGGGGCAGTTGTGACTCAAGCGGCGAGCGATGACACAAACTCACAGCCGTAACACCACCCCCTTCCTAAAAAGGCTGATCGTCCCGATCAATCATTGGTCCGTCTGTGTCCCTCCGTAGGCTGCCAGGCGATCTCGATGCACGATCTTCATCTTCGCCCTCGGGCTCCGCTGGATCCTGTAGACGACATCGTTGATCCGTTTCACGACTCGGTACGGGCCCTCCCAGGACTTCTGCAGTTTGGGTGACAGGCCTTTCTTCCGTAATGGGTTGAAGAGCCAGACCAGGTCGTCCTCGTGGAATCCGCCGGCATCCGTCTGCTGGTCGTATCGGGTCTTCATTCTGTCGGTCTCGATCCGCAGTTTCCTCCTCGCGAACGCGTGCACGTCCTCCAGTTGGTCGACCAGTTCTTGACAATACTGGCTTACCGGGATCGGATCATTCCCAGGTCGGCCAAAGGCAAGATCGACAGGTAGACGGAGCTCCCTCCCAAACATGGCCCGGGCTGGTGTGCACCCGGTGGCTTCATGCACGGCGGCGCGGTAGGCCAGGAGAAATAGTGGAAGATGTTTGTCCCAATCCCTCTGGTGCTCGCTGACGACTATTCGAAGATGGTTCTCGATGGTGCGATTGAATCGCTCTACCATCCCGTCGGACTGAGGGTGTAGTGGCGTTGTCCTTGTCTTCCGGATTCCCAGCAGCTGGCATAGGTTCTGGAACACCTGCGACTCGAAGTTCCTCCCTTGGTCGGAGTGCAGCTCCTGGGGTACTCCGTACCGGCTGACGAATTCCTTCACCAGGGTCTCTGCAATCGTCGCGGCTTCTTGGTTAGGGAGCGCATACGCCTCCGGCCATTTGGTAAAGTAGTCGCTGACGACTAATATGTAGCGGTTCCCTGCCTCGCTTAACGGGAATGGCCCAGTAACATCGATGGCCACTCTCTCCATGGGGCCGCCCACGTTGTAGGTCTTCAGTGGACCCCGTCGTCTTCGTCCTGGGCCCTTGCTGGCTGCGCAATCGTGGCACCTCGCGCAGTGGTTCTCCACGTCTGTTCGGCATCCGATCCAGTAGAACCGCTCTCTCAGCTTCTCCAGGGTCTTCTTTATCCCTAGGTGTCCACCAGATGATCCTCCATGAACTTCCTTCAGGACTTCCTCCGTCTTAGCCTTTGGAACGACGACTTGTTCCCGAGATGTCTTCCCGTCGGTGCTCTCCCAGGTACGGCAGATGAGGCCATCCCTTACAATCAGCGAGTCCCACTGTGCCCAGTAGGACTTAAACCTTGGGCTGCAGTCACTCACAATGTTCCACCCGGGTCTGGGGACACAGGCCCTCTTCCATTCGGCTATCAGTCCCAGGTCATCATCCTCTGCTTGTGCCCGCGTGAAAGATTCGCGGCTCCAGTTCCCTTGAAGTTCCACAGTAGTCCGTCGGCACAGTATCCCGGTGTTCTCCTCCCTTCGGGCACAGAAGGTGCAGTCTTCGGGGCACGGTCTTCGTGACAGGGCGTCGGCGTTAGAATGCAGTTGGCCTTTCCTGTGCTGAATCTCAAAGTTGTACTGTTGAAGTCTCTCTAACCACCGCGCGAGTTGACCCTCGGGCTGCTTGAAGTTCAGGAGCCACCGCAGGGATGCATGGTCGGTCCTGATGAGAAATTCTTGCCCGTACAGGTACTTGTGGAAGTGTTCAATGGTCTTCACGATGGCGAGCAGCTCCTTTCTGGTGACGCAGTAGTTCCTTTCTGGCTTTGACAAGGCCTTGCTGAAGTAGGCCACTACTCTCTCCTCGCCGTCCACTACTTGCGACAGGATCCCCCCTATGCCAAAGTCGCTGGCATCGGTATCGACGATGAACCTTGTTCCAGGTCTGGGGTAGGCCAGAATAGGCGCGGTGCACAGAGCCTGCTTGAGTTGTTCGAAGGCACTGTGGCATTCTGCTGTCCACGTGAAGAGTTGGTCCTTCTCAGTCAGTCGATGTAAAGGTTTGGCGATGTCGGCGAATCCTCTCACGAAGCGACGATAATAAGTGCAGAGTCCCAGGAAGCTTCGTAGTTGCGACTTGTCCTTCGGAACTGGCCACTCCCTCACAGCTGCGGTCTTCTCTGGGTCGGTGCGCACCCCTTCCTCGGAGACGATATGTCCAAGGTACTGGACCCGCTTCTGGAAGAGCTGACACTTCTTGGGGCTCAACTTCAGCTGGGCAGCCCGTAGCTTCAACAAGATCTCCTTCAGGTTGCTGTAGTGCTCCTCGAAGCTCCTCCCCAGAACGATGACGTCGTCTAGGTATACCAGGCAGGTCTTCCAGTGTAGTCCCCTCAGAATGGACTCCATTAGCCTTTCGAAGGTTGCAGGGGCGTTGCACAGACCGAATGGCATGACGGTGAACTGCCAGAGCCCGCTGCCCACAGAGAACGCCGTTTTCTCGCGGTCCTTAGGGTGGACCTCCACCTGCCAGTAGCCACTCTTCAAATCCAAGGTGGAGAACCATCTTGATCCTGATATGGTGTCCAGCGTGTCGTCAATCCGGGGTAGAGGGTAGCTGTCCTTCTTCGTGACGTCGTTCACCCGCCTGTAGTCCACGCAGAACCTGGTGGAACCGTCCTTCTTCTTCACTAGCACGACCGGAGAACTCCAAGGACTATGTGATGGCTCGATCACCCCTTGCTCCTTCATCTCTTCTACCATCCGGTCGACTTCGGCTTGCTTGGCGAGCGGGACACGTCGGAATGGGGCCCTAATCGGTGCGCTGTCCCCAACGTCGATTCTGTGCTGGACCAAGCTTGTCCTGCCGAAGTCTTTGCTCCCCACGGAGAAGACATCCTGGAATTCGCGTAGCAGGTCCTGAAGTTGGCGTGATTGCTCTTCGTCTAGATGGTCCTGGGATCCTTGGTACAGCTTCTGGAGTTCTTCTGGCAGGGCGCGTCTTCTTCGGTTGTCCGTCTGCAGGTGTCCGTCCGTCGTATCTGTGATGCGGGCAATCCAGGTAACGGGCTCGCAGACTCCTAGGTTGGTGTCCCGGTGAACCGTAATGTCGTAGTCGTTCAGGTTGGACAGGCGGACGTACGGCCGAGACGTCGTGTTGATGAGAGTCTTGGCAACTAGCAATCCTTTTGTCTGGATGTCCTCATATTTTGGCTCGATGACAGCCGCCACACCCTCAGCAGTTCCGTCGACAATTACGGCAGCGCTGACTTCCGTCCTGGCGGGAACGATGACGTCCTCTCTCAGCCTTACTCGTCGTGCGGCGACGGCCTCGTGTGCTGGTTGCAAAGCAAGTTCCTCACTTCCGAAGTGCAGAGTGTTGGTACTCAGATCCAAGATGATGTTGTTCTGGTCCAGGAAGTCCAGTCCGATGATCACTTCATTTGATACGTCAGCCACAAGTACTGGATGCTTTATCGCCCGTCGACCAATGACGAACTCCAGTGATGCTTCGCCGTGTACCGGTGCGGTCTCTCCGGTCGCGGTTATTAGCTGGAGGTTCCTTTGTGTGGGTTGCACTCTCCACTTCGGGATCACGGTGGGGCTGACGATGGTCCTCGATGCTCCCGTGTCGATTAGCATGGGCCAGCTCACTCCGTTGATAACTCCGTCGACCATCAGGCTGCTATTGTCCCTCCGTAACTTCGTCACACGGACTTGGACTGCCGGGGCTTGACGACTGTCACAAGCCAACCTTTGCCCCCCAAGGCTGGCTAATACTCGTTTCCCTGGGCCGCGCGGTTTTCAGACGACTGACTTCCCGTCGGATACCCTCGGCGGCGGCGATCACCGCAGTCCTTGCTCAGGTGGCCTTTCTTACCGCATGTCCAGCAGGTCGGTAGTCCTCTTCCGGGCCGCCTCTCCGGTTGTCTTCCGGCTGTTTCGTTGCTGGTAGTGCCGCGACTTTCGAAGAAACGGCTTAGCGCCTCCATCAATTCGTCGGCCAGGGGCTTGGTCTCGTTGGGTTTTGCTGGTTCGTCAACGTCCACTTGACGCACCCGCGCGTGAATTTTAGATGCCTGTTTCGCCGTCTCAAACTCAAGTGCGTGGCTCAGCGCATCTGCCAGGGTCTTATTGCGCGCGAGTCGCAGCGCCTGTTGAGTGTCCGAGTCCCGTAGTCCGTCGGTGAAGGTTTGCGTCGCAATCTGCTCCAGAAAGTCGGCCGGCGCTGTTGGGTAGGCTAGCCTTACGAGGCGTGCGATGTCCATCTCGAACTCCTGCAGGGTTTCCGCGTTCTTTTGTACCCGGGTCCGGAGCTGCATCTGGTAGGCCTGCTGAAGATGGCTATCCCCATATCTGGACTCCATATGTGCGATCAGTGAAGCGTAGTCCTGGGATCCGGTCGGGATGGCCTGAAGGACGTTAAGGGCGTCCCCTCTCAGCGCTACAATGAGAGCTGTAGCCTTTTCCGTGCTGTTCCAGTTGTTTATGGAACAGGCTGCCTCGAACTGACGTAAATAGGTGCTCCACGGGACCTTTCCGTCGAAGGTTGGGGGCGTCACTCTGCTCTGTCCCGTTCCTGGTGTCCCCGGTGTACCTGTGGGCGGGCGTCGGCGCAGCTCGGCAACTTCCTCTTGAAGAGCGTTGACTTTCTCTTCCACCCCCGTGAGTGGGCGTTGGCGCAGTTCGGCTACTTCCTCTTGTAGGGCTTTGACTCTCTCATCCACCCCGGTCGGCGGGCGTCGGCGCAGCTCGGCGACTTCCTCTTGTAGGGCTTTGAATCTATCTTCCATCCCTGTCGGCGGGTGTCGGCGCAGCTCAGCAAATTCCTTTTGTAGAGCGTTAAATCTCTCTTCCACCCCCGTCAGCGGGCGTCGGCGTAGCTCAGCAACTTCTTCATTTAAGGCGTCGAACTTCTTTTCCACTGCCGTGACTTCCTCACGCAGACCCAGTTCTAATTTCTTCAAGTCCTGTGCTAACTTATTCTGCCCGTCTTCCATCTTCTTCTGGCCGTCCTCTATCTTCTTGGTTAAATTCTTCTGGCCATCTTCTAATTTAGCAGTTAGGTCCTCGGCTAACTTCTTCTGGCCGTCCTCCATCTTCTTCTGGCCGTCCTCCATCTTCTTCAGGTCCTCCGCTAACTTATTTTGACCGTCTTCCATCTTCTTCTGGCCGTCTTCTAATTTGCAAGTTAGCTCCCTGGTTAAATTCTTCTGGCCATCTTCTAATTTAGCAGTTAGGTCCTCGGCTAACTTCTTCTGGCCGTCCTCCATCTTCTTCTGGCCGTCCTCCATCTTCTTCAGGTCCTCCGCTAACTTATTTTGGCTGTCCTTCAGGTCCTCTGCTAACTTCTTCTGGCCATCCTCCATCTTCTTCTGGCCGTCTTCCATTTTGGCAGTTAGGTCCTTGGTTAAATTCTTCTGGCCGTCCTCCATCTTGGTTTCCATGCCATTTAACTTTTCTAGCAGTGCTGCCAATTTCTCCTCCATTTTAGTTGTTTGTCTTGTAAAGGGCATGCACTCACAGGAAAATTAGAGAAAATGACCTGCTCGGGTTTTGAAACCAGGACCGTCAGGTGTTGTGCTTGAGTTCGTAATCCGGCTTCTGACACCAGTTGTTACGTGCCACCCCCTAGTGGCACTTTTGTTAACTGGATTACGGTAGGGGTACAAAGCACAACACCAATTACTGCTTAAAGAAATAATTAACTTTATTGTGGCCAGAAAATTACACTAATCAGCAAATACAAGCAATTAGGAGCCTTCTCCAGTTTCCTCAAGTCTCTTCCTTATGCGCTCTTAGCCCCTTTCACTTGCAACAGACCACAGAAGTTAATCCGTCCTAATGAGTCCGGTGGCCTTGGCAGAAGCTACCTGCCCCTCTTCCAGGTACAAAAAATACAGTTACTTACGAGCACTTGATGTACGCTGTTCACAAGCTGGGAGAAACAATGTCACAGGATTTCGTAACTCGCACAGCACTTCGTCACCACACTTCTGTCGCACAAGATAATCGCTCGCACTAGCTCGTAAAACTCAACAACAACTGCTTCACGGGTCACTCTTATATAGCAGGCCGGTGACTCAATAAATGGTTCTAGATCCATCCAGAGTCCACGGCTTCTCGATGTTTCCACCGCTGGTCCAGTCACGAATCTTCTGGACTATCCCTTTGTCTGTAGTAGCCCTGTTGCATAAGGCGCGCGCAATACAGGAGGCAAGCCACAGCCCAGCCCCTGGGGCAGTTGTGACTCAAGCGGCGAGCGATGACACAAACTCACAGCCGTAACAATATATTGGAACCGGCACATTGCAGCGGCATAATACCATTCTTAGTTCAATTACAACATCAGGACAATATCTGACAACCTGCCTACTCTAATAGCTTTTCTTGTTGTTCAGGCTGATACTGTGTCTGTAAGCGCTCTTTTGTAAATAATGTTTCCATTATTAATATTGTTGTTGCTGTTGTTATATTATTACTGCATTTTGTTATTCTTATTGTTAGACTATTATTATTTATATTGAGAATGTAAGTGAAATGTTTTATTTTTATAAGTCCTAATCTCATTGTATGTAAAGGAGCTCTAAGTGTAGGCGTGTGAATAAAATCAATCAATCTCCAAATTCACGCTTATTTGACTTTATGAGTTCTTTGTATTCCCTCCTTGCGTTCCAGAATATCCCTAGTTCTTGGTGCGATATGTAGCATCTTCAAGATGATTTGTCCTTCCTTAAAGCACTCACTTTCAAACCATTTCTGCGCTTTACGTTTGAGCTCTATAGTTGTGGTTCCTTCTTCTACAAATTCCAGTATTCCCGACATAGCCACATCTAAATTACCTTTCACTGATTGTTTGCTGGATATTTGGTATTTTGTCTGTATTTGTCACTAGCAGACCCTGGTCTAGTGTTCTTCTCGTTCTTTGCGTCTTTGGTTGACGCCTTAAGGGGAGTGCAACAGTCAATATCGAAATTACTGGGAAACGCTTCCTAATTGCAGCTGCATCACACTTTGTCAGAATACTTTGGTTTCAGTCCTTAGTGTAGTAGTGGACCACCCCTCTTCGTCTGGGCTCATCTTCCCTCAACAGGCATCCTGCCTGAAGTCCTTGTTAATCTAGAATCTCTGTTAGCTAGCAACGACTCTACGATTCCTGGAAACAGTGCGCTGCATCACTTCAGGTCCACAAGTGAATTCGAATGGATTTAGATGGTACACAAACCTAAAATGCTTCAGATATACAACCCTTAAAGCCTTGGGGCTGATGGGCTATAACAGTTTCGCAAGCGATGTCAGCTCAGCTGCTTAGGTTAGAGCTTGCTAAGATAATTGTTTTCTTCAAACAATCCTTTAACATTCCAGTATGATAAAGTTGCTAAGAAATAAGCATCTAGTTTTGGTATACAGAGGCATCCTCGTTTCTTCACACCATTGATTAAAAAAGTTTGTTTTCAGAAGCCCGGGTTGGCCCTTGAATCTCTGAAAAATGAGTTTGGACGCCTCGGTCACTAGGCGCATATACCTGACCCCTTCGTAACTTTTGGCAATTGGGCTTATGCCAGCAAAACATATCGACGAGAGACATTTATGCTTTAAACACATTAAAAGTAACATCAAAGACTAAAGCCTAGCACACCGGCCTTGGCAATAACTTGGACATAATAGATCTAGACTTAGCGCTCTTGTATGACTTATAAACCCGTACGATAAGCGTTGATGATTCAGCGGCACCGAATATGACGAGGTATCACATGTCGTCCGTTCCAACCAGGGAACAGTCTGCTTACATAAGACCGTGGAGAAGAATACGGCAATATCCAAGTATTCTAGAAACTAGGAGAGTCACGAATGCCTTGTTCTTCCGTTGCCTGGTACCCAGAGCTGGACTGTTAAGCTCCAGCGATTAACAAAAGGGCCGTTTTACGTTATTATCGGCATTCTGGTCGATCGCAAGTATCAGCAAGCCAAAGATGACTCGTCATTCGATCACATTTAGCTAAGAAACTTGCGTCTTTACCTGAACGCAGTCACGTTTTCCTACCAAACCATCGATTTAATTTCGAAAACAAAAAAGGAGTACTGTACGATATGTATATTCAATTCAACTTTTCGTATTGCCAGAAAAAAAAACATATGCGGTGTTTACTCTTTGGGTCTAAAACTAACGTGGCTCCGACTGTGCTGGACTCATTGCACTTCATATGAGCTACGAACAAGTCCTCAATAGATATCCGGTTAGAGATTGTAACGACTGAGAATATTACAAACAAAACAAGTCCAGACATACTGAGAAGCTCACTGCAAAGTTCTTATGAATCACGAGCAGTGGAAATGTGATATGATACACCTCACCAAGACACTGGCTAGCACACACAGAGAAGCTCACTGCAAAGTTCTTATGAATCACGAGCAGTGGAAATGTGATATGATACACCTCACAAAGACACTGGCTAGCACACACTGAGAAGCTCACTGCAAAGTTCTTATGAATCACGAGCAGTGGAAATGTGATATGATACACCTCACCAAGACACTGGCTAGCACACACAGAGAAGGTTACTGCAAAGTTCTTATGAATCACGAGCAGTGGAAATGTGATATGATACACCTCACAAAGACACTGGCTAGCACACACTGAGAAGCTCACTGCAAAGTTCTTATGAATCACGAGCAGTGGAAATGTGATATGATACACCTCACCAAGACACTGGCTAGCACACACAGAGAAGCTCACTGCAAAGTTCTTATGAATCACGAGCAGTGGAAATGTGATATGATACACCTCACAAAGACACTGGCTAGCACACACAGAGAAGCTCACTGCAAAGTTCTTATGAATCACGAGCAGTGGAAATGTGATGTGATACACCTCACAAAGACACTGGCTAGCACACACAGAGAAGCTCACTGCAGAGTTCTTATGAATCACGAGCAGTGGAAATGTGATATGATACACCTCACCAAGACACTGGCTAGCACACACTGAGAAGGTTACTGTAAGTTTCTTATGAATCATCATCACCATGACCCCGGCTGTCAAATGTTTAGCCTATTTTCAATTATATAAAATAAGCTTATGAGATCACCTTTTGTCCGTGTGTCGGTCTGTCTGTGTGTGCGTGTGTGATTCGTGTGTGTGTGTCGCTAATAAAATCTAAACTGCAGGAGCGATTTCAATGAAACTCGGTAAGTTTATAGCACTATTCCGGATGACCCTGACCGTGCCCTTCAAATGTTGTTACGTCTCACCAAACCAACATGACGGCTGTGCGAAATATTTCAACAGCATTCAATATCTCTGTAACTATTTCCGATATCACCCTGGAATTTGTTCGGTGATAAAGGGAACTACTAGAAGTTCACCTATGTGACAGTTGTAAACCTGGTAACTACAACACCAATATGTCGGCCAAGCGAAGTTGCGACTTTTAAAAAGACGTTTCTCGTGATTTAACCAACCAAACATAATGAAACTTGGTACAGTATATGTTTATACACAGTGTAATGCACCGATATCTAACTTCGTTCAATTGTTTACATAACCTCAAGATGGCGGCTGTGGGAAGTTTGAAATTAAGTTATTATTTCTTGTGTCGTAATCATGCGATCGAAGTGAAAGTTTGAATAATGAACCTACGCAATGATTTTAATTTCATTGTACATAACTCTATGGCCTATACATATAACAATCCAACATGGGACCATCCGAAATATTTAGACGGTTCTCAATATCTACGAATCTATTACACCAATCAAACAGTTTTTTTTAAATATTCATAGGGGTCATGAACATAAGTTCACCTATAGAACTTTCAATAACCTGGCGATCACAAATCCAACATGGCGGCGACGCGAAGTATAAATATTCACATGGACGCTTTTCGCAAAATAACCATCCGAGTGCAGTGAAACTTGGTACAGTAAATCCTTATATACATTTTAATCCACAGGCATCTAATTTATTTCAATTGTTTCCATTACCACAAGATGGCAGCTGTGCGAAATTTTAAAATCTGGTTTTTACTTCTTGTGTCCTAATCATGCGATTGAAGTTTGAATACTTCACGTACACAATAACCCTCATGTAACAGTACATATTTCTAAGACCTACATAATTATATAAAAATCCAACATGGCGACCATCCGAAATATTTAGTCGGTTCTCAATATCTACGATTCTATTAAAGCAATCAAACTGAAATGTTGTATGTTGATAGTGGCAATTGACTTAAGTAGGATATATGAAAATAGGCTTAAGTTCTTCACGGAACTGTTACATACTGAGAAGCTTAGTATAAGTTTCTTATGAACCACGAGCAGTGGCAATGTACTGTGGTACACCTCACCAAGACACTGGCTAGCACATACTGAGAAGCTTACTGTAAGGATCTTATGAATCACGAGCAATGGAAATGACAAGCGCAATGGCTCAAAGGGTCCAAACGTTGACGAACAGATTGAGTAATAAATAAATACAAATGGTTTTACTACTGTGGCTTTTAATGTATGCAGTCCCATCTTATTTTCTGGCCAAGTTAGTTTTTGGTTTGGTAGCTTTTTGTTCTTGGTCACAGAAGCAACATATGGTTTGAGGACACAGTGGGGAAGTGTGTAGTAATGGATGCTCCTTACAAAACTCATTCACATTCTTATCTCCGAGTCATGTGTACTTCTTCCATGCATATTTCCACAAGACAAACAGACTGACAGAGATTTCCTATATATTTCCAGATAGTGAGAATGGATAATTTGTGTGCTGCTAAGAAGAGAGTTAATATCAATATCTACTTCAATGATGAGGCACATACAATGAGAGACTTATCGCAATTTGCAAGCAAATCTTATTCAAATCCAAAAATTACAGCTATGCACACGAAAAACGAATTATCCCATATTTTGTATGTTGAACACTTACTCATTTAGGTGACTTCCACTTCCACCACCTTCTCGTTCCTGGATTTCGTCTTCCACATCCTGGGGAAGGGATGGAATAATTTATTTCCGTGCTCTTATAAATAACAAACCAGATAATTGTACAGCACTGGTCAGCTGCAGTGAAGATAATATTCCCTGAAGGATATTTGTACTTTCCATCACATTCTAGTGCTAATGCTGATACAGATAAGTGGTTATAATCTACAATTCTGTAACTTATAATATACTATCACATCCTAGTTCTAGAGCTCATACAGATAAGTGGTTATATTCTACTATTCTCTAACTTATAATAAACTGTCTCCTTTTAAGCGAATCTTCAAGAAAGGAAAATCCTGAGACGGTTACTCCCAAGAGGCAACAATCGTCTACTAACTCTTTACTATATTTCAGGGCTCATTAACACCTCCTATGGGCTAGGCAAAAGGGTATGCGGCTGCAAGAAGTCTTTTTAGTATGAACTTACAAATAAAAGTATTAGCAATTACTTTCTCCGTAAGGTTCTAGAAATGTATTTCACTTTAACTCACATCTTCATTTATCTTCATGCTTAAGGTCAACTACATGTTCTTGCAATGCTCCACTGTCATTAGCTGGAAGCATCCCAACAAAAGCTGGGAATTAATGTGAAAACGCACAGAAGACCACTCATGAGGTTGGTCAAACCCAGCTTCTGTCAGTAGCATTCATGGGAGGATCTCTGACTAGAATATAGTTATCCTTAATCAATTTTAATACCTACACTTAAAATCTACAGTAGTCAACTAAACCAATGTGATTGTGCCAAGCATATGTTAGCTTCAGACAATATACATTTTGCCAATGCATCCCCAGAAGCTCAGAGATCAGAACGTCGCACAAAGTCGGCGGTCGTGGGCGGAGGTATCTTTTGTGACAGATATTTTTTTTCGCCATCCTTCCATCAATATGGATTGTGTTTGCTGTACAAAACACAACCAAATAGCCAAACGCTTTGGTTTGTCAACAACACAATTGTGTAAACACAACTCTTAATCCTGAAAAGCTATTAAGGAGATGTCTTGTAAAGAGGAATGAAGATACTTACCTCTCTCAGTTCGGAAGATGGTGTTTCTGTTTTCTTGCATGGAACGATCTCCTGGATAAGACATTCCTCAATTTTAATACCCGTGGTATGATCTGTATCGGCCTGCAAAGAAATAACTTGGTTTACAAATATTTGCCTTCGCGTAAGTGGAATTAGGTCTTACAGATGACTTGTAAACTTGCACTGAAAGATTCAAGGAATAAAATAACACACTGAAGGTATTTCAATCTCCCGTTCATAGTTTTCTTACGTCGGCGGTGACAAGGCAAAGAACCAACAGTTCTTGTGTAGTTTATATCTGAAAATATTTCAGTTAGTTTACACTCGCAAAACGTGGGCCTAGCATTGAGTGAGTGTGTCGCGACTTTCCGCCGTAGATGCAGTTACTAGACTTACTACATAGCGTCAATAAGGACGAGCAATGCTGATTAATAATGTGTTCAGAAATCTTGTACCAAGCATTGTTTGTTTTACCCTCTTCAATCATCTCAGGGATAGCTTGCCACGGTGGGTGAGTGGTTATCGTGTCGGATTACTAACCTCCAAGCTTGCAGGTTCACTCCTGGCCATGGTAAGAGATTTTTTGAAAGGCGGAAAAAATCACGACACGGATGTCATACGATGTTGGCATGTTAAAGAACCCATTTGTCTTCAGTAGGCCGTGTTCGTAATGGCAAAATTAATCTCGGGATTTTCCGCCAACACCAAATTCCTCATTTCTCTACTAGAAAGCGCTATATTGTCAAGGAGCCTAGATGTCTAACCTCCTTGACTTTCATAGTGCTTCAAGGAACAAAATAATGCGGCATGCAAGCTACTCTCTGGGTGTCAAATAACAAAACTTGCACCCGGCATCCGAGGCCATACGATATTATTATTATTATTATTATTATTATTATATCTTAGAAATACTTAAATTAAGGACGAATTTAAGGGGACAGATAGATGAATTTCTAAGTACAATGGCAGCTACTTGGAATTTAATTCCAAATCAATTCACTTGTCATACTTAATTCATGACCCATTGACGTTGTCAAGATTGTGCAATGTGGTAACAAATATACATTTTTATAGACAACAGCTTAAGCGATTGCCGACCGCGGTCTATTAATGGCTGAGGCACGCCGCCATGGACCATCTCTGGGGTGTTTTCGCACGGTGTATTCGTGTCAGTCCAAGATGACCCACAGTCCTTTTCCTCTTCTGTTCAACGCTCCGAGAAGATCCGAAAATCCCTCACCGTCAAATTAACAATATGTGTGTACCATTGGAGGCTGTCATGAAAGGTGGACCAACAATATAATGACAGTCTCAGCTAGCAGTAGAAATTGTCATCAAGGTGAAGAGAGGACCTACGGCTAGCAACGTAGGATTTCATCAAGGCCAGGGGTAGTAATGTCGGGCATGTGTAGCAGTAGCCTTAAGTGCGTGTTCGGACACTTCTGAACTCAGAATGTACATTTCCAATTGAAGCTCGACGCGCTCCCAAACACTTGTGTCTAGCGGGCTGGCCTAGGTTTTGATGGGACTACCATTTGCATACCAAAGGAACTCCTGTCCCCCTACCACAACAATCAGAAATGTATGATTCGTCGGACAATTTCCAAGGTACTCTCAGAAATCGAAACATCCAACTTTCTCTGCTTTAGATCCTAAGGAAATACATCTTGGATTTTGAAACAATTAAGTTCAAAGACTGTTTAGTTACTTGAGTTTAGTTCGTTGCATTATAGCTCAAAAATGTTATCATAAAGACTGTGTTTCAACCTCCAACAATTTGGCCAGCATGTGGTGTAGACTTCACCTACAATTGGGCCCACGTTGTCAGCAGAGTGAACCTGCACTACCAATAAATTAGCTACTGTTAGCACAGCATGTGGTGTAGACTTCACCTACAATAGGGTCCAGTTTACCAACAGAGTGACCCCACATTCTGAATACAATAACATCAGCAAATACTCACTGCTAAAATAAGTAATATTTATATGAGAGGAAATATAGAATCTATGATCACCTGCACTTCTTGTTCCGATTTGACTGCGCAGCTTTTATCTTCGTATATATCACCAGACTCATCCAGCAGATTATAAGAGGGTGACTGGTCAATTGATTCCTAGAAAGTATTATACAAGTATGAGCCAACGTAAAACATGCAGACAGAATAACTGTTCTAAGTTCTGTGTAACAATAAAATATTAAACATCCTGGTTAGACTATTTGGTAGCAGGCATTGGTTGTCATGCTTATCACTAAGATTGCTATGTTACACGATATACATGGTAAATACAACTTACAATATTTGGGAACTCATCAGTTTGAGACAGCTCACTCTTAATGAGTGGTTGTTTCTCCATAACGTTCAGCAAACTGGAACACACAAAGTGCGCTTATAAGAGATCGTACTTATACCACTACGCCATATCATTATATAACTAATCAAATGAGGTTATTTCAGAATTCAAGTGAGGCTACTTGTAACGAGAATATAACCCTCCAAGCGCAGAGTGAGAAGAAGAGGTTAACGATAAAACCTATTCGACCATGGAGCTCAACTTCATAAGATATCAGTTAGGGTATAGTATGAATGTTTACCATTACGATAGAATGATTGATTACTGGTGCCAGCCACTGAAATGATGCGTCCTATTGCTAAGTAGACTACACGCAAACCTGAGCACAATAACATGGGGCAGGCGGAATAAATTCCGCTAAATTACATTACCAACCTATCAACGTGAAAGTAAACTCAAGTCACACCACAAGTACTAGGAAATTAGCAGCAAATGGATACAATTAGTTTTAGAAAATACCAGAGAAAACTTCAGCCTCGTGTTACAAGAAAGCCATTTCAAACGAAACACAACATATCTCGCTCATCGATCCAACATTGTCCGGAAGGGACTGGAAAATGTATTTATCCTCACCAACTTATAACACTATCACGGGGAAACTTGTATAATTGTCGCCATAGAGAAATTCCTAGTGACACATTTAAACCTGTGCTTCCTCGACAATCAAATATTGCTAATTATTCTGCACAGGGCACGAACACAAGCCCAAGTAGAACTCAGGTTGAGAGAATCATCTTCTTTATTAAATGTATTCAAGTCTGTGAAGAGTACTTTAAATATCCCTAACACAAAATTCTCAGGTCCTAATATTTTACCGGGAGGTACATGGAAGTCACTAAATCGGTGACGATATTGGTATTGCTATTCGTCCATCTGATGATAAATAGCTTATGCACGGTGTAAAAAAAAGGTAAGACTAGGGATGTATTTCCTACACAGATCAGATTAAGTCTTTACTAGTATTATGTATTCTTATGCCCTGGTGACAAACTACAAAACGCAATGAAACAAGAAGTTCCGAGACGAATATGAGCCTACTTTTCTTAAAATGTAATATGCATGCCAATGATTAATCTATATGGTTAGGCTTGCCAGACGTCCCGGTTTGACCGGGACAGTCCCGGTTTTCAGACAACGTCCCGGTGTCCCGGCCGGTTTCCTTCACGTCCCGGAAAAAAATAAAATTCGATTTTTTAGATGACCAAAAAAGTCTAAAGTTCTGCTCTGTCCTGTTGCAAAACGATTTGAACAACAAAGTGGTTGGCTTTTGTGGCGATAACTGCAACACTAACTTCGGTGGTGTGAAAAGAGCAGGGAAAAACAATGTTTTCCATCGACTCAAGAATAGCCTAGGACGGGAAATCAATGGAATCGGATGTGGAGCACACATTGTGCAGACCTGTGTGCAAATTGCAGTAGATAGTCTCCCAATCGATATTGAGGCTTTAGTGGTGAAGATTTACAAATACTTCCACATATACACAGTCCGTGTAACGAAACTAAAATCATTTTGTGAATATGCAGAGATAGAGTACCGTAAACTAATTCAACTCGGAAACACTCGGTTTCTATCAATGATGCCGGCACTGGAAATAATTCTACAGATGTTTGAAGGTCTGAAAGCGTTTTTTCAGACCAAGAAATATGCCCATCAATAATAAAAACTTATTTAGTGATTCAAAGGGCGAGCTCTACTTGTGGTTTGTCCACGGACAGCTTGCACTATTTAACAAGGCCATCCTGGTAATGGAAAAAAATAACACGACAGCTTTTGAGGTCGCTGAAGCTCACAAAGCTCTCAAAAGAAACCTGACAGAAAGAAAGGCCTCAAACTTTATCTCTACGGGTGCAAAGAACATCTACAGGAGTCTATATGAGAAAGTACGTAACAGCGTGAAAGAAGAATTTGATGGCTTTTATGACTGATCCATTGCATACTTAGAACGCTGGGAGAACAGCTTTGGAAACGTTGAACAGTTTTCATGGGTCAATCTGACGAAAACAGATGCTGTTGATTGGGAAAAAGCCGAAACTTCTGCTGAAATCATCAATAGCAGTCTTCTTGATGAAAATATGAAAATAAACAATGATCAGCTGTTTGACGAAGTTGTGCTTGCTAAGGAGTATTTGCAGTCAAATTGGGAACAGTGGAAGCAAGAAGAGACTACCAGAGACGTGATTATTTCAAGCGAAGAAAAATGGCTAAGGCTGTTTGGTCACTTCAACGAGAATCGCAGAGCAGCCCCCAATCTGATCAAGATTGTTGAGTATGGCTTCTGCTTACCTGGGACATCAGCACCAGTTGAGAGAGTATTTTCTTTGATGAACAACGCATGGACTGATGATAGAGGTTTGATGAAGTAATCTACAGTTAAAGGCTTGATGATTTGTAAAATTAACATTGGATTAGATTGTGAAGATTTTTACAACAAAATTAAAACCAAAAAAGACTTTCTAAAAAAGGCCTAGCCAATGAAAAGTACATGTAAATATTGTCCAAGTTTTATTCATTATTCAAAGTGTCTTTTCTTACTTGTAACTAATAAATATTAACATGTTTCAATTTATAATTTTCATTTATTATCTATAGCATTATGAATATACTACCCTCTAAAACTCTAAAAACCAGTAAAGGGTGTGTACCCTAAAATAACCTAGAAGCGGGGGAGGGGGGGGGTCCCGGTTGAACATTTTAGATATCTGGCAAGCCTATATATGGTTCTATCTAGAATAATGACAAAATTAAGTTGGTAATACGGTATCGAAATTTCTAATTAGTTTGAAATACTGTATACCTGGCATACACCCCGATTCTGTAAGAAACGGTTAAGCTATAACAAGTCTTTAGGACCCGTAAAGATTGGTTAGCAGTCGAATTGGTATTCTGTAACGCCAAATCGCATCCATGTTGTGACGTTGGTCTTACCGCTGAACCTTCCACCGTAAAGGCATGTTCCGAAGGCTTGTTAGCCGTTTTCTAGTCCATGGTTAGCTTATTTGCAACGAAAAATCAAAGATGTAAGCGAACAGCTATATGTATGTTATTACTTAATGGCTTGAATATTAAGTTATTCATTAAAGATGGGCTAAGGTAAGTACAAAACAATATATTTTTGATTCTTCAAGTTGTGCAACTATCTTTCTTTGACGATTATGGTAAATAGCATACCGGTAGGCCTACTTAATATGAACAATGTCGTCCCATGTAATGTTATTAACTTACACTTTTATTTTTGTTTTCAGATGCCGTACGCGATCTGAAACGATTATTTGACGGAGAAAAAATTTTAGTGCTATTTTACTGCTTTGGAAATAATTAGCTTTCATTTTAATTGCAGAATTCGAATCATATTTGCTGAAGCTTGTAGTCAGTAGTCCTCCAAGCTTGTTTCTAGGTTATGGAAATAATTGCTGTCAGAAGTTTGAAGACGAATACCTACCTAATGTGCGGCAACTGTGCTTTTAATTATTTAAATTAAGGCTGCAAAGGATCACATTTCTTCTCGGCCTTGGCCTATGCCATAGGTAAATTATAATTAACTTAATTGTGGTGAAGAGACATGACAATATAATTATCATAATGGACTTTCACAAACTGAAATTATCTCATTTACCAAAGAGAATGAAAGGAAATGTTATCTCCATCGTCAGAAGTGGTAGTATCAAAGCTTTCAATCCTGATCCAGTAAGTATTTAAACAATAGGCTATCACTTAAAACCTTGGAAAATAGCCTTAGTAGGCAGGCTGGAACATAAAGAGTACCAGTATTGTACTATGCTTTCATATTGAACTAATGAGGGAAGTTAATGTTACATGCAATACATACAGTCGATTAACCCTGGAACAGTACAGTGGGGCACTCAGTTCCCCAGAGAATTTTCGTTCCCCGATTACGCTATGTTGGTACGACTGAAAAGCGGCCACCTCCTGTGACTTTTACTTGAGTTCGACTGTCTTTCAGTCAATGTGTATACTTCTTAGCAGTGACAGTTATTTATACCCAAAACAGTGTCTCCAGGGCATTGAGTGCTCCTTCTGGCCACGATCCAAGGACACCAATACCACTGTGGTGTGGTCATAATGCAAGAGTTTTGTGCGTAAACATCATAGCTTGGTGTTTTGTAGTGATTGTGAGAAGTGAAATTGGTGATTATGATTACCAAAGAAAGAATATCTACAATAACATTGAAATATTGCAAACATTTTTGTTTTTATTGTATTCACACAGTTATTTTCATTTTACAGCCTTCATAGTTAAAGTAGTCTGTGCTACAGGGTTGACTTCACTCATTTGTAATTACAGTTATTAGTAATACATAATTTTAATGCATCAGAGTTGTGTTTCTGTCCTGGGGTACTCAATGCCCCAGGATACCGTTACTCTTTATGGAGAATAAGGGTACTGTTCCAGAGTTAACATTGTAGGGGAGAAATAAGAAATAATATCATACCCCAAATGAACTCAAGTTTTTGGTCAGTCTGCTTGGCAAGTTGTCATTGCGAAGGGAGGACTTTCATGTAAAAGATTACATTGCATGCTTCTGCTGGAAACTAAAACCTTAGCACTGGCTGCACGTAGTTGCTCTAAATGTGTCACCCGAGCCCAGTATGTGATACTAGGATCTGTATTCCATTTGGCCCGAAGCAGCATCTACTGAGAATTGCAATACAAGGACTATGTTTTTTATAGTGTCTCTAAATTACTCATGTGAATTGTTTCTGTAGACACTCATAAGGTTCATTACCAGTAGGCAATTAAAATGTGATTAATCATATTGCTGTTATAGGTGATTCTGGCCACTTGGTTGAGTCTTAGTTATTTATTCCAAATTTAAATCCTGCTAGATTGTTCTTACGAGGAATAAACATCACAAATGTTCCAAATAGTTCTCACAGTTTTAATAACCTGGTATGACAGGTCATCTAAATGGATCAGATGAGAAAGAAAAATCACAACATGGTGCTTTGGGAGTTTATGTCTAACATCAAGGTACGTTAATTTTCTTCGTTTCATTGTGTTATCATTTGAGAACTAACTACATGCCACAAGGTGTAAAGCTTTCCTAGAGTGGAGTTTACCTGAACCGAAGTAAACAATTCTTAAACTACGGAAATTAGTCAAAATACCTGCAGTAATGGTATCTGGAGACAATATAGCAATAGATGTTTACTCCTTCGCTGTCCGTAACCCACCAGCCATTCCAAATAGGATCATGGCTTACTGTATATAGATAAAATTCCATCTGACTTTGCCATCTTTAGCACCGTGTACAGTATTAGCAACCACACGTATTCGATACTATATCGCATCCGGCAGACCAATGGTTTACGCCTAGACCAATAATTGTTAGGTAGCGTTAGCTAATATAAACACCCCTGGTTTTTGTCACGCGCAGTGGGGGTAGTCACGCATCAGTAATCTTTATCCAGGCCATTGGTTTAGCCAATTATCTTTTTTCACATAATTACAAAGGTGTCATGTGGTGTATTTTGTATCGGACATGTTGGCAACGTAATATGACGTCAATTTGTCGGCCACAAACATCTGCCGTCGTTGACCAAGCTACAAATAAAAATCTTCATTTAAACAATATAAGTGAAATTTGACAGTTTTTTAAGGGCGGAACTACGAAGTCATCTGCCCCCTATGATTTATTATTAATGTAGTTAGTTATTGTTGTTTTAAGGGGCAGAACTACGAGGCCATCTGCCCCTATTATGAATGTAAGTGGAACGCAGATTATACACTTGCAGCAGACATGAATGCGGCTTTTACATACCTTGTGTTCTTGATTCATCTTCTGGGCGATATTACGTATTGAAATTACGAACTCTGGTCACTACTGAATCTCATATATGTGCTTAAGTTCGTAAATATGTGTTTTTATTTATTGCTATTTTAAAAACGACAGCCATGTTTCGACAGCGCTTGTATCTCGTTCAACTGTCAACAAGGTGCACTTCAGCGGCACACACCGAGGCGCACACATTGTTGCCAACATGTGAGATACAAAATCACCGTTGATAGAAAGAACTGAGATACAAAATCACTGTTCATCAAAAAAATATATTCATCGGGACGCGTTAGGTTGTAACCATTGTCAAAACTCACCGATCTGAGCGTGTTAGGCTGTAACTATTGTCAAAAACCATTGGATTGGACAAAACGAAGATTACAAGGTCGGGTGTAGGTGCGGGCTTTGCTGCGCGTAGCTAGTGGGGCACGGTTGACACAACACCATTGATCTGGGAGCGTTAGGCTGTGACCATTGTCAATAATCTATGGGTTGGACAAAACGAAGGTTAGAAGGTCGGGTGTAGGGGCCACGCGCAGCTAACGTGGCTGGGTACCGTAAGGGCGAGATTGGCAGTATTGTTTTGATCACAGACCAGCGGACCAGTGGGGATAACGAAGAGACCCGAATAATCACGACCGCTACCGATTAATATTGATTTGGGATGGCTGGGTGGGTCACAGAAAGAGGAGGAGTTATCTATTAAAACATCGCTTCCTGATTTATTCCTCATCGTTTCATAAGGTATTTCGGCTAATTCATGTATTGTAGAGAATTTTATCGCGCGTTCTATCTTCATTCAATGCTACCCTAGTAACGCTGAACGAGAGCTCATCGTACGATAATATTTTCTAAATTATTGAAAGTAGCTAAAATACCTTTTCTAATGATGAAAAATAAATCAGGAAATAATGTGGTGACAAATGTTGATTCCTCCGCTGTCCATAACCCTCCTGGCTTCCCCTTTTTAGATCATCACTTATATAGTAAAATTCCAGCTGTGTCCACCATTATACGCGAGAATTATTGCCAAATACTGTATTGCCAACCCCACTAATACAGTACTAGGCTACTGTGTGTATAGGTGGTACTGTAAAAAAAAAAGAGTGCCAAGGCCAATGATAAATTTTGAATGAAAGTGGAACACGGCATAAACACTTGCATCAGACATCTTTTTGTGTAGCATTTGTCCCACAAAATAGCAGCGTCTGCTTTTTTGGTTCTCTATCACCATATTACAGGATTATGTGCCATGTCAGGATGGAGTCGGGCAATTTTTAAATAGTCATGCAGAGTGTCAAGCCAATGCTCTCTCGGTCGTCCTATTGGTCTCTTCCCATCTATCTGCAATGTGAATTCAGTGTGTGCAACTGATGTTTCAGCAGCCCGTAAGACATGGCCATACCAGCGGAGACGGCTTTCCTTCATCTTTTCAGCATTTGGTGCTACTACATATTGCTTGCATCAGACATGAATGTGACTTTAACATACTGGTACCTTGTGTCCTTGTTTCATCTTCTGGGCGATATTACGTATTAAAATTAGGAATCCTGGTCACTACTGCATTTCATATATGTGCCAAAGTACGTAAATATGTGTTTTTAATTATTGCTCTTTTAAAAACGGTTGCCATGTTCTTGCATCTTGTTCAAATGTCAACGAGGCGAACACTAGCGTCATACACCAAGGTGCACACATTGTTGCCAACATGTGGGATTCAAAATCAGTTGATAAAAACATTCATCGGGACGCGTTATGCAGTAACCATTGGACAAAACGAAGGTTAGAATGGCTGGATGTTGGTGCGGCATAGTACCGCATGGGCGAGGTTGGCAGAACTGTTTTGATTATGATTGATGTAAACAGTGGCGGCGACATCTGAAATTTTGCGTGGATAAGTCGTCATCCTATTCGGGATGGTTGGGTGGATCACAGACAGCGGAGGAGGAAACATCTATTAAAACATCATTCCCCGATTTATTTCTCATCGTTTGATAAGGTACTATACAGAATGTTATCGCTCGTTCTATTTTCATTCAGTGCTACCAAACATTTGCCACGCTAAGCGTGTCTTGTGTCTGAAAGTAGCTAAAATACCTTCTCTCTCCTACCGCTGAGCTCTGAAGGTCAAGTGTACAGCTAACCGCCGGAATCTGTATGGTGGGTTTTGTAATAGTATTTTTTTAAATGCAGACCAATGGCTTCTGCCTGGGCCAATAATTATTATGTGGAGGGCTGCGTTAGCCATGTACACGAATACACCCCTGGTTTTTGTCTCGCACAGTAATGTTTGTTGTGCACTGCTGTATTTAATGTTTTTTGTGAGAGTGAAATTTCTTAAATCCAATCCAATGGGCTTTGCATATACCAATAATTGCTAGATAGCCGTTAGCCATATACACACCTGGTTTCTGTCATGCACAGTGGGGTAATCGTGCATCAATAATCTTTATCGAGACCAGACCTGTGTGGTGTATTTTGTATCCCACATGTTGGCAACTGTGGTGATAGTTTAAAATTTGAAATACACTTATCTTCCGTCTAGTCAATACTCTTTTTTGTGTTTATTTACGCCCTAGGACATTGACTAGACGGAACATAAGTGTATTTCAAATTTTAAACTATCATTCGTCAATACGGAAAAATCGTGAACAATGTTAACCCCAACCTAAGGTGATGTCAATGTGTGCATCTTATTAACAGTTGAAAAGACCTCATGCACTGTCGAACATGGCTGCCATCGTTGAATGAGCAATACATATTAACACATATTTCTGGTGCAGTAGTTACCGAGGTTAGTAATATCAGTTGGCGCTGTTTCATATCACATGCAACACAATCATTCTTTGACTAAGCACTTGGTAATGCATTCTTAACGTGAGGTATGACAAGTCAGCTGTTCGCTTATGTCAACGAGTTGATTACTCTGACTCTCAAACTCCGGTCTATCATGCGAAATACGAGGTTCATTTGGAGGCTTTTATATGCTGGTCTACCAAATTAATGTACACTTGTATTATTGGCTGGGTAACTTTATTTTATTTTTAGTGGTGATCGAAATGGCAGACTACATCAAGGTCATCTGCCTGACTGAGTAATGTTGTTGTTTGAGTCTTCAGCCTTTTGACTGGTTTGATGCAGCGCTCCATGCCTCCCTGTCCTGATCTAATCGATTCATCTCTACATAGCTACCACACCCTACATCCGAGGCAATCTGTTTAACATATTCTAACCTTGGTCTACCCCTACAGTTCTTGTCCTCGACCCTTCCCTCCATAACTAAGCTTGCTATTCCTGGGTGTCTTAGTATGTGTCCTACCAACCTATCTCGTCTCTTCATTAGAAGTCGCCAGAAACATCTCTCCTCTCCCATTCGTCTTAATACCTCTTTGTTTGTAACCCTATTTACCCATCTGATCTTCATCATTCTCCTGTAACACCACATTTCAAATGCTTCAATTCTCCTCTTTTCTGCTGCACCAATAGTCCAAGTTTCACTTCCATAGAGCGCCACGCTCCAGACAAAGGCCTTCAAAAATGACTTCCTAATACCTAAATCTATATTCGATGTCAGCAGATTCCTTTTTTGTAGAAATGCTTTCTTTACCTGAGCCAACCTACTTTTTATATCCTCTTTGCTTCGTCCATCACTGGTTATTCTGCTTCCTATGTAACAGAAATCTCCTACTTCCTTCAGCTTTTCACCTGCCAATTTGATCTCTATAGAGGTTTCTGATTTATTTCGGCTGAATTCCAGTATTTTTGTTTTACATTTATTAATTTTCATCATGAATTCTTTCCGTAAGACGGTGTCCATACCATTCAAAAACTCATTCAAATCCTCAGGCTTGTCGGCCAAGATGACGATGTCGTCAGCAAATCGCCGAGTTGAAATTATTTCTCCTTGAATCTTCACTCCCACTTTAAATTTTTCTCTAATTTCCTTCATTGCTTGTTCAATGTAAAGATTGAAAAGTATGGGTGATAAGTTGCAGCCTTGCCTTACACCTTTCTGAATACCAGCTTCTCTCTCATGCCCTTCAACTCGAATGACTGCTGTCTGGTTTCTGTATAGATTGTATACCACCCTCCTATCCCTGTACTTTATTCCAATCGATTTCAAAATGTCAAACAATTTAGTCCAATCAACGTTATCAAAAGCCTTTTCTAAGTCTACAAAAGCCATGAACGTTCTCTTATGTTTCCTTATTCTACCTTCCAAAATCAGCCTAAGACTTAGCACAGCTTCCCTTGTTCCTACATTTCTCCTGAAACCAAACTGGTCTTCACCCAACTTCGTTTCTATCTGGCTTTCAATCCTCTTGTAAATTATTCTAGTCAGGATCTTTGAAGCATGAGTAATCAAGCTGATTGTACGGTAATCTTCACATCTGTCAGCTCCCACTTTCTTTGGTATAGGGATGATTACATTCTTCTTGAAATCAGGGGGTACCTCACCTGTCTCATAAATCCTACACACCAAGTGAAATAACCTGATCAGACCTTCATCTCCTATTCAGCGTAGCATCTCAATCGGTATATCATCTATGCCTGGTGCTTTGTTCCTGCTTAAGTCTTCCAAAGCTTTATCAAATTCTGATCTCAATATTAAATCTCCTTTCGCATCCACATCAATTTCCTCCTCCCTTTCCATTACATGATTCTCAATCTCCTTTCCCTTATACAAACTCTCTATGTAAGCTTTCCATCTCTCAACCTCTTCTTCCCTATCTGTTAGAGGCTTTCCATTTGTGTCCTTAATATTACAGCACTTAGTCTTCGTTTCCCCAAAAGTATTCTTAATCCTTCGATAAGCTGTGTCTACTTTTCCTAATTTCAGATAATTTTCTATACCTGCACATTTCTCTTTCAACCATTCTTCTTTCGCTTCCTTGCACTTCTTGTTAACCTCATTTCTCAGACGTTTGTATTCTGCTTTCCCCTTTTCATTTCTTACATTCTTGTGTTTCCGCCTTGCATCCATCAATTCTAGTATATCCTGAGTGATCCACGGTTTTCTACCAATTCTTTCTTTCCAACCAATGTGTTCTTCTGCGGATTTTGTTATTTCATTCTTCAAAAGTGCCCATTCGTCTGCAATTGAAGTTTGTTAGGGTTTTTCATTAGTCCTTCCTTTATACTCTTCTTGAATCTTTCGTTTACATCCTTCTCTTTCAGTCTGTCTATTGCCCACCTTTTTGGCTTTTGACTTTTCTTCAGTTTCTTCAACTTTAATCTGAATTTCATTACAACCAGATTGTGGTCAGAGTTTATGTCAGCACCAGGATATATTTTTCAATCCAAAATCTGGTTTCGAAACCTCTGCTTGACCCTAATGAAGTCGATTTGGTAACGCCCTGTATCTCCTGGTCTCATCCATGTGTATATTCTTCTATTGTGGTTATTGAATAAGGTGTTAGCTATGACCAACTCATGCTCGGTGCAGAATTCTACCAGCCTGCTTCCTCGATCATTCCTTTCACCTAATCCGAAATCTCCTACTATTTCCCTTCTGTCCCTTTTACTACCACAGCATTCCAATCTCCCATTACTATAACATTTTCATCACCCTTGATATACCTCAGAATTTCGTCTATTTCTTCGTAGACCTTTTCTACATCCTCGTCATCATCTTGACTGGTAGGCGTATAGACTTGTACCACTGTGGTGCAGGTAGGTTTAGTATTGATTTTTGCTACAATAATCCGTTCACTATATTGCTCATAATATTCCACCCGCTGTCCAAATTTCCTACTCAATATGAGACCAACCCCTGCTAGGCCATTGTTTGATTTAGTGCTAATGACCCTATAGTCTCCTGACCAAAAGTCCTGTTCTTCCTGCCAGCGCATTTCACTAATCCCAACCAAATCCAACCTCAGCCTATCCATTTCCCTTTCTAAGTTTTCTAACCTTCCACTTCCCAGCAGACTTCTAACATTCCACGCTCCGATCCGTAGAATGTCAGATTTCCTCTTTGTCACTTCTGTGATGTTAACCCCCTCTCGAGTAGTCCCCACCCGGAGATCCGAATGGGGGACTAGTTTACCTCCGGATTGAAATTTTACAAGGGAGGAGGCCATCATCACATGTAATTATGCATAGAGAGGTGCATATACTCGGGAATAGCATACGGCTGTAGTTTCTCGTTGCTTTCAGCCGTGCAGCAGGATGCAGTGTAGCCATTATTTGGCTTATATTATCAATATTTTAACCGTCTATAAGACTAGTAAAGAATTGATTTATTCTGAAAGGCTGCTACTCCCTTGCAGAATAAGTAAAGAGCAATTCTACTAACAAAAATACTAACCTTCTACCGTACTAACAATTAAATACCAAAATTCTACTAACGAAAATATACTTAAGTTCCACCAACAACAAATACTACTACTAAAACAGTATGTCACCAGGCACACTCACATGCACCCTTACACATCACAGTCTACTGAAACAATGAACTATAACTAATAAACAATGCAACTGCTACCAGACACACTCACACACCACAGTCTAATAGAACAATGACATATATCTAATAGACAAACTAACTACCTACTTACAACTAAAACTAACGGGGGTGAAGATGATTCCTGCCCGTGGTGCCCCTGCGTAGGTAGTCGGAATTGAATTTCCGTTACTGAACTGAACGTCAGCATTCCAGAAGTATCTACCAGTCATGATATCGCTCGATACAGAACGGTCTTTATCAAGACCAACACTAACCATTATATCTGTAAATATTGAAGGCTTGTCTACATCTAAAGAAGGAATGTTACATCAGCTCTGTCAAACACATGCATGTGATATATTATGCCTTCAAGAAACCCACAGAGATGAGCAACTGCGGCGACCTAAAATAGCGGGGATGAGACTCGTGGCCGAAATTCCCCATAGACAATATGGCAGTGCTGTTTTTGCTAAACCAGATTTACAAATTTTGTCTGCTGCAGTCACCACCGAAAACCAAATCGAGATAATAACCGTGGAACTCAGCAATTGCACCATCTCAGGTGTCTACAAACCACCCAATGTGAATTTCTCCTTGCGAACTCCAAACAATTACAACAATCAAAAGACAAACTTTGTGGTTGGAGACTTCAACAGCCATAGCAGTGCATGGGGATATACAGAAGACGATAATAATGGAGAGGCAGTGTTAGAATGGGCTGATGATTTCCAATTACAACTTGTTCATGACCCCAAACTACCTCCATCCTTTAACAGCAGTAGATGGCGACGAGGCTTCAACCCAGACCTCATATTTGCTAGCGAACACGTGGCACAACAATGCGTGAAATCAATGTGTAATCCTATTCCAAATACCCAACACCGTCCCATAATGTGTCAACTCTTCTCAGCAATTCGGCCAATAAAGGTTCCATTTCGAAGGAGGTATAATTTCAAAAAAGCAGACTGGCAGAAGTTCAGCTCAACTGTTTATACAATAATATCAGATATCCAGTCACCTCCAGAGGTGTATGATCAGTTTGTTGAAGCAGTGAAGGAAGCTTCCCGCGTTTCCATACCACGAGGCTGCCGAGTTAATTATATACAAGGCCTAGCTTCAGACACGGCTGCTCAAATGAACACATATATTTCACTGTTTCAGGAAGATCCACTAAGTGAAGACACTGTGTCAGCTGGAAGGAAACTGCTTTCCTTAATTGCAGAGGCAAAGAAAGATGCTTGGATCAAACTCATGGAGGAAACAGATATGTCAAGGGACAGCAGAAGGGCTTGGAAGCTTCTAAAACGACTTAGCAATGATCCAACCAAGGTACCAGTCCATGCAAATGTTACGGCAAACCAAATCGCAAATCAGCTTGTCACCAATGGGAAAACCAATCGCCCAATAAGGAAAATGGAACACAATATCCTGGAAAATGGAGAAATGAAGTCCAGTAACCTTTCCCGGCCATTTGAAATAAAGGAATTACAGAAAGCTATTCAATGTGCCAAACATGGAAAAGCGGCAGGATTAGACGACATCACAATAGAGCAAATAAAACACTTCAGTTCAACCACTCAGGGATGGCTTCTGAACTTCTTCAATAATTGTTTTTCTTCTCTGAAAATTCCTAAAATATGGAGAAAATCCAAAGTGATTGCATTTCTGAAACCTGGAAAGGATCCTTCGGACCCAAAATATTTCAGACCAATCTCCTTACTCTGCCATATGTACAAAATAATGGAAAGGATGCTGTTAAACCGCCTAATTGGAGTAGTAGACCACGCTCTAATACCTCAGCAGTGTGGCATCCGCCCAGGAAAGAGCTGCACAGCACAGGTTCTACATCTAACTCAACACATTGAGGATGGATTTGAGAAGAAGAAGATCACTGGTGTGGCTTTTGTGGATCTCTCCGCCGCCTACGATACGGTAAATCACAGGATATTATTACACAAGCTCTACAGAATGATTACAGACATCAAAGTAACCAAGATGATAGCTACTCTCCTGGAAAATCGTCACTTTTTTGTTGAATTCCAAGGACGCCGAAGGAGATGGAGAAATCAAAGGAATGGACTCCTTCAAGGCAGTGTACTGGCTCCTATTCTTTTCAACATCTACACAAATGACCATCCATTGCCAGAAGGTACTAAAAGCTTTATCTATGCCGATGACCTAGCACTTACTACTCAGACTAATACCTTTGATGAAGCAGAGACTGTTGCATTAGAAGAGCTAGGTACCTATTATGAGAAAAAACAACTGAAACCAAATCCAGCTAAGACCCAAATTTGCGCGTTCCATCTGCGGCATGCACAGGCATCTCAGAAACTCAAAGCTATCTGGAAAGGGAACTTACTGGAACATTGCTTTACACCAAAGTATTTGGGAGTTATGCTGGACCGCACATCAACATACAAGAAACATTGCCATAACGTAAAACAAAAGATAGCTGCTAGAAACAACATTCTACGCAAAATGTCAGGAACCAGTTGGGGAACACAACCACAAACAATCAGAACATCAGCCCTAGCTTTATGCTACTCTGCAGGTGAATATGCCTCCCCGGTTTGGTACAGGTCAGCCCATGAGAAGCAAGTCGACATCGCTCTCAACGAAAGTTGCAGGATCATTACTGGATGCTGGAAACCTACACCCATTGAGAAGATCCAACTTCTAGCTGGTATTGCTCCGGGTGAGATTCGTAGGGAGGTAGCAGCTAACAAAGAAAGGCTCCAATCATCTACTTCAAAAGCACATCCCCTCTATGGATACCACCCAGCCACCCGGAGGCTGAAGTCCAGAAAAAGTTTTCTCCGCACATCAGTTAACCTTGAGGGGAAAGCGGAGAATGCTAGGATCAAGATGTGGAAAGAAAGAACCAGCCATCTCTCCAATTGGATGGTGCCGAAGGAAAGTCTTCCATGTGGACACAAGGAGAAGTGGACAACCTGGAAATCCCTTAACAGACTCCGTACAGAAGTCGGCAGAACAAAAGTAAATCTTCGGAATTGGGGTTTCTCAAGCGACTCATCACTCTGTGATTGTGGAAAGCAGCAAACGATCCGACATTTATGCCAGTGTGTCTTATGTCCCTCAAAGTGCACTATGATAGACTTGGTTGCAGCTTCCTCTAATGCTATTGACGTCACCCAATACTGGGCAAGAATTATCTAGCTTCCGATTTTGTTGCTCAGTAGGATTGTTTATATGTGTATATCTGTATATTTGTATAGTAGCAATGTATATAGCGTGTATTTTAAAATATCTATGTGTAAAGTCGATACTTCTGACACGAATAAAGATAGAAAGAACTAAAATTAACTACGTACTTACTGTACTGTTATTTGAATTGACAATATCTACAAAATGCAATTTCGATAAAAAACACTTACAAAATGTAATTTAGATAGAAAATACTTACAAAAAGTAATTTAGATTCAAAATAGTCACAAAATGCAAATGAGAATAAATATAAGATGTGGTGGGGCTACATTCACCCTGCCTCTTTAAGGGCCTTGAGCACAAGGCAGGAGGGAATATAAGATGTGGTGGGGATACATACACCCTGCCTCCTTGAGCACAAGGCAGGAGGGAATATAAGATGTGGTGGGGCTACATACACCCTGCCTCCTTGAGCACAAGGCAGGAGGGAATATAAGATGTGGTGGGGCTACATACACCCTGCCTCCTTGAGCACAAGGCAGGAGGGAATATAAGATGTGGTGGGGCTACATACACCCTGCCTCCTTGAGCACAAGGCAGGAGGGAATATAAGATGTGGTGGGGCTACATACACCCTGCCTCCTTGAGCACAAGGCAGGAGGGAATATAAGATGTGGTGGGGCTACATACACCCTGCCTCCTTAAGGGCCTTGAGCACAAGGCAGGAGGGAATATAAGATGTGGTGGGGCTACATACACCCTGCCTCCTTGAGCACAAGGCAGGAGGGAATATAAGATGTGGAGGGGCTACATACACCCTGTCTCCTTAAGGGCCTTGAGCACAAGGCAGGAGGGAATATAAGATGTGGTGGGGCTACATACACCCTGCCTCCTTAAGGGCCTTGAGCACAAGGCAGGGGGGAATATAAGATGTGGTGGGGCTACATACACCCTGCCTCCTTGAGCACAAGGCAGGAGGGAATAAAAGATGTGGATGGGCTACATACACCCTGCCTCCTTAAGGGCCTTGAGCACAAGGCAGAAGGGAATATAAGATGTGGAGGGGCTACATACACCCTGCCTCCTTAAGGGCCTTGAGCACAAGGCAGGAGGGAATATAAGATGTGGTGGGGCTACATACACCCTGCCTCCTTGAGCACAAGGCAGGAGGGAATATAAGATGTGGAGGGGCTACATACACCCTGCCTCCTTAAGGGCCTTGAGCACAAGGCAGGAGGGAATATAAGATGTGGAGGGGCTACATACACCCTGCCTCCTTAAGGGCCTTGAGCACAAGGCAGGAGGGAATATAAGATGTGGAGGGGCTACATACACCCTGCCTCCTTAAGGGCCTTGAGCACAAGGCAGGAGGGAATATAAGATGTGGTGGGGCTACATACACCCTGCCTCCTTGAGCACAAGGCAGGAGGGAATATAATATGTGGAGGGGCTATATACACCCTGCCTCCTTAAGGGCCTTGAGCACAAGGCAGGAGGGAATATAAGATGTGGTGGGGCTACATACACCCTGCCTCCTTAAGGGCCTTGAGCACAAGGCAGGAGGGAATATAAGATGTGGTGGGGCTACATACACCCTGCCTCCTTGAGCACAAGGCAGGAGGGAATATAAGATGTGGAGGGGCTATATACACCCTGCCTCCTTAAGGGCATTGAGCACAAGGCAGGAGGGAATATAAGATGTGGTGGGGCTACATACACCCTGCCTCCTTAAGGGCCTTGAGCACAAGGCAGGAGGGAATATAAGATGTGGTGGGACTACATACACCCTGCCTCCTTGAGCACAAGGCAGGAGGGAATATAAGATGTGGAGGGGCTACATACACCCTGCCTCCTTGAGCACAAGGCAGGAGGGAATATAAGATGTGGTGGGGCTACATACACCCTGCCTCCTTAAGGGCCTTGAGCACAAGGCAGGAGGGAATATAAGATGTGGTGGGGCTACATACACCCTGCCTCCTTGAGCACAAGGCAGGAGGGAATATAAGATGTGGTGGGGCTACATACACCCTGCCTCCTTAAGGGCCTTGAGCACAAGGCAGGAGGGAATATAAGATGTGGTGGGGCTACATACACCCTGCCTCCTTGAGCACAAGGCAGGAGGGAATATAAGATGTGGAGGGGCTACATACACCCTGCCTCCTTAAGGGCCTTGAGCACAAGGCAGGAGGGAATATAAGATGTGGAGGGGCCACATACACCCTGCCTCCTTGAGCACAAGGCAGGAGGGAATATAAGATGTGGAGGGGCTACATACACCCTGCCTTCTTAAGGGCCTTGAGCACAAGGCAGGAGGGAATATAAGATGTGGTGGGGCTACAAACACCCTGCCTCCTTGAGCACAAGGCAGGAGGGAATATAAGATGTGGTGGGGCTACATACACCCTGCCTCCTTAAGCACAAGGCAGGAGGGAATATAAGATGTGGTGGGGCTACATACACCCTGCCTCCTTGAGCACAAGGCAGGAAGGAATATAAGATGTGGTGGGGCTACATACACCCTGCCTCCTTGAGCACAAGGCAGGAGGGAATATAAGATGTGGTGGGGCTACATACACCCAGCCTCCTTGAGCACAAGGCAGGAGGGAATATAAGATGTGGTGGGGCTACATACACCCTGCCTCCTTGAGCACAAGGCAGGAGGGAATATAAGATGTGGTGGGGCTACATACACCCTGCCTCCCTGAGCACAAGGCAGGAGGGAATATAAGATGTGTTGGGGCTACATACACCCTGCCTCCTTGAGCACAAGGCAGGAGGGAATATAAGATGTGGTGGGGCTACATACACCCTGCCTCCTTGAGCACAAGGCAGGAGGGAATATAAGATGTGGTGGGGCTACATACACCCTGCCTCCCTGAGCACAAGGCAGGAGGGAATATAAGATGTGTTGGGGCTACATACACCCTGCCTCCTTGAGCACAAGGCAGGAGGGAATATAAGATGTGGTGGGGCTACATACACCCAGCCTCCTTGAGCACAAGGCAGGAGGGAATATAAGATGTGGTGGGGCTACATACACCCTGCCTCCTTGAGCACAAGGCAGGAGGGAATATAAGATGTGGTGGGGCTACATACACCCTGCCTCCCTGAGCACAAGGCAGGAGGGAATATAAGATGTGTTGGGGCTACATACACCCCGCCTCCTTAAGGGCCTTGAGCACAAGGCAGGAGGGAATATAAGATGTGGTGGGGCTACATACACCCTGCCTCCTTGAGCACAAGGCAGGAGGGAATATAAGATGTGGTGGGGCTACATACACCCTGCCTCCTTAAGCACAAGGCAGGAGGGAATATAAGATGTGGTGGGGCTACATACACCCAGCCTCCTTGAGCACAAGGCAGGAGGGAATATAAGATGTGGTGGGGCTACATACACCCTGCCTCCTTGAGCACAAGGCAGGGGGGAATATAAGATGTGGTGGGGCTACATACACCCTGCCTCCTTAAGCACAAGGCAGGAGGGAATATAAGATGTGGTGGGGCTACATACACCCTGCCTCCTTGAGCACAAGGCAGGAGGGAATATAAGATGTGGTGGGGCTACATACACCCTGCCTCCTTGAGCACAAGGCAGGGGGGAATATAAGATGTGGTGGGGCTAAATACACCCTGCCTCCTTGAGCACAAGGCAGGGGGGAATATTAGATGTGGTGGGGCTACATACACCCTGCCTCCTTGAGCACAAGGCAGGAGGGAATATAAGATGAGGTGGGGCTACATACACCCTGCCTCCTTGGACACAAGGCAGGAGGGAATATAAGATGTGGTGGGGCTACATACACCCTGCCTCCTTGAACACAAGTCAGGAGGGAATATAAGATGTGGTGGGGCTACATACACCCTGCCTCCTTGAGCACAAGGCAGGAGGGAATATAAGATGTGGTGGGGCTACATACACCCTGCCTCCTTGAGCAAAAGGCAGGAGGGAATATAAGATGTGGTGGGGCTACATACACCCTGCCTCCTTGAGCACAAGGCAGGAGGGAATATAAGATGTGGTGGGGCTACATACACCCTGCCTCCTTGAGCACAAGGCAGGGGGGAATATAAGATGTGGTGGGGCTACATACATCCTGCCTCCTTGAGCACAAGGCAGGAGGGAATATAAGATGTGGTGGGGCTACATACACCCTGCCTCCTTGAGCACAAGGCAGGGGGGAATATAAGATGTGGTGGGGCTACATACATCCTGCCTCCTTGAGCACAAGGCAGGGGGGAATATAAGATGTGGTGGGGCTACATACACCCTGCCTCCTTAAGCACTAGGCAGGGGGGAATATAAGATGTGGTGGGGCTACATACACCCTGCCTCCTTGAGCACAAGGCAGGGGGGAATATAAGATGTGGTGGGGCTACATACACCCTGCCTCCTTAAGCACAAGGCAGGAGGGAATATAAGATGTGGTGGGGCTACATACACCCTGCCTCCTTGAGCACAAGGCAGGAGGGAATATAAGATGTGGTGGGGCTACATACACCCTGCCTCCTTGAGCACAAGGCAGGAGGGAATATAAGATGTGGTGGGGCTACATACACACTGCCTCCTTGAGCACAAGGCAGGAGGGAATATAAGATGTGGTGGGGCTACATACACCCTGCCTCTTTGAGCAAAAGGCAGGGGGGAATATAAGATGTGGTGGGGCTACATACACCCAGCCTCCTTGAGCACAAGGCAGGAGGGAATATAAGATGTGGTGGGGCTACATACACCCTGCCTCCTTGAGCACAAGGCAGGGGGGAATATAAGATGTGGTTGGGCTATATACACCCTGCCTCCTTGAGCACAAGGCAGGAGGGAATATAAGATGTGGTGGGGCTACATACACCCTGCCTCCTTGAGCACAAGGCAGGAGGGAATATAAGATGTGGTGGGGCTACATACACACTGCCTCCTTGAGCATAAGGCAGGAGGGAATATAAGATGTGGTGGGGCTACATACACCCTGCCTCCTTGAGCACAAGGCAGGGGGGAATATAAGATGTGGTGGGGCTACATACACCCTGCCTCCTTGAGCACAAGGCAGAAGGGAATATAAGATGTGGTGGGGCTACATACACCCTGCCTCCTTGAGCAAAAGGCAGGGGGGAATATAAGATGTGGTGGGGCTACATACACCCTGCCTCCTTGAGCACAAGGCAGGAGGGAATATAAGATGTGGTAGGGCTACATACACCCTGCCTCCTTGAGAACAAGGCAGGTGGGAATATAAGATGTGGTGGGGCTACATACACCCTGCCTCCTTGAGCACATGGCAGGAGGGAATATAAGATGTGGTGGGGCTACATACACCCTGCCTCCTTGAGCACAAGGCAGGAGGGAATATAAGATGTGGTGGGGCTACATACACCCTGCCTCCTTGAGCACAAGGCAGGAGGGAATATAAGATGTGGTGGGGCTACACACACCCTGCCTCCTTGAGCACAAGGCAGGAGGGAATATAAGATGTGGTGGGGCTACATACACCCTGCCTCCTTGAGCACAAGGCAGGAGGGAATATAAGATGTGGAGGGGCTACATACACCCTGCCTCCTTAAGGGCCTTGAGCACAAGGCAGGAGGGAATATAAGATGTGGAGGGGCTACATACATCCTGCCTCCTTGAGCACAAGGCAGGAGGGAATATAAGATGTGGAGGGGCTACATACACCCTGCCTCCTTAAGGGCCTTGAGCACAAGGCAGGAGGGAATATAAGATGTGGTGGGGCTACATACACCCTGCCTCCTTGAGCAAAAGGCAGGAGGGAATATAAGATGTGGTGGGGCTACATACACCCTGCCTCCTTGAGCACAAGGCAGGAGGGAATATAAGATGTGGTGGGGCTACATACACCCTGCCTCCTTGAGCACAAGGCAGGAGGGAATATAAGATGTGGTGGGGCTACATACACCCAGCCTCCTTGAGCACAAGGCAGGAGGGAATATAAGATGTGGTGGGGCTACATACACCCTGCCTCCTTGAGCACAAGGCAGGAGGGAATATAAGATGTGGTGGGGCTACATACACCCTGCCTCCTTGAGCACAAGGCAGGAGGGAATATAAGATGTGGTGGGGCTTCATACATCCTGCCTCCTTGAGCACAAGGCAGGAGGGAATATAAGATGTGGTGGGGCTACATACACCCTGCCTCCTTGAGCACAAGGCAGGAGGGAATATAAGATGTGGTGGGGTTACATACACCCAGCCTCCTTGAGCACAAGGCAGGAGGGAATATAAGATGTGGTGGGGCTACATACACCCTGCCTCCTTGAGCACAAGGCAGGAGGGAATATAAGATGTGGTGGGGCAACATACACCCTGCCTCCTTGAGCACAAGGCAGGAGGGAATGTAAGATGTGGTGGGGCAACATACACCCTGCCTCCTTGAGCACAAGGCAGGAGGGAATATAAGATGTGGTGGGGCTACATACACCCTGCCTCCTTGAGCACAAGGCAGGGGGGAATATAAGATGTGGTGGGGCTACATACACCCTGCCTCTTTGAGCACAAGGCAGGGGGGAATATTAGATGTGGTGGGGCTACATACACCCTGCCTCCTTGAGCACAAGGCAGGGGGGAATATAAGATGTGGTGGGGCTACATACATCCTGCCTCCTTGAGCACAAGGCAGGAGGGAATATAAGATGTGGTGGGGCTACATACACCCTGCCTCCTTGAGCACAAGGCAGGAGGGAATATAAGATGTGGTGGGGCTACATACACCCTGCCTCCTTAAGGGCCTGGAGCACAAGGCAGGAGGGAATATAAGATGTGGTGGGGCTACATACACCCTGCCTCCTTGAGCACAAGGCAGGGGGGAATATAAGATGTGGTGGGGCTACATACATCCTGCCTCCTTGAGCACAAGGCAGGAGGGAATATAAGATGTGGTGGGGCTACATACACCCTGCCTCCTTGAGCACAAGGCAGGGGGGAATATAAGATGTGGTGGGGCTACATACATCCTGCCTCCTTGAGCACAAGGCAGGGGGGAATATATGATGTGGTGGGGCTACATACACCCTGCCTCCTTGAGCACAAGGCAGGAGGGAATATATGATGTGGTGGGGCTACATACATCCTGCCTCCTTGAGCACAAGGCAGGAGGGAATATAAGATGTGTTGGGGCTACATACACCCTGCCTCCTTGAGCACAAGGTAGGAGGGAATATAAGATGTGGTGGGGTTACATACACCCAGCCTCCTTGAGCACAAGGCAGGAGGGAATATAAGATGTGGTGGGGCTACATACACCCTGCCTCCTTGAGCACAAGGCAGGAGGGAATATAAAATGTGGTGGGGCTACATACACCCTGCCTCCTTGAGCACAAGGCAGGAGGGAATATAAGATGTGTTGGGGCTACATACACCCTGCCTCCTTGAGCACAAGGCAGGAGGGAATATAAGATGTGGTGGGGCTACATACACCCTGCCTCCTTGAGCACAAGGCAGGGGGGAATATAAGATGTGGTGGGGCTACATACATCCTGCCTCCTTGAGC
The DNA here is from genome assembly GCA_946902985.2 of Meconema thalassinum. Taxonomy (NCBI): domain Eukaryota; kingdom Metazoa; phylum Arthropoda; class Insecta; order Orthoptera; family Tettigoniidae; genus Meconema; species Meconema thalassinum. The sequence goes on along the minus strand of OX336394.1, from coordinate 440,228,189 downwards.
ACAAGGCAGGGGGGAATATAAGATGTGGTGGGGCTACATACACCCTGCCTCCTTAAGCACTAGGCAGGGGGGAATATAAGATGTGGTAGGGCTACATACACCCTGCCTCCTTAAGCACAAGGCAGGGGGGAATATAAGATGTGGTGGGGCTACATACACCCTGCCTCCTTAAGCACAAGGCAGGAGGGAATATAAGATGTGGTGGGGCTACATACACCCTGCCTCCTTGAGCACAAGGCAGGAGGGAATATACACACATCAAAAAAAGTTTTGCATCACCTCGGTTCCCAGATCTCCGGCATATAGACGTTGACTGTGTATATTGTATCCAAGATACAGTCCCTTTGACTGTTCATAGATGTCACTAAAACTGCTCAAAGATGTAAACAACCATGCATGAGCAGGGCCTATTAGACGGAGGGGGTACGACAGCCGATCAGTTCCAGTCATTCCACCAGGACGAAGGTACGCTGCTCATGTTGTCTGTAGTTCTACCAGGCCTAGAAGGTCAATACCGCAGTTCGATCGCGTCCGCATTGTTACTTTGTGTCAAGAAGGGCTCTCAACAAGGGAAGTTTCCAGGCGTCTCAGAGTGAACCAAAGCGATGTTGTTCGGACATCGAGGAGGTACAGAGATACAGGAACTGTCGATGACAGGCCTCGCTCAGGCCGCCCAAGGGCTACTACTGTAGTGGATGACCGCTACTTACGGATTGCCGCTTGGAGGAACCCTGACAGCAATGCCACCATGTTGAATAATGCGTTTCATTCAGCCACAGGACGTCGTGTTTCAACTCAAACTGTGCGCAATAGGCTGCATGATGCGCAACTCCACTCCCGACGTCCATGGCGAGGTCCAGCTTTGCAACCCCGACACCATGCAGCGCGGTACAGATGGGCCCAACAACATGTTGAATGGACCCCACGGAATTGGCATCACGTTCTCTTCACCGATGAGTGTCGCATATGCCTTCAACCAGACAATCGTCGGAGACGTGTTTGGAGGCACCCTGGTCAGGCTGAACGTCTTAGACACACTGTCCAGCGAGTGCAGCAAGGTGGTGGTTCCCTGATGTTTTGGGGTGGCATTATGTGGGGCCGAGGTACGCCACTGGTGGTCATGGAAGGCTCCGAAACGGCTTTACGATACCTGAATGACATCCTCCGACCCATAGTGCAACCATATCGGCAGAATATTGGAGAGGCATTTGTCTTCATGGACGACAATTCTCGACCTCATCGTGCACATCTTGTGAATGCGTTCCTTCAAGATAACGACATCGCTCGACTACAGTGGCCAGCATGTTCGCCAGACATGAACCCTATCGAACATGCCTGGGATATGTTGAAAAGGGCTGTTTATGGACGTCTTGACCCACCAACCACTCTGAGAGATTTACGCCGAATTGTCGTTGAGGAGTGGGACAATTTGGACCAACAGTGTCTTGATGAACTTGTGGATAGTATGCCACGGCGAATACAGGCATGCAGCAATGCAAGAGGACGTGCTACTGGGTATTAGAGGTAGTGGTGTGTACTGCAATCTGGACCACAAATGCTGAAAGTCTAGCTGTATGATGGTACAACATGCAATGTGTGGGTCTCATGAGCAATAAAACGAGCTGAAATGTTGTTGTGTTGATCTCTATTCCCGTTGTATTTAACGGTTCCGGAACTCTTGGAACCGAGGTGATGCAAAACTTTTTTTTATGTGTGTAAGATGTGGTGGGGCTACATACACCCTGCCTCCTTGAGCACAAGGCAGGAGGGAATATAAGATGTGGTGGGGCTACATACACCCTGCCTCCTTGAGCACAAGGCAGGAGGGAATATAAGATGTGGTGGGGCTACATACACGCTGCCTCCTTGAGCACAAGGCAGGAGGGAATATAAGATGTGGTGGGGCTACATACACCCTGCCTCCTTGAGCACAAGGCAGGGGGGAATATAAGATGTGGTGGGGCTACATACACCCAGCCTCCTTGAGCACAAGGCAGGAGGGAATATAAGATGTGGTGGGGCTACATACACCCTGCCTCCTTGAGCACAAGGCAGGGGGGAATATAAGATGTGGTGGGGCTATATACACCCTGCCTCCTTGAGCACAAGGCAGGAGGGAATATAAGATGTGGTGGGGCTACATACACCCTGCCTCCTTGAGCACAAGGCAGGAGGGAATATAAGATGTGGTGGGGCTACATACACACTGCCTCCTTGAGCATAAGGCAGGAGGGAATATAAGATGTGGTGGGGCTACATACACCCTGCCTCCTTGAGCACAAGGCAGGGGGGAATATAAGATGTGGTGGGGCTACATACACCCTGCCTCCTTGAGCACAAGGCAGGAGGGAATATAAGATGTGGTGGGGCTACATACACCCTGCCTCCTTGAGCACAAGGCAGGGGGGAATATAAGATGTGGTGGGGCTACATACACCCTGCCTCCTTGAGCACAAGGCAGGAGGGAATATAAGATGTGGAGGGGCTACATACACCCTGCCTCCTTGAGCACAAGGCAGGGGGGAATATAAGATGTGGTGGGGCTACATACACCCTGCCTCCTTGAGCACAAGGCAGGAGGGAATATAAGATGTGGTGGGGCTACATACACCCTGCCTCATGAGCACATGGCAGGAGGGAATATAAGATGTGGTGGGGCTACATACACCCTGCCTCCTTGAGCACAAGGCAGGAGGGAATATAAGATGTGGTGGGGCTACATACACCCTGCCTCCTTGAGCACAAGGCAGGAGGGAATATAAGATGTGGTGGGGCTACACACACCCTGTCTCCTTGAGCACAAGGCAGGAGGGAATATAAGATGTGGTGGGGCTACATACACCCTGCCTCCTTGAGCACAAGGCAGGAGGGAATATAAGATGTGGAGGGGCTACATACACCCTGCCTCCTTGAGCACAAGGCAGGAGGGAATATAAGATGTGGAGGGGCTACATACACCCTGCCTCCTTGAGCACAAGGCAGGAGGGAATATAAGATGTGGTGGGGCTACATACACCCTGCCTCCTTGAGCACAAGGCAGGAGGGAATATAAGATGTGGAGGGGCTACATACACCCTGCCTCCTTGAGCACAAGGCAGGAGGGAATATAAGATGTGGAGGGGCTACATACACCCTGCCTCCTTGAGCACAAGGCAGGAGGGAATATAAGATGTGGTGGGGCTACATACACCCTGCCTCCTTGAGCACAAGGCAGGGGGGAATATAAGATGTGGTGGGGCTACATACATCCTGCCTCCTTGAGCACAAGGCAGGGGGGAATATAAGATGTGGTGGGGCTACATACACCCTGCCTCCTTAAGCACTAGGCAGGGGGGAATATAAGATGTGGTAGGGCTACATACACCCTGCCTCCTTGAGCACAAGGCAGGGGGGAATATAAGATGTGGTGGGGCTACATACACCCTGCCTCCTTAAGCACAAGGCAGGAGGGAATATAAGATGTGGTGGGGCTACATACACCCTGCCTCCTTGAGCACAAGGCAGGAGGGAATATACACACATCAAAAAAAGTTTTGCATCACCTCGGTTCCCAGATCTCCGGCATATAGACGTTGACTGTGTATATTGTATCCAAGATACAGTCCCTTTGACTGTTCATAGATGTCACTAAAACTGCTCAAAGATGTAAACAACCATGCATGAGCAGGGCCTATTAGACGGAGGGGGTACGACAGCCGATCAGTTCCAGTCATTCCACCAGGACGAAGGTACGCTGCTCATGTTGTCTGTAGTTCTACCAGGCCTAGAAGGTCAATACCGCAGTTCGATCGCGTCCGCATTGTTACTTTGTGTCAAGAAGGGCTCTCAACAAGGGAAGTTTCCAGGCGTCTCAGAGTGAACCAAAGCGATGTTGTTCGGACATCGAGGAGGTACAGAGATACAGGAACTGTCGATGACAGGCCTCGCTCAGGCCGCCCAAGGGCTACTACTGTAGTGGATGACCGCTACTTACGGATTGCCGCTTGGAGGAACCCTGACAGCAATGCCACCATGTTGAATAATGCGTTTCATTCAGCCACAGGACGTCGTGTTTCAACTCAAACTGTGCGCAATAGGCTGCATGATGCGCAACTTCACTCCCGACGTACATGGCGAGGTCCAGCTTTGCAACCCCGACACCATGCAGCGCGGTACAGATGGGCCCAACAACATGTTGAATGGACCCCACGGAATTGGCATCACGTTCTCTTCACCGATGAGTGTCGCATATGCCTTCAACCAGACAATCGTCGGAGACGTGTTTGGAGGCACCCTGGTCAGGCTGAACGTCTTAGACACACTGTCCAGCGAGTGCAGCAAGGTGGTGGTTCCCTGATGTTTTGGGGTGGCATTATGTGGGGCCGAGGTACGCCACTGGTGGTCATGGAAGGCTCCGAAACGGCTTTACGATACCTGAATGACATCCTCCGACCCATAGTGCAACCATATCGGCAGAATATTGGAGAGGCATTTGTCTTCATGGACGACAATTCTCGACCTCATCGTGCACATCTTGTGAATGCGTTCCTTCAAGATAACGACATCGCTCGACTACAGTGGCCAGCATGTTCGCCAGACATGAACCCTATCGAACATGCCTGAGATATGTTGAAAAGGGCTGTTTATGGACGTCTTGACCCACCAACCACTCTGAGAGATTTACGCCGAATTGTCGTTGAGGAGTGGGACAATTTGGACCAACAGTGTCTTGATGAACTTGTGGATAGTATGCCACGGCGAATACAGGCATGCATCAATGCAAGAGGACGTGCTACTGGGTATTAGAGGTAGTGGTGTGTACTGCAATCTGGACCACAAATGCTGAAAGTCTAGCTGTATGATGGTACAACATGCAATGTGTGGGTCTCATGAGCAATAAAACGAGCTGAAATGTTGTTTGTGTTGATCTCTATTCCCTTTGTATTTAACGGTTCCGGAACTCTTGGAACCGAGGTGATGCAAAACTTTTTTTGATGTGTGTAAGATGTGGTGGGGCTACATACACCCTGCCTCCTTGAGCACAAGGCAGGAGGGAATATAAGATGTGGTGGGGCTACATACACCCTGCCTCCTTGAGCACAAGGCAGGAGGGAATATAAGATGTGGTGGGGCTACATACACACTGCCTCCTTGAGCACAAGGCAGGAGGGAATATAAGATGTGGTGGGGCTACATACACCCTGCCTCCTTGAGCACAAGGCAGGGGGGAATATAAGATGTGGTGGGGCTACATACACCCAGCCTCCTTGAGCACAAGGCAGGAGGGAATATAAGATGTGGTGGGGCTACATACACCCTGCCTCCTTGAGCACAAGGCAGGGGGGAATATAAGATGTGGTGGGGCTATATACACCCTGCCTCCTTGAGCACAAGGCAGGAGGGAATATAAGATGTGGTGGGGCTACATACACCCTGCCTCCTTGAGCACAAGGCAGGAGGGAATATAAGATGTGGTGGGGCTACATACACACTGCCTCCTTGAGCATAAGGCAGGAGGGAATATAAGATGTGGTGGGGCTACATACACCCTGCCTCCTTGAGCACAAGGCAGGGGGGAATATAAGATGTGGTGGGGCTACATACACCCTGCCTCCTTGAGCACAAGGCAGGAGGGAATATAAGATGTGGTGGGGCTACATACACCCTGCCTCCTTGAGCACAAGGCAGGGGGGATTATAAGATGTGGTGGGGCTACATACACCCTGCCTCCTTGAGCACAAGGCAGGAGGGAATATAAGATGTGGTGGGGCTACATACACCCTGCCTCCTTGAGCACAAGGCAGGGGGGAATATAAGATGTGGTGGGGCTACATACACCCTGCCTCCTTGAGCACAAGGCAGGAGGGAATATAAGATGTGGTAGGGCTACATACACCCTGCCTCCTTGAGCACAAGGCAGGAGGGAATATAAGATGTGGTGGGGCTACATACACCCTGCCTCATGAGCACATGGCAGGAGGGAATATAAGATGTGGTGGGGCTACATACACCCTGCCTCCTTGAGCACAAGGCAGGAGGGAATATAAGATGTGGTGGGGCTACATACACCCTGCCTCCTTGAGCACAAGGCAGGAGGGAATATAAGATGTGGTGGGGCTACACACACCCTGTCTCCTTGAGCACAAGGCAGGAGGGAATATAAGATGTGGTGGGGCTACATACACCCTGCCTCCTTGAGCACAAGGCAGGAGGGAATATAAGATGTGGAGGGGCTACATACACCCTGCCTCCTTGAGCACAAGGCAGGAGGGAATATAAGATGTGGAGGGGCTACATACACCCTGCCTCCTTGAGCACAAGGCAGGAGGGAATATAAGATGTGGTGGGGCTACATACACCCTGCCTCCTTGAGCACAAGGCAGGAGGGAATATAAGATGTGGAGGGGCTACATACACCCTGCCTCCTTGAGCACAAGGCAGGAGGGAATATAAGATGTGGAGGGGCTACATACCCCCTGCCTCCTTGAGCACAAGGCAGGAGGGAATATAAGATGTGGAGGGGCTACATACACCCTGCCTCCTTAAGGGCCGTGAGCACAAGGCAGGAGGGAATATAAGATGTGCTGGGGCTACGTACACCCTGCCTCCTTGAGCACATGGCAGGAGGGAATATAAGATGTGGTGGGGCTACATACACCCTGCCTCCTTAAGGGCCTTGAGCAAAAGGCAGGAGGGAATATAAGATGTGGTGGGGCTACATACACCCTGCCTCCTTGAGCACAAGGCAGGAGGGAATATAAGATGTGGAGGGGCTACATACACCCTGCCTCCTTAAGGGCCTTGAGCACAAGGCAGGAGGGAATATAAGATGTGGAGGGCTACATACACCCTGTCTCCTTGAGCACAAGGCAGGAGGGAATATAAGATGTGGAGGGGCTACATACACCCTGCCTCCTTAAGGGCCTTGAGCACAAGGCAAGAGGGAATATAAGATGTGGTGGGGCTACATACACCCTGCCTCCTTGAGCACAAGGCAGTAGGGAATATAAGATGTGGTGGGGCTACATACACCCTGCCTCCTTAAGCACAAGGCAGGAGGGAATATAAGATGTGGTGGGGCTACATACACCCTGCCTCCTTGAGCACAAGGCAGGAGGGAATATAAGATGTGGTGGGGCTACATACACCCTGCCTCCTTGAGCACAAGGCAGGAGGGAATATAAGATGTGGTGGGGCTACATACACCCAGCCTCCTTGAGCACAAGGCAGGAGGGAATATAAGATGTGGTGGGGCTACATACACCCTGCCTCCTTGAGCACAAGGCAGGAGGGAATATAAGATGTGGTGGGGCTACATACATCCTGCCTCCTTGAGCACAAGGCAGGAGGGAATATAAGATGTGTTGGGGCTACATACACCCTGCCTCCTTGAGCACAAGGCAGGAGGGAATATAAGATGTGGTGGGGTTACATACACCCAGCCTCCTTGAGCACAAGGCAGGAGGGAATATAAGATGTGGTGGGGCTACATACACCCTGCCTCCTTGAGCACAAGGCAGGAGGGAATATAAAATGTGGTGGGGCTACATACACCCTGCCTCCTTGAGCACAAGGCAGGAGGGAATATAAGATGTGTTGGGGCTACATACACCCTGCCTCCTTGAGCACAAGGCAGGAGGGAATATAAGATGTGGTGGGGCTACATACACCCTGCCTCCTTGAGCACAAGGCAGGGGGGAATATAAGATGTGGTGGGGCTACATACACCCAGCCTCCTTGAGCACAAGGCAGGAGGGAATATAAGATGTGGTGGGGCTACATACACCCTGTCTCCTTGAGCACAAGGCAGTTGGGAATATAAGATGTGGTGGGGCTATATACACCCTGCCTCTTTGAGCACAAGGCAGGAGGGAATATAAGATGTGGTGGGGCTACATACACCCTGCCTCCTTGAGCACAAGGCAGGAGGGAATATAAGATGTGGTGGGGCTACTTACACCCTGCCTCCTTGAGCACAAGGCAGGAGGGAATATAAGATGTGGTGGGGCTTTGTACACACTGCCTCCTTGTCACAAGGCAGGAGGGAATATAAGATGTGGTGGGGCTACATACACCCTGCCTCCTTGAGCACAAGGCAGGGGGGAATATAAGATGTGGTGGGGCTACATACACCCAGCCTCCTTGAGCACAAGGCAGGAGGGAATATAAGATGTGGTGGGGCTACATACACCCTGCCTCCTTGAGCACAAGGCAGGGGGGAATATAAGATGTGGTGGGGCTATATACACCCTGCCTCCTTGAGCACAAGGCTGGAGGGAATATAAGATGTGGTGGGGCTACATACACCCTGCCTCCTTGAGCACAAGGCAGGAGGGAATATAAGATGTGGTGGGGCTACATACACACTGCCTCCTTGAGCATAAGGCAGGAGGGAATATAAGATGTGGTGGGGCTACATACACCCTGCCTCCTTGAGCACAAGGCAGGAGGGAATATAAGATGTGGTGGGGCTACATACATCCTGCCTCCTTGAGCACAAGGCAGGGGGGAATATAAGATGTGGTGGGGCTACATACACCCTGCCTCCTTAAGCACTAGGCAGGGGGGAATATAAGATGTGGTAGGGCTACATACACCCTGCCTCCTTGAGCACAAGGCAGGGGGGAATATAAGATGTGGTGGGGCTACATACAGCCTGCCTCCTTGAGCACAAGGCAGGACGGAATATACACACATCAAAAAAAGTTTTGCATCACCTCGGTTCCCAGATCTCCGGCATATAGACGTTGACTGTGTATATTGTATCCAAGATACAGTCCCTTTGACTGTTCATAGATGTCACTAAAACTGCTCAAAGATGTAAACAACCATGCATGAGCAGGGCCTATTAGACGGAGGGGGTACGACAGCCGATCAGTTCCAGTCATTCCACCAGGACGAAGGTACGCTGCTCATGTTGTCTGTAGTTCTACCAGGCCTAGAAGGTCAATACCGCAGTTCGATCGCGTCCGCATTGTTACTTTGTGTCAAGAAGGGCTCTCAACAAGGGAAGTTTCCAGGCGTCTCAGAGTGAACCAAAGCGATGTTGTTCGGACATCGAGGAGGTACAGAGATACAGGAACTGTCGATGACAGGCCTCGCTCAGGCCGCCCAAGGGCTACTACTGTAGTGGATGACCGCTACTTACGGATTGCCGCTTGGAGGAACCCTGACAGCAATGCCACCATGTTGAATAATGCGTTTCATTCAGCCACAGGACGTCGTGTTTCAACTCAAACTGTGCGCAATAGGCTGCATGATGCGCAACTTCACTCCCGACGTCCATGGCGAGGTCCAGCTTTGCAACCCCGACACCATGCAGCGCGGTACAGATGGGCCCAACAACATGTTGAATGGACCCCACGGAATTGGCATCACGTTCTCTTCACCGATGAGTGTCGCATATGCCTTCAACCAGACAATCGTCGGAGACGTGTTTGGAGGCACCCTGGTCAGGCTGAACGTCTTAGACACACTGTCCAGCGAGTGCAGAAAGGTGGTGGTTCCCTGATGTTTTGGGGTGGCATTATGTGGGGCCGAGGTACGCCACTGGTGGTCATGGAAGGCTCCGAAACGGCTTTACGATACCTGAATGACATCCTTCGACCCATAGTGCAACCATATCGGCAGAATATTGGAGAGGCATTTGTCTTCATGGACGACAATTCTCGACCTCATCGTGCACATCTTGTGAATGCGTTCCTTCAAGATAACGACATCGCTCGACTACAGTGGCCAGCATGTTCGCCAGACATGAACCCTATCGAACATGCCTGGGATATGTTGAAAAGGGCTGTTTATGGACGTCTTGACCCACCAACCACTCTGAGAGATTTACGCCGAATTGTCGTTGAGGAGTGGGACAATTTGGACCAACAGTGTCTTGATGAACTTGTGGATAGTATGCCACGGCGAATACAGGCATGCATCAATGCAAGAGGACGTGCTACTGGGTATTAGAGGTAGTGGTGTGTACTGCAATCTGGACCACAAATGCTGAAAGTCTAGCTGTATGATGGTACAACATGCAATGTGTGGGTCTCATGAGCAATAAAACGAGCTGAAATGTTGTTTGTGTTGATCTCTATTCCCTTTGTATTTAACGGTTCCGGAACTCTTGGAACCGAGGTGATGCAAAACTTTTTTTGATGTGTGTAAGATGTGGTGGGGCTACATACAGCCTGCCTCCTTGAGCACAAGGCAGGAGGGAATATAAGATGTGGTGGGGCTACATACACCCTGCCTCCTTGCGCACAAGGCAGGAGGGAATATAAGATGTGGTGGGGCTACATACACACTGCCTCCTTGAGCACAAGGCAGGAGGGAATATAAGATGTGGTGGGGCTACATACACCCTGCCTCCTTGAGCACAAGGCAGGGGGGAATATAAGATGTGGTGGGGCTACATACACCCAGCCTCCTTGAGCACAAGGCAGGAGGGAATATAAGATGAGGAGGGGCTACATACACCCTGCCTCCTTGAGCACAAGGCAGGGGGGAATATAAGATGTGGTGGGGCTACATACACCCTGCCTCCTTGAGCACAAGGCAGGAGGGAATATAAGATGTGGTAGGGCTACATACACCCTGCCTCCTTGAGCACAAGGCAGGAGTGAATATAAGATGTGGTGGGGCTACATACACCCTGCCTCCTTGAGCACATGGCAGGAGGGAATATAAGATGTGGTGGGGCTACATACACCCTGCCTCCTTGAGCACAAGGCAGGAGGGAATATAAGATGTGGTGGGGCTACATACACCCTGCCTCCTTGAGCACAAGGCAGGAGGGAATATAAGATGTGGTGGGGCTACACACACCCTGTCTCCTTCAGCACAAGGCAGGAGGGAATATAAGATGTGGTGGGGCTACATACACCCTGCCTCCTTGAGCACAAGGCAGGAGGGAATATAAGATGTGGAGGGGCTACATACACCCTGCCTCCTTGAGCACAAGGCAGGAGGGAATATAAGATGTGGAGGGGCTACATACACCCTGCCTCCTTGAGCACAAGGCAGGAGGGAATATAAGATGTGGAGGGGCTACATACACCCTGCCTCCTTGAGCACAAGGCAGGAGGGAATATAAGATGTGGTGGGGCTACATACACCCTGCCTCCTTGAGCACAAGGCAGGAGGGAATATAAGATGTGGAGGGGCTACATACACCCTGCCTCCTTGAGCACAAGGCAGGAGGGAATATAAGATGTGGAGGGGCTACATACACCCTGCCTCCTTGAGCACAAGGCAGGAGGGAATATAAGATGTGGTGGGGCTACATACACCCTGCCTCCTTGAGCACAAGGCAGGAGGGAATATAAGATGTGGAGGGGCTACATACACCCTGCCTCCTTGAGCACAAGGCAGGAGGGAATATAAGATGTGGAGGGGCTACATACCCCCTGCCTCCTTGAGCACAAGGCAGGAGGGAATATAAGATGTGGAGGGGCTACATACACCCTGCCTCCTTAAGGGCCGTGAGCACAAGGCAGGAGGGAATATAAGATGTGCTGGGGCTACGTACACCCTGCCTCCTTGAGCACATGGCAGGAGGGAATATAAGATGTGGTGGGGCTACATACACCCTGCCTCCTTAAGGGCCTTGAGCAAAAGGCAGGAGGGAATATAAGATGTGGTGGGGCTACATACACCCTGCCTCCTTGAGCACAAGGCAGGAGGGAATATAAGATGTGGAGGGGCTACATACACCCTGCCTCCTTAAGGGCCTTGAGCACAAGGCAGGAGGGAATATAAGATGTGGAGGGGCTACATACACCCTGTCTCTTTGAGCACAAGGCAGGAGGGAATATAAGATGTGGAGGGGCTACATACACCCTGCCTCCTTAAGGGCCTTGAGCACAAGGCAAGAGGGAATATAAGATGTGGTGGGGCTACATACACCCTGCCTCCTTGAGCACAAGGCAGGAGGGAATATAAGATGTGGTGGGGCTACATACACCCTGCCTCCTTAAGCACAAGGCAGGAGGGAATATAAGATGTGGTGGGGCTACATACACCCTGCCTCCTTGAGCACAAGGCAGGAGGGAATATAAGATGTGGTGGGGCTACATACACCCTGCCTCCTTGAGCACAAGGCAGGAGGGAATATAAGATGTGGTGGGGCTACATACACCCAGCCTCCTTGAGCACAAGGCAGGAGGGAATATAAGATGTGGTGGGGCTACATACACCCTGCCTCCTTGAGCACAAGGCAGGAGGGAATATAAGATGTGGTGGGGCTACATACATCCTGCCTCCTTGAGCACAAGGCAGGAGGGAATATAAGATGTGTTGGGGCTACATACACCCTGCCTCCTTGAGCACAAGGCAGGAGGGAATATAAGATGTGGTGGGGTTACATACACCCAGCCTCCTTGAGCACAAGGCAGGAGGGAATATAAGATGTGGTGGGGCTACATACACCCTGCCTCCTTGAGCACAAGGCAGGAGGGAATATAAAATGTGGTGGGGCTACATACACCCTGCCTCCTTGAGCACAAGGCAGGAGGGAATATAAGATGTGTTGGGGCTACATACACCCTGCCTCCTTGAGCACAAGGCAGGAGGGAATATAAGATGTGGTGGGGCTACATACACCCTGCCTCCTTGAGCACAAGGCAGGGGGGAATATAAGATGTGGTGGGGCTACATACACCCAGCCTCCTTGAGCACAAGGCAGGAGGGAATATAAGATGTGGTGGGGCTACATACACCCTGCCTCCTTGAGCACAAGGCAGTTGGGAATATAAGATGTGGTGGGGCTATATACACCCTGCCTCTTTGAGCACAAGGCAGGAGGGAATATAAGATGTGGTGGGGCTACATACACCCTGCCTCCTTGAGCACAAGGCAGGAGGGAATATAAGATGTGGTGGGGCTACTTACACCCTGCCTCCTTGAGCACAAGGCAGGAGGGAATATAAGATGTGGTGGGGCTTTGTACACACTGCCTCCTTGTCACAAGGCAGGAGGGAATATAAGATGTGGTGGGGCTACATACACCCTGCCTCCTTGAGCACAAGGCAGGGGGGAATATAAGATGTGGTGGGGCTACATACACCCAGCCTCCTTGAGCACAAGGCAGGAGGGAATATAAGATGTGGTGGGGCTACATACACCCTGCCTCCTTGAGCACAAGGCAGGGGGGAATATAAGATGTGGTGGGGCTATATACACCCTGCCTCCTTGAGCACAAGGCTGGAGGGAATATAAGATGTGGTGGGGCTACATACACCCTGCCTCCTTGAGCACAAGGCAGGAGGGAATATAAGATGTGGTGGGGCTACATACACACTGCCTCCTTGAGCATAAGGCAGGAGGGAATATAAGATGTGGTGGGGCTACATACACCCTGCCTCCTTGAGCACAAGGCAGGAGGGAATATAAGATGTGGTGGGGCTACATACATCCTGCCTCCTTGAGCACAAGGCAGGGGGGAATATAAGATGTGGTGGGGCTACATACACCCTGCCTCCTTAAGCACTAGGCAGGGGGGAATATAAGATGTGGTAGGGCTACATACACCCTGCCTCCTTGAGCACAAGGCAGGGGGGAATATAAGATGTGGTGGGGCTACATACAGCCTGCCTCCTTGAGCACAAGGCAGGACGGAATATACACACATCAAAAAAAGTTTTGCATCACCTCGGTTCCCAGATCTCCGGCATATAGACGTTGACTGTGTATATTGTATCCAAGATACAGTCCCTTTGACTGTTCATAGATGTCACTAAAACTGCTCAAAGATGTAAACAACCATGCATGAGCAGGGCCTATTAGACGGAGGGGGTACGACAGCCGATCAGTTCCAGTCATTCCACCAGGACGAAGGTACGCTGCTCATGTTGTCTGTAGTTCTACCAGGCCTAGAAGGTCAATACCGCAGTTCGATCGCGTCCGCATTGTTACTTTGTGTCAAGAAGGGCTCTCAACAAGGGAAGTTTCCAGGCGTCTCAGAGTGAACCAAAGCGATGTTGTTCGGACATCGAGGAGGTACAGAGATACAGGAACTGTCGATGACAGGCCTCGCTCAGGCCGCCCAAGGGCTACTACTGTAGTGGATGACCGCTACTTACGGATTGCCGCTTGGAGGAACCCTGACAGCAATGCCACCATGTTGAATAATACGTTTCATTCAGCCACAGGACGTCGTGTTTCAACTCAAACTGTGCGCAATAGGCTGCATGATGCGCAACTTCACTCCCGACGTCCATGGCGAGGTCCAGCTTTGCAACCCCGACACCATGCAGCGCGGTACAGATGGGCCCAACAACATGTTGAATGGACCCCACGGAATTGGCATCACGTTCTCTTCGCCGATGAGTGTCGCATATGCCTTCAACCAGACAATCGTCGGAGACGTGTTTGGAGGCACCCTGGTCAGGCTGAACGTCTTAGACACACTGTCCAGCGAGTGCAGAAAGGTGGTGGTTCCCTGATGTTTTGGGGTGGCATTATGTGGGGCCGAGGTACGCCACTGGTGGTCATGGAAGGCTCCGAAACGGCTTTACGATACCTGAATGACATCCTTCGACCCATAGTGCAACCATATCGGCAGAATATTGGAGAGGCATTTGTCTTCATGGACGACAATTCTCGACCTCATCGTGCACATCTTGTGAATGCGTTCCTTCAAGATAACGACATCGCTCGACTACAGTGGCCAGCATGTTCGCCAGACATGAACCCTATCGAACATGCCTGGGATATGTTGAAAAGGGCTGTTTATGGACGTCTTGACCCACCAACCACTCTGAGAGATTTACGCCGAATTGTCGTTGAGGAGTGGGACAATTTGGACCAACAGTGTCTTGATGAACTTGTGGATAGTATGCCACGGCGAATACAGGCATGCATCAATGCAAGAGGACGTGCTACTGGGTATTAGAGGTAGTGGTGTGTACTGCAATCTGGACCACAAATGCTGAAAGTCTAGCTGTATGATGGTACAACATGCAATGTGTGGGTCTCATGAGCAATAAAACGAGCTGAAATGTTGTTTGTGTTGATCTCTATTCCCTTTGTATTTAACGGTTCCGGAACTCTTGGAACCGAGGTGATGCAAAACTTTTTTTGATGTGTGTAAGATGTGGTGGGGCTACATACACCCTGCCTCCTTGAGCACAAGGCAGGAGGGAATATAAGATGTGGTGGGGCTACATACACCCTGCCTCCTTGCGCACAAGGCAGGAGGGAATATAAGATGTGGTGGGGCTACATACACACTGCCTCCTTGAGCACAAGGCAGGAGGGAATATAAGATGTGGTGGGGCTACATACACCCTGCCTCCTTGAGCACAAGGCAGGGGGGAATATAAGATGTGGTGGGGCTACATACACCCAGCCTCCTTGAGCACAAGGCAGGAGGGAATATAAGATGAGGAGGGGCTACATACACCCTGCCTCCTTGAGCACAGGGCAGGGGGGAATATAAGATGTGGTGGGGCTATATACACCCTGCCTTCTTGAGCACAAGGCAGGAGGGAATATAAGATGTGGTGGGGCTACATACACCCTGCCTCCTTGAGCACAAGGCAGGAGGGAATATAAGATGTGGTGGGGCTACATACACACTGCCTCCTTGAGCATAAGGCAGGAGGGAATATAAGATGTGGTGGGGCTACATACACCCTGCCTCCTTGAGCACAAGGCAGGGGGGAATATAAGATGTGGTGGGGCTACATACACCCTGCCTCCTTGAGCACAAGGCAGGAGGGAATATAAGATGTGGTGGGGCTACATACACCCTGCCTCCTTGAGCATAAGGCAGGGGGGAATATAAGATGTGGTGGGGCTACATACACCCTGCCTCCTTGAGCACAAGGCAGGAGGGAATATAAGATGTGGTGGGGCTACATACACCCTGCCTCCTTGAGCACAAGGCAGGGGGGAATATAAGATGTGGTGGGGCTACATACACCCTGCCTCCTTGAGCACAAGGCAGGAGGGAATATAAGATGTGGTAGGGCTACATACACCCTGCCTCCTTGAGCACAAGGCAGGAGTGAATATAAGATGTGGTGGGGCTACATACACCCTGCCTCCTTGAGCACATGGCAGGAGGGAATATAAGATGTGGTGGGGCTACATACACCCTGCCTCCTTGAGCACAAGGCAGGAGGGAATATAAGATGTGGTGGGGCTACATACACCCTGCCTCCTTGAGCACAAGGCAGGAGGGAATATAAGATGTGGTGGGGCTACACACACCCTGTCTCCTTCAGCACAAGGCAGGAGGGAATATAAGATGTGGTGGGGCTACATACACCCTGCCTCCTTGAGCACAAGGCAGGAGGGAATATAAGATGTGGAGGGGCTACATACACCCTGCCTCCTTGAGCACAAGGCAGGAGGGAATATAAGATGTGGAGGGGCTACATACACCCTGCCTCCTTGAGCACAAGGCAGGAGGGAATATAAGATGTGGAGGGGCTACATACACCCTGCCTCCTTGAGCACAAGGCAGGAGGGAATATAAGATGTGGTGGGGCTACATACACCCTGCCTCCTTGAGCACAAGGCAGGAGGGAATATAAGATGTGGAGGGGCTACATACACCCTGCCTCCTTGAGCACAAGGCAGGAGGGAATATAAGATGTGGGGGGGCTACATACACCCTGCCTCCTTGAGCACAAGGCAGGAGGGAATATAAGATGTGGAGGGGCTACATACACCCTGCCTCCTTAAGGGCCGTGAGCACAAGGCAGGAGGGAATATAAGATGTGGGGCTACGTACACCCTGCCTCCATGAGCACATGGCAGGAGGGAATATAAGATGTGGTGGGGCTACATACACCCTGCCTCCTTAAGGGCCTTGAGCAAAAGGCAGGAGGGAATATAAGATGTGGTGGGGCAACATACACCCTGCCTTCTTGAGCACAAGGCAGGAGGGAATATAAGATGTGGAGGGGCTACATACACCCTGCCTCCTTAAGGGCCTTGAGCACAAGGCAGGAGGGAATATAAGATGTGGAGGGGCTACATACACCCTGCCTCCTTGAGCACAAGGCAGGAGGGAATATAAGATGTGGTGGGGCTACATACACCCTGCCTCCTTAAGCACAAGACAGGAGGGAATATAAGATGTGGTGGGGCTACATACACCCTGCCTCCTTGAGCACAAGGCAGGAGGGAATATAAGATGTGGTGGGGCTACATACACCCAGCCTCCTTGAGCACAAGGCAGGAGGGAATATAAGATGTGGTGGGGCTACATACACCCTGCCTCCTTGAGCACAAGGCAGGAGGGAATATAAGATGTGGTGGGGCTACATACACCCTGCCTCCTTGAGCACAAGGCAGGAGGGAATATAAGATGTGGTGGGGCTACATACATCCTGCCTCCTTGAGCACAAGGCAGGAGGGAATATAAGATGTGTTGGGGCTACATACACCCTGCCTCCTTGAGCACAAGGCAGGAGGGAATATAAGATGTGGTGGGGTTACATACACCCAGCCTCCTTGAGCACAAGGCAGGAGGGAATATAAGATGTGGTGGGGCTACATACACCCTGCCTCCTTGAGCACAAGGCAGGAGGGAATATAAAATGTGGTGGGGCTACATACACCCTGCCTCCTTGAGCACAAGGCAGGAGGGAATATAAGATGTGTTGGGGCTACATACACCCTGCCTCCTTGAGCACAAGGCAGGAGGGAATATAAGATGTGGTGGGGCTACATACACCCTGCCTCCTTGAGCACAAGGCAGGGGGGAATATAAGATGTGGTGGGGCTACATACACCCAGCCTCCTTGAGCACAAGGCAGGAGGGAATATAAGATGAGGTGGGGCTACATACACCCTGCCTCCTTGAGCACAAGGCAGTTGGGAATATAAGATGTGGTGGGGCTATATACACCCTGCCTCTTTGAGCACAAGGCAGGAGGGAATATAAGATGTGGTGGGGCTGCATACACCCTGCCTCCTTGAGCACAAGGCAGGAGGGAATATAAGATGTGGTGGGGCTACATACACCCTGCCTCCTTGAGCACAAGGCAGGAGGGAATATAAGATGTGGTGGGGCTTTGTACACACTGCCTCCTTGAGCACAAGGCAGGAGGGAATATAAGATGTGGTGGGGCTACATACACCCTGCCTCCTTGAGCACAAGGCAGGGGGGAATATAAGATGTGGTGGGGCTACATACACCCAGCCTCCTTGAGCACAAGGCAGGAGGGAATATAAGATGTGGTGGGGCTACATACACCCTGCCTCCTTGAGCACAAGGCAGGGGGGAATATAAGATGTGGTGTGGCTATATACACCCTGCCTCCTTGAGCACAAGCCTGGAGGGAATATAAGATGTGGTGGGGCTACATACACCCTGCCTCCTTGAGCACAAGGCAGGAGGGAATATAAGATGTGGTGGGGCTACATACACACTGCCTCCTTGAGCATAAGGCAGGAGGGAATATAAGATGTGGTGGGGCTACATACACCCTGCCTCCTTGAGCACAAGGCAGGAGGGAATATAAGATGTGGTGGGGCTACATACACCCTGCCTCCTTGAGCACAAGGCAGGAGGGAATATAAGATGTGGTGGGGCTACACACACCCTGCCTCCTTGAGCACAAGGCAGGAGGGAATATAAGATGTGGTGGGGCTACATACACCCTGCCTCCTTGAGCACAAGGCAGGAGGGAATATAAGATGTGGTGGGGCTACATACACCCTGCCTCCTTGAGCACAAGGCAGGGGGGAATATAAGATGTGGTGGGGCTACATACATCCTGCCTCCTTGAGCACAAGGCAGGGGGGAATATAAGATGTGGTGGGGCTACATACACCCTGCCTCCTTAAGCACTAGGCAGGGGGGAATATAAGTTGTGGTAGGGCTACATACACCCTGCCTCCTTGAGCACAAGGCAGGGGGGAATATAAGATGTGGTGGGGCTACATACAGCCTGCCTCCTTGAGCACAAGGCAGGAGGGAATATACACACATCAAAAAAAAGTTTTGCATCACCTGGGTTCCCAGATCTCCGGCATATAGACGTTGACTGTGTATATTGTATCCTAGATACAGTCCCTTTGACTGTTCATAGATGTCACTAAAACTGCTCAAAGATGTAAACAACCATGCATGAGCAGGGCCTATTAGACGGAGGGGGTACGACAGCCGATCAGTTCCAGTCATTCCACCAGGACGAAGGTACGCTGCTCATGTTGTCTGTAGTTCTACCATGCCTAGAAGGTCAATACCGCAGTTCGATCGCGTCCGCATTGTTACTTTGTGTCAAGAAGGGCTCTCAACAAGGGAAGTTTCCAGGCGTCTCAGAGTGAACCAAAGCGATGTTGTTCGGACATCGAGGAGGTACAGAGATACAGGAACTGTCGATGACAGGCCTCGCTCAGGCCGCCCAGGGGCTACTACTGTAGTGGATGACCGCTACTTACGGATTGCCGCTCGGAGGAACCCTGACAGCAATGCCACCATGTTGAATAATGCGTTTCATTCAGCCACAGGACGTCGTGTTTCAACTCAAACTGTGCGCAATAGGCTGCATGATGCGCAACTTCACTCCCGACGTCCATGGCGAGGTCCAGCTTTGCAACCCCGACACCATGCAGCGCGGTACAGATGGGCCCAACAACATGTTGAATGGACCCCACGGAATTGGCATCACGTTCTCTTCACCGATGAGTGTCGCATATGCCTTCAACCAGACAATCGTCGGAGACGTGTTTGGAGGCACCCTGGTCAGGCTGAACGTCTTAGACACACTGTCCAGCGAGTGCAGCAAGGTGGTGGTTCCCTGATGTTTTGGGGTGGCATTATGTGGGGCCGAGGTACGCCACTGGTGGTCATGGAAGGCTCCGAAACGGCTTTACGATACCTGAATGACATCCTCCGACCCATAGTGCAACCATATCGGCAGAATATTGGAGAGGCATTTGTCTTCATGGACGACAATTCTCGACCTCATCGTGCACATCTTGTGAATGCGTTCCTTCAAGATAACGACATCGCTCGACTACAGTGGCCAGCATGTTCGCCAGACATGAACCCTATCGAACATGCCTGGGATATGTTGAAAAGGGCTGTTTATGGACGTCTTGACCCACCAACCACTCTGAGAGATTTACGCCGAATTGTCGTTGAGGAGTGGGACAATTTGGACCAACAGTGTCTTGATGAACTTGTGGATAGTATGCCACGGCGAATACAGGCATGCATCAATGCAAGAGGACGTGCTACTGGGTATTAGAGGTAGTGGTGTGTACTGCAATCTGGACCACAAATGCTGAAAGTCTAGCTGTATGATGGTACAACATGCAATGTGTGGGTCTCATGAGCAATAAAACGAGCTGAAATGTTGTTTGTGTTGATCTCTATTCCCTTTGTATTTAACGGTTCCGGAACTCTTGGAACCGAGGTGATGCAAAACTTTTTTTGATGTGTGTAAGATGTGGTGGGGCTACATACACCCTGCCTCCTTGAGCACAAGGCAGGAGGGAATATAAGATGTGGTGGGGCTACATACATCCTGCCTCCTTGAGCACAAGGCAGGAGGGAATATAAGATGTGGTGGGGCTACATACACACTGCCTCCTTGAGCACAAGGCAGGAGGGAATATAAGATGTGGTGGGGCTACATACACCCTGCCTCCTTGAGCACAAGGCAGGGGGGAATATAAGATGTGGTGGGGCTACATACACCCAGCCTCCTTGAGCACAAGGCAGGAGGGAATATAAGATGTGGTGGGGCTACATACACCCTGCCTCCTTGAGCACAAGGCAGGGGGGAATATAAGATGTGGTGGGGCTATATACACCCTGCCCCCTTGAGCACAAGGCAGGAGGGAATATAAGATGTGGTGGGGCTACATACACCCTGCCTCCTTGAGCACAAGGCAGGAGGGAATATAAGATGTGGTGGGGCTACATACACACTGCCTCCTTGAGCATAAGGCAGGAGGGAATATAAGATGTGGTGGGGCTACATACACCCTGCCTCCTTGAGCACAAGGCAGGGGGGAATATAAGATGTGGTGGGGCTACATACACCCTGCCTCCTTGAGCACAAGGCAGGAGGGAATATAAGATGTGGTGGGGCTACATACACCCTGCCTCCTTGAGCATAAGGCAGGGGGGAATATAAGATGTGGTGGGGCTACATACACCCTGCCTCCTTGAGCACAAGGCCGGAGGGAATATAAGATGTGGTGGGGCTACATACACCCTGCCTCCTTGAGCACAAGGCAGGGGGGAATATAAGATGTGGTGGGGCTACATACACCCTGCCTCCTTGAGCACAAGGCAGGAGGGAATATAAGATGTGGTAGGGCTACATACACCCTGCCTCCTTGAGCACAAGGCAGGAGGGAATATAAGATGTGGTGGGGCTACATACACCCTGCCTCCTTGAGCACATGGCAGGAGGGAATATAAGATGTGGTGGGGCTACATACACCCTGCCTCCTTGAGCACAAGGCAGGAGGGAATATAAGATGTGGTGGGGCTACATACACCCTGCCTCCTTGAGCACAAGGCAGGAGGGAATATAAGATGTGGTGGGGCTACACACACCCTGTCTCCTTGAGCACAAGGCAGGAGGGAATATAAGATGTGGTGGGGCTACATACACCCTGCCTCCTTGAGCACAAGGCAGGAGGGAATATAAGATGTGGAGGGGCTACATACACCCTGCCTCCTTGAGCACAAGGCAGGAGGGAATATAAGATGTGGAGGGGCTACATACACCCTGCCTCCTTGAGCACAAGGCAGGGGGGAATATAAGATGTGGTGGGGCTACATACACCCTGCCTCCTTGAGCACAAGGTAGGGGGGAATATAAGATGTGGTGGGGCTACATACACCCTGCCTCCTTGAGCACAAGGCAGGAGGGAATATAAGAAGTGGTGGGGCTACATACACCCTGCCTCCTTGAGCACAAGGCAGGAGGGAATATAAGATGTGGTGGGGCTACATACACCCTGCCTCCTGGAGCACAAGGCAGGAGGGAATATAAGATGTGGAGGGGCTACATACACCCTGCCTCCTTAAGGGCCTTGAGCACAAGGCAGGAGGGAATATAAGATGTGGTGGGGCTACATACACCCTGCCTCCTTGAGCACAAGGCAGGAGGGAATATAAGATGTGGTGGGGCTACATACACCCTGCCTCCTTAAGGGCCTTGAGCAAAAGGCAGGAGGGAATATAAGATGTGGTGGTGCTACATACACCCTGCCTCCTTGAGCACAAGGCAGGAGGGAATATATGAGATGTGGAGGGGCTATATACACCCTGCCTCCTTGAGCACAAGGCAGGGGGGAATATAAGATGTGGTGGGGCTACATACACCCTGCCTCCTTGACAACAAGGCAGGGGGTAATATAAGATGTGGTGGGGCTACATACACCCTGCCTCCTTGAGCACAAGGCAGGAGGGAATATAAGATGTGGTGGGGCTACATACACCCTGCCTCCTTGACCACAAGGCAGGAGGGAATATAAGATGTGGTGGGGCTACATACACCCAGCGTCCTTGAGCACAAGGCAGGAGGGAATATAAGATGTGGTGGGGCTACATACACCCTGCCTCCTTGAGCACAAGGCAGGAGGGAATATAAGATGTGGAGGGGCTACATACACCCTGCCTCCTTAAGGGCCTTGAGCACAAGGCAGGAGGGAATATAAGATGTGGTGGGGCTACATACACCCTGCCTCCTTGAGCACAAGGCAGGAGGGAATATAAGATGTGGAGGGGCTATATACACCCTGCCTCCTTAAGGGCCTTGAGCACAAGGCAAGAGGGAATATAAGATGTGGTGGGGCTACATACACCCTGCCTCCTTGAGCACAAGGCAGGAGGGAATATAAGATGTGGTGGGGCTACATACACCCTGCCTCCTTAAGCACAAGGCAGGAGGGAATATAAGATGTGGTGGGGCTACATACACCCTGCCTCCTTGAGCACAAGGCAGGAGGGAATAAAAGATGTGGTGGGGCTACATACACCCTGCCTCCTTGAGCACAAGGCAGGAGGGAATATAAGATGTGGTGGGGCTACATACACCCAGCCTCCTTGAGCACAAGGCAGGAGGGAATATAAGATGTGGTGGGGCTACATACACCCTGCCTCCTTGAGCACAAGGCAGGAGGGAATATAAGATGTGGTGGGGCTACATACACCCTGCCTCCTTGAGCACAAGGCAGGAGGGAATATAAGATGTGGTGGGGCTACATACATCCTGCCTCCTTGAGCACAAGGCAGGAGGGAATATAAGATGTGTTGGGGCTACATACACCCTGCCTCCTTGAGCACAAGGCAGGAGGGAATATAAGATGTGGTGGGGCTACATACACCCAGCCTCCTTGAGGACAAGGCAGGAGGGAATATAAGATGTGGTGGGGCTACATACACCCTGCCTCCTTGAGCACAAGGCAGGAGGGAATATAAAATGTGGTGGGGCTACATACACCCTGCCTCCTTGAGCACAAGGCAGGAGGGAATATAAGATGTGTTGGGGCTACATACACCCTGCCTCCTTGAGCACAAGGCAGGAGGGAATATAAGATGTGGTGGGGCTACATACACCCTGCCTCCTTGAGCACAAGGCAGGGGGGAATATGAGATGTGGTGGGGCTACATACACCCAGCCTCCTTGAGCACAAGGCAGGAGGGAATATAAGATGTCGTGGGGCTACATACACCCTGCCTCCTTGAGCACAAGGCAGTTGGGAATATAAGATGTGGTGGGGCTATATACACCCTGCCTCTTTGAGCACAAGGCAGGAGGGAATATAAGATGTGGTGGGGCTACATACACCCTGCCTCCTTGAGCACAAGGCAGGAGGGAATATAAGATGTGGTGGGGCTACATACACCCTGCCTCCTTGAGCACAAGGCAGGAGGGAATATAAGATGTGGTGGGGCTACATACACACTGCCTCCTTGAGCACAAGGCAGGAGGGAATATAAGATGTGGTGGGGCTACATACACCCTGCCTCCTTGAGCACAAGGCAGGGGGGAATATAAGATGTTGTGGGGCTACATACATCCTGCCTCCTTGAGCACAAGGCAGGGGGGAATATAAGATGTGGTGGGGCTACATACACCCTGCCTCCTTAAGCACTAGGCAGGGGGGAATATAAGATGTGGTAGGGTTACATACACCCTGCCTCCTTGAGCACAAGGCAGGGGGGAATATAAGATGTGGTGGGGCTACATACACCCTGCCTCCTTAAGCACAAGGCAGGAGGGAATATAAGATGTGGTGGGGCTACATACACCCTGCCTCCTTGAGCACAAGGCAGGAGGGAATATACACACATCAAAAAAAGTTTTGCATCACCTCGGTTCCCAGATCTCCGGCATATAGACGTTGACTGTGTATATTGTATCCAAGATACAGTCCCTTTGACTGTTCATAGATGTCACTAAAACTGCTCAAAGATGTAAACAACCATGCATGAGCAGGGCCTATTAGACGGAGGGGGTACGACAGCCGATCAGTTCCAGTCATTCCACCAGGACGAAGGTACGCTGCTCATGTTGTCTGTAGTTCTACCATGCCTAGAAGGTCAATACCGCAGTTCGATCGCGTCCGCATTGTTACTTTGTGTGAAGAAGGGCTCTCAACAAGGGAAGTTTCCAGGCGTCTCAGAGTGAACCAAAGCGATGTTGTTCGGACATCGAGGAGGTACAGAGATACAGGAACTGTCGATGACAGGCCTCGCTCAGGCCGCCCAGGGGCTACTACTGTAGTGGATGACCGCTACTTACGGATTGCCGCTCGGAGGAACCCTGACAGCAATGCCACCATGTTGAATAATGCGTTTCATTCAGCCACAGGACGTCGTGTTTCAACTCAAACTGTGCGCAATAGGCTGCATGATGCGCAACTTCACTCCCGACGTCCATGGCGAGGTCCAGCATTGCAACCCCGACACCATGCAGCGCGGTACAGATGGGCCCAACAACATGTTGAATGGACCCCACGGAATTGGCATCACGTTCTCTTCACCGATGGGTGTCGGATATGCCTTCAACCAGACAATCGTCGGAGACGTGTTTGGAGGCACCCTGGTCAGGCTGAACGTCTTAGACACACTATCCAGCGAGTGCAGCAAGGTGGTGGTTCCCTGATGTTTTGGGGTGGCATTATGTGGGGCCGACGTACGCCACTGGTGGTCATGGAAGGCTCCGAAACGGCTTTACGATACCTGAATGACATCCTCGGACCCATAGTGCAACCATATCGGCAGAATATTGGAGAGGCATTTGTCTTCATGGACGACAATTCTCGACCTCATCGTGCACATCTTGTGAATGCGTTCCTTCAAGATAACGACATCGCTCGACTACAGTGGCCAGCATGTTCGCCAGACATGAACCCTATCGAACATGCCTGGGATATGTTGAAAAGGGCTGTTTATGGACGTCTTGACCCACCAACCACTCTGAGAGATTTACGCCGAATTGTCGTTGAGGAGTGGGACAATTTGGACCAACAGTGTCTTGATGAACTTGTGGATAGTATGCCACGGCGAATACAGGCATGCATCAATGCAAGATGACGTGCTAATGGGTATTAGAGGTAGTGGTGTGTACTGCAATCTGGACCACAAATGCTGAAAGTCTAGCTGTATGATGGTACAACATGCAATGTGTGGGTCTCATGAGCAATAAAACGAGCTGAAATGTTGTTTGTGTTGATCTCTATTCCCTTTGTATTTAACGGTTCCGGAACTCTTGGAACCGAGGTGACGCAAAACTTTTTTTGATGTGTGTAAGATGTGGTGGGGCTACATACACCCTGCCTCCTTGAGCACAAGGCAGGAGGGAATATAAATGTGGTAGGGCTACATACACCCTGCCTTCTTGAGCACAAGGCAGGAGGGAATATAAGAAGTGGTGGGGCTACATACACACTGCCTCCTTGAGCACAAGGCAGGAGGGAATATAAGATGTGGTGGGGCTACATACACCCTGCCTCCTTGAGCACAAGGCAGGGGGGAATATAAGATGTGGTGGGGCTACATACACCCAGCCTCCTTGAGCACAAGGCAGGAGGGAATATAAGATGTGGTGAGGCTACAAACACCATGCCTCCTTGAGCACAAGGCAGGGGGGAATATAAGATGTGGTGGGGCTATATACACCCTGCCTCCTTGAGCACAAGGCAGGAGGGAATATAAGATGTGGTGGGGCTACATACACCCTGCCTCCTTGAGCACAAGGCAGGAGGGAATATAAGATGTGGTGGGGCTACATACACACTGCCTCCTTGAGCATAAGGCAGGAGGGAATATAAGATGTGGTGGGGCTACATACACCCTGCCTCCTTGAGCACAAGGCAGGGGGGAATATAAGATGTGGTGGGGCTAAATACACCCTGCCTCCTTGAGCACAAGGCAGGAGGGAATATAAGATGTGGTGGGGCTACATACACCCTGCCTCCTTGAGCACAAGGCAGGGGGGAATATAAGATGTGGTGGGGCTACATACACCCTGCCTCCTTGAGCACAAGGCAGGAGGGAATATAAGATGTGGTGGGGCTACATACACCCTGCCTCCTTGAGCACAAGGCAGGAGGGAATATAAGATGTGGTGGGGCTACACACACCCTGTCTCCTTGAGCACAAGACAGGAGGGAATATAAGATGTGGTGGGGCTACATACACGCTGCCTCCTTAAGGGCCTTGGGCAAAAGGCAGGAGGGAATATAAGATGTGGTGGGGCTACATACACCCTGCCTCCTTGAGCACAAGGCAGGAGGGAATATAAGATGTGGAGGGGCTACATACACCCTGCCTCCTTGAGCACAAGGCAGGGGGGAATATAAGATGTGGTGGGGCTACATACACCCTGCCTCCTTGAGCACAAGGCAGGGGGGATTATAAGATGTGGTGGGGCTACATACACCCTGCCTCCTTGAGCACAAGGCAGGAGGGAATATAAGATGTGGTGGGGCTACATACACCCTGCCTCCTTGAGCACAAGGCAGGAGGGAATATAAGATGTGGTGGGGCTACATACACCCTGCCTCCTTGAGCACAAGGCAGGAGGGAATATAAGATGTGGAGGGGCTACATACACCCTGCTTCCTTAAGGGCCTTGAGCACAAGGCAGGAGGGAATATAAGATGTGGTGGGGCTACATACACCCTGCCTCCTTGAGCACAAGGCAGGAGGGAATATAAGATGTGGTGGGGCTACATACACGCTGCCTCCTTAAGGGCCTTGGGCAAAAGGCAAGAGGGAATATAAGATGTGGTGGGGCTACATACACCCTGCCTCCTTGAGCACAAGGCAGGAGGGAATATAAGATGTGGAGGGGCTACATACACCCTGCCTCCTTAAGGGCCTTGAGCACAAGGCAGGAGGGAATATAAGATGTGCAGGGGCTACATACACCCTGCCTCCTTGAGCACAAGGCAGGAGGGAATATAAGATGTGGAGGGGCTACATACACCCTGCCTCCTTAAGGGCCTTGAGCACAAGGCAAGAGGGAATATAACATGTGGTGGGGCTACATACACCCTGCCTCCTTGAGCACAAGGCAGGAGGGAATATAAGATGTGGTGGGGCTACATACACCCTGCCTCCTTGAGCACAAGGCAGGAGGGAATATAAGATGTGGTGGGGCTACATACATCCTGCCTCCTTGAGCACAAGGCAGGAGGGAATATAAGATGTGGTGGGGCTACATACACCCTGCCTCCTTGAGCACAAGGCTGGAGGGAATATAAGATGTGGTGGGGCTACATACACCCAGCCTCCTTGAGCACAAGCCAGGAGGGAATATAAGATGTGGTGGGGCTACATACACCCTGCCTCCTTGAGCACAAGGCAGGGGGGAATATAAGATGTGTTGGGGCTACATACACCCTGCCTCCTTGAGCACAAGGCAGGAGGGAATATAAGATGTGGTGGGGCTACATACACCCTGCCTCCTTGAGCACAAGGCAGGAGGGAATATAAGATGTGGTGGGGCTACATACACCCTGCCTCCTTGAGCACAAGGCAGGAGGGAATATAAGATGTGGAGGGGCTACATACACCCTGCCTTCTTAAGGGCCTTGAGCACAAGGCAGGAGGGAATATAAGATGTGGTGGGGCTACATACACCCTGCCTCCTTGAGCACAAGGCAGGAGGGAATATAAGATGTGGAGGGGCTACATACACCCTGCCTCCTTAAGGGACTTGATCAAAAGGCAGGAGGGAATATAAGATGTGGTGGGGCTACATACACCCTGCCTCCTTGAGCACAAGGCAGGAGGGAATATAAGATGTGGAGGGGCTACATACACCCTGCCTCCTTAAGGGCCTTGAGCACAAGGCAGGAGGGAATATAAGATGAGGAGGGGCTACATACACCCTGCCTCCTTGACCACAAGGCAGGAGGGAATATAAGATGTGGAGGGGCTACATACACCCTGCCTCCTTAAGGGCCTTGAGCACAAGGCAAGAGGGAATATAAGATGTGGTGGGGCTACATACACCCTGCCTCCTTGAGCACAAGGCAGGAGGGAATATAAGATGTGGTGGGGCTACATACACCCTGCCTCCTTAAGCACAAGGCAGGAGGGAATATAAGATGTGGTGGGGCAACATACACCCTGCCTCCTTGAGCACAAGGCAGGAGGGAATATAAGATGTGGTGGGGCTACATACACCCTGCCTCCTTGAGCACAAGGCAGGGGGGAATATAAGATGTGGTGGGGCTACATACACCCTGCCTCCTTGAGCACAAGGCAGGAGGGAATATAAGATGTGGTGGGGCTACATACACCCTGCCTCCTTGAGCACAAGGCAGGTGGGAATATAAGATGTGGTGGGGCTACACACACCCTGTCTCCTTGAGCACAAGGCAGGAGGGAATATAAGATGTGGTGGGGCTACATACACCCTGCCTCCTTGAGCACAAGGCAGGAGGGAATATAAGATGTGGAGGGGCTACATACACCCTGCCTCCTTGAGCACAAGGCAGGAGGGAATATAAGATGTGGTGGGGCTACATACACCCTGCCTCCTTGAGCACAAGGCAGGAGGGAATATAAGATGTGGAGGGGCTACATACACCCTGCCTCCTTGAGCACAAGGCAGGAGGGAATATAAGATGTGGAGGGGCTACATACACCCTGCCTCCTTGAGCACAAGGCAGGGGGGAATATAAGATGTGGTGGGGCTACATACACCCTGCCTCCTTGAGCACAAGGCAGGGGGGAATATAAGATGTGGTGGGGCTACATACACCCTGCCTCCTTGAACACAAGGCAGGAGGGAATATAAGATGTGGTGGGGCTACATACACCCTGCCTCCTTGAGCACAAGGCAGGAGGGAATATAAGATGTGGTGGGGCTACATACACCCTGCCTCCTTGAGCACAAGGCAGGAGGGAATATAAGATGTGGAGGGGCTACATACACCCTGCTTCCTTAAGGGCCTTGAGCACAAGGCAGGAGGGAATATAAGATGTGGTGGGGCTACATACACCCTGCCTCCTTGAGCACAAGGCAGGAGGGAATATAAGATGTGGTGGGGCTACATACACGCTGCCTCCTTAAGGGCCTTGGGCAAAAGGCAGGAGGGAATATAAGATGTGGTGGTGCTACATACACCCTGCCTCCTTGAGCACAAGGCAGGAGGGAATATAAGATGTGGAGGGGCTACATACACCCTGCCTCCTTAAGGGCCTTGAGCACAAGGCAGGAGGGAATATAAGATGTGGAGGGGCTACATACACCCTGCCTCCTTGAGCACAAGGCAGGAGGGAATATAAGATGTGGAGGGGCTACATACACCCTGCCTCCTTAAGGGCCTTGAGCACAAGGCAAGAGGGAATATAACATGTGGTGGGGCTACATACACCCTGCCTCCTTGAGCACAAGGCAGGAGGGAATATAAGATGTGGTGGGGCTACATACACCCTGCCTCCTTGAGCACAAGGCAGGAGGGAATATAAGATGTGGTGGGGCTACATACTTCCTGCCTCCTTGAGCACAAGGCAGGAGGGAATATAAGATGTGGTGGGGCTACATACACCCTGCCTCCTTGAGCACAAGGCAGGAGGGAATATAAGATGTGGTGGGGCTACATACACCCAGCCTCCTTGAGCACAAGCTAGGAGGGAATATAAGATGTGGTGGGGCTACATACACCCTGCCTCCTTGAGCACAAGGCAGGGGGGAATATAAGATGTGGTGGGGCTACATACACCCTGCCTTCTTGAGCACAAGGCAGGAGGGAATATAAGATGTGGTGGGGCTACATACACCCTGCCTCCTTGAGCACAAGGCAGGAGGGAATATAAGATGTGGTGGGGCTACATACACCCTGCCTCCTTGAGCACAAGGCAGGAGGGAATATAAGATGTGGAGGGGCTACATACACCCTGCCTCCTTAAGGGCCTTGAGCACAAGGCAGGAGGGAATATAAGATGTGGTGGGGCTACATACACCCTGCCTCCTTGAGCACAAGGCAGGAGGGAATATAAGATGTGGAGGGGCTACATACACCCTGCCTCCTTAAGGGCCTTGAGCAAAAGGCAGGAGGGAATATAAGATGTGGTGGGGCTACATACACCCTGCCTCCTTGAGCACAAGGCAGGAGGGAATATAAGATGTGGAGGGGCTACATACACCCTGCCTCCTTAAGGGCCTTGAGCACAAGGCAAGAGGGAATATAAGATGTGGTGGGGCTACTTACACCCTGCCTCCTTGAGCACAAGGCAGGAGGGAATATAAGATGTGGTGGGGCTACATACACCCTGCCTCCTTAAGCACAAGGCAGGAGGGAATATAAGATGTGGTGGGGCAACATACACCCTGCCTCCTTGAGCACAAGGCAGGAGGGAATATAAGATGTGGTGGGGCTACATACACCCTGCCTCCTTGAGCACAAGGCAGGAGGGAATATAAGATGTGGTGGGGCTAAATACACCCAGCCTCCTTGAGCACAAGAAAGGAGGGAATATAAGATGTGGTGGGGCTACATACACCCTGCCTCCTTGAGCACAAGGCAGGAGGGAATATAAGATGTGGTGGGGCTACATACACCCTGCCTCCTTGAGCACAAGGCAGGAGGGAATATAAGATGTGGTGGGGCTACATACACCCAGCCTCCTTGAGCACAAGGCAGGAGGGAATATAAGATGTGGTGGGGCTACATACACCCTGCCTCCTTGAGCACAAGGCAGGAGGGAATATAAAATGTGGTGGGGCTACATACACCCTGTCTCCTTGAGCACAAGGCAGGAGGGAATATAAGATGTGTTGGGGCTACATACACCCTGCCTCCTTGAGCACAAGGCAGGAGGGAATATAAGATGTGGTGGGGCTACATACACCCTGCCTCCTTGAGCACAAGGCAGGGGGGAATATAAGATGTGGTGGGGCTACATACACCCAGCCTCCTTGAGCACAAGGCAGGAGGGAATATAAGATGTGGTGGGGCTACATACACCCTGCCTCCTTGAGCACAAGGCAGTTGGGAATAAAAGATGTGGTGGGGCTATACACACCCTGCCTCCTTGAGCACAAGGCAGGAGGGAATATAAGATGTGGTGGGGCTACATACCCCCTGCCTCCTTGAGCACAAGGCAGGAGGGAATATAAGATGTGGTGGGGCTACATACACCCTGCCTCCTTGAGCACAAGGAAGGAGGGAATATAAGATGTGGTGGGGCTACATACACACTGCCTCCTTGAGCACAAGGCAGGAGGGAATATAAGATGTGGTGGGGCTACATACACCCTGCCTCCTTGAGCACAAGGCAGGGGGGAATATAAGATGTGGTGGGGCTACATACACCCAGCCTCCTTGAGCACAAGGCAGGAGGGAATATAAGATGTGGTGGGGCTACATACGCCCTGCCTCCTTGAGCACAAGGCAGGGGGGAATATAAGATGTGGTGGGGCTATATACACCCTGCCTCCTTGAGCACAAGGCAGGAGGGAATATAAGATGTGGTGGGGCTACATACACCCTGCCTCCTTGAGCACAAGGCAGGAGGGAATATAAGATGTGGTGGGGCTACATACACACTGCCTCCTTGAGCATAAGGCAGGAGGGAATATAAGATGTGGTGGGGCTACATACACCCTGCCTCCTTGAGCACAAGGCAGGAGGGAATATAAGATGTGGTGGGGCTACATACACCCTGCCTCCTTGAGCACAAGGCAGGAGGGAATATAAGATGTGGTGGGGCTACACACACCCTGCCTCCTTGAGCACAAGGCAGGAGGGAATATAAGATGTGGTGGGGCTACATACACCCTGCCTCCTTGAGCACAAGGCAGGAGGGAAAATAAGATGTGGAGGGGCTACATACACCCTGCCTCCTTAAGGGCCTTGAGCACAAGGCAGGAGGGAATATAAGATGTGGAGGGGCTACATACACCCTGCCTCCTTGAGCACAAGGCAGGAGGGAATATAAGATGTGGAGGGGCTACATACACCCTGCCTCCTTAAGGGCCTTGAGCACTAGGCAGGAGGGAATATAAGATGTGGTGGGGCTACATACACCCTGCCTCCTTGAGCACAAGGCAGGAGGGAATATAAGATGTGGTGGGGCTACATACACCCTGCCTCCTTAAGGGCCTTGAGCACAAGGCAGGAGGGAATATAAGATGTGGTGGGCCTACATACACCCTGCCTCCTTGAGCACAAGGCAGGAGGGAATATAAGATGTGGAGGGGCTACATACACCCTGCCTCCTTAAGGGCCTTGAGCACAAGGCAGGAGGTAATATAAGATGTGGAGGGGCTACATACACCCTGCCTCCTTGAGCACAAGGCAGGAGGGAATATAAGATGTGGAGGGGCTACATATACCCTGCCTCCTTAAGGGCCTTGAGCACAAGGCAGGAGGGAATATAAGATGTGGTGGGGCTACATACACCCTGCCTCCTTGAGCACAAGGCAGGAGGGAATATAAGATGTGGTGGGGCTACATACACCCTGCCTCCTTAAGCGCAAGGCAGGAGGGAATATAAGATGTGGTGGGGCTACGTACACCCTGCCTCCTTGAGCACAAGGCAGGAGGGAATATAAGATGTGGTGGGGCTACATACACCCTGCCTCCTTGAGCACAAGGCAGGAGGGAATATAAGATGTGGTGGGGCTACATACACCCAGCCTCCTTGAGCACAAGGCAGGAGGGAATATAAGATGTGGTGGGGCAACATACACCCTGCCTCCTTGAGCACAAGGCAGGAGGGAATATAAGATGTGGTGGGGCTACATACACCCTGCCTCCTTGAGCACAAAGCAGGAGGGAATATAAGATGTGGTGGGGCTACATACATCCTGCCTCCTTGAGCACAAGGCAGGAGGGAATATAAGATGTGGTGGGGCTACATACACCCTGCCTCCTTGAGCACAAGGCAGGAGGGAATATAAGATGTGGTGGGACTACATACACCCAGCCTCCTTGAGCACAAGGCAGGAGGGAATATAAGATGTGGTGGGGCTACATACACCCAGCCTCCTTGAGCACAAGGCAGGAGGGGATATAAGATGTGTTGGGGCAACATACACCCTGCCTCTTTGAGCACAAGGCAGGAGGGAATATAAGATGTGGTGGGGCTACATACACCCTGCCTCCTTGAGCACAAAGCAGGAGGGAATATAAGATGTGGTGGGGCTACATACATCCTGCCTCATTGAGCACAAGGCAGGAGGGAATATAAGATGTGTTGGGGCTACATACACCCTGCCTCCATGAGCACAAGGCAGGAGGGAATATATGATGTGGTGGGGCTAAATACTCCCTGCCTCCTTGAGCACAAGGCAGGGGGGAATATAAGATGTGGTGGGGCTACATATACCCTGCCTCCTTGAGCACAAGGCAGGGGGGAATATTAGATGTGGTGGGGCTACATACACCCTGCCTCCTTGAGCACAAGGCAGGAGGGAATATAAGATGAGGTGGGGCTACATACACCCTGCCTCCTTGAACACAAGGCAGGAGGGAATATAAGATGTTGTGGGGCTATATACACCCTGCCTCCTTGAACACAAGTCAGGAGGGAATATAAGATGTGGTGGGGCTACATACACCCTGCCTCCTTGAGCACAAGGCAGGAGGGAATATAAGATGTGGTGGGGCTACATACACCCTGCCTCCTTGAGCACAAGGCAGGAGGGAATATAAGATGTGGTGGGGCTACATACACCCTGCCTCCTTGAGCACAAGGCAGGAGGGAATATAAGATGTGGTGGGGCTACATACACCCTGCCTCCTTGAGCACAAGGCAGGGGGGAATATAAGATGTGGTGGGGCTACATACATCCTGCCTCCTTGAGCACAAGGCAGGAGGGAATATAAGATGTGGTGGGGCTACATACACCCTGCCTCCTTGAGCACAAGGCAGGGGGGAATATAAGATGTGGTGGGGCTACATACATCCTGCCTCCTTGAGCACAAGGCAGGGGGGAATATAAGATGTGGTGGGGCTACAAACACCCTGCCTCCTTAAGCACTAGGCAGGGGGGAATATAAGATGTGGTGGGGCTACATACACCCTGCCTCCTTGAGCACAAGGCAGGAGGGAATATACACACATCAAAAAAATTTTGCACCACCTCGGTTCCCAGATCTCCGGCATATAGACGTTGACTGTGTATATTGTATCCAAGATACAGTCCCTTTGACTGTTCATAGATGTCACTAAAACTGCTCAAAGATGTAAACAACCATGCATGAGCAGGGCTTATTAGACGGAGGGGGTACGACAGCCGATCAGTTCCAGTCATTCCACCAGGACGAAGGTACGCTGCTCATGTTGTCTCTAGTTCTACCATGCCTAGAAGGTCAATACCGCAGTTCGATCGCGTCCGCATTGTTACTTTGTGTCAAGAAGGGCTCTCAACAAGGGAAGTTTCCAGGCGTCTCAGAGTGAACCAAAGCGATGTTGTTCGGACATCGAGGAGGTACAGAGATACAGGAACTGTCGATGACAGGCCTCGCTCAGGCCGCCCAAGGGCTACTACTGTGGTGGATGACCGCTACTTACGGATTGCCGCTCGGAGGAACCCAGACAGCAATGCCACCTTGTTGAATAATGCGTTTCGTTCAGCCACAGGACGTCGTGTTTCAACTCAAACTGTGCGCAATAGGCTGCATGATGCGCAACTTCACTCCCGACATCCATGGCGAGGTCCAGCTTTGCAACCCCGACACCATGCAGCGCGGTACAGATGGGCCCAACAACATGTTAAATGGACCCCACGGAATTGGCATCACGTTCTCTTCACCGATGAGTGTCGCATATGCCTTCAACCAGACAATCGTCGGAGACGTGTTTGGAGGCACCCTGGTCAGGCTGAACGTCTTAGACACACTGTCCAGCGAGTGCAGCAAGGTGGTGGTTCCCTGATGTTTTGGGGTGGCATTATGTGGGGCCGACGTACGCCACTGGTGGTCATGGAAGGCTCCGAAACGGCTTTACGATACCTGAATGACATCCTCCGACCCATAGTGCAACCATATCGGCAGAATATTGGAGAGGCATTTGACTTCATGGACGACGATTCTCGACCTCATCGTGCTCATCTTGTGAATGCGTTCCTTCAAGATAACGACATCGCTCGACTACAGTGGCCAGCATGTTCGCCAGACATGAACCCTATCGAACATGCCTGGGATATGTTGAAAAGGGCTGTTTATGGACGTCTTGACCCACCAACCACTCTGAGAGATTTACGCCGAATTATCGTTGGGGAGTGGGACAATTTGGACCAGCAGTGTCTTGATGAACTTGTGGATAGTATGCCACGGCGAATACAGGCATGCATCAATGCAAGAGGACGTGCTACTGGGTATTAGAGGTAGTGGTGTGTACTGCAATCTGGACCACAAATGCTGAAAGTCTAGCTGTATGATGGTACAACATGCAATGTGTGGGTCTCATGAGCAATAAAACGAGCTGAAATGTTGTTTGTGTTGATCTCTATTCCCTTTGTATTTAACGGTTCCGGAACTCTTGGAACCGAGGTGATGCAAAACTTTTTTTGATGTGTGTAAGATGTGGTGGGGCTACATACACCCTGCCTCCTTGAGCACAAGGCAGGAGGGAATATAAGATGTGGTGGGGCTACATACACCCTGCCTCCTTGCGCACAAGGCAGGAGGGAATATAAGATGTGGTGGGGCTACATACACACTGCCTCCTTGAGCACAAGGCAGGAGGGAATATAAGATGTGGTGGGGCTACATACACCCTGCCTCCTTGAGCACAAGGCAGGGGGGAATATAAGATGTGGTGGGGCTACATACACCCAGCCTCCTTGAGCACAAGGCAGGAGGGAATATAAGATGAGGAGGGGCTACATACACCCTGCCTCCTTGAGCACAAGGCAGGGGGGAATATAAGATGTGGTGGGGCTATATACACCCTGCCTTCTTGAGCACAAGGCAGGAGGGAATATAAGATGTGGTGGGGCTACATACACCCTGCCTCCTTGAGCACAAGGCAGGAGGGAATATAAGATGTGGTGGGGCTACATACACACTGCCTCCTTGAGCATAAGGCAGGAGGGAATATAAGATGTGGTGGGGCTACATACACCCTGCCTCCTTGAGCACAAGGCAGGGGGGAATATAAGATGTGGTGGGGCTACATACACCCTGCCTCCTTGAGCACAAGGCAGGAGGGAATATAAGATGTGGTGGGGCTACATACACCCTGCCTCCTTGAGCATAAGGCAGGGGGGAATATAAGATGTGGTGGGGCTACATACACCCTGCCTCCTTGAGCACAAGGCAGGAGGGAATATAAGATGTGGTGGGGCTACATACACCCTGCCTCCTTGAGCACAAGGCAGGGGGGAATATAAGATGTGGTGGGGCTACATACACCCTGCCTCCTTGAGCACAAGGCAGGAGGGAATATAAGATGTGGTAGGGCTACATACACCCTGCCTCCTTGAGCACAAGGCAGGAGTGAATATAAGATGTGGTGGGGCTACATACACCCTGCCTCCTTGAGCACATGGCAGGAGGGAATATAAGATGTGGTGGGGCTACATACACCCTGCCTCCTTGAGCACAAGGCAGGAGGGAATATAAGATGTGGTGGGGCTACATACACCCTGCCTCCTTGAGCACAAGGCAGGAGGGAATATAAGATGTGGTGGGGCTACACACACCCTGTCTCCTTCAGCACAAGGCAGGAGGGAATATAAGATGTGGTGGGGCTACATACACCCTGCCTCCTTGAGCACAAGGCAGGAGGGAATATAAGATGTGGAGGGGCTACATACACCCTGCCTCCTTGAGCACAAGGCAGGAGGGAATATAAGATGCGGAGGGGCTACATACACCCTGCCTCCTTGAGCACAAGGCAGGAGGGAATATAAGATGTGGAGGGGCTACATACACCCTGCCTCCTTGAGCACAAGGCAGGAGGGAATATAAGATGTGGTGGGGCTACATACACCCTGCCTCCTTGAGCACAAGGCAGGAGGGAATATAAGATGTGGAGGGGCTACATACACCCTGCCTCCTTGAGCACAAGGCAGAAGGGAATATAAGATGTGGGGGGGCTACATACACCCTGCCTCCTTGAGCACAAGGCAGGAGGGAATATAAGATGTGGAGGGGCTACATACACCCTGCCTCCTTAAGGGCCGTGAGCACAAGGCAGGAGGGAATATAAGATGTGGGGCTACGTACACCCTGCCTCCTTGAGCACATGGCAGGAGGGAATATAAGATGTGGTGGGGCTACATACACCCTGCCTCCTTAAGGGCCTTGAGCAAAAGGCAGGAGGGAATATAAGATGTGGTGGGGCTACATACACCCTGCCTTCTTGAGCACAAGGCAGGAGGGAATATAAGATGTGGAGGGGCTACATACACCCTGCCTCCTTAAGGGCCTTGAGCACAAGGCAGGAGGGAATATAAGATGTGGAGGGGCTACATACACCCTGCCTCCTTGAGCACAAGGCAGGAGGGAATATAAGATGTGGAGGGGCTACATACACCCTGCCTCCTTAAGGGCCTTGAGCACAAGGCAAGAGGGAATATAAGATGTGGTGGGGCTACATACACCCTGCCTCCTTGAGCACAAGGCAGGAGGGAATATAAGATGTGGTGGGGCTACATACACCCTGCCTCCTTAAGCACAAGACAGGAGGGAATATAAGATGTGGTGGGGCTACATACACCCTGCCTCCTTGAGCACAAGGCAGGAGGGAATATAAGATGTGGTGGGGCTACATACACCCAGCCTCCTTGAGCACAAGGCAGGAGGGAATATAAGATGTGGTGGGGCTACATACACCCTGCCTCCTTGAGCACAAGGCAGGAGGGAATATAAGATGTGGTGGGGCTACATACACCCTGCCTCCTTGAGCACAAGGCAGGAGGGAATATAAGATGTGGTGGGGCTACATACATCCTGCCTCCTTGAGCACAAGGCAGGAGGGAATATAAGATGTGTTGGGGCTACATACACCCTGCCTCCTTGAGCACAAGGCAGGAGGGAATATAAGATGTGGTGGGGTTACATACACCCAGCCTCCTTGAGCACAAGGCAGGAGGGAATATAAGATGTGGTGGGGCTACATACACCCTGCCTCCTTGAGCACAAGGCAGGAGGGAATATAAAATGTGGTGGGGCTACATACACCCTGCCTCCTTGAGCACAAGGCAGGAGGGAATATAAGATGTGTTGGGGCTACATACACCCTGCCTCCTTGAGCACAAGGCAGGAGGGAATATAAGATGTGGTGGGGCTACATACACCCTGCCTCCTTGAGCACAAGGCAGGGGGGAATATAAGATGTGGTGGGGCTACATACACCCAGCCTCCTTGAGCACAAGGCAGGAGGGAATATAAGATGAGGTGGGGCTACATACACCCTGCCTCCTTGAGCACAAGGCAGTTGGGAATATAAGATGTGGTGGGGCTATATACACCCTGCCTCTTTGAGCACAAGGCAGGAGGGAATATAAGATGTGGTGGGGCTACATACACCCTGCCTCCTTGAGCACAAGGCAGGAGGGAATATAAGATGTGGTGGGGCTATATACACCCTGCCTCCTTGAGCACAAGGCAGGAGGGAATATAAGATGTGGTGGGGCTTTGTACACACTGCCTCCTTGAGCACAAGGCAGGAGGGAATATAAGATGTGGTGGGGCTACATACACCCTGCCTCCTTGAGCACAAGGCAGGGGGGAATATAAGATGTGGTGGGGCTACATACACCCAGCCTCCTTGAGCACAAGGCAGGAGGGAATATAAGATGTGGTGGGGCTACATACACCCTGCCTCCTTGAGCACAAGGCAGGGGGGAATATAAGATGTGGTGTGGCTATATACACCCTGCCTCCTTGAGCACAAGCCTGGAGGGAATATAAGATGTGGTGGGGCTACATACACACTGCCTCCTTGAGCATAAAGCAGGAGGGAATATAAGATGTGGTGGGGCTACATACACCCTGCCTCCTTGAGCACAAGGCAGGAGGGAATATAAGATGTGGTGGGGCTACATACACCCTGCCTCCTTGAGCACAAGGCAGGAGGGAATATAAGATGTGGTGGGGCTACACACACCCTGCCTCCTTGAGCACAAGGCAGGAGGGAATATAAGATGTGGTGGGGCTACATACACCCTGCCTCCTTGAGCACAAGGCAGGAGGGAATATAAGATGTGGTGGGGCTACATACACCCTGCCTCCTTGAGCACAAGGCAGGGGGGAATATAAGATGTGGTGGGGC
Source organism: Meconema thalassinum (assembly GCA_946902985.2). NCBI lineage: Eukaryota > Metazoa > Arthropoda > Insecta > Orthoptera > Tettigoniidae > Meconema > Meconema thalassinum. Next base: position 440,188,537 of record OX336394.1, on the reverse strand, counting down.
TACATACATCCTGCCTCCTTGAGCACAAGGCAGGGGGGAATATAAGATGTGGTGGGGCTACATACACCCTGCCTCCTTAAGCACTAGGCAGGGGGGAATATAAGATGTGGTAGGGCTACATACACCCTGCCTCCTTGAGCACAAGGCAGGGGGGAATATAAGATGTGGTGGGGCTACATACAGCCTGCCTCCTTGAGCACAAGGCAGGAGGGAATATACACACATCAAAAAAAAGTTTTGCATCACCTGGGTTCCCAGATCTCCGGCATATAGACGTTGACTGTGTATATTGTATCCTAGATACAGTCCCTTTGACTGTTCATAGATGTCACTAAAACTGCTCAAAGATGTAAACAACCATGCATGAGCAGGGCCTATTAGACGGAGGGGGTACGACAGCCGATCAGTTCCAGTCATTCCACCAGGACGAAGGTACGCTGCTCATGTTGTCTGTAGTTCTACCATGCCTAGAAGGTCAATACCGCAGTTCGATCGCGTCCGCATTGTTACTTTGTGTCAAGAAGGGCTCTCAACAAGGGAAGTTTCCAGGCGTCTCAGAGTGAACCAAAGCGATGTTGTTCGGACATCGAGGAGGTACAGAGATACAGGAACTGTCGATGACAGGCCTCGCTCAGGCCGCCCAGGGGCTACTACTGTAGTGGATGACCGCTACTTACGGATTGCCGCTCGGAGGAACCCTGACAGCAATGCCACCATGTTGAATAATGCGTTTCATTCAGCCACAGGACGTCGTGTTTCAACTCAAACTGTGCGCAATAGGCTGCATGATGCGCAACTTCACTCCCGACGTCCATGGCGAGGTCCAGCTTTGCAACCCCGACACCATGCAGCGCGGTACAGATGGGCCCAACAACATGTTGAATGGACCCCACGGAATTGGCATCACGTTCTCTTCACCGATGAGTGTCGCATATGCCTTCAACCAGACAATCGTCGGAGACGTGTTTGGAGGCACCCTGGTCAGGCTGAACGTCTTAGACACACTGTCCAGCGAGTGCAGCAAGGTGGTGGTTCCCTGATGTTTTGGGGTGGCATTATGTGGGGCCGAGGTACGCCACTGGTGGTCATGGAAGGCTCCGAAACGGCTTTACGATACCTGAATGACATCCTCCGACCCATAGTGCAACCATATCGGCAGAATATTGGAGAGGCATTTGTCTTCATGGACGACAATTCTCGACCTCATCGTGCACATCTTGTGAATGCGTTCCTTCAAGATAACGACATCGCTCGACTACAGTGGCCAGCATGTTCGCCAGACATGAACCCTATCGAACATGCCTGGGATATGTTGAAAAGGGCTGTTTATGGACGTCTTGACCCACCAACCACTCTGAGAGATTTACGCCGAATTGTCGTTGAGGAGTGGGACAATTTGGACCAACAGTGTCTTGATGAACTTGTGGATAGTATGCCACGGCGAATACAGGCATGCATCAATGCAAGAGGACGTGCTACTGGGTATTAGAGGTAGTGGTGTGTACTGCAATCTGGACCACAAATGCTGAAAGTCTAGCTGTATGATGGTACAACATGCAATGTGTGGGTCTCATGAGCAATAAAACGAGCTGAAATGTTGTTTGTGTTGATCTCTATTCCCTTTGTATTTAACGGTTCCGGAACTCTTGGAACCGAGGTGATGCAAAACTTTTTTTGATGTGTGTAAGATGTGGTGGGGCTACATACACCCTGCCTCCTTGAGCACAAGGCAGGAGGGAATATAAGATGTGGTGGGGCTACATACATCCTGCCTCCTTGAGCACAAGGCAGGAGGGAATATAAGATGTGGTGGGGCTACATACACACTGCCTCCTTGGGCACAAGGCAGGAGGGAATATAAGATGTGGTGGGGCTACATACACCCTGCCTCCTTGAGCACAAGGCAGGGGGGAATATAAGATGTGGTGGGGCTACATACACCCAGCCTCCTTGAGCACAAGGCAGGAGGGAATATAAGATGTGGTGGGGCTACATACATCCTGCCTCCTTGAGCACAAGGCAGGGGGGAATATAAGATGTGGTGGGGCTATATACACCCTGCCCCCTTGAGCACAAGGCAGGAGGGAATATAAGATGTGGTGGGGCTACATACACCCTGCCTCCTTGAGCATAAGGCAGGGGGGAATATAAGATGTGGTGGGGCTACATACACCCTGCCTCCTTGAGCACAAGGCAGGAGGGAATATAAGATGTGGTGGGGCTACATACACCCTGCCTCCTTGAGCACAAGGCAGGAGGGAATATAAGATGTGGTGGGGCTACATACACCCTGCCTACTTGAGCATAAGGCAGGGGGGAATATAAGATGTGGTGGGGCTACATACACCCTGCCTCCTTGAGCACAAGGCAGGAGGGAATATAAGATGTGGTGGGGCTACATACACCCTGCCTCCTTGAGCACAAGGCAGGGGGGAATATAAGATGTGGTGGGGCTACATACACCCTGCCTCCTTGAGCACAAGGCAGGAGGGAATATAAGATGTGGTAGGGCTACATACACCCTGCCTCCTTGAGCACAAGGCAGGAGGGAATATAAGATGTGGTGGGGCTACATACACCCTGCCTCCTTGAGCACATGGCAGGAGGGAATATAAGATGTGGTGGGGCTACATACACCCTGCCTCCTTGAGCACAAGGCAGGAGGGAATATAAGATGTGGTGGGGCTACATACACCCTGCCTCCTTGAGCACAAGGCAGGAGGGAATATAAGATGTGGTGGGGCTACACACACCCTGTCTCCTTGAGCACAAGGCAGGAGGGAATATAAGATGTGGTGGGGCTACATACACCCTGCCTCCTTGAGCACAAGGCAGGAGGGAATATAAGATGTGGAGGGGCTACATACACCCTGCCTCCTTGAGCACAAGGCAGGAGGGAATATAAGATGTGGAGGGGCTACATACACCCTGCCTCCTTGAGCACAAGGCAGGGGGGAATATAAGATGTGGTGGGGCTACATACACCCTGCCTCCTTGAGCACAAGGTAGGGGGGAATATAAGATGTGGTGGGGCTACATACACCCTGCCTCCTTGAGCACAAGGCAGGAGGGAATATAAGATGTGGTGGGGCTACATACACCCTGCCTCCTTGAGCACAAGGCAGGAGGGAATATAAGATGTGGTGGGGCTACATACACCCTGCCTCCTGGAGCACAAGGCAGGAGGGAATATAAGATGTGGAGGGGCTACATACACCCTGCCTCCTTAAGGGCCTTGAGCACAAGGCAGGAGGGAATATAAGATGTGGTGGGGCTACATACACCCTGCCTCCTTGAGCACAAGGCAGGAGGGAATATAAGATGTGGTGGGGCTACATACACCCTGCCTCCTTAAGGGCCTTGAGCAAAAGGCAGGAGGGAATATAAGATGTGGTGGTGCTACATACACCCTGCCTCCTTGAGCACAAGGCAGGAGGGAATATATGAGATGTGGAGGGGCTATATACACCCTGCCTCCTTGAGCACAAGGCAGGGGGGAATATAAGATGTGGTGGGGCTACATACACCCTGCCTCCTTGACAACAAGGCAGGGGGTAATATAAGATGTGGTGGGGCTACATACACCCTGCCTCCTTGAGCACAAGGCAGGAGGGAATATAAGATGTGGTGGGGCTACATACACCCTGCCTCCTGGAGCACAAGGCAGGAGGGAATATAAGATGTGGAGGGGCTACATACACCCTGCCTCCTTAAGGGCCTTGAGCACAAGGCAGGAGGGAATATAAGATGTGGTGGGGCTACATACACCCTGCCTCCTTGAGCACAAGGCAGGAGGGAATATAAGATGTGGAGGGGCTACATACACCCTGCCTCCTTAAGGGCCTTGAGCACAAGGCAGGAGGGAATATAAGATGTGGTGGGGCTACATACACCCTGCCTCCTTGAGCACAAGGCAGGAGGGAATATAAGATGTGGAGGGGCTATATACACCCTGCCTCCTTAAGGGCCTTGAGCACAAGGCAAGAGGGAATATAAGATGTGGTGGGGCTACATACACCCTGCCTCCTTGAGCACAAGGCAGGAGGGAATATAAGATGTGGTGGGGCTACATACACCCTGCCTCCTTAAGCACAAGGCAGGAGGGAATATAAGATGTGGTGGGGCTACATACACCCTGCCTCCTTGAGCACAAGGCAGGAGGGAATAAAAGATGTGGTGGGGCTACATACACCCTGCCTCCTTGAGCACAAGGCAGGAGGGAATATAAGATGTGGTGGGGCTACATACACCCAGCCTCCTTGAGCACAAGGCAGGAGGGAATATAAGATGTGGTGGGGCTACATACACCCTGCCTCCTTGAGCACAAGGCAGGAGGGAATATAAGATGTGGTGGGGCTACATACACCCTGCCTCCTTGAGCACAAGGCAGGAGGGAATATAAGATGTGGTGGGGCTACATACATCCTGCCTCCTTGAGCACAAGGCAGGAGGGAATATAAGATGTGTTGGGGCTACATACACCCTGCCTCCTTGAGCACAAGGCAGGAGGGAATATAAGATGTGGTGGGGCTACATACACCCAGCCTCCTTGAGGACAAGGCAGGAGGGAATATAAGATGTGGTGGGGCTACATACACCCTGCCTCCTTGAGCACAAGGCAGGAGGGAATATAAAATGTGGTGGGGCTACATACACCCTGCCTCCTTGAGCACAAGGCAGGAGGGAATATAAGATGTGTTGGGGCTACATACACCCTGCCTCCTTGAGCACAAGGCAGGAGGGAATATAAGATGTGGTGGGGCTACATACACCCTGCCTCCTTGAGCACAAGGCAGGGGGGAATATGAGATGTGGTGGGGCTACATACACCCAGCCTCCTTGAGCACAAGGCAGGAGGGAATATAAGATGTCGTGGGGCTACATACACCCTGCCTCCTTGAGCACAAGGCAGTTGGGAATATAAGATGTGGTGGGGCTATATACACCCTGCCTCTTTGAGCACAAGGCAGGAGGGAATATAAGATGTGGTGGGGCTACATACACCCTGCCTCCTTGAGCACAAGGCAGGAGGGAATATAAGATGTGGTGGGGCTACATACACCCTGCCTCCTTGAGCACAAGGCAGGAGGGAATATAAGATGTGGTGGGGCTACATACACACTGCCTCCTTGAGCACAAGGCAGGAGGGAATATAAGATGTGGTGGGGCTACATACACCCTGCCTCCTTGAGCACAAGGCAGGGGGGAATATAAGATGTTGTGGGGCTACATACATCCTGCCTCCTTGAGCACAAGGCAGGGGGGAATATAAGATGTGGTGGGGCTACATACACCCTGCCTCCTTAAGCACTAGGCAGGGGGGAATATAAGATGTGGTAGGGTTACATACACCCTGCCTCCTTGAGCACAAGGCAGGGGGGAATATAAGATGTGGTGGGGCTACATACACCCTGCCTCCTTAAGCACAAGGCAGGAGGGAATATAAGATGTGGTGGGGCTACATACACCCTGCCTCCTTGAGCACAAGGCAGGAGGGAATATACACACATCAAAAAAAGTTTTGCATCACCTCGGTTCCCAGATCTCCGGCATATAGACGTTGACTGTGTATATTGTATCCAAGATACAGTCCCTTTGACTGTTCATAGATGTCACTAAAACTGCTCAAAGATGTAAACAACCATGCATGAGCAGGGCCTATTAGACGGAGGGGGTACGACAGCCGATCAGTTCCAGTCATTCCACCAGGAAAAGGTACGCTGCTCATGTTGTCTGTAGTTCTACCATGCCTAGAAGGTCAATACCGCAGTTCGATCGCGTCCGCATTGTTACTTTGTGTGAAGAAGGGCTCTCAACAAGGGAAGTTTCCAGGCGTCTCAGAGTGAACCAAAGCGATGTTGTTCGGACATCGAGGAGGTACAGAGATACAGGAACTGTCGATGACAGGCCTCGCTCAGGCCGCCCAGGGGCTACTACTGTAGTGGATGACCGCTACTTACGGATTGCCGCTCGGAGGAACCCTGACAGCAATGCCACCATGTTGAATAATGCGTTTCATTCAGCCACAGGACGTCGTGTTTCAACTCAAACTGTGCGCAATAGGCTGCATGATGCGCAACTTCACTCCCGACGTCCATGGCGAGGTCCAGCATTGCAACCCCGACACCATGCAGCGCGGTACAGATGGGCCCAACAACATGTTGAATGGACCCCACGGAATTGGCATCACGTTCTCTTCACCGATGGGTGTCGGATATGCCTTCAACCAGACAATCGTCGGAGACGTGTTTGGAGGCACCCTGGTCAGGCTGAACGTCTTAGACACACTATCCAGCGAGTGCAGCAAGGTGGTGGTTCCCTGATGTTTTGGGGTGGCATTATGTGGGGCCGACGTACGCCACTGGTGGTCATGGAAGGCTCCGAAACGGCTTTACGATACCTGAATGACATCCTCGGACCCATAGTGCAACCATATCGGCAGAATATTGGAGAGGCATTTGTCTTCATGGACGACAATTCTCGACCTCATCGTGCACATCTTGTGAATGCGTTCCTTCAAGATAACGACATCGCTCGACTACAGTGGCCAGCATGTTCGCCAGACATGAACCCTATCGAACATGCCTGGGATATGTTGAAAAGGGCTGTTTATGGACGTCTTGACCCACCAACCACTCTGAGAGATTTACGCCGAATTGTCGTTGAGGAGTGGGACAATTTGGACCAACAGTGTCTTGATGAACTTGTGGATAGTATGCCACGGCGAATACAGGCATGCATCAATGCAAGATGACGTGCTAATGGGTATTAGAGGTAGTGGTGTGTACTGCAATCTGGACCACAAATGCTGAAAGTCTAGCTGTATGATGGTACAACATGCAATGTGTGGGTCTCATGAGCAATAAAACGAGCTGAAATGTTGTTTGTGTTGATCTCTATTCCCTTTGTATTTAACGGTTCCGGAACTCTTGGAACCGAGGTGACGCAAAACTTTTTTTGATGTGTGTAAGATGTGGTGGGGCTACATACACCCTGCCTCCTTGAGCACAAGGCAGGAGGGAATATAAATGTGGTAGGGCTACATACACCCTGCCTTCTTGAGCACAAGGCAGGAGGGAATATAAGAAGTGGTGGGGCTACATACACACTGCCTCCTTGAGCACAAGGCAGGAGGGAATATAAGATGTGGTGGGGCTACATACACCCTGCCTCCTTGAGCACAAGGCAGGGGGGAATATAAGATGTGGTGGGGCTACATACACCCAGCCTCCTTGAGCACAAGGCAGGAGGGAATATAAGATGTGGTGGGGCTACAAACACCCTGCCTCCTTGAGCACAAGGCAGGGGGGAATATAAGATGTGGTGGGGCTATATACACCCTGCCTCCTTGAGCACAAGGCAGGAGGGAATATAAGATGTGGTGGGGCTACATACACCCTGCCTCCTTGAGCACAAGGCAGGAGGGAATATAAGATGTGGTGGGGCTACATACACACTGCCTCCTTGAGCATAAGGCAGGAGGGAATATAAGATGTGGTGGGGCTACATACACCCTGCCTCCTTGAGCACAAGGCAGGGGGGAATATAAGATGTGGTGGGGCTAAATACACCCTGCCTCCTTGAGCACAAGGCAGGAGGGAATATAAGATGTGGTGGGGCTACATACACCCTGCCTCCTTGAGCACAAGGCAGGGGGGAATATAAGATGTGGTGGGGCTACATACACCCTGCCTCCTTGAGCACAAGGCAGGAGGGAATATAAGATGTGGTGGGGCTACATACACCCTGCCTCCTTGAGCACAAGGCAGGAGGGAATATAAGATGTGGTGGGGCTACACACACCCTGTCTCCTTGAGCACAAGACAGGAGGGAATATAAGATGTGGTGGGGCTACATACACGCTGCCTCCTTAAGGGCCTTGGGCAAAAGGCAGGAGGGAATATAAGATGTGGTGGGGCTACATACACCCTGCCTCCTTGAGCACAAGGCAGGAGGGAATATAAGATGTGGAGGGGCTACATACACCCTGCCTCCTTGAGCACAAGGCAGGGGGGAATATAAGATGTGGTGGGGCTACATACACCCTGCCTCCTTGAGCACAAGGCAGGGGGGATTATAAGATGTGGAGGGGCTACATACACCCTGCCTCCTTGAGCACAAGGCAGGAGGGAATATAAGATGTGGTGGGGCTACATACACCCTGCCTCCTTGAGCACAAGGCAGGAGGGAATATAAGATGTGGTGGGGCTACATACACCCTGCCTCCTTGAGCACAAGGCAGGAGGGAATATAAGATGTGGAGGGGCTACATACACCCTGCTTCCTTAAGGGCCTTGAGCACAAGGCAGGAGGGAATATAAGATGTGGTGGGGCTACATACACCCTGCCTCCTTGAGCACAAGGCAGGAGGGAATATAAGATGTGGTGGGGCTACATACACGCTGCCTCCTTAAGGGCCTTGGGCAAAAGGCAAGAGGGAATATAAGATGTGGTGGGGCTACATACACCCTGCCTCCTTGAGCACAAGGCAGGAGGGAATATAAGATGTGGAGGGGCTACATACACCCTGCCTCCTTAAGGGCCTTGAGCACAAGGCAGGAGGGAATATAAGATGTGCAGGGGCTACATACACCCTGCCTCCTTGAGCACAAGGCAGGAGGGAATATAAGATGTGGAGGGGCTACATACACCCTGCCTCCTTAAGGGCCTTGAGCACAAGGCAAGAGGGAATATAACATGTGGTGGGGCTACATACACCCTGCCTCCTTCAGCACAAGGCAGGAGGGAATATAAGATGTGGTGGGGCTACATACACCCTGCCTCCTTGAGCACAAGGCAGGAGGGAATATAAGATGTGGTGGGGCTACATACATCCTGCCTCCTTGAGCACAAGGCAGGAGGGAATATAAGATGTGGTGGGGCTACATACACCCTGCCTCCTTGAGCACAAGGCTGGAGGGAATATAAGATGTGGTGGGGCTACATACACCCAGCCTCCTTGAGCACAAGCCAGGAGGGAATATAAGATGTGGTGGGGCTACATACACCCTGCCTCCTTGAGCACAAGGCAGGGGGGAATATAAGATGTGTTGGGGCTACATACACCCTGCCTCCTTGAGCACAAGGCAGGAGGGAATATAAGATGTGGTGGGGCTACATACACCCTGCCTCCTTGAGCACAAGGCAGGAGGGAATATAAGATGTGGTGGGGCTACATACACCCTGCCTCCTTGAGCACAAGGCAGGAGGGAATATAAGATGTGGAGGGGCTACATACACCCTGCCTCCTTAAGGGCCTTGAGCACAAGGCAGGAGGGAATATAAGATGTGGTGGGGCTACATACACCCTGCCTCCTTGAGCACAAGGCAGGAGGGAATATAAGATGTGGAGGGGCTACATACACCCTGCCTCCTTAAGGGACTTGATCAAAAGGCAGGAGGGAATATAAGATGTGGTGGGGCTACATACACCCTGCCTCCTTGAGCACAAGGCAGGAGGGAATATAAGATGTGGAGGGGCTACATACACCCTGCCTCCTTAAGGGCCTTGAGCACAAGGCAGGAGGGAATATAAGATGAGGAGGGGCTACATACACCCTGCCTCCTTGACCACAAGGCAGGAGGGAATATAAGATGTGGAGGGGCTACATACACCCTGCCTCCTTAAGGGCCTTGAGCACAAGGCAAGAGGGAATATAAGATGTGGTGGGGCTACATACACCCTGCCTCCTTGAGCACAAGGCAGGAGGGAATATAAGATGTGGTGGGGCTACATACACCCTGCCTCCTTAAGCACAAGGCAGGAGGGAATATAAGATGTGGTGGGGCAACATACACCCTGCCTCCTTGAGCACAAGGCAGGAGGGAATATAAGATGTGGTGGGGCTACATACACCCTGCCTCCTTGAGCACAAGGCAGGGGGGAATATAAGATGTGGTGGGGCTACATACACCCTGCCTCCTTGAGCACAAGGCAGGAGGGAATATAAGATGTGGTGGGGCTACATACACCCTGCCTCCTTGAGCACAAGGCAGGTGGGAATATAAGATGTGGTGGGGCTACACACACCCTGTCTCCTTGAGCACAAGGCAGGAGGGAATATAAGATGTGGTGGGGCTACATACACCCTGCCTCCTTGAGCACAAGGCAGGAGGGAATATAAGATGTGGAGGGGCTACATACACCCTGCCTCCTTGAGCACAAGGCAGGAGGGAATATAAGATGTGGTGGGGCTACATACACCCTGCCTCCTTGAGCACAAGGCAGGAGGGAATATAAGATGTGGAGGGGCTACATACACCCTGCCTCCTTGAGCACAAGGCAGGAGGGAATATAAGATGTGGAGGGGCTACATACACCCTGCCTCCTTGAGCACAAGGCAGGGGGGAATATAAGATGTGGTGGGGCTACATACACCCTGCCTCCTTGAGCACAAGGCAGGGGGGAATATAAGATGTGGTGGGGCTACATACACCCTGCCTCCTTGAACACAAGGCAGGAGGGAATATAAGATGTGGTGGGGCTACATACACCCTGCCTCCTTGAGCACAAGGCAGGAGGGAATATAAGATGTGGTGGGGCTACATACACCCTGCCTCCTTGAGCACAAGGCAGGAGGGAATATAAGATGTGGAGGGGCTACATACACCCTGCTTCCTTAAGGGCCTTGAGCACAAGGCAGGAGGGAATATAAGATGTGGTGGGGCTACATACACCCTGCCTCCTTGAGCACAAGGCAGGAGGGAATATAAGATGTGGTGGGGCTACATACACGCTGCCTCCTTAAGGGCCTTGGGCAAAAGGCAGGAGGGAATATAAGATGTGGTGGTGCTACATACACCCTGCCTCCTTGAGCACAAGGCAGGAGGGAATATAAGATGTGGAGGGGCTACATACACCCTGCCTCCTTAAGGGCCTTGAGCACAAGGCAGGAGGGAATATAAGATGTGGAGGGGCTACATACACCCTGCCTCCTTGAGCACAAGGCAGGAGGGAATATAAGATGTGGAGGGGCTACATACACCCTGCCTCCTTAAGGGCCTTGAGCACAAGGCAAGAGGGAATATAACATGTGGTGGGGCTACATACACCCTGCCTCCTTGAGCACAAGGCAGGAGGGAATATAAGATGTGGTGGGGCTACATACACCCTGCCTCCTTGAGCACAAGGCAGGAGGGAATATAAGATGTGGTGGGGCTACATACATCCTGCCTCCTTGAGCACAAGGCAGGAGGGAATATAAGATGTGGTGGGGCTACATACACCCTGCCTCCTTGAGCACAAGGCAGGAGGGAATATAAGATGTGGTGGGGCTACATACACCCAGCCTCCTTGAGCACAAGCTAGGAGGGAATATAAGATGTGGTGGGGCTACATACACCCTGCCTCCTTGAGCACAAGGCAGGGGGGAATATAAGATGTGGTGGGGCTACATACACCCTGCCTTCTTGAGCACAAGGCAGGAGGGAATATAAGATGTGGTGGGGCTACATACACCCTGCCTCCTTGAGCACAAGGCAGGAGGGAATATAAGATGTGGTGGGGCTACATACACCCTGCCTCCTTGAGCACAAGGCAGGAGGGAATATAAGATGTGGAGGGGCTACATACACCCTGCCTCCTTAAGGGCCTTGAGCACAAGGCAGGAGGGAATATAAGATGTGGTGGGGCTACATACACCCTGCCTCCTTGAGCACAAGGCAGGAGGGAATATAAGATGTGGAGGGGCTACATACACCCTGCCTCCTTAAGGGCCTTGAGCAAAAGGCAGGAGGGAATATAAGATGTGGTGGGGCTACATACACCCTGCCTCCTTGAGCACAAGGCAGGAGGGAATATAAGATGTGGAGGGGCTACATACACCCTGCCTCCTTAAGGGCCTTGAGCACAAGGCAAGAGGGAATATAAGATGTGGTGGGGCTACTTACACCCTGCCTCCTTGAGCACAAGGCAGGAGGGAATATAAGATGTGGTGGGGCTACATACACCCTGCCTCCTTAAGCACAAGGCAGGAGGGAATATAAGATGTGGTGGGGCAACATACACCCTGCCTCCTTGAGCACAAGGCAGGAGGGAATATAAGATGTGGTGGGGCTACATACACCCTGCCTCCTTGAGCACAAGGCAGGAGGGAATATAAGATGTGGTGGGGCTAAATACACCCAGCCTCCTTGAGCACAAGAAAGGAGGGAATATAAGATGTGGTGGGGCTACATACACCCTGCCTCCTTGAGCACAAGGCAGGAGGGAATATAAGATGTGGTGGGGCTACATACACCCTGCCTCCTTGAGCACAAGGCAGGAGGGAATATAAGATGTGGTGGGGCTACATACATCCTGCCTCCTTGAGCACAAGGCAGGAGGGAATATAAGATGTGGTGGGGCTACATACACCCTGCTTCCTTGAGCACAAGGCAGGAGGGAATATAAGATGTGGTGGGGCTACATACACCCAGCCTCCTTGAGCACAAGGCAGGAGGGAATATAAGATGTGGTGGGGCTACATACACCCTGCCTCCTTGAGCACAAGGCAGGAGGGAATATAAAATGTGGTGGGGCTACATACACCCTGTCTCCTTGAGCACAAGGCAGGAGGGAATATAAGATGTGTTGGGGCTACATACACCCTGCCTCCTTGAGCACAAGGCAGGAGGGAATATAAGATGTGGTGGGGCTACATACACCCTGCCTCCTTGAGCACAAGGCAGGGGGGAATATAAGATGTGGTGGGGCTACATACACCCAGCCTCCTTGAGCACAAGGCAGGAGGGAATATAAGATGTGGTGGGGCTACATACACCCTGCCTCCTTGAGCACAAGGCAGTTGGGAATAAAAGATGTGGTGGGGCTATACACACCCTGCCTCCTTGAGCACAAGGCAGGAGGGAATATAAGATGTGGTGGGGCTACATACCCCCTGCCTCCTTGAGCACAAGGCAGGAGGGAATATAAGATGTGGTGGGGCTACATACACCCTGCCTCCTTGAGCACAAGGAAGGAGGGAATATAAGATGTGGTGGGGCTACATACACACTGCCTCCTTGAGCACAAGGCAGGAGGGAATATAAGATGTGGTGGGGCTACATACACCCTGCCTCCTTGAGCACAAGGCAGGGGGGAATATAAGATGTGGTGGGGCTACATACACCCAGCCTCCTTGAGCACAAGGCAGGAGGGAATATAAGATGTGGTGGGGCTACATACGCCCTGCCTCCTTGAGCACAAGGCAGGGGGGAATATAAGATGTGGTGGGGCTATATACACCCTGCCTCCTTGAGCACAAGGCAGGAGGGAATATAAGATGTGGTGGGGCTACATACACCCTGCCTCCTTGAGCACAAGGCAGGAGGGAATATAAGATGTGGTGGGGCTACATACACACTGCCTCCTTGAGCATAAGGCAGGAGGGAATATAAGATGTGGTGGGGCTACATACACCCTGCCTCCTTGAGCACAAGGCAGGAGGGAATATAAGATGTGGTGGGGCTACATACACCCTGCCTCCTTGAGCACAAGGCAGGAGGGAATATAAGATGTGGTGGGGCTACACACACCCTGCCTCCTTGAGCACAAGGCAGGAGGGAATATAAGATGTGGTGGGGCTACATACACCCTGCCTCCTTGAGCACAAGGCAGGAGGGAAAATAAGATGTGGAGGGGCTACATACACCCTGCCTCCTTAAGGGCCTTGAGCACAAGGCAGGAGGGAATATAAGATGTGGAGGGGCTACATACACCCTGCCTCCTTGAGCACAAGGCAGGAGGGAATATAAGATGTGGAGGGGCTACATACACCCTGCCTCCTTAAGGGCCTTGAGCACTAGGCAGGAGGGAATATAAGATGTGGTGGGGCTACATACACCCTGCCTCCTTGAGCACAAGGCAGGAGGGAATATAAGATGTGGTGGGGCTACATACACCCTGCCTCCTTAAGGGCCTTGAGCACAAGGCAGGAGGGAATATAAGATGTGGTGGGCCTACATACACCCTGCCTCCTTGAGCACAAGGCAGGAGGGAATATAAGATGTGGAGGGGCTACATACACCCTGCCTCCTTAAGGGCCTTGAGCACAAGGCAGGAGGTAATATAAGATGTGGAGGGGCTACATACACCCTGCCTCCTTGAGCACAAGGCAGGAGGGAATATAAGATGTGGAGGGGCTACATATACCCTGCCTCCTTAAGGGCCTTGAGCACAAGGCAGGAGGGAATATAAGATGTGGTGGGGCTACATACACCCTGCCTCCTTGAGCACAAGGCAGGAGGGAATATAAGATGTGGTGGGGCTACATACACCCTGCCTCCTTAAGCGCAAGGCAGGAGGGAATATAAGATGTGGTGGGGCTACGTACACCCTGCCTCCTTGAGCACAAGGCAGGAGGGAATATAAGAAGTGGTGGGGCTACATACACCCTGCCTCCTTGAGCACAAGGCAGGAGTGAATATAAGATGTGGTGGGGCTACATACACCCAGCCTCCTTGAGCACAAGGCAGGAGGGAATATAAGATGTGGTGGGGCAACATACACCCTGCCTCCTTGAGCACAAGGCAGGAGGGAATATAAGATGTGGTGGGGCTACATACACCCTGCCTCCTTGAGCACAAAGCAGGAGGGAATATAAGATGTGGTGGGGCTACATACATCCTGCCTCCTTGAGCACAAGGCAGGAGGGAATATAAGATGTGGTGGGGCTACATACACCCTGCCTCCTTGAGCACAAGGCAGGAGGGAATATAAGATGTGGTGGGACTACATACACCCAGCCTCCTTGAGCACAAGGCAGGAGGGAATATAAGATGTGGTGGGGCTACATACACCCAGCCTCCTTGAGCACAAGGCAGGAGGGGATATAAGATGTGTTGGGGCAACATACACCCTGCCTCCTTGAGCACAAGGCAGGAGGGAATATAAGATGTGGTGGGGCTACATACACCCTGCCTCCTTGAGCACAAAGCAGGAGGGAATATAAGATGTGGTGGGGCTACATACATCCTGCCTCATTGAGCACAAGGCAGGAGGGAATATAAGATGTGTTGGGGCTACATACACCCTGCCTCCATGAGCACAAGGCAGGAGGGAATATATGATGTGGTGGGGCTAAATACTCCCTGCCTCCTTGAGCACAAGGCAGGGGGGAATATAAGATGTGGTGGGGCTACATATACCCTGCCTCCTTGAGCACAAGGCAGGGGGGAATATTAGATGTGGTGGGGCTACATACACCCTGCCTCCTTGAGCACAAGGCAGGAGGGAATATAAGATGAGGTGGGGCTACATACACCCTGCCTCCTTGAACACAAGGCAGGAGGGAATATAAGATGTTGTGGGGCTATATACACCCTGCCTCCTTGAACACAAGTCAGGAGGGAATATAAGATGTGGTGGGGCTACATACACCCTGCCTCCTTGAGCACAAGGCAGGAGGGAATATAAGATGTGGTGGGGCTACATACACCCTGCCTCCTTGAGCACAAGGCAGGAGGGAATATAAGATGTGGTGGGGCTACATACACCCTGCCTCCTTGAGCACAAGGCAGGAGGGAATATAAGATGTGGTGGGGCTACATACACCCTGCCTCCTTGAGCACAAGGCAGGGGGGAATATAAGATGTGGTGGGGCTACATACATCCTGCCTCCTTGAGCACAAGGCAGGAGGGAATATAAGATGTGGTGGGGCTACATACACCCTGCCTCCTTGAGCACAAGGCAGGGGGGAATATAAGATGTGGTGGGGCTACATACATCCTGCCTCCTTGAGCACAAGGCAGGGGGGAATATAAGATGTGGTGGGGCTACAAACACCCTGCCTCCTTAAGCACTAGGCAGTGGGGAATATAAGATGTGGTGGGGCTACATACACCCTGCCTCCTTGAGCACAAGGCAGGAGGGAATATACACACATCAAAAAAATTTTGCACCACCTCGGTTCCCAGATCTCCGGCATATAGACGTTGACTGTGTATATTGTATCCAAGATACAGTCCCTTTGACTGTTCATAGATGTCACTAAAACTGCTCAAAGATGTAAACAACCATGCATGAGCAGGGCTTATTAGACGGAGGGGGTACGACAGCCGATCAGTTCCAGTCATTCCACCAGGACGAAGGTACGCTGCTCATGTTGTCTCTAGTTCTACCATGCCTAGAAGTTCAATACCGCAGTTCGATCGCGTCCGCATTGTTACTTTGTGTCAAGAAGGGCTCTCAACAAGGGAAGTTTCCAGGCGTCTCAGAGTGAACCAAAGCGATGTTGTTCGGACATCGAGGAGGTACAGAGATACAGGAACTGTCGATGACAGGCCTCGCTCAGGCCGCCCAAGGGCTACTACTGTGGTGGATGACCGCTACTTACGGATTGCCGCTCGGAGGAACCCAGACAGCAATGCCACCTTGTTGAATAATGCGTTTCGTTCAGCCACAGGACGTCGTGTTTCAACTCAAACTGTGCGCAATAGGCTGCATGATGCGCAACTTCACTCCCGACATCCATGGCGAGGTCCAGCTTTGCAACCCCGACACCATGCAGCGCGGTACAGATGGGCCCAACAACATGTTAAATGGACCCCACGGAATTGGCATCACGTTCTCTTCACCGATGAGTGTCGCATATGCCTTCAACCAGACAATCGTCGGAGACGTGTTTGGAGGCACCCTGGTCAGGCTGAACGTCTTAGACACACTGTCCAGCGAGTGCAGCAAGGTGGTGGTTCCCTGATGTTTTGGGGGTGGCATTATGTGGGGCCGACGTACGCCACTGGTGGTCATGGAAGGCTCCGAAACGGCTTTACGATACCTGAATGACATCCTCCGACCCATAGTGCAACCATATCGGCAGAATATTGGAGAGGCATTTGACTTCATGGACGACGATTCTCGACCTCATCGTGCTCATCTTGTGAATGCGTTCCTTCAAGATAACGACATCGCTCGACTACAGTGGCCAGCATGTTCGCCAGACATGAACCCTATCGAACATGCCTGGGATATGTTGAAAAGGGCTGTTTATGGACGTCTTGACCCACCAACCACTCTGAGAGATTTACGCCGAATTATCGTTGGGGAGTGGGACAATTTGGACCAACAGTGTCTTGATGAACTTGTGGATAGTATGCCACGGCGAATACAGGCAAGCATCAATGCAAGAGGACGTGCTACTGGGTATTAGAGGTATAGGTGTGTACTGCAATCTGGACCACAAATGCTGAAAGTCTAGCTGTATGATGGTACAACATGCAATGTGTGGGTCTCATGAGCAATAAAACGAGCTGAAATGTTGTTTGTGTTGATCTCTATTCCCTTTGTATTTAACGGTTCCGGAACTCTTGGAACCGAGGTGATGCAAAACTTTTTTTGATGTGTGTAAGATGTGGTGGGGCTACATACACCCTGCCTCCTTGAGCACAAGGCAGGAGGGAATATAAGATGTGGTGGGGCTACATACACCCTGCCTCCTTGAGCACAAGGCAGGAGGGAATATAAGATGTGGTGGGGCTACATACACACTGCCTCCTTGAGCACAGGGCAGGAGGGAATATAAGATGTGGTGGGGCTACATACACCCTGCCTCCTTGAGCACAAGGCAGGGGGGAATATAAGATGTGGTGGGGATACATACACCCAGCGCCCTTGAGCACAAGGCAGGAGGGAATATAAGATGTGGTGGGGCAACATACACCCTGCCCCCTTGAGCACAAGGCAGGGGGGAATATAAGATGTGGTGGGGCTATATACACCCTGCCTCCTTGAGCACAAGGCATGAGGGAATATAAGATGTGGTGGGGCTACATACACCCTGCCTCCTTGAGCACAAGGCAGGAGGGAATATAAGATGTGGTGGGGCTACATACACACTGCCTCCTTGAGCATAAGGCAGGAGGGAATATAAGATGTGGTGGGGCTACATACACCCTGCCTCCTTGAGCACAAGGCAGGGGGGAACATAAGATGTGGTGGGGCTACATACACCCTGCCTCCTTGAGCACAAGGCAGGAGGGAATATAAGATGTGGTGGGGCTACATACACCCTGCCTCCTTGAGCACAAGGCAGGGGGGAATATAAGATGTGGTGGGGCTACATACACCCTGCCTCCTTGAGCACAAGGCAGGAGGGAATATAAGATGTGGTGGGGCTACATACACCCTGCCTCCTTGAGCACAAGGCAGGGGGGAATATAAGATGTGGTGGGGCTACATACACCCTGCCTCCTTGAGCACAAGGCAGGAGGGAATATAAGATGTGGTAGGGCTACATACACCCTGCCTCCTTGAGCACAAGGCAGGAGGGAATATAAGATGTGGTGGGGCTACATACACCCTGCCTCCTTGAGCACATGGCAGGAGGGAATATAAGATGTGGTGGGGCTACATACACCCTGCCTCCTTGAGCACAAGGCAGGAGGGAATATAAGATGTGGTGGGGCTACATACACCCTGCCTCCTTGAGCACAAGGCAGGAGGGAATATAAGATGTGGTGGGGCTACACACACCCTGCCTCCTTGAGCACAAGGCAGGAGGGAATATAAGATGTGGTGGGGCTACATACACCCTGCCTCCTTGAGCACAAGGCAGGAGGGAATATAATATGTGGAGGGGCTACATACACCCTGCCTCCTTAAGGGCCTTGAGCACAAGGCAGGAGGGAATATAAGATGTGGAGGGGCTACATACACCCTGCCTCCTTGAGCACAAGGCAGGAGGGAATATAAGATGTGGAGGGGCTACATACACCCTGCCTCCTTAAGGGCCTTGAGCACAAGGCAGGAGGGAATATAAGATGTGGTGGGGCCACATACACCCTTGCCTCCTTGAGCACAAGGCAGGAGGGATATAAGATGTGGTGGGGCTACATACACCCTGCCTCCTTAAGGGCCTTGAGCACAAGGCAGGAGGGAATATAAGATGTGGTGGGGCTACATACACCCTGCCTCCTTGAGCACAAGGCAGGAGGGAATATGAGATGTGGAGGGGCTACATACACCCTGCCTCCTTAAGGGCCTTGAGCACAAGGCAGGAGGGAATATAAGATGTGGAGGGGCTACATACACCCTGCCTCCTTGAGCACAAGGCAGGAGGGAATATAAGATGTGGAGGGGCTACATACAACCTGCCTCCTTAAGGGCCTTGAGCACAAGGCAGGAGGGAATATAAGATGTGGTGAGGCTACATACACCCTGCCTCCTTGAGCACAAGGCATGAGGGAATATAAGATATGGTGGGGCTACATACACCCTGCCTCCTTAAGCACAAGGCAGGAGGGAATATAAGATGTGGTGGGGCTACATACACCCTGCCTCCTTAAGCACAAGGCAGGAGGGAATATAAGATGTGGTGGGGCTACATACACCCTGCCTCCTTGAGCACAAGGCAGGAGGGAATATAAGATGTGGTGGGGCTACATACACCCTGCCTCCTTGAGCACAAGGCAGGAGGGAATATAAGATGTGGTGGGGCTACATACACCCAGCCTCCTTGAGCACAAGGCAGGAGGGAATATAAGATGTGGTGGGGCTACATACCCCCTGCCTCCTTGAGCACATGGCAGGAGGGAATATAAGATGTGGTGGGGATACATACACCCTGCCTCCTTGAGCACAAGGCAGGAGGGAATATAAGATGTGGTGGGGCTACATACATCCTGCCTCCTTGAGCACAAGGCAGGAGGGAATATAAGATGTGGTGGGGCTACATACACCCTGCGTCCTTGAGCACAAGGCAGGAGGGAATATAAGATGTGGTGGGGCTACATACACCCTGCCTCCTTGAGCACAAGGCAGGGGGGAATATAAGATGTGGTGGGGCTACATACACCCTGCCTCCTTGAGCACAAGGCAGGAGGTAATATAAGATGTGGTGGGGCTACATACATCCTGCCTCCTTGAGCACAAGGCAGGAGGGAATATAAGATGTGGTGGGGCTACATACACCCTGCGTCCTTGAGCACAAGGCAGGAGGGAATATAAGATGTGGTGGGGCTACATACACCCTGCCTACTTGAGCACAAGGCAGGAGGGAATATAAGATGTGGAGGGGCTACATACACCCTGCCTCCTTAAGGGCCTTGAGCACAAGGCAGGAGGGAATATAAGATGTGGTGGGGCTACATACACCCTGCCTCCTTGAGCACAAGGCAGGAGGGAATATAAGATGTGGAGGGGCTACATACACCCTGCCTCCTTAAGGGCCTTGAGCAAAAGGCAGGAGGGAATATAAGATGTGGTGGGGCTACATACACCCTGCCTCCTTGAGCACAAGGCAGGAGGGAATATAAGATGTGGAGGGGCTACATACACCCTGCCTCCTTAAGGGCCTTGAGCACAAGGCAGGAGGGAATATAAGATGTGGAGGGGCTACATACACCCTGCCTCCTTGAGCACAAGGCAGGAGGGAATATAAGATGTGGAGGGGCTACATACACCCTGCCTCCTTAAGGGCCTTGAGCACAAGGAAAGAGGGAATATAAGATGTGGTGGGGCTACATACACCCTGCCTCCTTGAGCACAAGGCAGGAGGGAATATAAGATGTGCTGGGGCTACATACACCCTGCCTCCTTAAGCACAAGGCAGGAGGGAATATAAGATGTGGTGGGGCTACATGCACCCTGCCTCCTTGAGCACAAGGCAGGAGGGAATATAAGATGTGGTGGGGCTACATACACCCTGCCTCCTTGAGCACAAGGCAGGAGGGAATATAAGATGTGGTGGGGCTACATACACCCTGCCTCCTTGAGCACAAGGCAGGGGGGAATATAAGATGTGGTGGGGCTACATACATCCTGCCTCCTTGAGCACAAGGCAGGAGGGAATATAAGATGTGGTGGGGCTACATACACCCTGCCTCCTTGAGCACAAGGCAGGGGGGAATATAAGATGTGGTGGGGCTACATACATCCAGCCTCCTTGAGCACAAGGCAGGGGGGAATATAAGATGTGGTGGGGCTACATACACCCTGCCTCCTTAAGCACTAGGCAGGGGGGAATATAAGATGTGGTGGGGCTACATACACCCTGCCTCCTTGAGCACAAGGCAGGAGGGAATATACACACATCAAAAAAAATTTGCCCCACCTCGGTTCCCAGATCTCCGGCATATAGACGTTGACTGTGTATATTGTATCCAAGATACAGTCCCTTTGACTGTTCATAGATGTCACTAAAACTGCTCAAAGATGTAAACAACCATGCATGAGCAGGGCATATTAGACGGAGGGGGTACGACAGCCGATCAGTTCCAGTCATTCCACCAGGACGAAGGTACGCTGCTCATTTTGTCTCTAGTTCTACCATGCCTAGAAGGTCAATACCGCAGTTCGATCGCGTCCGCATTGTTACTTTGTGTCAAGAAGGGCTCTCAACAAGGGAAGTTTCCAGGCGTCTCAGAGTGAACCAAAGCGATGTTGTTCGGACATCGAGGAGGTACAGAGATACAGGAACTGTCGATGACAGGCCTCGCTCAGTCCGCCCAAGGGCTACTACTGTAGTGGATGACCGCTACTTACGGATTGCCGCTCGGAGGAACCCAGACAGCAATGCCACCTTGTTGAATAATGCGTTTCGTTCAGCCACAGGACGTCGTGTTTCAACTCAAACTGTGCGCAATAGGCTGCATGATGCGCAACTTCACTCCCGACGTCCATGGCGAGGTCCAGCTTTGCAACCCCGACACCATGCAGCGCGGTACAGATGGGCCCAACAACATGTTGAATGGACCCCACGGAATTGGCATCACGTTCTCTTCACCGATGAGTGTCGCATATGCCTTCAACCAGACAATCGTCGGAGACGTGTTTGGAGGCACCCTGGTCAGGCTGAACGTCTTAGACACACTGTCCAGCGAGTGCAGCAAGGTGGTGGTTCCCTGATGTTTTGGGGTGGCATTATGTGGGGCCGACGTACGCCACTGGTGGTCATGGAAGGCTCCGAAACGGCTTTACGATACCTGAATGACATCCTCCGACCCATAGTGCAACCATATCGGCAGAATATTGGAGAGGCATTTGACTTCATGGACGACGATTCTCGACCTCATCGTGCTCATCTTGTGAATGCGTTCCTTCAAGATAACGACATCGCTCGACTACAGTGGCCAGCATGTTCGCCAGACATGAACCCTATCGAACATGCCTGGGATATGATGAAAAGGGCTGTTTATGGACGTCTTGACCCACCAACCACTCTGAGAGATTTACGCCGAATTATCGTTGGGGAGAGGGACAATTTGGACCAACAGTGTCTTGATGAACTTGTGGATAGTATGCCACGGCGAATACAGGCAAGCATCAATGCAAGAGGACGTGCTACTGGGTATTAGAGGTAGTGGTGTGTACTGCAATCTGGACCACAAATGCTGAAAGTCTAGCTGTATGATGGTACAACATGCAATGTGTGGGTCTCATGAGCAATAAAACGAGCTGAAATGTTGTTTGTGTTGATCTCTATTCCCTTTGTATTTAACGGTTCCGGAACTCTTGGAACCGAGGTGATGCAAAACTTTTTTTGATGTGTGTAAGATGTGGTGGGGCTACATACACCCTGCCTCCTTGAGCACAAGGCAGGAGGGAATATAAGATGTGGTGGGGCTACATACACCCTGCCTCCTTGAACACAAGGCAGGAGGGAATATAAGATGTGGTGGGGCTACATACACACTGCCTCCTTGAGCACAAGGCAGGAGGGAATATAAGATGTGGTGGGGCTACATACACCCTGCCTCCTTGAGCACAAGGCAGGGGGGAATATAAGATGTGGTGGGGATACATACACCCAGCCCCCTTGAGCACAAGGCAGGAGGGAATATAAGATGTGGTGGGGCTACATACACCCTGCCTCCTTGAGCACAAGGCAGGGGGGAATATAAGATGTGGTGGGGCTATATACACCCTGCCTCCTTGAGCACAAGGCAGGAGGGAATATAAGATGTGGTGGGGCTACATACACCCTGCCTCCTTGAGCACAAGGCAGGAGGGAATATAAGATGTGGTGGGGCTACATACACACTGCCTCCTTGAGCATAAGGCAGGAGGGAATATAAGATGTGGTGGGGCTACATACACCCTGCCTCCTTGAGCACAAGGCAGGGGGGAATATAAGATGTGGTGGGGCTACATACACCCTGCCTCCTTGAGCACAAGGCAGGAGGGAATATAAGATGTGGTGGGGCTACATACACCCTGCCTCCTTGAGCACAAGGCAGGGGGGAATATAAGATGTGGTGGGGCTACATACACCCTGCCTCCTTGAGCACAAGGCAGGAGGGAATATAAGATGTGGTGGGGCTACATACACCCTGCCTCCTTGAGCACAAGGCAGGGGGGAATATAAGATGTGGTGGGGCTACATACACCCTGCCTCCTTGAGCACAAGGCAGGAGGGAATATAAGATGTGGTAGGGCTACATACACCCTGCCTCCTTGAGCACAAGGCAGGAGGGAATATAAGATGTGGTGGGGCTACATACACCCTGCCTCCTTGAGCACATGGCAGGAGGGAATATAAGATGTGGTGGGGCTACATACACCCTGCCTCCTTGAGCACAAGGCAGGAGGGAATATAAGATGTGGTGGGGCTACATACACCCTGCCTCCTTGAGCACAAGGCAGGAGGGAATATAAGATGTGGTGGGGCTACACACACCCTGCCTCCTTGAGCACAAGGCAGGAGGGAATATAAGATGTGGTGGGGCTACATACACCCTGCCTCCTTGAGCACAAGGCAAGAGGGAATATAATATGTGGAGGGGCTACATACACCCTGCCTCCTTAAGGGCCTTGAGCACAAGGCAGGAGGGAATATAAGATGTGGAGGGGCTACATACACCCTGCCTCCTTGAGCACAAGGCAGGAGGGAATATAAGATGTGGAGGGGCTACATACACCCTGCCTCTTTAAGGGCCTTGAGCACAAGGCAGGAGGGAATATAAGATGTGGTGGGGCCACATACACCCTTGCCTCCTTGAGCACAAGGCAGGAGGGATATAAGATGTGGTGGGGCTACATACACCCTGCCTCCTTAAGGGCCTTGAGCACAAGGCAGGAGGGAATATAAGATGTGGTGGGGCTACATACACCCTGCCTCCTTGAGCACAAGGCAGGAGGGAATATAAGATGTGGAGGGGCTACATACACCCTGCCTCCTTAAGGGCCTTGAGCACAAGGCAGGAGGGAATATAAGATGTGGAGGGGCTACATACACCCTGCCTCCTTGAGCACAAGGCAGGAGGGAATATAAGATGTGGAGGGGCTACATACAACCTGCCTCCTTAAGGGCCTTGAGCACAAGGCAGGAGGGAATATAAGATGTGGTGGGGCTACATACACCCTGCCTCCTTGAGCACAAGGCAGGAGGGAATATAAGATATGGTGGGGCTACATACACCCTGCCTCCTTAAGCACAAGGCAGGAGGGAATATAAGATGTGGTGGGGCTACATACACCCTGCCTCCTTAAGCACAAGGCAGGAGGGAATATAAGATGTGGTGGGGCTACATACACCCTGCCTCCTTGAGCACAAGGCAGGAGGGAATATAAGATGTGGTGGGGCTACATACACCCTGCCTCCTTGAGCACAAGGCAGGAGGGAATATAAGATGTGGTGGGGCTACATACACCCAGCCTCCTTGAGCACAAGGCAGGAGGGAATATAAGATGTGGTGGGGCTACATACCCCCTGCCTCCTTGAGCACAAGGCAGGAGGGAATATAAGATGTGGTGGGGATACATACACCCTGCCTCTTTGAGCACAAGGCAGGAGGGAATATAAGATGTGGTGGGGCTACATACATCCTGCCTCCTTGAGCATAAGGCAGGAGGGAATATAAGATGTGGTGGGGCTACATACACCCTGCGTCCTTGAGCACAAGGCAGGAGGGAATATAAGATGTGGTGGGGCTACATACACCCTGCCTCCTTGAGCACAAGGCAGGGGGGAATATAAGATGTGGTGGGGCTACATACACCCTGCCTCCTTGAGCACAAGGCAGGAGGGAATATAAGATGTGGTGGGGCTACATACACCCTGCCTCCTTGAGCACAAGGCAGGAGGGAATATAAGATGTGGTGGGGCTACATACACCCTGCCTCCTTGAGCACAAGGCAGGAGGGAATATAAGATGTGGAGGGGCTACATACACCCTGCCTCCTTGAGCACAAGGCAGGAGGGAATATAAGATGTGGAGGGGCTACATACACCCTGCCTCCTTAAGGGCCTTGAGCAAAAGGCAGGAGGGAATATAAGATGTGGTGGGGCTACATACACCCTGCCTCCTTGAGCACAAGGCAGGAGGGAATATAAGATGTGGAGGGGCTACATACACCCTGCCTCCTTAAGGGCCTTGAGCAAAAGGCAGGAGGGAATATAAGATGTGGTGGGGCTACATACACCCTGCCTCCTTGATCACAAGGCAGGAGGGAATATAAGATGTGGAGGGGCTACATACACCCTGCCTCCTTAAGGGCCTTGAGCACAAAGCAGGAGGGAATATAAGATGTGGAGGGGCTACATACACCCTGCCTCCTTGAGCACAAGGCAGGAGGGAATATAAGATGTGGAGGGGCTACATACACCCTGCCTCCTTAAGGGCCTTGAGCACAAGACAAGAGGGAATATAAGATGTGGTGGGGCTACATACACCCTGCCTCCTTGAGCACAAGGCAGGAGGGAATATAAGATGTGCTGGGGCTACATACACCCTGCCTCCTTAAGCACAAGACAGGAGGGCATATAAGATGTGGTGGGGCTACATACACCCTGCCTCCTTGAGCACAAGGCAGGAGGGAATATAAGATGTGGTGGGGCTACATACACCCTGCCTCCTTGAGCACAAGGCAGGAGGGAATATAAGATGTGGTGGGGCTAAATACACCCAGCCTCCTTGAGCACAAGGAAGGAGGGAATATAAGATGTGGTGGGGCTACATACACCCTGCCTCCTTGAGCACAAGGCAGGAGGGAATATAAGATGTGGTGGGGCTACATACACCCTGCCTCCTTGAGCACAAGGCAGGAGGGAATATAAGATGTGGTGGGGCTACATACATCCTGCCTCCTTGAGCACAAGGCAGGAGGGAATATAAGATGTGGTGGGGCTACATACACCTTGCTTCCTTGAGCACAAGGCAGGAGGGAATATAAGATGTGGTGGGGCTACATACACCCAGCCTCTTTGAGCACAAGGCAGGAGGGAATATAAGATATGGTGGGGCTACATACACCCTGCTCCCTTGAGCACAAGGCAGGAGGGAATATAAAATGTGGTGGGGCTACATACACCCTGCCTCCTTGAGCACAAGGCAGGAGGGAATATAAGATGTGTTGGGGCTATATACACCCTGCCTCCTTGAGCACAAGGCAGGAGGGAATATAAGATGTGGTGGGGCTACATACACCCTGCCTCCTTGAGCACAAGGCAGGGGGGAATATAAGATGTGGTGGGGCTACATACACCCAGCCTCCTTAAGCACAAGGCAGGAGGGAATATAAGATGTGGTGGGGCTACATACACCCTGCCTCCTTGAGCACAAGGCAGGAGGGAATATAAGATGTGGTGGGGCTACATACACCCTGCCTCCTTGAGCACAAGGCAGGAGGGAATATAAGATGTGGTGGGGCTACATACACACTGCCTCCTTGAGCACAAGGCAGGAGGGAATATAAGATGTGGTGGGGCTACATACACCCTGCCTCCTTGAGCACAAGGCAGGGGGGAATATAAGATGTGGTGGGGCTACATACACCCAGCCTCCTTGAGCACAAGGCAGGAGGGAATATAAGATGTGGTGGGGCTACATACACCCTGCCTCCTTGAGCACAAGGCAGGGGGGAATATAAGATGTGGTGGGGCTATATACACCCTGCCTCCTTGAGCACAAGTCAGGAGGGAATATAAGATGTGGTGGGGCTACATACACCCTGCCTCCTTGAGCACAAGGCAGGAGGGAATATAAGATGTGGTGGGGCTACATACACACTGCCTCCTTGAGCATAAGGCAGGAGGGAATATAAGATGTGGTGATGCTACATACACCCTGCCTCCTTGAGCACAAGGCAGGAGGGAATATAAGATGTGGTGGGGCTACATACACCCTGCCTCCTTGAGCACAAGGCAGGAGGGAATATAAGATGTGGTGGGGCTACACACACCCTGCCTCCTTGCGCACAAGGCAGGAGGGAATATAAGATGTGGTGGGGCTACATACACCCTGCCTCCTTGAGCACAAGGCAGGAGGGAATATAAGATGTGGAGGGGCTACATACACCCTGCCTCCTTAAGGGCCTTGAGCACAAGGCAGGAGGGAATATAAGATGTGGAGGGGCTACATACACCCTGCCTCCTTGAGCACAAGGCAGGAGGGAATATAAGATGTGGAGGGGCTACATATACCCTGCCTCCTTAAGGGCCTTGAGCACAAGGCAGGAGAGAATATAAGATGTGGTGGGGCTACATACACCCTGCCTCCTTGAGCACAAGGCAGGAGGGAATATAAGATGTGGTGGGGCTACATACACCCTGCCTCCTTAAGCACAAGGCAGGAGGGAATATAAGATGTGGTGGGGCTACATACACCCTGCCTCCTTGAGCACAAGGCAGGAGGGAATATAAGATGTGGTGGGGCTACATACACCCTGCCTCCTTGAGCACAAGGCAGGAGGGAATATAAGATGTGGTGGGGCTACATACACCCAGCCTCCTTGAGCACAAGGCAGGAGGGAATATAAGATGTGGTGGGGCAACATACACCCTGCCTCCTTGAGCACAAGGCAGGAGGGAATATAAGATGTGGAGGGGCTACATACACCCTGCCTCCTTAAGGGCCTTGAGCACAAGGCAGGAGGGAATATAAGATGTGGAGGGGCTACATACATCCTGCCTCCTTGAGCACAAGGCAGGAGGGAATATAAGATGTGGAGGGGCTACATACAACCTGCCTCCTTAAGGGCCTTGAGCACAAGGCAGGAGGGAATATAAGATGTGGTGGGGCTACATACACCCTGCCTCCTTGAGCACAAGGCAGGAGGGAATATAAGATATGGTGGGGCTACATACACCCTGCCTCCTTAAGCACAAGGCAGGAGGGAATATAAGATGTGGTGGGGCTACATACACCCTGCCTCCTTAAGCACAAGGCAGGAGGGAATATAAGATGTGGTGGGGCTACATACACCCTGCCTCCTTGAGCACAAGGCAGGAGGGAATATAAGATGTGGTGGGGCTACATACACCCTGCCTCCTTGAGCACAAGGCAGGAGGGAATATAAGATGTGGTGGGGCTACATACACCCAGCCTCCTTGAGCACAAGGCAGGAGGGAATATAAGATGTGGTGGGGCTACATACCCCCTGCCTCCTTGAGCACAAGGCAGGAGGGAATATAAGATGTGGTGGGGATACATACACCCTGCCTCCTTGAGCACAAGGCAGGAGGGAATATAAGATGTGGTGGGGCTACATACATCCTGCCTCCTTGAGCACAAGGCAGGAGGGAATATAAGATGTGGTGGGGCTACATACACCCTGCGTCCTTGAGCACAAGGCAGGAGGGAATATAAGATGTGGTGGGGCTACATACACCCTGCCTCCTTGAGCACAAGGCAGGGGGGAATATAAGATGTGGTGGGGCTACATACACCCTGCCTCTTTGAGCACAAGGCAGGAGGGAATATAAGATGTGGTGGGGCTACATACACCCTGCCTCCTTGAGCACACGGCAGGAGGGAATATAAGATGTGGTGGGGCTACATACACCCTGCCTCCTTGAGCACAAGGCAGGAGGGAATATAAGATGTGGAGGGGCTACATACACCCTGCCTCCTTAAGGGCCTTGAGCACAAGGCAGGAGGGAATATAAGATGTGGTGGGGCTACATACACCCTGCCTCCTTGAGCACAAGGCAGGAGGGAATATAAGATGTGGAGGGGCTACATACACCCTGCCTCCTTAAGGGCCTTGAGCAAAAGGCAGGAGGGAATATAAGATGTGGTGGGGCTACATACACCCTGCCTCCTTGAGCACAAGGCAGGAGGGAATATAAGATGTGGAGGGGCTACATACACCCTGCCTCCTTAAGGGCCTTGAGCACAAGGCAGGAGGGAATATAAGATGTGGAGGGGCTACATACACCCTGCCTCCTTGAGCACAAGGCAGGAGGGAATATAAGATGTGGAGGGGCTACATACACCCTGCCTCCTTAAGGGCCTTGAGCACAAGGCAAGAGGGAATATAAGATGTGGTGGGGCTACATACACCCTGCCTCCTTGAGCACAAGGCAGGAGGGAATATAAGATGTGCTGGGGCTACATACACCCTGCCTCCTTAAGCACAAGGCAGGAGGGAATATAAGATGTGGTGGGGCTACATACACCCTGCCTCATTGAGCACAAGGCAGGAGGGAATATAAGATGTGGTGGGGCTACATACACCCTGCCTCCTTGAGCACAAGGCAGGAGGGAATATAAGATGTGGTGGGGCTACATACACCCTGCCTCCTTGAGCACAAGGCAGGAGGGAATATAAGATGTGGTGGGGCTACACACACCCTGCCTCCTTGAGCACAAGGCAGGAGGGAATATAAGATGTGGTGGGGCTACATACACCCTGCCTCCTTGAGCACAAGGCAGGAGGGAAAATAAGATGTGGAGGGGCTACATACACCCTGCCTCCTTAAGGGCCTTGAGCACAAGGCAGGAGGGAATATAAGATGTGGAGGGGCTACATACACCCTGCCTCCTTGAGCACAAGGCAGGAGGGAATATAAGATGTGGAGGGGCTACATACACCCTGCCTCCTTAAGGGCCTTGAGCACTAGGCAGGAGGGAATATAAGATGTGGTGGGGCTACATACACCCTGCCTCCTTGAGCACAAGGCAGGAGGGAATATAAGATGTGGTGGGGCTACATACACCCTGCCTCCTTAAGGGCCTTGAGCACAAGGCAGGAGGGAATATAAGATGTGGTGGGCCTACATACACCCTGCCTCCTTGAGCACAAGGCAGGAGGGAATATAAGATGTGGAGGGGCTACATACACCCTGCCTCCTTAAGGGCCTTGAGCACAAGGCAGGAGGTAATATAAGATGTGGAGGGGCTACATACACCCTGCCTCCTTGAGCACAAGGCAGGAGGGAATATAAGATGTGGAGGGGCTACATATACCCTGCCTCCTTAAGGGCCTTGAGCACAAGGCAGGAGGGAATATAAGATGTGGTGGGGCTACATACACCCTGCCTCCTTGAGCACAAGGCAGGAGGGAATATAAGATGTGGTGGGGCTACATACACCCTGCCTCCTTAAGCGCAAGGCAGGAGGGAATATAAGATGTGGTGGGGCTACATACACCCTGCCTCCTTGAGCACAAGGCAGGAGGGAATATAAGATGTGGTGGGGCTACATACACCCTGCCTCCTTGAGCACAAGGCAGGAGGGAATATAAGATGTGGTGGGGCTACATACACCCAGCCTCCTTGAGCACAAGGCAGGAGGGAATATAAGATGTGGTGGGGCAACATACACCCTGCCTCCTTGAGCACAAGGCAGGAGGGAATATAAGATGTGGTGGGGCTACATACACCCTGCCTCCTTGAGCACAAAGCAGGAGGGAATATAAGATGTGGTGGGGCTACATACATCCTGCCTCCTTGAGCACAAGGCAGGAGGGAATATAAGATGTGGTGGGGCTACATACACCCTGCCTCCTTGAGCACAAGGCAGGAGGGAATATAAGATGTGGTGGGACTACATACACCCAGCCTCCTTGAGCACAAGGCAGGAGGGAATATAAGATGTGGTGGGGCTACATACACCCAGCCTCCTTGAGCACAAGGCAGGAGGGAATATAAGATGTGGTGGGGCAACATACACCCTGCCTCCTTGAGCACAAGGCAGGAGGGAATATAAGATGTGGTGGGGCTACATACACCCTGCCTCCTTGAGCACAAAGCAGGAGGGAATATAAGATGTGGTGGGGCTACATACATCCTGCCTCCTTGAGCACAAGGCAGGAGGGAATATAAGATGTGTTGGGGCTACATACACCCTGCCTCCTTGAGCACAAGGCAGGAGGGAATATATGATGTGGTGGGGCTAAATACTCCCTGCCTCCTTGAGCACAAGGCAGGGGGGAATATAAGATGTGGTGGGGCTACATACACCCTGCCTCCTTGAGCACAAGGCAGGGGGGAATATTAGATGTGGTGGGGCTACATACACCCTGCCTCCTTGAGCACAAGGCAGGAGGGAATATAAGATGAGGTGGGGCTACATACACCCTGCCTCCTTGAACACAAGGCAGGAGGGAATATAAGATGTTGTGGGGCTATATACACCCTGCCTCCTTGAACACAAGTCAGGAGGGAATATAAGATGTGGTGGGGCTACATACACCCTGCCTCCTTGAGCACAAGGCAGGAGGGAATATAAGATGTGGTGGGGCTACATACACCCTGCCTCCTTGAGCACAAGGCAGGAGGGAATATAAGATGTGGTGGGGCTACATACACCCTGCCTCCTTGAGCACAAGGCAGGAGGGAATATAAGATGTGGTGGGGCTACATACACCCTGCCTCCTTGAGCACAAGGCAGGGGGGAATATAAGATGTGGTGGGGCTACATACATCCTGCCTCCTTGAGCACAAGGCAGGAGGGAATATAAGATGTGGTGGGGCTACATACACCCTGCCTCCTTGAGCACAAGGCAGGGGGGAATATAAGATGTGGTGGGGCTACATACATCCTGCCTCCTTGAGCACAAGGCAGGGGGGAATATAAGATGTGGTGGGGCTACAAACACCCTGCCTCCTTAAGCACTAGGCAGGGGGGAATATAAGATGTGGTGGGGCTACATACACCCTGCCTCCTTGAGCACAAGGCAGGAGGGAATATACACACATCAAAAAAATGTTGCACCACCTCGGTTCCCAGATCTCCGGCATATAGACGTTGACTGTGTATATTGTATCCAAGATACAGTCCCTTTGACTGTTCATAGATGTCACTAAAACTGCTCAAAGATGTAAACAACCATGCATGAGCAGGGCATATTAGACGGAGGGGGTACGACAGCCGATCAGTTCCAGTCATTCCACCAGGACGAAGGTACGCTGCTCATGTTGTCTCTAGTTCTACCATGCCTAGAAGGTCAATACCGCAGTTCGATCGCGTCCGCATTGTTACTTTGTGTCAAGAAGGGCTCTCAACAAGGGAAGTTTCCAGGCGTCTCAGAGTGAACCAAAGCGATGTTGTTCGGACATCGAGGAGGTACAGAGATACAGGAACTGTCGATGACAGGCCTCGCTCAGGCCGCCCAAGGGCTACTACTGTGGTGGATGACCGCTACTTACGGATTGCCGCTCGGAGGAACCCAGACAGCAATGCCACCTTGTTGAATAATGCGTTTCGTTCAGCCACAGGACGTCGTGTTTCAACTCAAACTGTGCGCAATAGGCTGCATGATGCGCAACTTCACTCCCGACGTCCATGGCGAGGTCCAGCTTTGCAACCCCGACACCATGCAGCGCGGTACAGATGGGCCCAACAACATGTTAAATGGACCCCACGGAATTGGCATCACATTCTCTTCACCGATGAGTGTCGCATATGCCTTCAACCAGACAATCGTCGGAGACGTGTTTGGAGGCACCCTGGTCAGGCTGAACGTCTTAGACACACTGTCCAGCGAGTGCAGCAAGGTGGTGGTTCCCTGATGTTTTGGGGTGGCATTATGTGGGGCCGACGTACGCCACTGGTGGTCATGGAAGGCTCCGAAACGGCTTTACGATACCTGAATGACATCCTCCGACCCATAGTGCAACCATATCGGCAGAATATTGGAGAGGCATTTGACTTCATGGACGACGATTCTCGACCTCATCGTGCTCATCTTGTGAATGCGTTCCTTCAAGATAACGACATCGCTCGACTACAGTGGCCAGCATGTTCGCCAGACATGAACCCTATCGAACATGCCTGGGATATGTTGAAAAGGGCTGTTTATGGACGTCTTGACCCACCAACCACTCTGAGAGATTTACGCCGAATTATCGTTGGGGAGTGGGACAATTTGGACCAACAGTGTCTTGATGAACTTGTGGATAGTATGCCACGGCGTATACAGGCAAGCATCAATGCAAGAGGACGTGCTACTGGGTATTAGAGGTAGTGGTGTGTACTGCAATCTGGACCACAAATGCTGAAAGTCTAGCTGTATGATGGTACAACATGCAATGTGTGGGTCTCATGAGCAATAAAACGAGCTGAAATGTTGTTTGTGTTGATCTCTATTCCCTTTGTATTTAACGGTTCCGGAACTCTTGGAACCGAGGTGATGCAAAACTTTTTTTGATGTGTGTAAGATGTGGTGGGGCTACATACACCCTGCCTCCTTGAGCACAAGGCAGGAGGGAATATAAGATGTGGTGGGGCTACATACACCCTGCCTCCTTGAGCACAAGGCAGGAGGGAATATAAGATGTGGTGGGGCTACATACACACTGCCTCCTTGAGCACAAGGCAGGAGGGAATATAAGATGTGGTGGGGCTACATACACCCTG
The DNA here is from genome assembly GCA_946902985.2 of Meconema thalassinum. Classification (NCBI taxonomy): domain Eukaryota; kingdom Metazoa; phylum Arthropoda; class Insecta; order Orthoptera; family Tettigoniidae; genus Meconema; species Meconema thalassinum. The sequence continues at coordinate 440,155,041 of OX336394.1, read as the reverse complement.
CCTCCTTGAGCACAAGGCAGGGGGGAATATAAGATGTGGTGGGGATACATACACCCAGCCCCCTTGAGCACAAGGCAGGAGGGAATATAAGATGTGGTGGGGCTACATACACCCTGCCTCCTTGAGCACAAGGCAGGGGGGAATATAAGATGTGGTGGGGCTATATACACCCTGCCTCCTTGAGCACAAGGCAGGAGGGAATATAAGATGTGGTGGGGCTACATACACCCTGCCTCCTTGAGCACAAGGCAGGAGGGAATATAAGATGTGGTGGGGCTACATACACACTGCCTCCTTGAGCATAAGGCAGGAGGGAATATAAGATGTGGTGGGGCTACATACACCCTGCCTCCTTGAGCACAAGGCAGGGGGGAACATAAGATGTGGTGGGGCTACATACACCCTGCCTCCTTGAGCACAAGGCAGGAGGGAATATAAGATGTGGTGGGGCTACATACACCCTGCCTCCTTGAGCACAAGGCAGGGGGGAATATAAGATGTGGTGGGGCTACATACACCCTGCCTCCTTGAGCACAAGGCAGGAGGGAATATAAGATGTGGTGGGGCTACATACACCCTGCCTCCTTGAGCACAAGGCAGGGGGGAATATAAGATGTGGTGGGGCTACATACACCCTGCCTCCTTGAGCACAAGGCAGGAGGGAATATAAGATGTGGTAGGGCTACATACACCCTGCCTCCTTGAGCACAAGGCAGGAGGGAATATCAGATGTGGTGGGGCTACATACACCCTGCCTCCTTGAGCACATGGCAGGAAGGAATATAAGATGTGGTGGGGCTACATACACCCTGCCTCCTTGAGCACAAGGCAGGAGGGAATATAAGATGTGGTGGGGCTACATACACCCTGCCTCCTTGAGCACAAGGCAGGAGGGAATATAAGATGTGGTGGGGCTACACACACCCTGCCTCCTTGAGCACAAGGCAGGAGGGAATATAGGATGTGGTGGGGCTACATACACCCTGCCTCCTTGAGCACAAGGCAGGAGGGAATATAATATGTGGAGGGGCTACATACACCCTGCCTCCTTAAGGGCCTTGAGCACATGGCAGGAGGGAATATAAGATGTGGAGGGGCTACATACACCCTGCCTCCTTGAGCACAAGGCAGGAGGGAATATAAGATGTGGACGGGCTACATACACCCTGCCTCCTTAAGGGCCTTGAGCACAAGGCAGGAGGGAATATAAGATGTGGTGGGGCCACATACACCCTTGCCTCCTTGAGCACAAGGCAGGAGGGATATAAGATGTGGTGGGGCTACATACACCCTGCCTCCTTAAGGGCCTTGAGCACAAGGCAGGAGGGAATATAGGATGTGGTGGGGCTACATACACCCTGCCTCCTTGAGCACAAGGCAGGAGGGAATATAAGATGTGGAGGGGCTACATACACCCTGCCTCCTTAAGGGCCTTGAGCACAGGGCAGGAGGGAATATAAGATGTGCAGGGGCTACATACACCCTGCCTCCTTGAGCACAAGGCAGGAGGGAATATAAGATGTGGAGGGGCTACATACAACCTGCCTCCTTAAGGGCCTTGAGCACAAGGCAGGAGGGAATATAAGATGTGGTGGGGCTACATACACCCTGCCTCCTTGAGCACAAGGCAGGAGGGAATATAAGATATGGTGGGGCTACATACACCCTGCCTCCTTAAGCACAAGGCAGGAGGGAATATAAGATGTGGTGGGGCTACATACACCCTGCCTCCTTAAGCACAAGGCAGGAGGGAATATAAGATGTGGTGGGGCTACATACACCCTGCCTCCTTGAGCACAAGGCAGGAGGGAATATAAGATGTGGTGGGGCTACATACACCCTGCCTCCTTGAGCACAAGGCAGGAGGGAATATAAGATGTGGTGGGGCTACATACACCCAGCCTCCTTGAGCACAAGGCAGGAGGGAATATAAGATGTGGTGGGGCTACATACCCCCTGCCTCCTTGAGCACAAGGCAGGAGGGAATATAAGATGTGGTGGGGATACATACACCCTGCCTCCTTGAGCACAAGGCAGGAGGGAATATAAGATGTGGTGGGGCTACATACATCCTGCCTCCTTGAGCACAAGGCAGGAGGGAATATAAGATGTGGTGGGGCTACATACACCCTGCGTCCTTGAGCACAAGGCAGGAGGGAATATAAGATGTGGTGGGGCTACATACACCCTGCCTCCTTGAGCACAAGGCAGGGGGGAATATAAGATGTGGTGGGGCTACATACACCCTGCCTCCTTGAGCACAAGGCAGGAGGGAATATAAGATGTGGTGGGGCTACATACACCCTGCCTACTTGAGCACAAGGCAGGAGGGAATATAAGATGTGGAGGGGCTACATACACCCTGCCTCCTTAAGGGCCTTGAGCACAAGGCAGGAGGGAATATAAGATGTGGTGGGGCTACATACACCCTGCCTCCTTGAGCACAAGGCAGGAGGGAATATAAGATGTGGAGGGGCTACATACACCCTGCCTCCTTAAGGGCCTTTAGCAAAAGGCAGGAGGGAATATAAGATGTGGTGGGGCTACATACACCCTGCCTCCTTGAGCACAAGGCAGGAGGGAATATAAGATGTGGAGGGGCTACATACACCCTGCCTCCTTAAGGGCCTTGAGCACAAGGCAGGAGGGAATATAAGATGTGGAGGGGCTACATACACCCTGCCTCCTTGAGCACAAGGCAGGAGGGAATATAAGATGTGGAGGGGCTACATACACCCTGCCTCCTTAAGGGCCTTGAGCACAAGGAAAGAGGGAATATAAGATGTGGTGGGGCTACATACACCCTGCCTCCTTGAGCACAAGGCAGGAGGGAATATAAGATGTGCTGGGGCTACATACACCCTGCCTCCTTAAGCACAAGGCAGGAGGGAATATAAGATGTGGTGGGGCTACATACACCCTGCCTCCTTGAGCACAAGGCAGGAGGGAATATAAGATGTGGTGGGGCTACATACACCCTGCCTCCTTGAGCACAAGGCAGGAGGGAATATAAGATGTGGTGGGGCTACATACACCCTGCCTCCTTGAGCACAAGGCAGGGGGGAATATAAGATGTGGTGGGGCTACATACATCCTGCCCCCTTGAGCACAAGGCAGGAGGGAATATAAGATGTGGTGGGGCTACATACACCCTGCCTCCTTGAGCACAAGGCAGGGGGGAATATAAGATGTGGTGGGGCTACATACACCCTGCCTCCTTAAGCACTAGGCAGGGGGGAATATAAGATGTGGTGGGGCTACATACACCCTGCCTCCTTGAGCACAAGGCAGGAGGGAATATACACACATCAAAAAAATTTTGCACCACCTCGGTTCCCAGATCTCCGGCATATAGACGTTGACTGTGTATATTGTATCCAAGATACAGTCCCTTTGACTGTTCATAGATGTCACTAAAACTGCTCAAAGATGTAAACAACCATGCATGAGCAGGGCATATTAGACGGAGGGGGTACGACAGCCGATCAGTTCCAGTCATTCCACCAGGACGAAGGTACGCAGCTCATGTTGTCTCTAGTTCTACCATGCCTAGAAGGTCAATACCGCAGTTCGATCGCGTCCGCATTGTTACTTTGTGTCAAGAAGGGCTCTCAACAAGGGAAGTTTCCAGGCGTCTCAGAGTGAACCAAAGCGATGTTGTTCGGACATCGAGGAGGTATAGAGATACAGGAACTGTCGATGACAGGCCTCGCTCAGGCCGCCCAAGGGCTACTACTGTAGTGGATGACCGCTACTTACGGATTGCCGCTCGGAGGAACCCAGACAGCAATGCCACCTTGTTGAATAATGCGTTTCGTTCAGCCACAGGACGTCGTGTTTCAACTCAAACTGTGCGCAATAGGCTGCATGATGCGCAACTTCACTCCCGACGTCCATGGCGAGGTCCAGCTTTGCAACCCCGACACCATGCAGCGCGGTACAGATGGGCCCAACAACATGTTGAATGGACCCCACGGAATTGGCATCACGTTCTCTTCACCGATGAGTGTCGCATATGCCTTCAACCAGACAATCGTCGGAGACGTGTTTGGAGGCACCCTGGTCAGGCTGAACGTCTTAGACACACTGTCCAGCGAGTGCAGCAAGGTGGTGGTTCCCTGATGTTTTGGGGTGGCATTATGTGGGGCCGACGTACGCCACTGGTGGTCATGGAAGGCTCCGAAACGGCTTTACGATACCTGAATGACATCCTCCGACCCATAGTGCAACCATATCGGCAGAATATTGGAGAGGCATTTGACTTCATGGACGACGATTCTCGACCTCATCGTGCTCATCTTGTGAATGCGTTCCTTCAGGATAACGACATCGCTCGACTACAGTGGCCAGCATGTTCGCCAGACATGAACCCTATCGAACATGCCTGGGATATGTTGAAAAGGGCTGTTTATGGACGTCTTGACCCACCAACCACTCTGAGAGATTTACGCCGAATTATCGTTGGGGAGTGGGACAATTTGGACCAACAGTGTCTTGATGAACTTGTGGATAGTATGCCACGGCGAATACAGGCAAGCATCAATGCAAGAGGACGTGCTACTGGGTATTAGAGGTAGTGGTGTGTACTGCAATCTGGACCACAAATGCTGAAAGTCTAGCTGTATGATGGTACAACATGCAATGTGTGGGTCTCATGAGCAATAAAACGAGCTGAAATGTTGTTTGTGTTGATCTCTATTCCCTTTGTATTTAACGGTTCCGGAACTCTTGGAACCGAGGTGATGCAAAACTTTTTTTGATGTGTGTAAGATGTGGTGGGGCTACATACACCCTGCCTCCTTGAGCACAAGGCAGGAGGGAATATAAGATGTGGTGGGGCTACATACACCCTGCCTCCTTGAGCACAAGGCAGGAGGGAATATAAGATGTGGTGGGGCTACATACACACTGCCTCCTTGAGCACAAGGCAGGAGGGAATATAAGATGTGGTGGGGCTACATACACCCTGCCTCCTTGAGCACAAGGCAGGGGGGAATATAAGATGTGGTGGGGATACATACACCCAGCCCCCTTGAGCACAAGGCAGGAGGGAATATAAGATGTGGTGGGGCTACATACACCCTGCCTCCTTGAGCACAAGGCAGGGGGGAATATAAGATGTGGTGGGGCTATAAACACCCTGCCTCCTTGAGCACAAGGCAGGAGGGAATATAAGATGTGGTGGGGCTACATACACCCTGCCTCCTTGAGCACAAGGCAGGAGGGAATATAAGATGTGGTGGGGCTACATACACCCTGCCTCCTTGAGCACAAGGCAGGGGGGAATATAAGATGTGGTGGGGCTACATACACCCTGCCTCCTTGAGCACAAGGCAGGAGGGAATATAAGATGTGGTAGGGCTACATACACCCTGCCTCCTTGAGCACAAGGCAGGAGGGAATATAAGATGTGGTGGGGCTACATACACCCTGCCTCCTTGAGCACATGGCAGGAGGGAATATAAGATGTGGTGGGGCTACATACACCCTGCCTACTTGAGCACAAGGCAGGAGGGAATATAAGATGTGGTGGGGCTACATACACCCTGCCTCCTTGAGCACAAGGCAGGAGGGAATATAAGATGTGGTGGGGCTACATACACACTGCCTCCTTGAGCACAAGGCAGGAGGGAATATAAGATGTGGTGGGGCTACATACACCCTGCCTCCTTGAGCACAAGGCAGGGGGGAATATAAGATGTGGTGGGGATACATACACCCAGCCCCCTTGAGCACAAGGCAGGAGGGAATATAAGATGTGGTGGGGCTACATACACCCTGCCTCCTTGAGCACAAGGAAGGAGGGAATATAAGATGTGGTAGGGCTACATACACCCTGCCTCCTTGAGCACAAGGCAGGAGGGAATATAAGATGTGGTGGGGCTACATACACCCTGCCTCCTTGAGCACATGGCAGGAGGGAATATAAGATGTGGTGGGGCTACATACACCCTGCCTACTTGAGCACAAGGCAGGAGGGAATATAAGATGTGGTGGGGCTACATACACCCTGCCTCCTTGAGCACAAGGCAGGAGGGAATATAAGATGTGGTGGGGCTCCACACACCCTGCCTCCTTGAGCACAAGGCAGGAGGGAATATAAGATGTGGTGGGGCTACATACACCCTGCCTCCTTGAGCACAAGGCAGGAGGGAATATAATATGTGGAGGGGCTACATACACCCTGCCTCCTTAAGGGCCTTGAGCACAAGGCAGGAGGGAATATAAGATGTGGAGGGGCTACATACACCCTGCCTCCTTGAGCACAAGGCAGGAGAGAATATAAGATGTGGAGGGGCTACATACACCCTGCCTCCTTAAGGGCCTTGAGCACAAGGCAGGAGGGAATATAAGATGTGGTGGGGCCACATACACCCTTGCCTCCTTGAGCACAAGGCAGGAGGGATATAAGATGTGGTGGGGCTACATACACCCTGCCTCCTTAAGGGCCTTGAGCACAAGGCAGGAGGGAATATAAGATGTGGTGGGGCTACATACACCCTGCCTCCTTGAGCACAAGGCAGGAGGGAATATAAGATGTGGAGGGGCTACATACACCCTGCCTCCTTAAGGGCCTTGAGCACAAGGCAGGAGGGAATATAAGATGTGGTGGGGCCAAATACACCCTTGCCTCCTTGAGCACAAGGCAGGAGGGATATAAGATGTGGAGGGGCTACATACACCCTGCCTCCTTAAGGGCCTTGAGCACAGGGCAGGAGGGAATATAAGATGTGGTGGGGCCACATACACCCTTGCCTCCTTGAGCACAAGGCAGGAGGGATATAAGATGTGGTGGGGCTACATACACCCTGCCTCCTTAAGGGCCTTGAGCACAAGGCAGGAGGGAATATAAGATGTGGTGGGGCTACATACACCCTGCCTCCTTGAGCACAAGGCAGGAGGGAATATAAGATGTGGTGGGGCTACATACACCCTGCCTCCTTGAGCACATGGCAGGAGGGAATATAAGATGTGGTGGGGCTACATACACCCTGCCTACTTGAGCACAAGGCAGGAGGGAATATAAGATGTGGTGGGGCTACATACACCCTGCCTCCTTGAGCACAAGGCAGGAGGGAATATAAGATGTGGTGGGGCTGCATACACACTGCCTCCTTGAGCACAAGGCAGGAGGGAATATAAGATGTGGTGGGGCTACATACACCCTGCCTCCTTGAGCACAAGGCAGGGGGGAATATAAGATGTGGTGGGGATACATACACCCAGCCCCCTTGAGCACAAGGCAGGAGGGAATATAAGATGTGGTGGGGCTACATACACCCTGCCTCCTTGAGCACAAGGCAGGGGGGAATATAAGATGTGGTGGGGCTATAAACACCCTGCCTCCTTGAGCACAAGGCAGGAGGGAATATAAGATGTGGTGGGGCTACATACACCCTGCCTCCTTGAGCACAAGGCAGGAGGGAATATAAGATGTGGTGGGGCTACATACACACTGCCTCCTTGAGCATAAGGCAGGAGGGAATATAAGATGTGGTGGGGCTACATACACCCTGCCTCCTTGAGCACAAGGCAGGGGGGAATATAAGATGTGGTGGGGCTACATACACCCTGCCTCCTTGAGCACAAGGCAGGAGGGAATATAAGGTGTGGTGGGGCTACATACACCCTGCCTCCTTGAGCACAAGGCAGGGGGGAATATAAGATGTGGTGGGGCTACATACACCCTGCCTCCTTGAGCACAAGGCAGGAGGGAATATAAGATGTGGTGGGGCTACATACACCCTGCCTCCTTGAGCACAAGGCAGGGGGGAATATAAGATGTGGTGGGGCTACATACACCCTGCCTCCTTGAGCACAAGGAAGGAGGGAATATAAGATGTGGTAGGGCTACATACACCCTGCCTCCTTGAGCACAAGGCAGGAGGGAATATAAGATGTGGTGGGGCTACATACACCCTGCCTCCTTGAGCACATGGCAGGAGGGAATATAAGATGTGGTGGGGCTACATACACCCTGCCTACTTGAGCACAAGGCAGGAGGGAATATAAGATGTGGTGGGGCTACATACACCCTGCCTCCTTGAGCACAAGGCAGGAGGGAATATAAGATGTGGTGGGGCTACACACACCCTGCCTCCTTGAGCACAAGGCAGGAGGGAATATAAGATGTGGTGGGGCTACATACACCCTGCCTCCTTGAGCACAAGGCAGGAGGGAATATAATATGTGGAGGGGCTACATACACCCTGCCTCCTTAAGGGCCTTGAGCACAAGGCAGGAGGGAATATAAGATGTGGAGGGGCTACATACACCCTGCCTCCTTGAGCACAAGGCAGGAGAGAATATAAGATGTGGAGGGGCTACATACACCCTGCCTCCTTAAGGGCCTTGAGCACAAGGCAGGAGGGAATATAAGATGTGGTGGGGCCACATACACCCTTGCCTCCTTGAGCACAAGGCAGGAGGGATATAAGATGTGGTGGGGCTACATACACCCTGCCTCCTTGAGCACAAGGCAGGAGGGAATATAAGATGTGGTGGGGCTACATACACCCTGCCTCCTTGAGCACAAGGCAGGAGGGAATATAAGATGTGGAGGGGCTACATACACCCTGCCTCCTTAAGGGCCTTGAGCACAAGGCAGGAGGGAATATAAGATGTGGAGGGGCTACATACACCCTGCCTCCTTGAGCACAAGGCAGGAGGGAATATAAGATGTGGAGGGGCTACATACAACCTGCCTCCTTAAGGGCCTTGAGCACAAGGCAGGAGGGAATATAAGATGTGGTGGGGCTACATACACCCTGCCTCCTTGAGCACAAGGCAGGAGGGAATATAAGATATGGTGGGGCTACATACACCCTGCCTCCTTAAGCACAAGGCAGGAGGGAATATAAGATGTGGTGGGGCTACATACACCCTGCCTCCTTAAGCACAAGGCAGGAGGGAATATAAGATGTGGTAGGGCTACATACACCCTGCCTCCTTGAGCACAAGGCAGGAGGGAATATAAGATGTGGTGGGGCTAAATACACCCTGCCTCCTTGAGCACAAGGCAGGAGGGAATATAAGATGTGGTGGGGCTACATACACCCAGCCTCCTTGAGCACAAGGCAGGAGGGAATATAAGATGTGGTGGGGCTACATACCCCCTGCCTCCTTGAGCACAAGGCAGGAGGGAATATAAGATGTGGTGGGGATACATACACCCTGCCTCTTTGAGCACAAGGCAGGAGGGAATATAAGATGTGGTGGGGCTACATACATCCTGCCTCCTTGAGCATAAGGCAGGAGGGAATATAAGATGTGGTGGGGCTACATACACCCTGCGTCCTTGAGCACAAGGCAGGAGGGAATATAAGATGTGGTGGGGCTACATACACCCTGCCTCCTTGAGCACAAGGCAGGGGGGAATATAAGATGTGGTGGGGCTACATACACCCTGCCTCCTTGAGCACAAGGCAGGAGGGAATATAAGATGTGGTGGGGCTACATACACCCTGCCTCCTTGAGCACAAGGCAGGAGGGAATATAAGATGTGGTGGGGCTACATACACCCTGCCTCCTTGAGCACAAGGCAGGAGGGAATATAAGATGTGGAGGGGCTACATACACCCTGCCTCCTTAAGGGCCTTGAGCACAAGGCAGGAGGGAATATAAGATGTGGTGGGGCTACATACACCCTGCCTCCTTGAGCACAAGGCAGGAGGGAATATAAGATGTGGAGGGGCTACATACACCCTGCCTCCTTAAGGGCCTTGAGCAAAAGGCAGGAGGGAATATAAGATGTGGTGGGGCTACATACACCCTGCCTCCTTGAGCACAAGGCAGGAGGGAATATAAGATGTGGAGGGGCTACATACACCCTGCCTCCTTAAGGGCCTTGAGCACAAAGCAGGAGGGAATATAAGATGTGGAGGGGCTACATACACCCTGCCTCCTTGAGCACAAGGCAGGAGGGAATATAAGATGTGGAGGGGCTACATACACCCTGCCTCCTTAAGGGCCTTGAGCACAAGACAAGAGGGAATATAAGATGTGGTGGGGCTACATACACCCTGCCTCCTTGAGCACAAGGCAGGAGGGAATATAAGATGTGCTGGGGCTACATACACCCTGCCTCCTTAAGCACAAGGCAGGAGGGCATATAAGATGCGGTGGGGCTACATACACCCTGCCTCCTTGAGCACAAGGCAGGAGGGAATATAAGATGTGGTGGGGCTACATACACCCTGCCTCCTTGAGCACAAGGCAGGAGGGAATATAAGATGTGGTGGGGCTAAATACACCCAGCCTCTTTGAGCACAAGGGAGGAGGGAATATAAGATGTGGTGGGGATACATACACCCTGCCTCCTTGAGCACAAGGCAGGAAGGAATATAAGATGTGGTGGGGCTACATACACGCTGCCTCCTTGAGCACAAGGCAGGAGGGAATATAAGATGTGGTGGGGCTACATACATCCTGCCTCCTTGAGCACAAGGCAGGAGGGAATATAAGATGTGGTGGGGCTACATACACCCTGCTTCCTTGAGCACAAGGCAGGAGGGAATATAAGATGTGGTGGGGCTACATACACCCAGCCTCTTTGAGCACAAGGCAGGAGGGAATATAAGATATGGTGGGGCTACATACACCCTGCCCCCTTGAGCACAAGGCAGGAGGGAATATAAAATGTGGTGGGGCTACATACACCCTGCCTCCTTGAGCACAAGGCAGGAGGGAATATAAGATGTGTTGGGGCTATATACACCCTGCCTCCTTGAGCACAAGGCAGGAGGGAATATAAGATGTGGTGGGGCTACATACACCCTGCCTCCTTGAGCACAAGGCAGGGGGGAATATAAGATGTGGTGGGGCTACATACACCGAGCCTCCTTAAGCACAAGGCAGGAGGGAATATAAGATGTGGTGGGGCTACATACACCCTGCCTCCTTGAGCACAAGGCAGGAGGGAATATAAGATGTGGTGGGGCTACATACACCCTGCCTCCTTGAGCACAAGGCAGGAGGGAATATAAGATGTGGTGGGGCTACATACACACTGCCTCCTTGAGCACAAGGCAGGAGGGAATATAAGATGTGGTGGGGCTACATACACCCTGCCTCCTTGAGCACAAGGCAGGGGGGAATATAAGATGTGGTGGGGCTACATACACCCAGCCTCCTTGAGCACAAGGCAGGAGGGAATATAAGATGTGGTGGGGCTACATACACCCTGCCTCCTTGAGCACAAGGCAGGGGGGAATATAAGATGTGGTGGGGCTATATACACCCTGCCTCCTTGAGCACAAGTCAGGAGGGAATATAAGATGTGGTGGGGCTACATACACCCTGCCTCCTTGAGCACAAGGCAGGAGGGAATATAAGATGTGGTGGGGCTACATACACACTGCCTCCTTGAGCATAAGGCAGGAGGGAATATAAGATGTGGTGGGGCTACATACACCCTGCCTCCTTGAGCACAAGGCAGGAGGGAATATAAGATGTGGTGGGGCTACATACACCCTGCCTCCTTGAGCACAAGGCAGGAGGGAATATAAGATGTGGTGGGGCTACACACACCCTGCCTCTTGCGCACAAGGCGGGAGGTAATATAAGATGTGGTGGGGCTACATACACCCTGCCTCCTTGAGCACAAGGCAGGAGGGAATATAAGATGTGGAGGGGCTACATACACCCTGCCTCCTTAAGGGCCTTGAGCACAAGGCAGGAGGGAATATAAGATGTGGAGGGGCTACATACACCCTGCCCCCTTGAGCACAAGGCAGGAGGGAATATAAGATGTGGAGGAGCTACATATACCCTGCCTCCTTAAGGGCCTTGAGCACAAGGCAGGAGGGAATATAAGATGTGGTGGGGCTACATACACCCTGCCTCCTTGAGCACAAGGCAGGAGGGAATATAAGATGTGGTGGGGCTACATACACCCTGCCTCCTTAAGCACAAGGCAGGAGGGAATATAAGATGTGGTGGGGCTACATACACCCTGCCTCCTTGAGCACAAGGCAGGAGGGAATATAAGATGTGGTGGGGCTACATACACCCTGCCTCCTTGAGCACAAGGCAGGAGGGAATATAAGATGTGGTGGGGCTACATACACCCAGCCTCCTTGAGCACAAGGCAGGAGGGAATATAAGATGTGGTGGGGCAACATACACCCTGCCTCCTTGAGCACAAGGCAGGAGGGAATATAAGATGTGGAGGGGCTACATACACCCTGCCTCCTTAAGGGCCTTGAGCACAAGGCAGGAGGGAATATAAGATGTGGAGGGGCTACATACACCCTGCCTCCTTGAGCACAAGGCAGGAGGGAATATAAGATGTGGAGGGGCTACATACAACCTGCCTCCTTAAGGGCCTTGAGCACAAGGCAGGAGGGAATATAAGATGTGGTGGGGCTACATACACCCTGCCTCCTTGAGCACAAGGCAGGAGGGAATATAAGATATGGTGGGGCTACATACACCCTGCCTCCTTAAGCACAAGGCAGGAGGGAATATAAGATGTGGTGGGGCTACATACACCCTGCCTCCTTAAGCACAAGGCAGGAGGGAATATAAGATGTGGTGGGGCTACATACACCCTGCCTCCTTGAGCACAAGGCAGGAGGGAATATAAGATGTGGTGGGGCTACATACACCCTGCCTCCTTGAGCACAAGGCAGGAGGGAATATAAGATGTGGTGGGGCTACATACACCCAGCCTCCTTGAGCACAAGGCAGGAGGGAATATAAGATGTGGTGGGGCTACATACCCCCTGCCTCCTTGAGCACAAGGCAGGAGGGAATATAAGATGTGGTGGGGATACATACACCCTGCCTCCTTGAGCACAAGGCAGGAGGGAATATAAGATGTGGTGGGGCTACATACATCCTGCCTCCTTGAGCACAAGGCAGGAGGGAATATAAGATGTGGTGGGGCTACATACACCCTGCGTCCTTGAGCACAAGGCAGGAGGGAATATAAGATGTGGTGGGGCTACATACACCCTGCCTCCTTGAGCACAAGGCAGGGGGGAATATAAGATGTGGTGGGGCTACATACACCCTGCCTCCTTGAGCACAAGGCAGGAGGGAATATAAGATGTGGTGGGGCTACATACACCCTGCCTCCTTGAGCACAAGGCAGGAGGGAATATAAGATGTGGTGGGGCTACATGCACCCTGCCTCCTTGAGCACAAGGCAGGAGGGAATATAAGATGTGGAGGGGCTACATACACCCTGCCTCCTTAAGGGCCTTGAGCACAAGGCAGGAGGGAATATAAGATGTGGTGGGGCTACATACACCCTGCCTCCTTGAGCACAAGGCAGGAGGGAATATAAGATGTGGAGGGGCTACATACACCCTGCCTCCTTAAGGGCCTTGAGCAAAAGGCAGGAGGGAATATAAGATGTGGTGGGGCTACATACACCCTGCCTCCTTGAGCACAAGGCAGGAGGGAATATAAGATGTGGAGGGGCTACATACACCCTGCCTCCTTAAGGGCCTTGAGCACAAGGCAGGAGGGAATATAAGATGTGGAGGGGCTACATACACCCTGCCTCCTTGAGCACAAGGCAGGAGGGAATATAAGATGTGGAGGGGCTACATACACCCTGCCTCCTTAAGGGCCTTGAGCACAAGGCAAGAGGGAATATAAGATGTGGTGGGGCTACATACACCCTGCCTCCTTGAGCACAAGGCAGGAGGGAATATAAGATGTGCTGGGGCTACATACACCCTGCCTCCTTAAGCACAAGGCAGGAGGGAATATAAGATGTGGTGGGGCTACATACACCCTGCCTCCTTGAGCACAAGGCAGGAGGGAATATAAGATGTGGTGGGGCTACATACACCCTGCCTCCTTGAGCACAAGGCAGGAGGGAATATAAGATGTGGTGGGGCTAAATACACCCAGCTTCCTTGAGCACAAGAAAGGAGGGAATATAAGATGTGGTGGGGCTACATACACCCTGCCTCCTTGAGCACAAGGCAGGAGGGAATATAAGATGTGGTGGGGCTACATACACCCTGCCTCCTTGAGCACAAGGCAGGAGGGAATATAAGATGTGGTGGGGCTACATACATCCTGCCTCCTTGAGCACAAGGCAGGAGGGAATATAAGATGTGGTGGGGCTACATACACCCTGCTTGCTTGAGCACAAGGCAGGATGGAATATAAGGTGTGGTGGGGCTACATACACCCAGCCTCCTTGAGCACAAGGCAGTAGGGAATATAAGATGTGGTGGGGCTACATACACCCTGCCCCCTTGAGCACAAGGCAGGAGGGAATATAAAATGTGGTGGGGCTACATACACCCTGCCTCCTTGAGCACAAGGCAGGAGGGAATATAAGATGTGTTGGGGCTACATACACCCTGCCTCCTTGAGCACAAGGCAGGAGGGAATATAAGATGTGGTGGGGCTACATACACCCTGCCTCCTTGAGCACAAGGCAGGGGGGAATATAAGATGTGGTGGGGCTACATACACCCAGCCTCCTTGAGCACAAGGCAGGAGGGAATATAAGATGTGGTGGGGCTACATACACCCTGCCACCTTGAGCACAAGGCAGGAGGGAATATAAGATGTGGTGGGGCTACATACACCCTGCCTCCTTGAGCACAAGGCAGGAGGGAATATAAGATGTGGTGGGGCTACATACACACTGCCTCCTTGAGCACAAGGCAGGAGGGAATATAAGATGTGGTGGGGCTACATACACCCTGCCTCCTTGAGCACAAGGCAGGGGGGAATATAAGATGTGGTGGGGCTACATACACCCAGCCTCCTTGAGCACAAGGCAGGAGGGAATATAAGATGTGGTGGGGCTACATACACCCTGCCTCCTTGAGCACAAGGCAGGGGGGAATATAAGATGTGGTGGGGCTATATACACCCTGCCTCCTTGAGCACAAGGCAGGAGGGAATATAAGATGTGGTGGGGCTACATACACCCTGCCTCCTTGAGCACAAGGCAGGAGGGAATATAAGATGTGGTGGGGCTACATACACACTGCCTCCTTGAGCATAAGGCAGGAGGGAATATAAGATGTGGTGGGGCTACATACACCCTGCCTCCTTGAGCACAAGGCAGGAGGGAATATAAGATGTGGTGGGGCTACATACACCCTGCCTCCTTGAGCACAAGGCAGGAGGGAATATAAGATGTGGTGGGGCTACACACACCCTGCCTCCTTGCGCACAAGGCAGGAGGGAATATAAGATGTGGTGGGGCTACATACACCCTGCCTCCTTGAGCACAAGGCAGGAGGGAATATAAGATGTGGAGGGGCTACATACACCCTGCCTCCTTAAGGGCCTTGAGCACAAGGCAGGAGGGAATATAAGATGTGGAGGGGCTACATACACCCTGCCTCCTTGAGCACAAGGCAGGAGGGAATATAAGATGTGGAGGGGCTACATACACCCTGCCTCCTTAAGGGCCTTGAGCACAAGGCAGGAGGGAATATAAGATGTGGTGGGGCTACATACACCCTGCCTCCTTGAGCACAAGGCAGGAGGGAATATAAGATGTGGAGGGGCTACATACACCCTGCCTCCTTGAGCACAAGGCAGGAGGGAATATAAGATGTGGAGGGGCTACATATACCCTGCCTCCTTAAGGGCCTTGAACACAAGGCAGGAGGGAATATAAGATGTGGTGGGGCTACATACACCCTGCCTCCTTGAGCACAAGGCAGGAGGGAATATAAGATGTGGTGGGGCTACATACACCCTGCCTCCTTAAGCACAAGGCAGGAGGGAATATAAGATGTGGTGGGGCTACATACACCCTGCCTCCTTGAGCACAAGGCAGGAGGGAATATAAGATGTGGTGGGGCTACATACACCCTGCCTCCTTGAGCACAAGGCAGGAGGGAATATAAGATGTGGTGGGGCTACATACATCCAGCCTCCTTGAGCACAAGGCAGGAGGGAATATAAGATGTGGTGGGGCAACATACACCCTGCCTCCTTGAGCACAAGGCAGGAGGGAATATAAGATGTGGTGGGGCTACATACACCCTGCCTCCTTGAGCACAAAGCAGGAGGGAATATAAGATGTGGTGGGGCTACATACATCCTGCCTCCTTGAGCACAAGGCAGGAGGGAATATAAGATGTGGTGGGGCTACATACACCCTGCCTCCTTGAGCACAAGGCAGGAGGGAATATAAGATGTGGTGGGGCTACATACACCCTGCCTCCTTGAGCACAAGGCAGGAGGGAATATAAGATGTGGTGGGGCTACATACACCCTACCTCCTTGAGCACAAGGCAGGAGGGAATATAAGATGTGTTGGGGCTACATACACCCTGCCTCCTTGAGCACAAGGCAGGAGGGAATATAAGATGTGGTGGGGCTACATACTCCCTGCCTCCTTGAGCACAAGGCAGGGGGGAATATAAGATGTGGTGGGGCTGCATACACCCTGCCTCCTTGAGCACAAGGCAGGGGGGAATATTAGATGTGGTGGGGCTACATACACCCTGCCTCCTTGAGCACAAGGCAGGAGGGAATATAAGATGAGGTGGGGCTACATACATCCTGCCTCCTTGAACACAAGGCAGGAGGGAATATAAGATGTGGTGGGGCTACATACACCCTGCCTCCTTGAACACAAGTCAGGAGGGCATATAAGATGTGGTGGGGCTACATACACCCTGCCTCCTTGAGCACAAGGCAGGAGGGAATATAAGATGTGGTGGGGCTACATACACCCTGCCTCCTTGAGCACAAGGCAGGAGGGAATATAAGATGTGGTGGGGCTACATACACCCTGCCTCCTTGAGCACAAGGCAGGGGGGAATATAATATGTGGTGGGGCTACATACATCCTGCCTCCTTGAGCACAAGGCAGGAGGGAATATAAGATGTGGTGGGGCTACATACACCCTGCCTCCTTGAGCACAAGGCAGGGGGGAATATAAGATGTGGTGGGGCTACATACATCCTGCCTCCTTGAGCACAAGGCAGGGGGGAATATAAGATGTGGTGGGGCTACATACACCCTGCCTCCTTAAGCACTAGGCAGGGGGGAATATAAGATGTGGTGGGGCTACATACACCCTGCCTCCTTGAGCACAAGGCAGGAGGGAATATAAACACATAAAAAAATGTTGCATCACCTCGGTTCCCAGATCTCCGGCATATAGACGTTGACTGTGTATATTGTATCCAAGATACAGTCCCTTTGACTGTTCATAGATGTCACTAAAACTGCTCAAAGATGTAAACAACCCTGCATGAGCAGGGCATATTAGACGGAGGGGGTACGACAGCCGATCAGTTCCAGTCATTCCACCAGGATGAAGGTACGCTGCTCATGTTGTCTCTAATTCTACCATGCCTAGAAGGTCAATACCGCAGTTCGATCGCGTCCGCATTGTTACTTTGTGTCAAGAAGGGCTCTCAACAAGGGAAGTTTCCAGGCGTCTCAGAGTGAACCAAAGCGATGTTGTTCGGACATGGAGGAGGTACAGAGATACAGGAACTGTCGATGACAGGCCTCGCTCAGGCCGCCCAAGGGCTACTACTGTAGTGGATGACCCCTACTTACGGATTGCCGCTCGGAGGAACCCAGACAGCAATGCCACCATGTTGAATAATGCGTTTCGTTCAGCCACAGGACGTCGTGTTTCAACTCAAACTGTGCGCAATAGGCTGCATGATGCGCAACTTCACTCCCGACGTCCATGGCGAGGTCCAGCTTTGCAACCCCGACACCATGCAGCGCGGTACAGATGGGCCCAACAACATGTTGAATGGACCCCACGGAATTGGCATCACGTTCTCTTCACCGATGAGTGTCGCATATGCCTTCAACCAGACAATCGTCGGAGACGTGTTTGGAGGCACCCTGGTCAGGCTGAACGTCTTAGACACACTGTCCAGCGAGTGCAGCAAGGTGGTGGTTCCCTGATGTTTTGGGGTGGCATTATGTGCGGCCGACGTACGCCACTGGTGGTCATGGAAGGCTCCGAAACGGCTTTACGATACCTGAATGACATCCTCCGACCCATAGTGCAACCATATCGGCAGAATATTGGAGAGGCATTTGTCTTCATGGACGACGATTCTCGACCTCATCGTGCACATCTTGTGAATGCGTTCCTTCAAGATAACGACATCGCTCGACTACAGTGGCCAGCAAGTTCGCCAGACATGAACCCTATCGAACATGCCTGGGATATGTTGAAAAGGGCTGTTTATGGACGTCTTGACCCACCAACCACTCTGAGAGATTTACGCCGAATTGTCGTTGAGGAGTGGGACAATTTGGACCAACAGTGTCTTGATGAACTTGTGGATAGTATGCCACGGCGAATACAGGCATGCATCAATGCAAGAGGACGTGCTACTGGGTATTAGAAGTAGTGGTGTGTACTGCAATCTGGACCACAAATGCTGAAAGTCTAGCTGTATGATGGTACAACATGCAATGTGTGGGTCTCATGAGCAATAAAACGAGCTGAAATGTTGTTTGTGTTGATCTCTATTCCCTTTGTATTTAACGGTTCCGGAACTCTTGGAACCGAGGTGATGCAAAACTTATTTTGATGTGTGTAAGATGTGGTGGGGCTACATACACCCTGCCTCCTTGAGCACAAGGCAGGAGGGAATATAAGATGTGGTGGGGCTATATACACCCTGCCTCCTTGAGCACAAGGCAGAAGGGAATATAAGATGTGGTGGGGCTACATACACACTGCCTCCTTGAGCACAAGGCAGGAGGGAATATAAGATGTGGTGGGGCTACACACACCCTGCCTCCTTGAGCACAAGGCAGGGGGGAATATAAAATGTGGTGGGGATACATACACCCAGCCCCCTTGAGCACAAGGCAGGAGGGAATATAAGATGTGGTGGGGCTACTTACACCCTGCCTCCTTGAGCACAAGGCAGGGGGGAATATAAGATGTGGTGGGGCTATATACACCCTGCCTCCTTGAGCACAAGGCAGGAGGGAATATAAGATGTGGTGGGGCTACATACACCCTGCCTCCTTGAGCACAAGGCAGGAGGGAATATAAGATGTGGTGGGGCTACATACACACTGCCTCCTTGAGCATAAGGCAGGAGGGAATATAAGATGTGGTGGGGCTACATACACCCTGCCTCCTTGAGCACAAGGCAGGGGGGAATATAAGATGTGGTGGGGCTACATACACCCTGCCTCCTTGAGCACAAGGCAGGAGGGAATATAAGATGTGGTGGGGCTACATACAACCTGCCTCCTTGAGCACAAGGCAGGGGGGAATATAAGATGTGGTGGGGCTACATACACCCTGCCTCCTTGAGCACAAGGCAGGAGGGAATATAAGATGTGGTGGGGCTACATACACCCTGCCTCCTTGAGCACAAGGCAGGGGGGAATATAAGATGTGGTGGGGCTACATACACCCCGCCTCATTGAGCACAAGGCAGGAGGGAATATAAGATGTGGTAGGGCTACATACACCCTGCCTCCTTGAGCACAAGGCAGGAGGGAATATAAGATGTGGTGGGGCTACATACACCCTGCCTCCTTGAGCACATGGCAGGAGGGAATATAAGATGTGGTGGGGCTACATACACCCTGCCTCCTTGAGCACATGGCAGGAGGGAATATAAGATGTGGTGGGGCTACATACACCCTGCCTCCTTGAGCACAAGGCAGGAGGGAATATAAGATGTGGTGGGGCTACACACACCCTGCCTCCTTGAGCACAAGGCAGGAGGGAATATAAGATGTGGTGGGGCTACATACACCCTGCCTCCTTGAGCACAAGGCAGGAGGGAATATAAGATGTGGAGGGGCTACATACACCCTGCCTCCTTAAGGGCCTTGAGCACAAGGCAGGAGGGAATATAAGATGTGGAGGGGCTACATACTCCCTGCCTCCTTGAGCACAAGGCAGGAGGGAATATAAGATGTGGAGGGGCTACATACACCCTGCCTCCTTAAGGGCCTTGAGCACAAGGCAGGAGGGAATATAAGATGTGGTGGGGCCACATACACCCTGCCTCCTTGAGCACAAGGCAGGAGGGATATAAGATGTGGTGGGGCTACATACACCCTGCCTCCTTAAGGGCCTTGAGCACGAGGCAGGAGGGATTATAAGATGTGGTGGGGCTACATACACCCTGCCTCCTTGAGCACAAGGCAGGAGGGAATATAAGATGTGGAGGGGCTACATACACCCTGCCTCCTTAAGGGCCTTGAGCACAAGGCAGGAGGGAATATAAGATGTGGAGGGGCTACATACACCCTGCCTCCTTGAGCACAAGGCAGGAGGGAATATAAGATGTGGAGGGGCTACATACACCCTGCCTCCTTAAGGGCCTTGAGCACAAGGCAGGAGGGAATATAAGATGTGGTGGGGCTACATACACCCTGCCTCCTTGAGCACAAGGCAGGATGGAATATAAGATGTGGTGGGGCTACATACACCCTGCCTCCTTGAGCACATGGCAGGAGGGAATATAAGATGTGGTGGGGCTACATACACCCTGCCTCCTTGAGCACAAGGCAGGAGGGAATATAAGATGTGGTAGGGCTACATACACCCTGCCTCCTTGAGCACAAGGCAGAAGGGAATATAAGATGTGGTGGGGCTACATACACACTGCCTCCTTGAGCACAAGGCAGGAGGGAATATAAGATGTGGTGGGGCTACACACACCCTGCCTCCTTGAGCACAAGGCAGGGGGGAATATAAAATGTGGTGGGGATACATACACCCAGCCCCCTTGAGCACAAGGCAGGAGGGAATATAAGATGTGGTGGGGTTACATACACCCTGCCTCCTTGAGCACAAGGCAGGAGGGAATATAAGATGTGGTGGGGCTACATACACACTGCCTCCTTGAGCATAAGGCAGGAGGGAATATAAGATGTGGTGGGGCTACATACACCCTGCCTCCTTGAGCACAAGGCAGGGGGGAATATAAGATGTGGTGGGGCTACATACACCCTGCCTCCTTGAGCACAAGGCAGGAGGGAATATAAGATGTGGTGGGGCTACATACAACCTGCCTCCTTGAGCACAAGGCAGGGGGGAATATAAGATGTGGTGGGGCTACATACACCCTGCCTCCTTGAGCACAAGGCAGGAGGGAATATAAGATGTGGTGGGGCTACATACACCCTGCCTCCTTGAGCACAAGGCAGGGGGGAATATAAGATGTGGTGGGGCTACATACACCCCGCCTCATTGAGCACAAGGCAGGAGGGAATATAAGATGTGGTAGGGCTACATACACCCTGCCTCCTTGAGCACAAGGCAGGAGGGAATATAAGATGTGGTGGGGCTACATACACCCTGCCTCCTTGAGCACATGGCAGGAGGGAATATAAGATGTGGTGGGGCTACATACACCCTGCCTCCTTGAGCACATGGCAGGAGGGAATATAAGATGTGGTGGGGCTACATACACCCTGCCTCCTTGAGCACAAGGCAGGAGGGAATATAAGATGTGGTGGGGCTACACACACCCTGCCTCCTTGAGCACAAGGCAGGAGGGAATATAAGATGTGGTGGGGCTACATACACCCTGCCTCCTTGAGCACAAGGCAGGAGGGAATATAAGATGTGGAGGGGCTACATACACCCTGCCTCCTTAAGGGCCTTGAGCACAAGGCAGGAGGGAATATAAGATGTGGAGGGGCTACATACACCCTGCCTCCTTGAGCACAAGGCAGGAGGGAATATAAGATGTGGAGGGGCTACATACACCCTGCCTCCTTAAGGGCCTTGAGCACAAGGCAGGAGGGAATATAAGATGTGGTGGGGCCACATACACCCTGCCTCCTTGAGCACAAGGCAGGAGGGATATAAGATGTGGTGGGGCTACATACACCCTGCCTCCTTAAGGGCCTTGAGCACAAGGCAGGAGGGATTATAAGATGTGGTGGGGCTACATACACCCTGCCTCGTTGAGCACAAGGCAGGAGGGAATATAAGATGTGGAGGGGCTACATACACCCTGCCTCCTTAAGGGCCTTGAGCACAAGGCAGGAGGGAATATAAGATGTGGAGGGGCTACATACACCCTGCCTCCTTGAGCACAAGGCAGGAGGGAATATAAGATGTGGAGGGGCTACATACACCCTGCCTCCTTAAGGGCCTTGAGCACAAGGCAGGAGGGAATATAAGATGTGGTGGGGCTACATACACCCTGCCTCCTTCAGCACAAGGCAGGAGGGAATATAAGATGTGGTGGGGCTACATACATCCTGCCTCCTTGAGCACAAGGCACTAGGGAATATAAGATGTGGTGGGGCTACATACACCCTGCCTCCTTGAGCACAAGGCAGGAGGGAATATAAGATGTGGTGGGTCTACATACACCCAGCCTCCTTGAGCACAAGGCAGGAGGGAATATAAGATGTAGTGGGGCTACATACACCCTGCCTCCTTGAGCACAAGGCAGGAGGGAATATAAGATGTGGTGGGGCAACATACACCCTGCCTCCTTGAGCACAAGGCAGGAGGGAATATAAGATGTGGTGGGGCAACATACACCCTGCCTCCTTGAGCACAAGGCAGGAGGGAATATAAGATGTGGTGGGGCTACATACACCCTGCCTCCTTGAGCACAAGGCAGGGGGGAATATAAGATGTGGTGGGGCTACATACACCCTGCCTCCTTGAGCACAAGGCATGGGGGAATATTAGATGTGGTGGGGCTACATACACCCTGCCTCCTTGAGCACAAGGCAGGAGGGAATATAAGATGAGGTGGGGCTACATACACCCTGCCTTCTTGAACACAAGGCAGGAGGGAATATAAGATGTGGTGGGGCTACATACACCCTGCCTCCTTGAACACAAGTCAGGAGGGAATATAAGATGTGGTGGGGCTACATACACCCTGCCTCCTTGAGCACAAGGCAGGAGGGAATATAAGATGTGGAGGGGCTACATACACCCTGCCTCCTTAAGGGCCTTGAGCACAAGGCAGGAGGGAATATAAGATGTGGTGGGGCTACATACACCCTGCCTCCTTGAGCACAAGGCAGGAGGGAATATAAGATGTGGTGGGGCTACATACACCCTGCCTCCTTGAGCACAAGGCAGGAGGGAATATAAGATGTGGTGGGGCTACATACACCCTGCCTCCTTGAGCACAAGGCAGGGGGGAATATAAGATGTGGTGGGGCTACATACATCCTGCCTCCTTGAGCACAAGGCAGGAGGGAATATAAGATGTGGTGGGGCTACATACACCCTGCGTCCTTGAGCACAAGGCAGGGGGGAATATAAGATGTGACGGGGCTACATACATCCTGCCTCCTTGAGCACAAGGCAGGGGGGAATATAAGAAGTGGTGGGGCTACATACACCCTGCCTCCTTAAGCACAAGGCAGGAGGGAATATAAGATGTGGTGGGGCTACATACACCCTGCCTCCTTGAGCACAAGGCAGGAGGGAATATAAGATGTGGTGGGGCTACATACATCCTGCCTCCTTGAGCACAAGGCAGGAGGGAATATAAGATGTGGTGGGGCTACATACACCCTGCCTCCTTGAGCACAAAGCAGGAGGGAATATAAGATGTGGTGGGGCTACATACACCCTGCCACCTTGAGCAAAAGACAGGAGGGAATATAAGATGTGGTGGGGCTACATACACACTGCCTCCTTGAGCATAAGGCAGGAGGGAATATAAGATGTGGTGGGGCTACATACACCCTGCCTCCTTGAGCACAAGGCAGGGGGGAATATAAGATGTGGTGGGGCTACATACACCCTGCCTCCTTGAGCACAAGGCAGGAGGGAATATAAGATGTGGTGGGGCTACATACACCCTGAGTAGTAGGGTTTACTTCCCTTTGGATATTGCATCATCATGACCAGAAATTGCGCAATCCTGATGACGTCATGGGTCCTTAGAGCGAGCACGTGGTCCAGGTGGGATCAGGTGAATGGCTAATGGTTAGGATGACCACCATGCCTTGTGTTCGCATGGAGAGGACAGCAGAGGTCAGTTGTGTATCATAGCTATTAATTATTGATTGATTATTGAATTATATTTTGGTAATTGTTCGAGGAAGTGGAGAGAGTCTTGGGTGTCATAACTTTTGAATGAGAGTGTGTGACGAGGCGGTCGACATAGCCGGCTCGCTACCAGACATGTGGCAAGCAAATGTTCCGTTTTTTATTGCTCACGTCGTGTGGGCGAGCCGTGAGACCAGCCAGCTCACTCTCCACATGTGATGCATGGTAGTTAAAGTTTTTTGCTCGTCCTCGCTAAATAAGTGAAGTGTTGTTGTTAAGCTAGACACTGTTTAAGTACAGTATATTTATCACCAGAGCATGGGAGTGGACATGTGTTACTCCTTGTCGCTATGTTATGTCTGTTTAATTTAAATGATGTTATCATTTCTTGTGTTCTGGCTTGCTTCATGATCTCAATCTGGTTAAAGTGTTTTATATGTCATGTATAACTTCAAGTGTGTGAAATGAATCTTGATCTGTTTGTTTGTAGATTCCTAGACGTCATTAGTCAAGTCTGTAATTTTTAATGCGAGAACGAGTTTGGATGTCGGTTCCCAGAGCTTCATGTGAAATGTTTTAAAGAGCTTTTTGCTGCTTTAAATTCATAGTATATAACACCGAGTTTTATATCAAGATGCACTAGTTCACCATGTCTTTCTGCAACACTTTGCTACAGAAGTTGGAGCAGCTGAAGGAGCTGAAACTATGCGCAGAGCGAGCGGGGTTGATGGGATTTAATTTGATAATATCCGCATCGAAAGGTGAACAAAATATCATCTTCCAAAGCTTAAACGCTTTGGAAAAACAACATTTAGACCGTGAGATGTTGGAAATTTTTCATCACCCGCAATACTGCGAGGAATTCTTTTTCAACGGGGTCACAACCAACATTTTGGATGTCATTATACGGCGACTGAGAATATTCTCGTCAGAGGATGTGAGTCAGAGGATGGTGGATTTTTGGACTCATTCTCCTCCTCCCTCGTTCGATCCATCGTTAGCGGAGGAGGTTATGGCGGTGTTGGATCGGTCATTAGTGGAAGAAGAACATCATCGAGTGGAAGAAGAAGAAGACCAACAAGAAGAAGCAGAAGAAGAAGAAGATGATGATGATGATGATGATGATGATGATGATGTTCAAATTTTACATTAAATTCAATGGACGGTGGACAGTGGATTGAAAATGTGCAGTGTAATTTTTTTTTTTAAATATATTTATTTGATCATTTGTGGTTTACATTAATTATATAATATGAAATAGTGAAAAATGATATGATCTTCGTTCTTAAAGTGGTAAGTAGTTCTTTTTCCAACAAGCTGCGGAGAATTGAAGATGCTGTGTTGTTTGCAGAGTTGAAATATGCTGGTCTTGTGCACGGGTAAGTACAATCTTTCTTTTCTTTCTTGCGTGTGTTGGTTTTAGTGAGCTGAAAAATATATATAGAGACACATTAATAATAATAATAATAATAATAATAATAATAATAATAATAATAATATTTTTGCTAGGAATTTAAAAAAAACTTACACTGTTGTAATTAGAAGATATTTTTGTTGGGGATCCATGAGTTGTGAGTCGAATCGAATCCAAGCCAAGATACGAAGGCTCGGGTTCCTTTTCTACGTAGTACTTTGTCGACTAAGTAAATATTAGGATGTTTTGTTCGTTGTAACTCTGCTTCATAGAACGCTCCGAATATCTGCAAATTTTTATTATCTTTTAAAAGATATGTTCGTGGATTAGTATTTTGAACTTTATAAATTGTAAATAATTCCGTTGTCCAATTAGCTTCGTACCCCTTAGTGAAGTGTTTCTTGATTTTTGATATTCTTACAATGTCACCGATTTTATATTTTGGTTTTCTTAAAGTTTCATTATATTGTGTTGGCAAGCTGGGTGGATTGTTTCTTTTCACATCAATAGGTTTCATGCCGATGCTGCGATGTATTTTGTGATTATACTTTACTAGTAACTCAGGCAAAATATGTACCCATCGGTAAGAACCTCGTGTTGTGAATTCTTTCCACATCGATTCCTTAAGAGTTCGATTAAATCTTTCTACCACACTCGCTTTAATGGAGCTGCCAGTGGAATAATGCTTTAGATTTTGTTTCTGAGACCATGTTTTGAATTCACTGTTATAAAATTCCGTTCCTCGATCGGTGTGAAAATAATTCGGCAATCTTTTACTTTGAGAATAAACAAATTTTAAGCTTTTTACAATCTCACTTCCATTTTTGGTTTTAAGAGGAATTGCCCATGCATATTTCGAGTAAACGTCAATAATGGTTAATAAATATTTAAATCCATTATTCCATTTTGCAAGTTTGGACATGTCCACAAGGTCAGCTTCATGGAGGTCATCGATTCCTTTGCTAATAACATGGCGTCTTTTAAACTTTTTTCTAAGCGGTGCGTGAAGTTCTTTTGCAATTTCTCGTCTGATTTCGTTCATAGTTATTTTCCAAACAATGTTTTATAACATACTGTGCATTGTTTTACAAACGTTGGAATTTTTATTCAATATATCCTGCATTTCTTAGTTCTTCTTCAATTGCAAAGTTTTCGCTGTCGAGTCCTGTGTGACCTGCAGCTTTCGATGCAATTAATTTTTTAAGTCTTGATACCAATTTGTTTGGTTCATTCCAGTGAACGAATTCAATATTGTTTCCGCCTTCAAATTTCCAAATGGCTTGTGGCGCGATGTGTTTTTTTTGACCATATCCAGTATGCATCGTAGTATTTGCTTCTTCTTCATTTTCATCTGCTGTTTTTATAATTCTATCTATGTCTTCAGTGAGAAGGGGTTCAATTATATGTCTATACTTATAAGATTGCGTTCCTCTTGGAGCTGCATTGCTTGTATAATTTCTTTTGTGCACGTTTGAAACATTTAATAATTTCAAATATGAACTTAAATCACTCCTATCTATTAGAGTGGGGTCTGGTACTTTCCTTTGAATCAATTCAAGTAGACCTTCTGTAATAGGAAATTTTTCACCACCAACTTTTATCCACTTTTTATCAAAGAAAACTCGTTCGCGCCCCAAGTATTGTTTATCATTTCTTATCGTTATACCATATGTTCTATCCACGTTTTGTTTAATGAACGGATCAAAGTAGCGGTTAAGTAGTGAAATTATTTTGATGCTATCTCCATCTTCTTCGTCTGAAGTAGCAGTGGATTCAGAATCATCATATTTTCCTTTTCTTTTTCGATTTTCTTTATTTTGAGTTGACGTATTAGCAATAGCTACAAGTTGATTTAATGAACTTGTTACTGGTTTAAAGTTACTCTCTATATCTAATTCTTTTCGTCTAACATCATCTTGAAGTGAAAGATACTTGTCTTTAACATCTTTTTTTAAGCGAGAAAGTTTATCCTTTACTCGACTTTCAGCTTTAATCTTTGAGCTCTTCTCCATGACTAAACGGAAATTGTGGTTGTTTTACTTATTTATAGTATATTCAAAATAGATTTGAAGAGGAAGATCATCAGTTTTATGTTTTTTAGGGTCTCTAAGTCGAAACTGAATTTCATCTTGCTCTTCAACGACAATATCACTGCCATCCAGTTCAATCTCTTGACGTATATTTAAAATTGCATACACAATTGGAGATCTTGGTGAAACAAAAATTGGTTTTAATACGCCGTTGTAGGGAAGTTGATACTGTATGTTATGATTATGAAGCGTGTATACTGGTGAATGGATTGATGGTGTGTTGGAGAATTTCAGAATAAATTTCGATAAGTTCTTTTTCTTTACTTCATCTTTTAATATACCATATTCTTCTTTGGATGCAGTAAAACTTTCGAGTGGTTCTTTGTTAACCATTTGCTCAATTTTTTCCAGTTCAGTTTTTAACTTGTTATATTCTTCTTTGGATTCAGCAGCATAACTTTCAAGATCTTCTTTTTTAACAATATTGAGATTGTTAGCAACACCCTCAATACGAGTTTGTAAATTGCTTAAAATTTCTTTTAGTTGATTAACTTCAGTTCGTGAAGCAGCATAGTGTTCTACAAACCGTTTATTTGTCACGTCTTGGTCGTTAACAGGAAACTCAACATTTGTTTGTTTTTGATGTTGTAGATTGTTTACAGTTTGTTTCATATAGGTAAGAAACGGGCCATACTATACTTTCTGCTACCGAGTTTCAGCTACTTTTCAAGGTCACGCTCACCGAGCATTGCCGGAGGCTGTCGAAGGTTAACGATTGGATTATGCGTGTGAGGCAGGTAACAAAAAACACAAGCGGTACCCATGCAATAGTTTTATTAATTATATATATCTACAATTTTTACATATAATACACTCTTTTCTTTATTTTAGTAATGATATCCATATTCATTTTTATAGATTTTAACTTAAAATTTTGCTTACAGTTTTAGTTCCGTTTTTTATCCATTAGTTTATACTAACAGGGGAGCCCATGTTCTTGATTTGCCATGCATATTTACACACAGAACACAACTCTTTCCTTATGTTTGCTTGGTGTAGTTTTAATAGCATCTAGCTTAATTTTGATCCGATAATTTAAATCTATATCCGAATCTTCTAGTTCCTTTTCCAGCCAATAATTGGATATAAACAAAGAGTCAATATTTTCCATTTCCAAGACATATCTAACTTTATGTCTATATACTATTGGTTTTATTCCCTTAACAATTAGTTCTGTTCCTTTTTCCAGACTTTCTAACCGGGTACACTTTTGGATTTTTATTTGGCTTTGATTTCCTGCATTGTAATGTTATTAAGCAGATCGACGTCACCTTGCGTATACGATGTCGACTCTACTCTATAGTCTGTTTGGATGCTTGTGAACAACTTAAAATTCTCGATTTTAGCAAAGGAGTTACCATTAAATGTAGTCATTCCATTGGTGTTGAATTCTGCAAACGGTTTTTCAGTTTCCAGATGCACAATGTCCAATTCACCACATGGAGTTACAATCGTTAACCTTCGGCAGTCTCCGGAAATGTTCGGGAGATTGCGTATTTATGTGTGTACTGCTTTGTGCCGACAAGCGTTGTAGGTTACGTCATAATCTAAAAATAGAATTGAGTATTGGTATATATAAGAGACGCTACAAATGCATTCGACCAGTGCTTCGTGGTAGCTGAAAGTGTGAAGATGTCTCTCTCTAAAGTGTTTAGTGTCCCCCAACTTATGGGAAACAGAATAAAGCCTACCAACGAGCGGTTTGGGTTGTGGTTGTTGTTGGAAAACCTGGTCAATCTGGTAACAGACATTGGTAATATAAACTACACAGAAAACAAGACGCTCCTAAGTGGTAAAAATGTTAATCTACTTACACCGATTACGGATCCGTTTTGTGATAACATTATGGTGGTTAGGATATGTGACCAAGTGGACTGCCGAGAACAATTGGAAAATAGTAAGTCTATGCTGCTAAAGAAAGAAGTGTGTGGTGCTTTCAACCTCTATTTACGTGGTAAATTCTCCAAGTTCATTTCTGCTAAACATGGTGTTAAGGCAAAGCTACCATTTCCTCTACTCAACAACGAGCGTGCAATGGCACGGGGACTCAGGGCACAACTTGGGCAGAAAGGAATGGTTAACATTATGGAAAAGTATAAAAATCCAGTGGCTATACCATACAAAGTGGAGCTAGCTGATGTTAAATTAGACGTTCTGTTAGCCGAACTTCCAGAGATATTGCAACAGCTTCGTGCTGAGGAGTTTTATCTTATGGATTTGGACATAACCCAAGATTTGGCTGGTGTTTTTAACAAAGCGGAGATGTGCGATTATCTAACATCGAATCACAACTTTTGTGTGCAAGGAGAGTATCGAGAAAAGTGTAATGTGATTGTGAACAATGATAAAACGGTTGGTATAGACTGTTTAACATGGATGAACTCTAATTCTAGAATAAAGATATATAACAAATTTATATGTCAAATTACAAGTCCTGGTGTAAACAAAGTCATTGGAAACCATATTATAGACTTTATCCGATGTCCAGACACCCGTCTAAGGGAAACGTTTACGTCTTCCTTAGCTAAGGAACATGGTATTACAAGACTAGAGGCAACAATTTACAACTACAAAATGGATGGTGTATTTGATCCACTCGAAGATTGTGTTAGTGTATTAAAAGCCAACAAACATTACTTAAAAGAAGCGCCCCTGTACTCGGTGCTGATCACGTCCATGTGGACCAAACTATCGGATAACCTACAAAATAGTTGCTGTGTGGTGTTTAACAATGTTTTGCAATTTGTGTATGGGGTAATAAAAATACTCGGAAATTGACTGGTGTGCAAATCGAACTGCGCGATGGACAAGATCGGGAAAAAATGATAAACTATGCTCTCTCTGCCTATAGTTTTAATTACTTACCCGTAAACTTTGTAGAAATTATTAACGATGATTCTGGAAACAACAATGTTCGAATTATACAAAAATTCTACATTAAAGCTGGGGAAACATTCTTTTCTCAATCCAGGACATTGTTCTCCACAATTCCCGCAAACATAAACATTGGCGAATTAGGATTGACTCCTACAAATAATATTCTCCCCCAGGTGTTGAGAAAAAGAACCAATAAAACTAACAGACTTAAACCATACCCTATTAAGGAAATTACCCCCTTGAGTACAGTTAATGTACTATGTGTAAGGAAACGAAAATTAGAGTTAGAGGAAATTGAGATCAAAAAAAGGAAAGTGGAGTATGTTGCAGAGACTACTGCCCTAAAGAAAGAGTACGAAGCGGTGTTGCAGAAAGAACAGGCGATTGTGAATGCAAGAAACAGATTTACAGTTTACTTTAAACAAAGTGCCTGGAAAAATCTCGATGTGAGTGGGAAATACAAAATCTCAGCATTTACTGTTAATTACAAAGGAACTTATCCACGCGTTGGAGTGCTTGTAGAAAGTGAAAAATGTAAACATGTGTGCTACTTAAGAGGATATTTAAAATCTATGTTTTTAAAGAGTCATGGTAATTTAGACTTGCTTAAAAAGGATGGATTTATTGTAACTCCATGTGGTGGACTGGACATTGTGCATCTGGAAACTGAAAAACCGTTTGCAGAATTCAACACCAATGGAATGACTACATTTAATGGTAACTCCTTTGCTAAAATCGAGAATTTTAAGTTGTTCACAAGCATCCAAACAGACTATAGAGTAGAGTCGACATCGTATACGCAAGGTGACGTCGATCTGCTTAGTAACATTACAATGCAGGAAATCAAAGCCAAATAAAAATCCAAAAGTGTACCCGGTTAGAAAGTCTGGAAAAAGGAACAGAACTAATTGTTAAGGGAATAAAACCAATAGTATATAGACATAAAGTTAGATATGTCTTGGAAATGGAAAATATTGACTCTTTGTTTATATCCAATTATTGGCTGGAAAAGGAACTAGAAGATTCGGATATAGATTTAAATTATCGGATCAAAATTAAGCTAGATGCTATTAAAACTACACCAAGCAAACATAAGGAAAGAGTTGTGTTCTGTGTGTAAATATGCATGGCAAATCAAGAACATGGGCTCCCCTGTTAGTATAAACTAATGGATAAAAAACGGAACTAAAACTGTAAGCAAAATTTTAAGTTAAAATCTATAAAAATGAATATGGATATCATTACTAAAATAAAGAAAAGAGTGTATTATATGTAAAAATTGTAGATATATATAATTAATAAAACTATTGCATGGGCACCGCTTGTGTTTTTTGTTACCTGCCTCACACTCATAATCCAATCGTTAACCTTCGACAGCCTCCGGCAATGCTCGGTGAGCGTGACCTTGAAAAGTAGCTGAAACTCGGTAGCAGAAAGTATAGTATGGCCCGTTTCTTACCTATATGAAAGATTATTTCGGTAGAGGTCGTCATCACAACGTTGACGTATTTTATCTTTGTCAAACATATTCTTGTATACCTAAACATCTAATTAGAGATAACACTAATTTTTTAATTCTTTTTAAACAAGACGGAACAAACTTGCGTCACGTATATAACGATCATGTAAATACAGATATGAGCTATGAACAGTTCTTTGATATTTGTTCGTATTGTTGGCAAAACTCTAAGTTTGGTTTTTTGGTTATCGATAAAGATAGCGATTTACAAAATGGTCGATATCGCAATGGTTTTGATGTTTATTTTCAGTTATAAATATGACTTCAAAAAGAGGTAAATGGCCATTCGTGTTATAGCTTTTGCGTGGTTAACAACTTAACTATGACATCGTTTAACAAAACCAATAATGTGTCTATCGGACGACCGACTTCACGACATGATATTGCAACTAAATCATATGTTGATGATAAGCTACTGCAATATGGAAATCAACTAACAACAACAACAACAAGCGACGGACATCTAAGTATTAACGGCAAACGGTTAAAAAATGTTGGAACGCCAATACATGTTGAAGATGCATGCAACAAAGGTTATGTAGTGAAGTTATTAAATGAGCTAAATAAAATCGAGTCTAAAGAAGACATACAACGAAACTTGAACGACCTTAAAGGTTTAATTTTTTCAATTTGTAAAATAGAGAAAAAAGAACTTGACTTTCAAAACAAACGTCTCGCGGGCTTAGCTTTACCATCATCTGCAAATGATGCAGTAAACCTTATTGCAATGCAGCAACATACATCGAATATAAAAAAATATCTTGAGACCCGAATAACCGAAGTGTTACAACGAGTAGAATTCATTCATGGTTTAGTGCGAGAATTTTCAGAAGATCACTTTCCGTATTATCAAGATACTCTCGACTTGGGTAACAAAAGAATAAGAAATGAGCAATATAGTGAACGGATTATTGTAGCAAAAATCAATACAAAACCTACCTGCACTACAGTGGTACAAGTCTATATGCCTACCAGTCAAGCTGATGATGAGGATGTTGAAAAGGTCTACGAAGAAATAGACGAAATTCTGAGGTATATCAAGGGTGATGAAAATGTTATAGTAATGGGAGATTGGAATGCTGTGGTAGGAAAAGGGAGAGAAGGGAAGATAGTAGGAGATTTCGGATTAGGTGAAAGGAATGATCGAGGAAGCAGGCTGGTAGAATTCTGCACCGAGCATGAATTGGTCATAGCTAACACCTTATTCAATAACCACAATAGAAGAATATACACATGGATGAGACCAGGAGATACAGGGCGTTACCAAATCGACTTCATTATGGTCAAGCAGAGGTTTCGAAACCAGATTTTGGATTGTAAAACATACCCTGGTGCTGACATAAACTCTGATCACAATCTGGTTGTAATGAAATGCAGATTAAAGTTGAAGAAACTGAAGAAAAGTCAAAAGCCAAAAAGGTGGGCAATAGACAGACTGAAAGAGAAGGATGTAAACGAAAGATTCAAGAAGAGTATAAAGGAAGGACTAATGAAAAACCCTAAACAAACTTCAATTGCAGACGAATGGGCACTTTTGAAGAATGAAATAACAAAATCTGCAGAAGAAAACATTGGTAGGAAAGAAAGAATAGATAGAAAACCGTGGATCACTCAGGATATACTAGAATTGATGGATGAAAGGCGGAAACACAAGAATCTAAGAGATGAAAAGGGGAAAGCAGAATACAGACGTCTGAGAAATGAGGTTAACAAGAAGTGCAAGGAAGCGAAAGAAGAATGGTTGAAAGAGAAATGTGCAGGTATAGAAAATTGTCTGAAATTAGGAAAAGTAGACACAGCTTATCGAAGGATTAAGAATACTTTTGGGGAAAAGAAGACTAAATGCTGTAATATTAAGGACACAAATGGAAAGCCTCTAACAGATAGGGAAGAAAAGGTTGACAGATGGAAAGCTTACATAGAGTGCTTGTATAAGGGAAAGGAGATTGAGAATCATGTAATGGAAAGGGAGGAGGAAATTGATGAGGATGCGAAAGGAGATTTAATATTGAGATCAGAATTTGATAGAGCTTTGGAAGACTTAAGCAGGAACAAAGCACCAGGCATAGATGATATACCGATTGAGTTGCTACGCTGCATAGGAGAAGAAGGTCTGATCAGGTTATTTCACTTGGTGTGTAGGATTTATGAGACAGGTGAGGTACCCCCTGATTTCAAGAAGAATGTAATCATCCCTATACCAAAGAAAGTGGGAGCTGACAGATGTGAAGATTACCGTACAATCAGCTTGATTACTCATGCTTCAAAGATCCTGTCTAGAATAATTTACAAGAGGATTGAAAGCCAGATAGAAACGGAGTTGGGTGAAGACCAGTTTGGTTTCAGGAGAAATGTAGGAACAAGGGAAGCTGTACTAAGTCTTAGGCTGATTTTAGAAGGTAGAATAAGGAAAGATAAGAGAACGTTCATGGCTTTTGTAGACTTAGAAAAGGCTTTTGATAACGTTGATTGGACTAAATTGTTTGACATTTTGAAATCAATTGGAATAAAGTACAGGGATAGGAGGGTGATATACAATCTGTACAGAAACCAGACAGCAGTCATTCGAGTTGAAGGACATGAGAGAGAAGCTGGTATTCAGAAAGGTGTAAGGCAAGGCTGCAACTTATCACCCATACTTTTCAATCTTTACATTGAACAAGCAATGAAGGAAATTAGAGAAAAATTTAAAGCGGGAGTGAAGATTCAAGGAGAAATAATTTCAACTCTGAGATTTGCTGATGACATCGTCATCTTGGCCGACAAGCCTGAGGATTTGAATGAGTTTTTGAATGGTATGGACTCCGTCTTACGGAAAGAATTCATGATGAAAATAAATAATTGTAAAACAAAAATACTGGAATGCAGCCGAAATATATCAGAAACCTCTATGGAGATCAAATTGGCAGGTGAAAAGCTGAAGGAAGTAGGAGACTTCTGTTACTTAGGAAGCAGAATAACCAGTGATGGACGAAGCAAAGTGGATATTAAAAGTAGGTTGGCTCAGGCAAAGAAAGCATTTCTACAAAAAAGGAA
The DNA here is from genome assembly GCA_946902985.2 of Meconema thalassinum. Lineage (NCBI taxonomy): Eukaryota > Metazoa > Arthropoda > Insecta > Orthoptera > Tettigoniidae > Meconema > Meconema thalassinum. Next base: position 440,120,169 of record OX336394.1, on the reverse strand, counting down.
TCTGCTGACATCGAATATAGATTTAGGTATTAGGAAGTCATTTTTGAAAGCCTTTGTCTGGAGCGTGGCGCTGTATGGAAGTGAAACTTGGACTATTGGTGCAGCAGAAAAGAGGAGAATTGAAGCATTTGAAATGTGGTGTTACAGGAGAATGATGAAGATCAGATGGGTAGATAGGGTTACAAACAAAGAGGTATTAAGACGAGTGGGAGAGGAGAGATGTTTCTGGCGACTGCTTATGAAGAGAAGAGATAGGTTGGTAGGACACATACTAAGACACCCAGGAATAGCAAGCTTAGTTATGGAAGGAAGGGTCGAGGACAAAAACTGTAGGGGTAGACCAAGGTTAGAATATGTTAAACAGATTGCCTCCGATGTAGGGTGTCGGAGCTATGTAGAGATGAAACGATTAGCTCAGGACAGGGAGGCATGGAGAGCTGCATCAAACCAGTCAAAAGACTGAAGACTCAAACAACAACAAAGATCCAATTCAAAATCAAGATGCGGTAACGTATTCTTTTCTTAAAACTCATGTAACAAATGAACTCGATGAAATTAAAAAATCTCTTTTGAATATAAACAGAGATGATGAAACTGTAGATATGTTAAATAGAAGAATAACAAACATATCTCAACCAATCGATTCGTTAGATGCAATAAACAAATATTACTTAGAAAACTTTGCTGCCTCTCGAAAAGATCTAGAAGACTTAATCGCTAAATTTAATAAACAAAACTTTTTAAACGTAGACGATGGTGGAACTTTAAATATGATGAGTAGACGAATTACTCACGTAAACAATCCCATATACGATAACGATGTTGCAAATAAGACGTTTGTTGAACAATATGCCGCTTCCCAACGTGAATTTGATCAATTGAAACAAACTGTAAACAATCTACAACATCAAAAACAAACAAATGTTGAGTTTCCTGTTAACGACCAAGACGTGACAAATAAACGGTTTGTAGAACACTATGCTGCTTCATGAACTGAAGTTAATCAACTAAAAGAAATTTTAAGCAATTTACAAACTCGTATTGAGGGTGTTGCTAACAATCTCAATATTGTTAAAAAAGAAGATCTTGAAAGTTATGCTGCTGAATCCAAAGAAGAATATAACAAGTTAAAAACTGAACTGGAAAAAATTGAGCAAATGGTTAACAAAGAACCACTCGAAAGTTTTACTGCATCCAAAGAAGAATATGGTATATTAAAAGATGAAGTAAAGAAAAAGAACTTATCGAAATTTATTCTGAAATTCTCCAACACACCATCAATCCATTCACCAGTATACACGCTTCATAATCATAACATACAGTATCAACTTCCCTACAAAGGCGTATTAAAACCAATTTTTGTTTCACCAAGATCTCCAATTGTGTATGCAATTTTAAATATACGTCAAGAGATTGAACTGGATGGCAGTGATATTGTCGTTGAAGAGCAAGATGAAATTCAGTTTCGACTTAGAGACCCTAAAAAACATAAAACTGATGATCTTCCTCTTCAAATCGATTTTGAATATACTATAAATAAGTAAAACAACCACAATTTCCGTTTAGTCATGGAGAAGAGCTCAAAGATTAAAGCTGAAAGTCGAGTAAAGGATAAACTTTCTCGCTTAAAAAAAGATGTTAAAGACAAGTATCTTTCACTTCAAGATGATGTTAGACGAAAAGAATTAGATATAGAGAGTAACTTTAAACCAGTAACAAGTTCATTAAATCAACTTGTAGCTATTGCTAATACGTCAACTCAAAATAAAGAAAATCGAAAAAGAAAAGGAAAATATGATGATTCTGAATCCACTGCTACTTCAGACGAAGAAGATGGAGATAGCATCAAAATAATTTCACTACTTAACCGCTACTTTGATCCGTTCATTAAACAAAACGTGGATAGAACATATGGTATAACGATAAGAAATGATAAACAATACTTGGGGCGCGAACGAGTTTTCTTTGATAAAAAGTGGATAAAAGTTGGTGGTGAAAAATTTCCTATTACAGAAGGTCTACTTGAATTGATTCAAAGGAAAGTACCAGACCCCACTCTAATAGATAGGAGTGATTTAAGTTCATATTTGAAATTATTAAATGTTTCAAACGTGCACAAAAGAAATTATACAAGCAATGCAGCTCCAAGAGGAACGCAATCTTATAAGTATAGACATATAATTGAACCCCTTCTCACTGAAGACATAGATAGAATTATAAAAACAGCAGATGAAAATGAAGAAGAAGCAAATACTACGATGCATACTGGATATGGTCAAAAAAAACACATCGCGCCACAAGCCATTTGGAAATTTGAAGGCGGAAACAATATTGAATTCGTTCACTGGAATGAACCAAACAAATTGGTATCAAGACTTAAAAAATTAATTGCATCGAAAGCTGCAGGTCACACAGGACTCGACAGCGAAATCTTTGCAATTGAAGAAGAACTAAGAAATGCAGGATATATTGAATAAAAATTCCAACGTTTGTAAAACAATGCACAGTATGTTATAAAACATTGTTCGGAAAATAACTATGAACGAAATCAGACGAGAAATTGCAAAAGAACTTCACGCACCGCTTAGAAAAAAGTTTAAAAGACGCCATGTTATTAGCAAAGGAATCGATGACCTCCATGAAGCCGACCTTGTGGACATGTCCAAACTTGCACAATGGAATAATGGATTTAAATATTTATTAACCATTATTGACGTTTACTCGAAATATGCATGGGCAATTCCTCTTAAAACCAAAAAAGGAAGTGAGATTGTAAAAAGCTTAAAATTTGTTTATTCTCAAAGTAAAAGATTGCCGAATTATTTTCACACCGATCGAGGAACGGAATTTTATAACAGTGAATTCAAAACATGGTCTCAGAAACAAAATCTAAAGCATTATTCCACTGGCAGCTCCATTAAAGCGAGTGTGGTAGAAAGATTTAATCGAACTCTTAAGGAATCGATGTGGAAAGAATTCACAACACGAGGTTCTTACCGATGGGCACGTATTTTGCCTGAGTTACTAGTAAAGTATAATCACAAAATACATCGCAGCATCGGCATGAAACTTATTGATGTGAAAAGAAACAATCCACCCAGCTTGCCAACACAATATAATGAAACTTTAAGAAAACCAAAATATAAAATCGGTGACATTGTAAGAATATCAAAAATCAAGAAACACTTCACTAAGGGGTACGAGGCTAATTGGACAACAGAATTATTTACAATTTAAAAAGTTCAAAATACTAATCCACGAACATATCTTTTAAAAGATAATAAAAATTTGCAGATATTCGGAGCGTTCTATGAAGCAGAGTTACAACGAACAAAACATCCTAATATTTACTTAGTCGACAAAGTACTACGTAGAAAAGGAACCCGAGCCTTCGTATCTTGGCTTGGATTCGATTCGACTCACAACTCATGGATCCCCAACAAAAATATCTTCTAATTACAACAGTGTAAGTTTTTTTTTAAATTCCTCGCAAAAATATTATTATTATTATTATTATTATTATAATTTTATTATTATTATTAATGTGTCTCTATATATATTTTTCAGCTCACTAAAACCAACACACGCAAGAAAGAAAAGAAAGATTGTACTTACCCGTGCACAAGACCAGCATATTTCAACTCTGCAAACAACACAGCATCTTCAATTCTCCGCAGCTTGTTGGAAAAAGAACTACTTACCACTTTAAGAACGAAGATCATATCATTTTTCACTATTTCATATTATATAATTAATGTAAACCACAAATGATCAAATAAATATATTTAAAAAAAAAAAATACACTGCACATTTTCAATCCACTGTCCACCGTCCATTGAATTTAATTTAAAATTTGAACATCATCATCATCATCATCATCATCATCATCATCTTCTTCTTCTTCTTCTTCTTCTTCTTCCTCTTGTTGGTCTTCTTCTTCTTCTTCTTCTTCTTCCACTCGATGATGTTCTTCTTCCACTAATGAGCGATCCAACACCGCCATAACCTCCTCCGCTAACGAAGGATCGAACGAGGGAGGAGGAGAATGAGTCCAAAAATCCACCATCCTCTGACTCACATCATCTGACGAGAATATTCTCAGTCGCCGTATAATGACATCCAAAATGTTGGTTGTGACCCCGTTGAAAAAGAATTCCTCGCAGTATTGCGGGTGATGAAAAATTTCCAATATCTCACGGTCTAAATGTTGTTTATCCAAAGCGTTTAAGCTTTGGAAGATGATATTTTGTTCACTTTTCGATGCGGATATTATCAAATTAAATCCCATCAACCCCGCTCGCTCTGCGCATAGTTTCAGCTCCTTCAGCTGCTCCAACTTCTGTAGCAAAGTGTTGCAGAAAGACATGGTGAACTAGTGCATCTTGATATAAAACTCGGTGTTATATACTATGAACTTAAAGCAGCAAAAAGCTCTTTAAAACATTTCACATGAAGCTCTGGGAACCGACATCCAATCTCGTTCTCGCATTAAAAATTACAGACTTGACTAATGACGTCTAGGAATCTACAAACAAACAGATCAAGATTCATTTCACACACTTGAAGTTATACATGACATATAAAACACTTTAACCAGATTGAGATCATGAAGCAAACCAGAACACAAGAAATGATAACATCATTTAAATTAAACAGACATAACATAGCGACAAGGAGTAACACATGTCCACTCCCACGCTCTGGTGATATATATACTGTACTTAAACAGAGTCTAGCTTAACAACAACACTTCACTTATTTAGCGAGGACGAGCAAAAAACTTTAACTACCATGCATCACATGTGCAGAGTGAGCTGGCTGGTCTCACGGCTCGCCCACACGACGCGAGCAATAAAAAACGGAACATATGCTTGCCACATGTCTGGTAGCGAGCCGGCTATGTCGACCGCCACGTCGCACACTCTCATTCAAAAGTTATGACACCCAAGACTCTCTCCACTTCCTCGAACAATTACCAAAATATAATTCAATAATCAATCAATAATTAATAGCTATGATACACAACTGACCTCTGCTGTCCTCTCCATGCGAACACAAGGCATGGTGGTCATCCTAACCATTAGCCATTCACCTGATCCCACCTGGACCACGTGCTCGCTCTAAGGACCCATGACGTCATCAGGATTACGCAATTTCTGGTCATGATGATGCAATATCCAAAGGGAAGTAAACCCTACTACTACCCTGCCTCCTTGAGCACAAGGCAGGGGGGAATATAAGATGTGGTGGGGCTACATACACCCTGCCTCCTTGAGCACAAGGCAGGAGGGAATATAAGATGTGGTGGGGCTACATACACCCTGCCTCCTTGAGCACAAGGCAGGGGGGAATATGAGATGTGGTGGGGCTACATACACCCTGCCTCCTTGAGCACAAGGCAGGAGGGAATATAAGATGTGGTGGGGCTACATACACCCTGCCTCCTTGAACACAAGGCAGGAGGGAATATAAGATGTAGTGGGGCTACATACACCCTGCCTCCTTGAGCACAAGGCAGGAGGGAATATAAGATGTGGTGGGGCTACATACACCCTGCCTCCATGAGCACAAGGCAGGAGGGAATATAAGATGTGGGGGGGCTACATACACCCTGCCTCCTTGAGCACAAGGCAGGAGGGAATATAAGATGTGGTGGGGCTACATACACCCTGCCTCCTTGAGCACAAGGCAGGAGGGAATATAAGATGTGGTGGGGCTACATACACCCTGCCTCCTTGAGCACAAGGCAGGAGGGAATATAAGATGTGGTGGGGCTACATACACCCTGCCTCCTTGAGCACAAGGCAGGAGGGAATATAAGATGTGGTGGGGCTACATACACCCTGCCTCCTTGAGCACAAGGCAGGAGGGAATATAAGATGTGGTGGGGCTACATACACCCTGCCTCCTTGAGCACAAGGCAGGAGGGAATATAAGATGTGGTGGGGCTACATACACCCTGCCTCCTTGAGCAAAAGGCAGGGGGAATATAAGATGTGGTGGGGCTACATACATCCTGCCTCCTTGAGCACAAGGCAGGGGGGAATATAAGATGTGGTGGGGCTACATACACCCTGCCTCCTTAAGCACAAGGCAGGGGGGAATATAAGATGTGGTGGGGCTACATACACCCTGCCTCCTTGAGCACAAGGCAGGGGGGAATATAAGATGTGGTGGGGCTACATACACCCTGCCTCCTTAAGCACAAGGCAGGAGGGAATATAAGATGTGGTGGGGCTGCATACACCCTGCCTCCTTGAGCACAAGGGAGGAGGGAATATAAGATGTGGTGGGGCTACATACATCCTGCCTCCTTGAGCACAAAGCAGGAGGGAATATAAGATGTGGTGGGGCTACATACACCCTGCCTCCTTGAGCACAAGGCAGGAGGGAATATAAGATGTGGTGGGGCTACATACACCCTGCCTCCTTGAGCACAAGGCAGGAGGGAATATAAGATGTGGTGGGGCTACATACACACTGCCTCCTTGAGCATAAGGCAGGAGGGAATACAAGATCTGGTGGGGCTACATACACCCTGCCTCCTTGAGCACAAGGCAGGGGGGAATATAAGATGTGGTGGGGCTACATACACCCTGCCTCCTTGAGCACAAGGCAGGAGGGAATATAAGATGTGGTGGGGCTACATACACCCTGCCTCCTTGAGCACAAGGCAGGGGGGAATATAAGATATGGTGGGGCTACATACACCCTGCCTCCTTGAGCACAAGGCAGGAGGGAATATAAGATGTGGTGGGGCTACATACACCCTGCCTCCTTGAGCACAAGGCAGGGGGGAATATAAGATGTGGTGGGGCTACATACACCCTGCCTCCTTGAGCACAAGGCAGGAGGGAATATAAGATGTGGTGGGGCTACATACACCCTGCCTCCTTGAGCACAAGGCAGGGGGGAATATAAGATGTGGTGGGGCTACATACACCCTGCCTCCTTGAGCACAAGGCAGGAGGGAATATAAGATGTGGTGGGGCTACATACACCCTGCCTCCTTGAGCACAAGGCAGGGGGGAATATAAGATGTGGTGGGGCTACATACACCCTGCCTCCTTGAGCACAAGGCAGGAGGGAATATAAGATGTGGTGGGGCTACATACACCCTGCCTCCTTGAGCACAAGGCAGGAGGGAATATAAGATGTGGTGGGGCTACATACACCCTGCCTCCTTGAGCACAAGGCAGGAGGGAATATAAGATGTGGTGGGGCTACATACACCCTGCCTCCTTGAGCACAAGGCAGGAGGGAATATAAGATGTGGTGGGGCTACATACACCCTGCCTCCTTGAGCACAAGGCAGGAAGGAATATAAGATGTGGCGGGGCTACATACACCCTGCCTCCTTGAGCACAAGGCAGGAGGGAATATAAGATGTGGTGGGGCTACATACACCCTGCCTCCTTGAGCACAAGGCAGGAGGGAATATAAGATGTTGTGGGGCTACATACACCCTGCCTCCTTGAGCACAAGGCAGGAGGTTATATATGATGTGGTGGGGCTACATACACCCTGCCTCCTTGAGCACAAGGCAGGAGGGAATATAAGATGTGGTGGGGCTACATACACCCTGCCTCCTTGAGCACAAGGCAGGAGGGAATATAAGATGTGGTGGGGCTACATACACCCTGCCTCCTTGAGCACGAGGCAGGAGGGAATATAAGATGTGGTGGGGCTACATACACCCTGCCTCCTTGAGCACAAGGCAGGAGGGAATATAAGATGTGGTGGGGCTACATACACCCTGCCTCGTTGAGCACAAGGCAGGAGGGAATATAACATGTGGTGGTGCTACATACACCCTGCCTCCTTGACCACAAGGCAGGAGGGAATATTAGATGTGGTGGGGCTACATACACCCTGCCTCCTTGAGCACAAGGCAGGAGGGAATATAAGATGTGGTGGGAATACATACACCCTGCCTCCTTGAGAACAAGGCAGGAGGGAATATAAAATGTGGTGGGGCTACATACACCCTGCCTCCTTGAGCACAAGGCAGGGGGGAATATAAGATGTGGTGGGGCTACATACACCCTGCCTCCTTGAGCACAAGGCAGGAGGGAATATAAGATGTGGTGGGGCTACATACACCCTGCCTCCTTGAGCACAAGGCAGGAGGGAATATAAGATGTGGTGGGGCTACATACACCCTGCCTCCTTGAGCACAAGGCAGGGGGGAAAATAAGATGTGGTGGGGCTACATACACCCTGCCTCCTTGAGCACAAGGCAGGGGGGAATATAAGATGTGGTGGGGCTACATACACCCTGCCTCCTTGAGCATAAGGCAGGAGGGAATATAAGATGTGCTGGGGCTACATACACCCTGCCTCCTTGAGCACAAGGCAGGAGGGAATATAAGATGTGGTGGGGCTACATACACCCTGCCTCCTTGACCACAAGGCAGGGGGGAATATAAGATGTGGTGGGGCTACATACACCCTGCCTCCTTGAGCACAAGGCAGGAGGGAATATAAGATGTGGTGGGGCAACATACACCCTGCCTCCTTGAGCACAAGACAGGAGGGAATATAAGATGTGGTGGGGCTACATACACCCTGCCTCCTTGAGCACAAGGCAGGGGGGAATATAAGATGTGGTGGGGAATACATACACCCTGCCTCCTTGAGCACAAGGCAGGAGGGAATATAAGATGTGGTGGGGCTACATACACCCTGCCTCCTTGAACACAAGGCAGGGGGGAATATAAGATGTGGTGGGGCTACATACACACTGCCTCCTTGAGCACAAGGCAGGAGGGAATATAACATGTGGTGGGGCTACATACACACTGCCTCCTTGAGCACAAAGCAGGAGGGAATATAAGATGTGGTGGGGCTACATACACCCTGCCTCCTTGAGCACAAGAATGGAGGGAATATAAGATGTGGTGGGGCTACATACACCTTGCCTCCTTGAGCACAAGGCAGGGGGGAATATAAGATGTGGTGGGGCTACATACACCCTGCCTCCTTGAGCACAAGGCAGGGGGGAATATAAGATGTGGTTGGGCTACATACACCCTGCCTCCTTGAGCACTAGGCAGGGGGGAATATAAGATGTGGTGGGGCTACATACATCCTGCCTCCTTGAGCACAAGGCAGGAGGGAATATAAGATGTAGTGGGGCTACATACACCCTGCCTCCTTGAGCACAAGGCAGGGGGGAATATAAGATGTGGTGGGGCTACATACACCCTGCCTCCTTGAGCACAAGACAGGAGGGAATATAAGATGTGGTGGGGCTACATACACCCTGCCTCCTTGAGCACAAGGCAGGAGGGAATATAAGATGTGGTGGGGCTACATACACCCTGCCTCCTTGAGCACAAGGCAGGAGGGAATATAAGATGTGGTGGGGCTACATACACCCTGCCTCCTTGAGCACAAGGCAGGAGGTTATATATGATGTGGTGGGGCTACATACACCCTGCCTCCTTGAGCACAAGGCTGGAGGGAATATAAGATGTGGTGGGGCTACATACACCCTGCCTCCTTGAGCACAAGGCAGGAGGGAATATAAGATGTGGTGGGGCTACATACACCCTGCCTCCTTGAGCACTACGCAGGAGGGAATATAAGATGTGGTGGGGCTACATACACCCTGCCTCCTTGAGCACAAGGCAGGAGGGAATATAAGATGTGGTGGGGCTACATACACCCTGCCTCGTTGAGCACAAGGCAGGAGGGAATATAAGATGTGGTGGTGCTACATACACCCTGCCTCCTTGAGCACAAGGCAGGAGGGAATATTAGATGTGGTGGGGCTACATACACCCTGCCTCCTTGAGCACAAGGCAGGAGGGAATATAAGATGTGGTGGGGCTACATACACCCTGCCTCCTTGAGCACAAGGCAGGAGGGAATATAAAATGTGGTGGGGCTACATACACCCTGCCTCCTTGAGCACAAGGCAGGGGGGAATATAAGATGTGGTGGGGCTACATACACCCTGCCTCCTTGAGCACAAGGCAGGAGGGAATATAAGATGTGGTGGGGCTACATACACCCTGCCTCCTTGAGCACAAGGCAGGAGGGAATATAAGATGTGGTGGGGCTACATACACCCTGCCTCCTTGAGCACAAGGCAGGGGGGAAAATAAGATGTGGTGGGGCTACATACACCCTGCCTCCTTGAGCACAAGGCAGGGGGGAATATAAGATGTGGTGGGGCTACATACACCCTGCCTCCTTGAGCACAAGGCAGGAGGGAATATAAGATGTGGTGGGGCTACATACACCCTGCCTCCTTGAGCACAAGGCAGGAGGGAATATAAGATGTGGTGGGGCTACATACACCCTGCCTCCTTGAGCACAAGGCAGGGGGGAATATAAGATGTGGTGGGGCTACATACACCCTGCCTCCGTGAGCACAAGGCAGGAGGGAATATAAGATGTGGTGGGGCTACATACACCCTGCCTCCTTGAGCACAAGACAGGAGGGAATATAAGATGTGGTGGGGCTACATACACCCTGCCTCCTTGAGCACAAGGCAGGAGGGAATATAAGATGTGGTGGGGCTACATACACCCTGCCTCCTTGAGCACAAGGCAGGGGGGAATATAAGATGTGGTGGGGCTACATACACACTGCCTCCTTGAGCACAAGGCAGGAGGGAATATAAGATGTGGTGGGGCTACGTACACACTGCCTCCTTGAGCACAAAGCAGGAGGGAATATAAGATGTGGTGGGGCTACATACACCCTGCCTCCTTGAGCACAAGGCAGGAGGGAATATAAGATGTGGTGGGGCTACATACACCCTGCCTCCTTGAGCACAAGGCAGGGGGGAATATAAGATGTGGTGGGGCTACATACACCCTGCCTCCTTGAGCACAAGGCAGGGGGGAATATAAGATGTGGTGGGGCTACATACACCCTGCCTCCTTGAGCACAAGGCAGGGGGGAATATAAGATGTTGTGGGGCTACATACATCCTGCCTCCTTGAGCACAAGGCAGGAGGGAATATAAGATGTGGTGGGGCTACATACACCCTGCCTCCTTGAGCACAAGGCAGGGGGGAATATAAGATGTGGTGGGGCTACATACACCCTGCCTCCTTGAGCACAAGACAGGAGGGAATATAAGATGTGGTGGGGCTACATACACCCTGCCTCCTTGAGCACAAGGCAGGAGGGAATATAAGATGTGGTGGGGCTACATACACCCTGCCTCCTTGAGCACAAGGCAGGAGGGAATATAAGATGTGGTGGGGCTACATACACCCTGCCTCCTTGAGCACAAGGCAGGAGGGAATATAAGATGTGGTGGGGCTACATACACCCTGCCTCCTTGAGCACAAGGCAGGAGGGAATATAAGATGTGGTGGGGCTACATACACTCTGCCTCCTTGAGCACAAGGCAGGGGGGAATATAAGATGTGGTGGGGCTACATACACATTGCCTCCTTGAGCACAAGGCAGGGGGGAATATAAGATGTGGTGGGGCTACATACACCCTGCCTCCTTGAGCACAAGGCAGGAGGGAATATAAGATGTGGTGGGGCTACATACACCCTGCCTCCTTGAGCACAAGGCAGGAGGGAATATAAGATGTGGTGGGGCTACATACACCCTGCCTCCTTGAGCACAAGGCAGGGGGGAATATAAGATGTGGTGGGGCTACATACACCCTGCCTCCTTGAGCACAAGGCAGGAGGGAAAAGTAAAATAACAAGAAGGCTGACCCCACGCAGAAGATGAGATAAGGGGCAATGACGGCGCGAAAGGAAGAGACTCCCTAGGCCTCGGATACCCTAATACCGTCGGGGTCGGAAGAGAACAAGAGTTGACCAAGTGAGGTCGACATGAATATCTATTTCAGTTAGGGTTTTCTTTAGCTATTGCCTTAATTAATACCTTATTTTATTTCGGAGTACCGGTATCTTTTTTATAGTATTCAACGGATACTGTATTCCAGCGGATCATGTCAACCTTATACACCCAACTCCCTTCCGAAGAGAAATTACATTGCCTGTCCACCTAAATATTCATTTTAGTTTAGTAGGAATCAAATAGTGTGTTGTCTGGTTTATTACAACATGAATTGTATCAGAAACCTAAGTTAAGATAAATGTTTTATGTGCCCAGTAAGCTATTGGGCAACTTAGGCCTACCTGTAGGCCTAGGCCTAATTGACTACTGAGAGCAGTTTAACACATGAACGACAATACCGTTAAGAATAGGTGTATAAATTTAGAATAATGCTCAAACAAGATGTTCAGGAAAGAACATATAGCCTACTTTCTCCTAAATGCATGGGTATTGTTATAACTCTTTGTCCTTTTCAAGGAGTATGATTGAATGTTGGTTGTAGTAACTTGTTGAAATACAACGTGCTATAGGGATATTAAACATGAATATGAGGTGCCCTTTTCTAGTGCTACCTCTGTACCAAATTTCGTTCAATTCGGTTTCACCGTGTTTGAATCGATAGGGGGAATCGATTTGCACACATACTTGGCCACCATCTGCAAACTATTGGGCTGATGTTCTTGCAGTTTGGTCAGAATATGTTTCCCAAATAAAGGTATGGGGTTGCCAAATTTGGTAGAGACTAGATTATTAGGTTGGTCGTAATTACATTTTAGCTTTTAACATTTGGGTGGCCGCGATTACGTTTCCGTCAAGATAGCGGTGATATAAAACATGACACTCAGGTGCCCTTTGCTACTGCTATCTCTGTACCAAATTTCGTACCATTCGGTTTCACCGTGTTTGAATTGATAAGGGGAATCGATTTTCACACAAAGATGGCCGCCATCCACAAAATATTAGGCTAATGACCTATTAGTTTGGTCAAAGGGTGATCCCTCCTAAAGGTATGTTGTTGGTAAATTTGCTAGAGATCGGATGATTAGGCTAATCGTTATTTGATTTAAGCTTTGAACATTTGTGTGGCCGCCATTACGTTTCCGTCAAGATTGCGGCGATATAAAACATGACACCGAAGTGCCCTTTGCTAGTGCTACCTCTGTACCAAATTTCGTTCATTCGGTTCCACCGTGTTCGAATTAATAGGGGGAATCAATTTTGACATAAAGATGGCCGCCATCCGCAAACTATTAGGCTAATGACCTATTAGATTGGTCAAAGGATGCTCCCTCCATAAAGGTATGTTGTTGCAAAGTTTGGTAGAGATCGGATGGTCATGTTAGTCGTAATTTGATTTAAGCTTTAAACATTTGTGTGGCCGCCATTACGTTTCTGTCAATATGGTGGCGATATAAATCATGACACTGATATGCCCTTTGCTAGTGCTATCTCTGTACCAAATTTCGTTCCATTCAGTTTCACCGTGTTTGAATTAATAGGGGGAATCGATTTTGACACAAAGATGGCCGCCATCCGCAAACTATTAGGCGAATGACCTATTAGATTGGTCAAAGTATGCTCCCTCCATAAAGGTATGTAGTTGCAAAATTTGGTAGAGATCGGATGATTTGGTTAATCGTAATTTGATTTAAGCTTTGAACATTCGTGTGGCCGCCATTACGTTTCAGTCAAGATGGCGGCAATATAAAACATGACACTGAGGTGCCCTTTGCTAGTGCTACCTCTGTACCAAATTTCGTTCCATTCGGTTCCACCGTGTTCGAATTAATAGGGGGAATCAATTTTGACATAAAGATGGCCGCCATCCGCAAACTATTAGGCTAATATCCTATTAGATTGGTCAAAGGATGCTCCCTCCATAAAGGTATGTTGTTGCAATGTTTGGTAGAGATCGGATGGTTATGTTAGTCGTAATTTAAATTAAGCTTTGAACATTTGTGTGGCCGCCATTACGTTTCCGTCAAGATGGCGGCGATATAAAACATGACACTGAGGTGCCCTTTGCTAGTGCTACCTCTGTACCAAATTTCGTTCCATTCGGTTCCACCGTGTTCGAATTAATAGGGGGAATCAATTTTGACATAAAGATGGCCGCCATCCGCAAACTATTAGGCTAATAACCTATTAGATTGGTCAAAGGATGCTCCCTCCATAAAGGTATGTTGTTGCAATGTTTGGTAGAGATCGGATGGTTATGTTAGTCGTAATTTAAATTAAGCTTTGAACATTTGTGTGGCCGCCATTACGTTTCCGTCAAGATGGCGGCGATATAAAACATGACACTGAGGTGCCCTTTGCTAGTGCTACCTCTGTACCAAATTTTGTTCCATTCGGTTGTACCGTGTTCGAATTAATAGGGGGAATCGATTTTCACACAAAGACGGCCGCCATCCACAAACTATTACGCTGATGACCTATTAGTTTGGTCAAAGGATGCTCACCCGATAAAGGTATGTTGTTGCAAAATTTGGTAGAGATCGGATGATTAGGTTAGTCGTAATTTGATTTAAGCTTTGAACATTTGTGTGGCCGCCATTACGTTTCCGTCAAGATGGCGGCGATATAAAACATGACACTGAGGTGTCCTTTGCTAGTGCTACCTTTGTTCCAAATTTCGTTCAATTCGCATTCACCGTGTTCGAATTGATAGGGGGGGGGACAGACATTCAGAGTACACACACTCACACACAGACTCACACACACACACACACACACACACACAGACAGACACACTTTTTTCACCCTGTGTTGATCTCATAAGTCTACTTTCATTTTTTGCAAAAATCGAAAGTAGGCTAAAAATCTCCAAGAATGAGGTATTAACTCTTTGGGCAGTAACACAACAGAAGTTAATGGGGGGCGATGGTCCAATCTACTATGCCAGATTTTCTTCACGGTAGGCCTGCTGTAGTGTTAAGGCTGTGCGGTCAAAAATTGAATTTTATTTTTATTTTTACTGTTAATCTCTAATGTAGGTCTTTGTGAGATATTATATGCGTTTTGAAGAAAATAACGACGGCTCGTTTGCTGAGGACATGGCTTCAAAGTGGCTATTTTGAGCGTTAAAGGTACAATCTCCACGACGAAACTAATAATCGGAAGACACCGAAATTTATGTACAACAACCCCTGTAGTAGTACCTGCAATAGGAACAATTCTTATTACGAAATTCAAATTTTGTATTAACCTCTTCAGATTTGAATACCATTTTTAGTGAGAAAAAATTGTTATATTAACTTCAAAGTTTTATTAATTTGATGTGGCTCTTATTCTGAGCAGTAGAAAAGTTCGATAAAGAAATTTGGTTCAGCGATATACCCGTGGTGATTGTACCTTTCAGACTCTACAAAACGCAGGTTGAATCAGTCACACACACATACACACACGCGCGCACACACACAGCGGTAAGACAAGATCTTGGGCAAGAGCGCGCTCGGGCACCTGCCTTATCCTCTCCTTCAACACCTTTGCTATCGCAGCTTCCGCCTCCCTCCCGCCCTGACTCATCATGCCAGTCCACACGACCACAGACTAGAGCAGAGTTTACCAACCTTTTGAAGTTCACGGCACCCTTGGGAATAACATTAAACACTAGGGGCACCCTTCCTTGAATAAAAAAAAAAAATATGTTTCATATGTAAATTTATTGAAATATTTTATAATAAGTAACGTACACCATAACATAATACAGTCTACTTTACTACAGTCAGTGAGTAAAAATACATCAAAATTTTGTTCGATAAATCGTTAATATGAAACTTGTGATTGATGCTTAGAGCACAGGTACGTGATATCGGGCCTTGCAGTTGACAATGAAACACGCAAATCATCCTCAAGGTTATTCAGTCTATTTCTTGCTTTGGATTTTATTGTCACCAGAGCAGAGAAGGCTTGCTCGCATAGATAGGATTTTGGAAAGGGCGAAAGTGTGTTAATTGCTTTCTTCATTAGGTTAGGATACTACTCTCTCCGCTGAAGCCCAAAAGTAGCCACCGACGCCTCACTCTTGGTGGACTTACTTTTGAGTGTGGAATCGGCACAAAGATGAATAAATTCATCTCGTTCGCAACCAGTGAAATCTATTTCCTCGCACTATCTATGAAATCAAATGGTGAGACAACCCAGTTGACATTCATAGTGGAAATAGATGGAAAGTATGTATCTATTGCTTCTTGCAATCTTGATAAGTGATCACAAATGCGGTCTTTCAGCTTACCCAGATCGTTATCTACTGCCAGATGAAGAAAGTTTGAAAGATCTCCTTTCTGAACTGCAGACGTCCAAGAACTAAGTTTTCTTTTAAAATCTTTCATTTTATTGGTTGAGGAAATTATTGTTTCCTGTCTACCCTGCATTGAAACATTCAGTTAATTCAGTTTATGAAAAATATCTGCCAGATACGACAGTTCCAAGCACCAAGAATCAGTTAGTAACAGCTCATAAAATGTATCTTGATTTTCATCTTTAAAAAGAGTTTTCACCTGTTCTCTAAGTTCAAGAAACTGCTTCAATACACGACCCCGCGACAACTACCTTACTCTGTATGAAGTAACAAAGAGGTATGAGGTGCATCCGTTGCGAGACATAACTGTTTAAAAATCCTGCACATTAAAGGTCGAGACTTGATGTAGTTCACCATTTTCACAACTTCGTTAAACACTGCAGCAAAATCTTGAGCTCTTGCAGTAAAAACCTTTAAATTTCCCAGACATAGATTGTGCACCATCTGTACATATACCACAACAGTCTTTCCATGCCGGCCGAAGTCGTCGGATTTTTAAGAGAGTTAAAAATCCCTCAGTATGCCTTCCTTCGGAGGGGAAGTAGATCCGGCGGTCCCATGTCATAGATTTATGGCATGTTAAAGAACCTTCCACTAATTACACCTGTGTGAAGCTAAATTATATATAGGTTAAACATTTGACTAGCGTTCTTAGGTTCCTACGTTCGTCGTCAAGAGCCGACTGCGGTGGCGTCTGGTAGCTAAGTTCTGAACTAGTAGTCATTGACGGTGGCGTTTGGCAGCAAAAGTCGGAACTATTTGAAAAATTCAAAAGACTGCAGTCCTTACTTGAATTAAAAACAGATAACACGCACTAATACAGTCATCACAATTAACACCGGTTATCAGACAGATTCTACACACACCAAAGTACACGGGGCTACATGACTGCGTTGTCGCAGCCCCTAAACTTAAGAACTAACCAACCAGTCTTTCCATGAAAGATCTTGGTCATTGAGAAAGGAATTAATAAAAACAAAAATATCATGTCCTGAGGTTGTAGTCTCCAGCGGTCTACAGAACTGAAACGCCTCATTAATATCTTTATCATAAATATATCTGGTAAAACCAAGGAGTTGCAGTTTGTCACCACTATCGATACTCTCATCTACTTGCAAAGCAAATGCTCTATCAGTTTTTATTTTCCCCACGACTTGTTCGTTGATATTGCAAACATTTCAGATATCCTGCGACTGATTGTGTTGTTGGAAAGAGGAAATTTCGAAATTTGATTACTGCTCCTTCACCAAGTATTGTTGAAACTATAATTTTCCATGCAGGACCTATGATTTCCTCTCCAAGAGTATGAGGTGTGTGTGTGATTTTTTTTCCTATCAGTTCTGCTACTTTAAACGAGGCTTCAAGAGCAGTATCACTTATGGTCATTCTCTTTACCATTCGCACAGCTGTTTTTTTTCTCCCCTTCTAGTACACGTGAAAAATACATCACACTTTTCCCAGACCCACTAGGATGCTTAATTGTGAGATGCCACTTCAGTTTGCTAGGTACCATGGCCTCGTGTTTCGCCACAAACTAAACACACAGGGATAGGGTTTTCCTCGTTCTTATTCCACGTAAATCCATACACTACGTAACTGTCCTGGTATGTTCTTTTCTTTCGTTTGTCTTCTTTATGTTGAATTCGACGGTTCGGGAGTAGGAGCCGACTGCTCACTTTCACTCTCCAGGCGTTTACGTTTAACAATGAACTTGTCCATAGCTAAACACTGCTACTGTAATCAACGCCAAGAAAACATGTTAAAGTGGCGTAGGAACGGGTACACTTTTATATATTTACTAGCTGAAGTACCCGTGCTTCGCTACGCGTCATAAATAAATTAAAATGTGAAAGTGACAGTTAAAACAGGGGATAGGCGAGGTGCTGCGCAGAGGGAGATTAAGGATGGAACATTTTGTCCAACTACACCGTTCGGCGTTGACCGTGTTTTATAGCACAAATTTAGGTTTTACTCGCTAACCGTTGGAGATACCTTTCGGATAGAAAATGTAATTTTAAACCTCGTATATGCCATCAAAAGTTTGCTATTTCTTAGCGTTCACTTTTTATTTGAAATGGAAATATGAAAGTTTGAAACCAAAGGGTGTAGTGACGTCACTAAAATGGTCGCCATAGTGCAAAGTATTGAAATCAAAAGTAGCCTATATGTTAACCAGTTAAATCAGCTACTTTCATGTAAAATTCATGTAAGTCGGACCAGTGGTTCTTGCGTGATTGAGTAATACACAGACACACACCATCTCATTTTTAGCCTCGCTTCGCTCGCGTCATAATCGTGTCATATTGTTATTCAATGACATGCAGGTTTAATTCCGTTAACACCCCTTTAGAACCTGAATATCCAAAAATCCCTCCTTAGTAGACATTTTCGACACACAACAAACATATCCCCTTCTTCTAACTTCAATAGTTTTGATTGGTCGATGAGAGTGAACATCCAAAAATCCTTCCTTAGTGGACGTTTTTATTCCAGAATTTCACCCCTCCCCATATGCCCCTTAAATTGGATTTATGAAAAAAAAACGGTCGAACATCTACTTATTTTAATTATTTATTCATTTATTAATTTTTAAGGTGATTGGAACTCGGAGAAAATCAAACTCCTCGTCTATGTCGTTTAAGAGATACACGCTCCGTTCGGAATCTTTCAACCCCCACTTTTCATCCTTTTCACCTCATAATATACACCACATCGAAAAACCATTAGACATGTGTCAGCTTATTTTAAATGATTAGTATATATGCCAAGTACCACATCCCCAAATGAAACCACTCATGAGATATCGTTATTCAATGAAATGCACGTTTACCCCCCTTAACACCTCATTAGAACCTGAATATCCAAAACTCTTTCCTTAGTGGACGTTTTCGACATACCACGAACTTATCCCCAAAGTTTCATGTTTCTAACTTCAATAATTTTTGCTGGGCGATGATGAGTGAGTGAGTCAGTCAGGACATTTTCTTTCATTAATATTTGAGAATTTCACCCCTCCCCAAGAACCCCTTAAATTGGATTTATGAAAAAGAAAACGGTCGAACACCTATTTACTTATTTAAAGCTGTTTTCCCCCTGAGTTTGATAAGTGAGTAAGTAAGTCAATCAGTTAGGACACCTTTTTTCCTGTTCCCCCCCCCCCCCCCGAATTTCACTCCTCCCCATGGGCCCCTTAAATTGGATTTATGAAGAAATGGTCGAACACCTATTTACTTATTTTTAAGCTGCTTTTTCCGCTGAATTTCAAACTTATCCCCTATGTTGAATAAGAGATACAGTACACTCTCCGTTAAGAATCCTTCAACCCCCAATTTTCTCCCCTTTCACCTCATAATATACACCATATCGATAAACCCTTAGACATATGTCTGCTTATTTTAAATGATTAGTTTGTATGCCGAATATCACATCCCCATATGAAACAACTCGTGAGATATTGTTATTCAATGAAATGCAAGTTTAACCCCCTTAACACCCCTTCAGAACATGAATATCCAAAAATCCATCCTTTGTGGACTTTTTCGACAAACAACGAACATATCCCCAAAATTTCAAGTTTCTAACTGCAATAGGTTTGCTGGGGGATGATGAGTGAATATCCAAAATTCCTTCCTTAGTGGACTTCTTTCCCCAGAATTTCATCCCTCTCCATGAGCCCCTTAAATTGGATTATGAAAAAACGATCGAACACCTATCTACTACTTTTTCAATCTGATTTTTCTCCCTGAGATTCTTACTTTTTGCCTCTGTCTTTTAAGAGATACTTGCTCCGTTAAGAATCCTTCAACACTCACTTTTCACACATACACCTCATAATATACACCACATCGAAAAACCCTCAGACATGTGTCTTCTTATTCTTAATGATGAGTTTATATGCCTAGAATCCCATCCCAAAGGAAATCATTCGGGAGATATTGTTATTCAATTAAATGCAAGTCTACCCCCTTAACACCCCTTTAGAACCTGAATATCCAAAATTCCTTCCTTAGTGGACGTTTTCAACATACAACGAACATAGCCCCTTAATGTCATGTTTCTAACTTCAATAATTTTGGCTGGGGGATGATGATTGAGTAAGTCAGGACATTTTCTTTCAATTATTTTTCAGAATTTCACCCCTCTCATGAACCCCTTAAATTGGATTTATGAAAAAAAAACGGTCGAACACCTATTTACTTATTTTTGAGCTGTTCTTCCCCCCTGAGTTTGATGAGTGAGTGAGTTAGGACACTTTCTTTCCTGTTTTCCCCCCAGAATTTCACCTCTCTCCAAGGGCCCCTTAAATTGGATTTATGAAAAAACGGTCGAACACCTATTTACTTATATTTTAAGCTGTTTTTTCCCGCCGAATTTCAAACTTCTCGCCTATGTCGTTTAAGAGATACTCGCTCCGTTAAGAATCCCTCAACCCCCAATTTTCACCCCTTTCACCTCGTAATATACACCTCATCGATAAACCCTTAGACATATGTCTGATTCTTTTAATGATTAGCTTATATACCGAATATCACATCCCCAAAGAAACAACTCGTGAGATATCGTTATTCAATGAAATGCACGTTTACCCCCTTAACACCTCTTTAAAACCCGAATAACAAAAATCATTCATTAGTTGACGTTTTCGATATACAGCGAACATATTCCCAAAATTTCATGTTTCTAACTTTAATAGTTTTCGCTGGGCGTGACGAGTGAGTGAGTCAGACAGGACATTTTCTTTCAATTATTTTTACCAGAATATCTCCCCTCCCCATGGGCCACTTTAATTGGATTGATGAAAAAACGCTTGAACACCTATTAACTTATTTTTAAGCTGTCTTTTTCCCCTGAGTTTGATGATTGAGTGAGTTAGTCAGTCAGTTAGGACACTTTCTCTCCTTTTTCCCCCCAGAATTTCACCCCACCCCATTGGCTCCTTAAATTAATTTATGAAAAAACGGTGGAACACCGACTTACTTATTTTTAAGCTGATTTTTTTCGCCGAGTTTCAAATTCCTCCCCTATGGCGTTTAGGAGATAGGCCTACACGCTTCGTTAGGAATCCTTCAACCCCCAATTTTCACCCCTTTCACCTCATAATAATACACCTCATCGAAAAACCCTTAGACACATGTCTGCTTATTTTTAATGATTAGTTTATATGCCGAGTATCACATCCACAAATGAAACCACTCGTGAGATATTGTTATTCAATAAAATGCAGGTTTAACCCCCTTAAGACCCCTTTAGAGCCTGAATATTCAAAAATCCTCCCTTAGTGTATGGTTTTGACATACAACGAACATATCCCGAAAATGACATGTTTCCAACTTCAATATTTTTGGCTGGGCGATGATGAGTGGGTGAGTGAGTCAGGACATTTTCTTTCAATTTTTTTCTTCAGAATTTCACCCCTCCCGATGAACCCCTTAATTTGGTTTATCAAAAAAACTGTCGAACACATATAAGTTATACTTATTTTTAAGCAGTTTTTCCCCCTGAGTTTGAAGAGCGAGTGAGTCAATCGGTTAGGACACTTTCTTTCCTGTTTTTTTTTACACAGAATTTCACCCCTCGCCATAGGCCCCTTAAATTGGATTTATGAAAAAAAAAACGGTCAAACCCCTATTTACTTACTTTTTATGCTGATTTTTTCCCGCTGAGTTTCAAACTCCTCGCCTATGTCGTTTATGAGATACAGGCTCCGTTAGGAATCTTTCAACCCCCACTTTTCACCCCTTTCACCTCATAATATACACCACATCGAAAAACCCTCAGACACATGTCTTCTTATTTTTAATGATGAGTTTATATGCCGAGTATCACATCCCCCAGTGAAACCAATCGGGAGATATTGCTATTCGATGAAATGCAGGTCTACCCCCTTAACACCCCTTTAGAACCTGAATATCCAAAAATCCTTTCTTAGTGGGCGTTTGCGGCATTTGAGTAAGCTGCATACCAAATTTCATTCCAATCCGTTGGGTGGGTTCTGAGATTTCGTGATGAATGTGTGAGTGAGTGAGTGAGTGAGTGAGTGAGTGGTATTTGACAAATATCTAGTAGATAGTGTCAAGTCTTTGTTATGCTATACTCGGTTGACAGTGCTGTGTGAGCAGTTGAGTAACTAACGGGATTTCAAGTAAAGATCCTCATTTTCTATACCGGTAGTGCAGAGCGCAATTGGCATCCAGACGGCCGTGTCTCGACTTGAGCTATGTTGCCATGGAAACTATCTGCCTTGCCATTCCTTCATGAGTATATTTTATGATTTGATTAGCCTGTTTTTGAGTGAAAAAGGGCCGAAATCAGAAGAATGAGAAAGACTATCGAAAATTCATGTAGCCAGCGGTTCCTTCTGGGTCCTAAACTATATGTATGCAAAATATGGTTGAGATTGGTGGAACGGTGTAGATTTGTATACGGAACCAACATATATACATACATACATACATACATACATACATACAGACTTTCACTTTTATATATTAGATATATATGTAAGTGACTGATGTGAAACAGCTTTTGTCGAAGCATTTCGGCCCTGAGTGGCACAACAGAGAGGATCTAGGCTTCTACCGAGACTTGCTACTATGTGGCGAAGACATAGCTCGACAAAATGTATCTGAAGTAGAAGGAGGAGAAGAGGAAGAAGAAGAAGAAGAAGACCCCATGGAATGACGTTGCTGTGCAGTCCAATGGACTCTATTTCGCCTAGTTTGAAAAGCTGTGAGCATATTGTGAATGGAAATTTAAGGTTGAAAGGTTACTTTTATTGTATACTGGGTAGTTTCTTAGAGAACTTTAAAATATAGCAATAATTTCACTTTCACATACAAACCATAATTACTGACTTAATGAAACTAATCCAAAACTACTTAAGTCCTAGATCCTGTATCAAAACTGCTTAAGTGCAATATATTTTCTATTATTACGTAAAAACTGCTTTTACTGTATTTTTAAAACATACATAAAATGAAAACTAATCGTATTTTGTAACTATTATACAAACTGTTTCTATTTAAACGCGCACGGATAACTCAAGACAGTTTTTTGCCCTTTCTCACAAATTTCATGAAATTGACTTAGGTAGTTCTGGAATTGGACGACTCACATACATATCTTTATAACCTCTGTTATTTATTTTATTTGTTATTTAATTTCCAATGAATTATTATTAAGTCCCTTTTTTTTGTTAAATTTTATTCTTTGTTTTCTTACTGTCAATACTTTATATTGTTATACAGTCAGTATAAAATGGTGTACTTCGTACCTGTATCAGATTATTACTAAAAAAAGATGTTTCAATATAGAACAATATGATATGTAAATGATTTTTCAAAATCTGAAATAATAAAATTTATTTTCATGGGAATATTTGCTCATAATAAAATATGTGTGTGTTTCGTTTACAGAATGTTAAAAATTATTTATGAGTTACTTTATAAAATTCTGTAAGTTATATTCGCAGAATAAATCATGTTTAAGATCAATAGAACTTTATAGGCCAGGCGACAGGTCGAAAAACAAAAGCCTCAATAAGGAAATAATTAGTGGAAAGCTGGAAATTGCTTTAATCGCTTTATTTTGACCCAGATATTACTCTCCCAAGTTTTCCCCCTCAAGCGAAGTCGGCGTTGGCCCTTCTGGCCCTAAGAAGGTACCATTTTTCCTTTTTTTTTTTTTTTTTGCTAATATCTCCCAAACCATCAACTTTATCAACAAAATGCCTATTATGAAAATAATCTAGAGTACATTTTCTACAAAAATGCTCTCTACCTTTTGTCTCTAATGTGAACTGTTACGATGCTACGACCATTCAAATTGGAGCCCTTTTAGATTCTTGCGGAAAAGCTATGGAAATGATATGCCATATCAAAGTTTCTACATATTATAAAATATTTGTCAGCATTCCAGGTGCACAAGCTGTTAACTTGTTACAAGTATAACAGATTTTCAATGTAAACAGCTGTGGCCTCAATTTCTCCGTCATCGCTTTCATCGTCTGTATCGGTACTTTTGTCCGACGTCACAGGGCGCTCAAGATTAACATCGATGTCTCCGTCACAATCATCCATATCATCTTCCTCGGCAGCATTTGTACATGACCGTCCCATACAATTCATGCAGATTCTGGAGCATCGGAGGCCCGTTTTCCTGCAACCACAAGCTGCGTTACATCCTTCCGAACATTTGCTGGACACTGTGTTTAGAAGCGTTTGTGGCACCGGATCCCTCGTAGGTATGGGAGCCAAACCACATTGAGAATTTTTCCAGCCCCAATCCAGTGGATTTGTATCATTTCCATACCATGTTTGGATTTGATGATATGTTCTTAAAGAGGGATCACGTGCCGCTGATTCGGTGGGAGGTAAGCTTGCGAGATTAAATCGATGTTTGCTTAGAGATTTTTCAAACAGTTGGAACCGCAGCTCATTCAGGGTATTTCCCGTGGTTTTGTTGTCATAAAGCCCAGCCAAAACCAACTGGCCCGCTTTGTCAATTTCATCGGGGTTTGCGTTCACGTCTCGGAAAACCCTAACAGCTGTCTGCAGTTCCTCATTACTCTTCAGCAGTGTTACGAATTTCATTTTGCACTGCCTGTGAAACGAAGACGTTATATCGCACCCACTAAACGCATGCAAAAAGAGGAAGTTTTCTTGCACACATGTTGGGAGATTGAAACTTGTTGTGCAAAATAGTTGTTGTTTGGTTGAACATTGGCCGGGTTTCATAAAATACATTTTCGTGGAGGGTGGCACACAAGCCGCCAAGATGACCAGGATATCTATATCTTCAGCCACTATAATGACTGAATTGTCGGGCCGAGATAACTCGAGTGGGGTGGTAACGATCAGCACATCGGCATGTGGAGCTTGTCTGGTTTCGATTCCTTCGCTTTCGAATTTGACGCGCAACAAGTCGATCAATCTTGGTTTGTTTGTGACATTAGACAAAAAGTTTGCTTGTGGCATAGGTGCCGTCATGGACTCATAAAAAAAAAAAACATTAGCAGCTTCATGCTTGTGCGATCGTCGAAGACGTTCAACGGACTTGGTACTGCGAGCTGCTGGGTCGTCAGCATACCCAACGAAAATAATGACACTGTTTTTAAAGTATCTTTTAACGTAACTCGCATATTTGGCACTAATGTCGACAAAAGTATCGGTTTGGTGCCAAATTACACGGTGCAGAAGATATCCTCCGTCGAGAACATGATGTAGGTCCTCAAATATGGGCTCATCGATAACAGGATCGAATAATTTATAGAACACAGACTTTTGCGTCTACGCATTCCCGCTTTATCAAAGATCGCAACCGGATACGGAGCTAGTTCAAACTGGAAATTGTTTCAATTCTGCATCGGATTTCTTTGCAAGGCAAATGCATTGGAAAAGCACAAGAGGATCACCAGGAATATCCGTGTTGCGGATTTTTAGCCTATTTTCAATTTTGAAAAAATAGGCTTATGAAATCACCTTTTGTCCGTGTGTGTGTGCGTGTGTGTGTGTCTAAACGACTGGAGCGATTTCAATGAAACTCGGTAAGTTCATGGCGCTATTCCCGGCGACCTCGACCATGCCCTTCAAATTTTGTTACGTCTCACCAATCCAACATGACGGCTGTGCGAAATATTTCACTAGCATTCGATATATCCGAAACTATTACCGATATCGCCCTGAAATTGTGTACGGTGATAAAGGGCACTACTAGAAGTTCACCTATGAGACTTTCAAAAACCTGGTGACTACAAAACCAACATGGCGGCCAAGCGAAGTTGAGACTTTTAAATAGACTTTTCTCGCGATTTAACTACCCAAACGTAATGAAACTGGGTACAGCAATTGTTTATACACATTGTAAAGCACTGGAGTCTAATTTAGTTCAATTGTTTACATAACCTCAAAATGGCCGCTGTGCGAAATATTTCACTGACATTCTATATCTCCGAAACTATTACAGATATCACCCTGCAATCTTGTACGGTGATAAAGGGTACTGATACAAGTTTACCTATGTATATTTCATAAACCTGTAAAGTACAAAACGAACATGGTGAACAAGCGAATTTGAAATATTTTAATAGACTTTTCTCGTTATTTAACTCTCTGAGCGCAGTGAAATGTGGTACAGTAAATGATTTTGCAGATTGTAATGCACTGCCATCTAATTTAATTCAATTGTTTACATAACCTCAAGATGGCGGCTGTGCGAAATTTTAAAATTATGTTTTTATTTCTTGTGTCGTTATCATGCGATTGAAGTGAAAGTTTGAATAATGAACCTAGGCAATAATTGTCCTTGAATGGTACATAACTCTATGGCCTATACATATAACAATCCTAAACGGCGAGCTTCCGAAATATTTAGACGGTTCTCAATATCTATGAATCTTTTACAGCAAACAAACAGATTTGTTTTATGTTCATAGAGACTATGAACATATGTTCACCTATAGGACTTTGAGTAACCTGGTGAGCACAAATCCAACATGGCGGCGACGCGAAGTATAAATATTTAAATGGACGTTTCTCGCGAATTAACTATCCGAGTGCCGTGAAACGTTTCACGTTAAATGCTTATTCAAATGTAGATCCACTGGCATCTAATTTATTTCAATTGTTTGCATAATCACAAGATGGCTGCTGTGCGTAATTTTAAAATCTCGTTTTTACTTCTTGAGTTCTAATCATGCGATTGAAGTTTGAATACCACACGACCACAATAATCTTAATGTAATAGTACAAAAATAAAAATCCAACCTGGCGACCATCTGAAATATTTAGACGGTTCTCAATATCTATGAATCTGTTACAGCAATTAAACTGAAATTTTGTATGTTGATAGAGGCAATTAACATGAGCAGGATATATGAAAATAGGCTGTATAGTTCTTCACGGAACTACTTGTTATTTTCGAATTTACCGTGCGGAGAGGCATCACGCCATTTTTTCTAAGGAACTTCACATCGTGAAAATTGTTGCCGGTTATGCCTTTTTGTGCTGCTATTCCAATTTCATAGGTCATATGACAAGTGATTTGTCCATCCCCGACAACTCCTGTGCTTAACGAAACAACGTGTTGTCCACGAGGAAAGGGCTCTTGAGTTGATAACCATCCAACAAATTTTCTCAAGTCCGCATCATCCCGCGAGATCCGCGCACACCGTGCATCCACATGCTGTTCTGTAGTCGAAAACTCAATATTTTCCCACAGCTGTTTACATTGAAAATCTGTTATACTTGTAACAAGTTAACAGCTTGTGCATCTGGAATGCTGACAAATATCAAAACATGTAGAAACGTTGATATGGCATATCATTTCCATAGCTTTTCCGCATGAATCAAAAAGGGCTCATCTTTGAATGGTTGTAGTATCGTAACGGTTCACATTAGAGACAAACGGTAGGGAACATTTTTGTAGGAAATTTACTCTAGATTATTTGTTATAACAGGTATTTTGTTGATAAAGTTGAAGATAATTATTGCCCCAGGCAAAAGCCATTGGTCTGCATTAAAAAAACTATTACAAATGACTTTTATTGATCTAGAAAAGGCCTATGATAGCATCCCTAGAACAAAAGTTTGGGAAAGCTTAACAAATAGGGGGATAGACAAGGAACTGAGAGACATGATAAAAGGAATGTGCATGGAGTGCTACAGTATTGTGAAGACTAGAGTCGGGACATCGGAATGATTTAAAATTGACACTGGACTAAAGCAAGGAAGTGTGGTGATGGATGACATCATGAAGGCAGCAATGAAAGAATATAGTAGGGCAAAGATGAAGGTAATGTTGTTTGCAGACGACGTTGTGATCTGGGGCGAGGATGAGATGGAGGTACAAGAACAGTTAGACGTAATAAATGAAAAGATTGAGCAATGGGGATTGAAGATAAATGTGGAGAAGAGTAAAACAGTGGTGATGAGTAGAGAAAAGAAAGAAGGAAAAGGAGTATTCAAAGTAGGAGATACCAGGAATTGGAAGTAGTGAACTGACTGAAAATGGAAGACTAGATTTGGAAATTAGCAGAAGAGTACAACTCGGGAGTGCTTTCTACCAACAGGTACGGGGACTAGTATGGAACAAGGATAGGCTAAAGAAGTTATGTACAAAGCATATATGTTCCTATAATGACATATGCAGCAGAAACTTGGACAATGACTAAGAGGGATGAGAGCAGAGTACAAGCAGCTGAGAGGAGATTCCTGAGAAGTATGGTCCAGAAAACGAGGAGGGACAGAGTGAGAAATGAAGATATACGGAAAGAACTGGGAGTACAGAAAGTAAATGACAAACTGGAGCAAAACATATTGAGATGGTTTGGACATGTCAAACGGATGAATGAAGTAAGGCTACCAAGACGAGCACTGGAACGACGGATGACAGGGAAGAGAGGACGGGGAAGACCAAGAATGCGTTGGATGGACTCGGTGGAGAATAGTATTAGAAAACTGAACCTGGATTGGAACACTGTGTCGGAAGAGGAATGGTGGAACGACAGAACAAAGTGGAGAGGAACCATATTTGCCCCCACCCAGTGTCAACTGGAAAAGGGGAAATGAAGATGATGATGATGATGACTATTACAAAACGCAAATACAGATTCCGGCGTTTAGCTATACACTTGACTTTGAGAGCTCAGCGGTAGGAGAGAAAAGGTATTATAGCTTAATTTCAGACGCTATTTGATGCCGAGCAATTTTTCCCTTTAAAATAAGGTGTAATAATGCGTATTTTGCACCACATAACACATGACCCAGGTATGCAATTTTCCTCCATTTGATGGTAATCATCAGCTCCCACTTATAATTTGCTCTCCGCAGTACCAGCTCATTAGAGATGTGATTAGAGTAGATTAGGGGGGAGGGCAAATGACCTCGTAGTTCCACCCCTTAAAACAACAATAACTAACACTGCTGCACAATAAAAAATACTGTCAAATATCACTAATATACTGTCAAATTTCACTAATATTGCTTAAATGAAGGTTTTCATTTGTAGCTTGATCAACGACGGCAGA
The DNA here is from genome assembly GCA_946902985.2 of Meconema thalassinum. Lineage (NCBI taxonomy): Eukaryota > Metazoa > Arthropoda > Insecta > Orthoptera > Tettigoniidae > Meconema > Meconema thalassinum. The sequence goes on along the minus strand of OX336394.1, from coordinate 440,091,018 downwards.
TGTTTGTGGCCGACAAATTGACGTCATATTACGTTGCCAACATGTCCGATACAAAATGCACCACATGACACCTTTGTAATTATGTGAAAAAAGAACTCCAATACCATCACGTCATCAAGGTAACTAAGAATTCCCCTAAACGCCAGTGCATCGCAAGGTATAGATGAACCTTATTGGTCTAGGCGAAAACCATTGGTCTGCCGGATGCGATGTAGTATCGAATGCGTGTGGTTGGAAATACTGTACATCGTGCTAAAAATGGCAGAGTCAGCTGGAATTTCATCTATGTAAGTCGTGATCCTATTTGGGATGGCTGGGTGAGTTACAGACAGCGGAGAAGTAAACATATATTACTATATTGTCTCAAGATACCATTACTGCAGGTATTTTGACTAATTTCAGTAGTTTAAGATTTTTTTACTTCGGTTCAGTTTAACACCACTCTTGGAAAGCTTTACGCCTTGCTGCATGTAGTTAGTTCTCAACTGATAACACAATGAAATAAAGAAAATTAACGTACCTTTATGTTAGACATAAACTCCCAAAGCACCATGTTGTGATTTTTCTTTCTCATCTGATCCATTTAGATGACCGAGCTGTGTCATACCAGGTTATTTAAACTGTGTTCAACTACGTGTATCCAGTGCTAAGGTTTTAGTTTCCAGCAGAAGCATGCAATGTAATCTTTTACATGAAAGTCCTCCCTTCGCAATGACAACTTGCCAAGCAGACTGACCACAAACTTTAGTTCATTTGGGGTCTGATATTATTTCTTATTTCTCCCCTACACTGTTAATCGACTGCATGCATTACATGTAACATTAACTTCCCTCATTAGTTCAATATGAAAGCATAGTACTCTTTATGTTCCAGCCTGCCTACTAAGGCTATTTGCTAAGGTCTTAAATTATAGCCTATTATTTATATACTTAAGGATCAGGACTGAATGCTTTGACACTACCAGTTCTGACGATGCGGATAATAACTCCTCTCATTCTCTTAGGTAAATGAGTTAATTTCAGTTTGTGAAAGTCCATTATGATGATCATGTTGTCATGTCTCTTTAACACAATTAAGTTAATTATAATTTACCAAAGACATAGGCCAAGGCCGTGAAGTAATGTGAACATTTGCAGCCTTAATTTAAATAATTAAAAGCACAATTGCCGCACCTTAGGTAGGTATTCGTCTTCAAACTTCTGACAGCAATTATTTCCATAACCTAGGAACAAGCTTGGAGGACTACTGACTACAAGCTTCAGCAAATATGATTCGAATTCTGCAATTAAAATGAAAGCTAATTATTTCCAAAGTAGTAAAATAGCACTTAAGTTTCATCCCCATCAAATAATCGTTATAGATCGCTTACGGCATCTGAAAACAAAAATAAAAGTGTAAGTTAATAACATTACACGGGACAACATTATTCATATTAAGTATACTATTTACCATAATCGTCAAAGAAAGATATTTGCACATCTTGAAGAATCAAAAATATATTGTTTTGTAGTTACCTTAGTCCATATTCAATGAATAAATTAATATTCAAGCCATTAAGTAATAACATACATTTCAGCTGTTCGCTTCCATCTTTGATTTTTCATTACAAATAAGCTAACCATGGACTAAACGACGGCTAACAAGCGCGCGGAACATGCCTTTACGGTGGATGGTTCAGCGGTAAGACCTACGTCACATCATGCATGCGATTTGGCGTTACAGAATACCAATTCGACTGCTAACCAGTCTTTAGGGGTCCTAAAGACTTGTTGTAGCTTAACCATTTCTTACAGAATAGGGGTGATGGGCTGATTCGAACCAAAACAGTATACTCCATTTTTGATGACTTAATCTGTATTATGTTGGATCCAATACGAAATTGAATAACAAGTGAGTAGCGGTGTTATTAGAAATGGCGACTGCTACGTTCGCTCTAAACGTGGGACAACATAATTGATATGTAGGGTAGGTTTTAATTGCTAAGATGTAAACCTTGCTCATCGTTTCAGTCGGTATAAATATACTGTAATCAGAATTTATGGATTTACTTTTATTTGTTTGTTTTTCGCGTAAAAATCCGAATATAGGTACGATAGTCTTGTTCATATTGGACAATATGTAATTTATTCCTGCCAAATGTACCAAATAATTGTTTTCATCTTGCTGAAGACTTGTCTCAAGTCTTTGTAAATGTGCAGGATCAGCTTTAGTTTAGTTTACGGTAGGCTACTTAAGTAGTTTGATATACGGTAGGGCCTACCCATGTCCAAAATGTTCCTATCTACGCTAATACTTGAATGCATGCAGCTGTCTCAATCAAATACTACAAGTACAGTATTAAAGATACAAAGTGACTGGTGATCGAAGCACCCAGTTTTGGACCTTGGTCCTATTTTGACATACACTCTGCATGGCTGTGACTTCTGGTGTCCTATGCGCCAGGGAATAAGGCAAGGATTGGTGCAATCCTAGGTATGGGCGAAAAAGTCGAAATGAAGTCGACAAGGAATGTTTGTTGGCTCTAGAAATATATGTTAATATTGTTTGTGTACTTGCTAGAAGATATTAATACAGATACCCTCCAGCAAAATAATAGTAGGCTTTATTGACTATTTTGTTATCTTCCCTGTGGTCCTCTATTATGCTTAGCTTAAAGCCTGCAAGGTGTAGGCCTACTACATTGTTGTATGTAAAAGCCTAGGAGTACAGTAGGGCTTCATTCAGTAGTGTACGTTAGCCTGTAGCTCCTTTTGAGTTCTGCTTCATTGTAGGTTTCAGTCTTACTGTGTTAGTAATCATCATTTTATGTATGCAGCATGTCAAATTGTACCTCCCTATTTGATGGTGGAGCCTGCTAACATGCATTTTATAGCTGAGAAAACAAGGGTTGTTCTGGCATCGTAGGGACATTTTTCTTACACTGAGGGTTAAAGTTCTCTTAGCTTGACCACCCAAAATATGTAAGAAAGTTAGTGTATTCCTGTGCATGACAATGGAGTTCAATACCTAGTATTTGTTCTAGGTGCTAAATAGCACCCAAATTTGTAATGGGTTCTTTACAGTCTAGCTGGAATCTGTTCTCAATGAGTGAATGACAGTTTGTAGTTTCAGGAAGAAAGACTACCATGTTTTCAGCTCCCCTATACCTTGTAGACACACAACTCCCTAGTATTACCCATTATGCCTAGATACATGCATGGACACAATTCTTGTTTGACCACCTCGTGTAGTGGCTAGCATTCTCGGTTCTTTCCCCAGAGGTCTGGATTCGTTTCCTGGCCCTGCCCATAAAAGTAATTCTGATCTGAGGGCTGAAACGGGGTATGCTAAGCCTCATGAGGCAATCCTGAGGCGAGGTGGATTCGATTCCCACGTAGGCCGTCTTGGAAGTGGTTTACCACGTCTAATGCAGGCAAATGCCGAGATGGTTCCTTATTTAAGGCCACGGCTGCCTCCCTCCAAATCCTCACCTTAAGTACAAAGACACACTAATACAGTCACCACATTACAACAGATTATCGTAAAAAAATACACACACCTAAGTACATGGGTCTCAATGATCACCATGTCCAAGACCGTCAAATGATAAAAGCAACAACAAAATAACTCGTTTGCATATTAAGGCTTTCACGGCCCGGATTATTATATAAATAATTCATGGTTTTGGGCTAATGCCGTGTGTAGTTTCACGGCATTAGCCCAAAAGCATGAATTATTTATATAAAACAACTCGTGTTAAAAGTGGTCGTGCTACAGTGTTGCAAACTTCTGAACTATAAGAAAACCCCGGCCAAACTTTTCTGTTCATAAATCTGTTTCAGCTTTATCACATTCGTCATTTGAGACCTTCTCTAGCTTCATGAAGATAAGGGGTAATAAATGAAACAAATATCAGGCGCCCAGCCTGCACTAGGACTGGGCAGAAGAGCAACTCACGTGTGCTGCTCCTGTTCACAGTCCTACTGCAAACAAACATTCTCCCACTCTGCCTCTGCTATATTGAAAGGAGGATTACCGACCATTTGCATATATGTGTTGATTTTCATTAATACTACTACATGCATTGCATGTATCTGTGTAGGCCTACATTGAAATTTAATTTTTGCTTCCACTTGTGCTTTGGACATTTGCAGTTTATCTTCCACCCGGGGCTGGTCCAGTTTTCCAAAGAGGGTTTCCGAAGCTGGAGTTTGCGGTCGGGTGGCTTAAAACAGTGTGCCATCAACCATCCAAGTAGCCTACTGACCACGTTCAAGATCTCATGTGTTTCTGTGTTCTCAACGAGCTTAACCATTGGTATTCACTTCTCTGAAGGTTGTTTTCAGCTGCACAATTAAATGTAAAAGACAAAATGTAAACATGCAGAAAGCGGTATTCAAATAAATGAAATCTGTCTTTCACAAAGTAATTATCATTTCTCGAAACCTACTCCTCATCCTGAATCCACATTACTGTATAGAATATTGAGGTTATATTGATCTCATGCGGTAGAGGAGGGTGGGGGTAGAATTTATGGGAGAACGAAATATATGAACATAGCATTTCATTGTAGCTACATTAGTGGGAAATAAAGTAACTGGCCGAAAACGCCCTTGTGCAGCATGGTTGGGGGGGGGGGGGGGGGGGGGGAGGAGTGTTACCTATTTTTGAGGTTATGATGGCACATTGAAGCAAACTCTAATTACTCTCGATTATATAATTTTTAACAGCTTTTAGTCATTATTAAGAACATTTATATTGTATTAAAAGCACCAGTAGGCTTTCAAATAGGCAAATAAATGAAAAAAAAAAAAAGATTTCGTAGATTTGGAAATCATACCAACGTGTCACACCAAAACTCATCATTAATATTTCATTTTTGGAACAATATCGCCTCCTGAGGTGCAATAATTCGTGCTTTTGATTCAATGTTAGACACTGCCAATCAGTTTCGACCGTAGTAATGTGCGTTCGTAATGATCGCAGTCAACCGTAGTTACTTGATATGCGAGATTGGTAGCCATTGTAGTCCAAACTATGCCACATGGACCTGAAACTTGAGCCAATATAAGTGTCTAGAAAATTAGCATTGAGTGTCGTCTCTCTTATTATAACCCCCTTGCTTATAACGTATGCCAAAGATTTGACATACATGGTACAACGCCGTGACGTTAACAGTTGAATTTCCTTTAGTTTTAGCCAGTTTATTTTGCAACAGTTGACATTCTTTTTACGATTCATGAAAACCTTTTCTAGTGTTGCTGAACTGAAGCCTCATTGTTGTCGACGCTTGCAATATAACGTGCTTTGTAATTCGTTTTTTTTGTGTCCAATAATTGGTAGACATGACAAAACTTGTGTTACGATGACATATTTTACAGCGGAGGTAATACTTAAGTGCTCAGTGCAGATTTTTAGTGTCCGTCAATTCACAATATTTAATTGTCGAAGATACAGAGGTGTGGCTATTTAACTAGGAACAGCCTTATGACGACAATATACAAGTTACCCTCATGTTAGTTGGAGTCGATAATGGTTCTCGTTTGAACTGCGTGGTTTGTAACACAAGCAGACCTTGGTAATTTGTGGATTCCGAATGACTATATGCTACTAGTGGCGACTTGCAATAACTGTACGGTGAACTAAGATCAATTTCACGTGCCTAATTAAGCGTATTGATAGATTTTTACCGTCGGTACTTTATTGTATGACAAAATAATATTTCATCTACTCACTGCAAATCAAGTTTGTGTACGTACATAGGAATAAGGAGACCAAATGTAGGATTTGTTATTTCACTGCTCTTAAAAGCAGCCACAATTATTTATTCATTTTATCAATTCAATCGCAATGATAACAACTTATTCGAGCAGCGTCATGGGCGTATTTGTTTTACTGTTGTTGCTATATAACCGCTCCTTATCACTGTGCACTTCCTATGTGATTTATTGTATATGAGAATGATTTGGCGTAGCCTACTGGTATAAGTAAGGTCTTTAATTAATTCTTCAGTGGTTTTATTGTGTTCTAGTTTCCTGAACACAATGGAGGAACAACCATTTATTAAAAGAGAGCCAGACTGGTTGGATCATACAACTGAATTCATTAACATTGTGAGTTGCATTTTGATGCGTATATGGTGTAACATTGCATTCTTAGTGATGAGCATGACGAGTGAGGTTTATTGACTTAACACACTACTTAATGGTAAATGGCACGCTAACCTTTAGTAAAGTAACTTAGTACTCATATTGTGTCTGCATATTTTTGATTGGCTCATGCTCGTGTTACTTCGCAGGAGACAAATGTCCTGTTGCCCTCAGAAAACTTTAAATACGAGGCTGCTGATATATTTGACGATGAAAGGATATCGGTTAAGGAGGAACATGAACTACAGGTAATTATCGGTTCTGCGTTATTTCTCTTGTAATAATAATAATATGAATTAATTTTAGAATGAATATTGTTTGGAAGACTGGAATACTTAGTCATGTTTTCTATAAGAACACCAACATTAGCTGATTATTGTAGCCTATTGATTCTGCAGTTCCACTCTGCTGGCACCCTGGATCCTATTATACTATAATTACCACAATCTGGACGCCATGGCCTTCAATAACGAAGTTACACTGCACACAGTTTTATAGAAGATTATTTCTCCTCTTTAGCACTGATATTTATCTGTGGAATTTGCAGCATGATTTCACACAGCACGATGACTGACCATGCGGTGTTCTGTTCGCAAGCGTTTCATTAATTCACCGAAAAGTGTGTGCAATATTGGACGCGTTACTAGCGTATTCCGCACTGGCAAATAAATGTTCTCCACCGTAATATAAATTATTTCAATAAACGTTTACAGCTTTCACTACCATGCGGTCCAATGCACAAATCTCTGCACTCACGCTGTTAAGCGTTCGACAAGTACTGTATAATAATAAGTAAGCGTTTCCGGCTTCTTCCCTCTATGATCAGTCAGGTTGCTCCTCCACCATGTCCTACATCATTCTAAATATTTGTTACTGGCGCCGATAACCTAGATGTTAGGCCCCTTAAAGCAACAATTATCGTCACCATGTGTATTATTCCCACATAGAATAATGTCTAGTATCATGCAGTGAATTTCCAACTCAAGTTTATTGTGTTGTTTGTGTCTATTGTTATTTAAATATTTCTTTCCCTCCCTTGAGTCTTATGTAGTTCATAGCTCACTCGATCCTTTCACAGCCCTTTCATGCATCTTTCTCCATGTAATAGCTCAGCTCTCGAATTGGGTTGTCATATTGTAGACAGCTCATCGGCTGTTCCTTCAGAAAGTCGTCTCGCAATCAGTGAAGTCTCATATTTCTTATCTAGGTCTTGTGTATCGCATTGTGTTTGGATTGCATTCAAAATGGTGGAACACTTTGTATGATTTGTTTCCCCCTATGTAACAGAACGTGTTTGTAAAACCAGTAATTTCTCTGCAGGGTGATACTGATCTGACTGAGGATATTAAGATAGAAGAATTTTCTATGCCAGACATTTCTCCAAGCGTCAAAATAGATAGTCTTTCTTTAGTGAGAGATGGAGATTTGAAAGAGGTGAGTACCTTATCGGGTTACTACTTGTTGCACCTTATAAGAGACATCACCTGATCGCCATCTTCCTCTCACCATTGCAATTAAGGGAATACACCATCCTTTATTCAGACCGTACTGATGACAAATGGAAGCTTTCTGCTGTTAGATTGGGTTTGGTACGGAAAGTGCAAGACGTATAGAAGTTTGCCTTCTGCTGGCTTAATAATAAAGACAGTGACAATAATAATTATGACACATGAAATTTGTTTCCACCAAATTGTACTTGAAATGATTTGGGGGGGGAATGTGATGAATATTTCTTCAGATCCTCTCCTCACTACTACAATAGATGAGAAATGATCGGTGACAACTGCCATTGAATGGCAAACACATCATATCATTCACCGTGCATTAATCTAAAATATCAAATTATGACGATTAACCACCTGATTAATCAGCATGTGTGGATAGATCGACGAACCAGGATCTCATGATATATAAATGGGTTTTAAAATAACGTTCTCGTCGAATATAAAACAGAAAAACTTACCTCGAAATAAATACAAACTAAGCTTTGGAGATTTCCTAACACTTGAGAAGATCAAAGCAAGATATCTGAAGGTGGTGCTTGTAGTTTCTAATTACACCCGCTCAAGGCTGCGTTCGAACTTGCTAGAGAGCCCTTCTTATAGGAGGATTTGAAATACAAGTTCCTGCTGCCATCTACGAACTTGCTAGAGAGCCCTTCTTATAGGAGGATTTGAGATACAAGTTCCTGCTGCCATCTACGAACTTGCTAGAGAGCCCTTCTTATTGGAGGATTTGAAATACAAATTCCTGCTGCCATCTACGAACTGCTTTATGAACTTGCTAGCTAGCTCTTCTTATCGGAGGATTTGAAATACAAGTTCCTGCTGCCATCTACGAACTTGCTAGAGAGCCCTTCTTATTGGAGGATTTGAAATACAAATTCCTGCTGCCATCTACGAACTGCTTTATGAACTTGCTAGCTAGCTCTTCTTATTGGAGGATTTGAAATACAAGTTCCTGCTGCCATCTACGAACTTGCTAGAGAGCCCTTCTTATTGGAGGATTTGAGATACAAATTCCTGCTGCCTTCTACGGGCTGCTTTACGAACTTGCTAGCTAGCCCTTCTTATTGGAGGATTTGAAATACAAATTCCTGCTGCCTTCTACGGGCTGCTTTACGAACTTGCTAGCTAGCTCTTCTTATTGGAGGATTTGAAATACAAATTCCTGCTGCCTTCTACGGACTGCTTTATGAACTTGCTAGCTAGCTCTTCTTATTGGAGGATTTGAGATACAAGTTCCTGCTGCCATCTACGGACTGCTTTATGAACTTGCTAGCTAGCTCTTCTTATTGGAGGATTTGAGATACAAGTTCCTGCTGCCATCTACGGACACCTGTACGAACTTGTTAGAGAGCTCTTCTTATTGGAGGATTTGAGATACAAATTCCTGCTGCCTTCTACGGACTGCTTTATGAACTTTCTAGCTAGCTCTTCTTATTGGAGGATTTGAGATACAAGTTCCTGCTGCCATCTACGGACACCTGTACGAACTTGTTAGAGAGCTCTTCTTATTGGAGGATTTGAGATACAAGTTCCTGCTGCCATCTACGGACACCTGTACGAACTTGTTAGAGAGCTCTTCTTATTGGAGGATTTGAGATACAAGTTCCTGCTGCCATGTACGGACTGCTATACGAACTTGCTAGAGAGCCCTTCTTATTGGAGGATTTAAGATACAAGTTCCTGCTGCCATCTACGGACTGCTTTACGAACTTGCTAGAGAACCCTTCTTATTGGAGGATTTGAGATACAAATTCCTGCTGCCTTCTACGGACTGCTTTATGAACTTGCTAGCTAGCTCTTCTTATTGGAGGATTTGAGATACAAGTTCCTGCTGCCATCTACGGACTGCTTTACAAACTTGCTAGAGAGCCCTTCTTATTGGAGGATTTGAGATACAAGTTCCTGCTGCCATCTACGGACTGCTTTATGAACTTGCTAGAGAGCTCTTCTTATTGGAGGATTTGAGACACAAGTTCCTGCTGCCATCTACGGACACCTGGAAGAAGTCAACAGAAGAGATGATATTGGATGGAGTTTTACTCAACAGAGGCCATGACAAACAGCGCCCGGACGGAAGCGAACCAAGTTTTTCGACATTTTGTCAATTTACTAGCGGTGCATGGCTACCACCACTTCATGTGCAAGACGAAATGCTTTCACGAACCCAACCCGATGTGCATCTGTGGATTCTGTGACCATGTGACTAACTGCACGAGCCGTGGAAAATCCATCATTGACTTGTGAACTAACTGATCAATACACTGGTTATTGTATCTCTTGTAATTTGCGCGCGCTTGTAATTAATAATAATATCCCACCTCAAATAATAACACGTGATCAATCGCCTACATTTAAACTTAAAGACTTTCTCGGGGTGAACGACCCGGCAGTCTCAACATTGCTAAGAATATTCTATCACTGGTCATGGAATCATATATTCTCACTCCATCCTGACGTCTACCGTATTCGTGATTTCACACTCAATATACAAGGTTATGTTTCAACATATACATCATCTAATGAACAGGTGACCGGAAATAAATAACATCCTATAATCTAAAGGACAACTTTTCTTACTTCTAACTATTCGTGATGCGCTGTTTCTACTGAATAAGACACCTACGTTAGCCTATCACAAGTATCCTAACTGGCCACGGACGGCCCCTTCCTAATTCATAGTTGGACCATGTTATACATAAAGGAACAAAGCGGCATTTTTACCGAAATTGAGTTTAAAGTGCTACCTTGAGGAGGGAATATTGTACTATCTGCCCAGCAAATTATTTTACATTTTAAGTTTCAAGAAACTGCTTGTCCTGTTTAGCAGATTAGAAAAAAACGCATAACAGACCCAAGCGCCTTGCATGTGACGTTTCTGTATTGCTTCATTGATCTAATTGTTTGGTTTTAAGTCGAATAATATTTTGTATAAAAGAGTAAAAGATTGTAAAAACAAGCAACCAAAAGAAATAATTTAAGAAATGTAGACACAGTGATAAAAGAAAACAGGTTACAGATCCCATTATCCACGTGACTAGACTGAATTGTATTATCTACCAACAGATCCCATTATCCACGTGGCTAGACTGAATTGTATTATCTACCAACAGATCCCATTATCCACGTGGCTAGACTGAATTGTATTATCTACCAACAGATCCCATTATCCACGTGGCTAGACTGAATTGTATTATCTACCAACAGATCCCATTATCCACGTGGCTAGACTGAATTGTATTATCTACCAACAGATCCCATTATCCACGTGGCTAGACGGAATTGTATTATCTACCAACAGATCCCATTATCCACGTGGCTAGACGGAATTGTATTATCTACCAACAGATCCCATTATCCACGTGGCTGGATTGAATTGTATTATCTACCAACAGATCCTATTATCCTCGTGGCTAGACTGAATTGTATTATCTACCAACAGATCCCATTATCCACGTGGCTAGACTGAATTGTATTATCTACCAACAGATCCCATTATCCACGTGGCTGGATTGAATTGTATTATCTACCAACAGATCCTATTATCCTCGTGGCTAGACTGAATTGTATTATCTACCAACAGATCCCATTATCCACGTGGCTAGACTGAATTGTATTATCTACCAACAGATTCCATTATCCACGTGGCTAGACTGAATTGTATTATCTACCAACAGATCCCATTATCCACGTGGATAGACGGAATTGTATTATCTACCAACAGATTCCATTATCCACGTGGCTAGACTGAATTGTATTATCTACCAACAGATCCTATTATCCTCGTGGCTAGACTGAATTGTATTATCTACCAACAGATCCCATTATCCACGTGGCTAGACTGAATTCTATTATCTACCAACAGATCCCATTATCCACGTGGCTAGACTGAATTCTATTATCTACCAACAGATCCCATTATCCACGTGGGTAGACTGAATTGTATTATCTACCAACAGATCCCATTATCCACGTGGCTAGACTGAATTGTATTATCTACCAACAGATCCCACTTGGAAGATCCCATCAAAATATCAAACAATTTTTGCCAGTAATTCTATTTCAAGAGGAAAGCTCCAAACATGTATATATATAGTTCAAGCGACCTACTAGGCGGAAATTGTGAATTTCTTCAGCAACAAATGATGAAGAGTGAGAAAATATTGCAAAAGTAAATACTGCAATTTGCACATGTATGTGGTAGAAAACGCGAGTAATCGATGCCATTGATGGGCTTAAAGGTTTTACTGATTTTGAGGTTGTGAGCGAATGGAATGTTGATTTTCTGTTGTTGGTTCATAAGCATAGTTAATTTTATATTCCAATACCGTTTCTCCTTCTCTTTATGAGGCGTAAAATACAAAAAATAATAGAAAAGTATTCTGAATTTCGTGTGAATTTGGGCTATTGCAGAGTGTCATATCCTCAAGAGACGTAGGCGATCTGATTAGAGTCCCCGGCTATGTTAAAGGATGACTAATCAGGCGTCCTTAACCTGAGTTTGCATGCGGTAGGGTGGCCAGATCCTTTCCATTCCTCCCCCTGCGACACCATCCGGCAGGTGCCCATTTAGCACGTACCGGAACATAGCAAGACATTTTAAATTCTTGGCAGAGCCGGAAATCGAACCCGGGACCTCTGGGATGGCAATCAACAATGCTATCCACAGCACCACGAGGCGGTCTATATTTCATTAGAGAATGCAAATCGGTTATCTGTGTATGTAACCATTTATAACTGAACCAAGTGTCAGGTTCCATATCAATAATTGTCTATGGTATGTAATCAGTAAAGCATAAAAGAACCAAGTGCAATTCTTCAGCATATTCAAGTAACTTACAAAGGCAAAATAAATGTATGTAATAAAGTCAAATATATCCCCCTTTTCGTCATTATGTTATTTTTCGATTCCACACATGCAATAGGAATTAAATATCGAAGGTTAACTATGAGCCTCAATATCTCAGTTCCATCTTAATGGTGGTTGGCTCCTTTATGTCTAACATGGTCCAGTTATAAAGTAGGCACTCGATTCAATGATGTCTTACATCTTGCTCACATAAATGTTCTGTACACGTTACAATTAGTTTCACAGCAATATTTTGTCCATTATCCGTCCCATTTTTTAAAATTCGAGTCAGAAGCACTACAATATACACAGGAGGGAAAAATACAATAATATATTCAACAATATCTCGAATTAGATTTCTTCGCCCAGAACTGGGGCATTTCACACCACTTATCTGGCCCAATTAATATGATACCTAAACAAGATGTTCAGTAAAGAACATATAGCCTACTTTCTCCTAAATGCATGGGTATTGTTATAACTCTTTGTCCTTTTCAAGGAGTATAATTGAAGGTTGGTTGTAGTGGCTTGTTGAAATACAACGTGTTATACGGATATTAAACATGAATATGAGGGGCCCTTTGCTAGTGCTACCTCTGTACAAAATTTCATTCAATTCGGTTACACCGTGTTTTTATTGATATGGTGAATCGATTTGCACACATAAATGGCCGCTATTGTAAACTATTGGGCTGATGACCTTGTAGTTCAGTCAAATGATGCTTCCCACAAAAAAGTATGTTGTTTCACAATTTGGTAGAGATCAAATTATTAGTTTGGTCGTAACTTGATGTAAGCTTTTAACATTTGGGAGGCCATTACGTTTCTGTCAAGATGGCGGCGATATTAAAACATGACCCTGAGGTGTCCTTTGCTTGTGCTACCTCTGTACCAAATTTCGTTCAATTTGGTTTCACCGTGTTTGAATTGATAGGGGGAATCGATTCGCACACATACATGGCCGCCATATGGGAACTATTGGACTGATGACCTTGTAACATGGTCAAAGAACGCTTCTCACATAAAGACATGTTGTTGCAAAATTTAGTAGAGATCAGAGGATTAGGTTGGTCGTAATTTGATTTAACCTTTTTACGTTTGGGTGGCCGCCATTACGTTTCCGTCAAGATGGCGACGATATAAAACATGACACTGAGTTGCCTTTTGCAAGTGCTACCTCTGTGCCAAATTTCGTTCAATTCTGTTTCACCGTGTTTGAATTCATGTTGGGAATCGATTTGCCCACATACATAGCCGCTATCATCAAACTGTTGGGCTGATGACCTTGTAATTTTGTCCGAAGATTCTTCGTACATAAAGGTAAAATGTTGCAAAAGTTGGTAGAGATCAGATGATTAGGTTGGTCGTAATTTGATTTAAGCTTTTAACATTTAGGTGGCATCCATTACGTTTTGTCAAGATGGCGGCAATATATGATGATGATAATTGTTTTAAGGGGCCTAATATCTAGGTTATCGGCCCCTAATGGTTTGGGTGAGTGTGAAGATGATATGTAACTAACTACTAACTTATATACTAGAAGAAGAAACGGAAAACAAAAGGAGAATAAGGCAAAGAAAGGACAGGAGGACAAGAAATGCCCTCAACCCTCGAAGAATGAGGATTGAGGGACTTGGAAGGAAGGATAGCCATAAAATACAGATAGTAACGTGAAAGAGGAGAGGGTCCGCCCCACAGGTAATGGATAAAAGGGGGAAACCCAAACCCAGCAAAAGAATCCCTCGGGGTCGCCAACTCCCGAACTCACGAGCCGTGAGCCCCTGAGGGTGTAGCAATATCCAGGGTGCACCAGAAGTGGTGGGGCTTAATGCACCCTGCCTCCTTGAGGGCCTTGAGCAGAAGACAGGAGATAACATAAAAATAAAAGAAGGCTGACCCCTCGCAGAAGGAGGGTATCAGAAAAGATGAGACTAGGGCCAATTAAGGCGGGAAAGGAAGAGACTCCCTAGGCCTCAGATACCCTAATACCGTCGGGGTCGGAAGAGAACAAGAGTTGATCAAGTGAGGTCGACAGGAAAGATGACGGAGAGGAACCCGGCACAAGAATGTGGAAGCAAAGCTGGACTCAGCTGGGGCCCCGTGGTCGCCAACCAACGCCCCACGAGATATGAGCTCCTGGGGGGCCGCTATATAAAACATGACACTGAGGTGCCCTTTGCTAGTGCTACCTCTGTACCAAATTTCGTTCAATTCGGTTTCACCGTGTTCGAATTGATAGGGGGGGGGGGGCAGACAGACATGCAGAGTACACACACTCACACACACACAGACTCACACACAGACAGAAACACATTTTTTCGCACCGTGTTGATCTCATAAGTCTACTTTCATTTTTTGCAAAAATCGAATGTAGGCTAGTATGGCCTCCACCATTTGTACACTCCCTAGCCACTCCGGTCATGTGACTATGGCCTCCTCCATTTGTACACTCCCTAGCCACTCCGGTCATGTGACTATGGACTCCACCATTTATACACTCCCTAGCCACTCCGGTCATGTGACTGTGTGCTCCACCATTTATACACTCCCTAGCAACTCTGGTCATGTGACTATGGACTCCACCATTTGTACACTCCCTAGCCACTCCGGTCATGTGACTGTGTGCTCCACCATTTATACACTCCCTAACCACTCCGTTCATGTGACTGTGTGCTCCACCATTTATACACTCCCTAGCAACTCTGGTCATGTGACTATGGACTCCACCATTTATACACTCCCTAGCCACTCCGGTCATGTGACTGTGTGCTCCATCATTTATACACTCCCTAGCCACTCCGGTCATCTGACTGTGTGCCCCACCATTTATACACTCCCTAGCCACTCCGGTCATGTGACTGTGGGCTCCACCATTTATACACTCCCTAGCCACTCCGGTCATGTGACTGTGTGCTCCACCATTTATACACTCCCTAGCCACCCCGGTCATGTGACTGTGTGCTCCACCATTTATACACTCCCTAGCCACCCCGGTCATGTGACTATGTGCTCCACCATTTATACACTCCCTAGCCACTCCGGTCATGTGACTGTGTGCTCTACCATTTATACACTCCCTAGCCATTCCGGTCATGTGACTGTGGGCTCCACCATTTATACACTCCCTAGCCACTCCGGTCATGTGACTGTGGGCTCCACCATTTATACACTCCCTAGCCACCCCGGTCATGTGACTATGTGCTCCACCATTTATACACTCCCTAGCCACTCCGGTCATGTGACTGTGTGCTCTACCATTTATACACTCCCTAGCCACTCCGGTCATGTGACTGTGTGCTCTACCATTTATACACTCCTTAGCCATTCCGGTCATGTGACTGTGGGCTCCACCATTTATACACTCCCTAGCCACTCCGGTCATGTGACTATGTGCTCCACCATTTATACACTCCCTAGCCACTCCGGTCATGTGACTGTGTGCTCCACCATTTATACACTCCCCAGCCACTCCGGTCATGTGACTGTGGGCTCCACCATTTATACACTCCCTAGCCACTCCGGTCATGTGACTATGTGCTCCACCATTTATACACTCCCTAGCCACTCCGGTCATGTGACTATGTGCTCCACCATTTATACACTCCCTAGCCACTCCGGTCATGTGACTGTGGGCTCCACCATTTATACACTCCCTAGCCACTCCGGTCATGTGACTGTGCGCTCCACCATTTATACACTCCCTAGCCACTCCGGTCATATGACTGTGTGCTCTACCATTTATACACTCCCTAGCCACTCCGGTCATGTGACTGTGGGCTCCACCATTTATACACTCCCTAGCCACTCCGGTCATGTGACTGTGTGCTCTACCATTTATACACTCCCTAGCCACTCCGGTTATGTGACTGTGGGCTCCACCATTTATACACTCCCTAGCCACTCCGGTCATGTGACTGTGTGCTCTACCATTTATACACTCCCTAGCCACTCCGGTCATGTGACTGTGTGCTCCACCATTTATACACTCCCAAGCCACTCCGGTCATGTGACTGTGTGCTCCACCATTTATACACTCCCTAGCCACTCCGGTTATGTGACTGTGTGCTCCACCATTTGTACACTCCCTAGCCACTCCGGTCATGTGACTGTGTGCTCTACCATTTATACATTCCCTAGCCACTCCGGTCATGTGACTGTGGGCTCCACCATTTATACACTCCTTAGCCACTCCGGTCATGTGACTGTGTGCTCTACCATTTATACACTCCCTAGCCACTCCGGTCATGTGACTGTGTGCTCTACCATTTATACACTCCCTAGCCACTCCGGTCATGTGACTGTGTTCTCTACCATTTATACACTCCATAGCCACTCCGGTCATGTGACTGTGGGCTCCACCATTTATACACTCCCTAGCCACTCCGGTCATGTGACTGTGTGCTCCACCATTTATACACTCCCTAGCCACTCCAGTCATGTGACTGTGCGCTCTACCATTTATACACTCCCTAGCCACTCCGGTCATGTGACTGTGTGCTCTACCATTTATACACTCCCTAGCCACTCCGGTCATGTGACTGTGTGCTCTACCATTTATACACTCCCTAGCCACTCCGGTCATGTGACTGTGTGCTCCACCATTTGTACACTCCCTAGCCACTCCGGTCATGTGACTGTGGGCTCCACCATTTATACACTCCGTAGCCACTCCGGTCACGTGACTGTGGGCTCCACCATTTATACACTCCCTAGCCACTCCGGTCATGTGACTGTGTGCTCCACCATTTATACACTCCCTAGCCACTCCGGTCATGTGATTGTGGGCTCCACCATTTATACACTCCCTAGCCACTCCGGTCATGTGACTGTGTGCTCCACCATTTGTACACTCCCTAGCCACTCCGGTCATGTGACTGTGTGGTCCACCATTTATACACTCCCTAGCCACTCCGGTCATGTGACTGGATTCTCCAATGTCGTTTATTCTCCTCGCGCGTTGATATTGTGTCTATTTTGTACATAAAATATTCTGTTTACGGGGGGTTTTACGCGAGCAAATGACTTCATATTTCTTGCCTGTGTATTAATAGTTCCCTTCAAGTACCATATTTTCCGTAGAATCATTTTATTTCTCCAATTCGCGATCTGAATGGGCGTGTCTTCGCTGTTCTATGACGCGCCCCACGGATTCCTTGTAATTAAAAATTCTTCACGTAATTTGTGATCGTGCAGAATCTTAATTAAAATGTTGACAACTATCAACTTTAGAATTTTATGAAGAATGTGGTCTGGGCCTTAAATCATAGACTACGGGGCACAAAGCGTTCCTGCCGATTAGTGAGATAACTATGGTTTAGGAGAGGATCTCGATTTATAAATATGAAGTTCAAAGGGAATGTATATCCGCTTCAATCTGGGAGTTATGTCCCAAATACACGGAAGAGAACGGATAGGTGCAGAAAGGTGGCGTGCAAGACCTTTCATGTTCACCGTCGATATATATCAGCTTCACTTTTATTTGTATATTAACACTGACAATTCTTTATTCCTGTATTTTACATTTCTTATAACTGATTAAGATGTGTGAGAGTATTTCTACCGTTATTATTCCCGTTTCCACAGTGTTGGGAAGGAGATTGAGAGAGTTCCTATGGGGCAACGGTTCTTTCTTACAGCCGGAGTTTATGAGAACAAAATTCTTGTGTAGAATTGACGCTCCCAGCAAACGTTTACATGTTTGTGTTTGGTGGTGTCTACTCTTTGATGTTTTTGATCTTTGCCGTCAGTGATCCATCATGTGTGATATTTCTCAATATGTACGTTGTTACCTCTATGTACTGTTCAATCAGAATGAAATATGGTGTGGAGTTGGTAAGAACTGTCCACTGCCTATTACCGGGTACTATCCCCATTTAGCTTGGAATAAAAAGAATGAGAAAATATACTAAACCGTTTCATAGAAAACCGACGGTGGGTTCCAAACCCAGTTGTCTTCAGAGCGGGGAAGTACCCTGTCCTAGTGGCCTGTATCTCGAAGTTTCGTGATTTTTTAATAAGCTCATCTCCTATCCTGAAGCCATTATTTATGATACCGACTACATTTATGAAAGCTTTTAAAATGGGCAGTGAGTTGGAGCGAAGCTATTGAAATGTTAGTCAACGTCACTGCAGTCAGACCTGCTCCAGGCATTCCTATGTCTGGTGAACTCTACCGCTGATTCCTCAGGGAGATAGAAACACTGGCTCATGTCCTTGAATCTTTTTCAGTCTTGCAACGAAGTAATCCCAGCACCATAAATTCATGCCCTGCATTGTTGTCAGAAGAAAGGTAATAACGTCCAAGAACAAGTCGGTGCCATATCATAAATCGCATAGCAATGTGGAAAGATGAGTTGCCTTTTGCAAGTGCTACCTCTGTGCCAAATTTCGTTCAATTCTGTTTCACCGTGTTTGGCTGGAGATTATTGCCTACAAGACCAAGAAAGTTTTCCTAATAAATCCAACTAGGAGGTTTAAACACGACCTCGGCCAGCCATAAGATGGAAACACATGATGGCTTATCGCATTACATTTCACCTTTGTTGGCATCCCGGACTAAGGGAAAGTTTATTTCTAGAAACTTATTGCTGTTTCGCAGTGTTACATTAACTCTAATAACTGCTGTTGATGGAAATCCACAGCCTGTTCCAGTCCCCCGACCGGGTCA
The DNA here is from genome assembly GCA_946902985.2 of Meconema thalassinum. NCBI lineage: Eukaryota > Metazoa > Arthropoda > Insecta > Orthoptera > Tettigoniidae > Meconema > Meconema thalassinum. The sequence goes on along the minus strand of OX336394.1, from coordinate 440,071,869 downwards.
GGGATATAATGAATGTAGCCGCCCATCTAGCGGCGAGGATATGAACTGTGCCGGCTGCCAAAGACTGCCGCACATCTCAGGGGCAATGATCAAATGAATGACTGATGAAATGAAATGATAGTGGAGAGTGCTAGAATGAAATTTTGACAGAGAAAACCGGAGTACCCGGAGAAAAAATGTCTGTCCCCGCTTTGTCCAGCACAAATCTCACATGGAGTGACCGAGATTTGAACCAAGGACCCGGCGGTGAGAGGCCACGGAGGCTGCTGTTGATATATAATGTAAATACAAGAGGCCTACTGGTTGCCGTAGAAGCATTATGTAGTGCCAAAATGTATGTGAGTCTACTCAACACACTATCCGGTTGCGCTTACTGCAATTGGCTAACTCGAAGATTTTACAAATTTAACAGCCATAATCATAAATTCTGCTGTGTTTTGTGAAAATATTCATGTGAAGTATTTTTATATGACCTCAAGTGAGTGATTTATACGGTCATTCTTAAAAGCTGTCAGGTAGAACTGTTGAGGCCCAAGACACTTGTAAGTGACCTGTGACAAGATTAGCCCCTTATAGTCTCACTGCTAGAAATTGCTTATTACATATTATTTCCTCAGCCCTGAAACCTATTACTTCCTTTATTGCATTGTTCACCACTTTTCTATCACACTTAGATTGACTAGACCTATAAGGCTTGTATACTGCAGTAAGATACGCTGGAGAATAAGAAAGTAGGGGCAAAAGTTGAGTGTTTTTCAGTCGGTCAACACGATTGTACCTGAATGATGAGTTATTCCAAATCTTGAAACAGTTACATGAGATTTATAAATACAATAAATACAAAATACAATAAATGTAATCTCATGTAATTTTCTTCAGGATTAGGAATAACCCATCTCATCTGGGTACAATCGTGATGACCGACTGAAAAGCTTCAAACACCATTATAAAAAGGGGGCAGATGATCTCGGTGTTCCGCCCCTTAAAGCCTCAATAACTTACTAACTAAATTGAGAAAGTAATTTCAGTCAGTGGAATAGCTAATTTATCCTCACTTCAAGTTGAGCTGTGCTGCAATGTTACATTATTATTTGTTTTTAACTTTGTAGAAGCGTAAGATAATACCTCAGAAATTAATGATTCATTTTTGTCGCAAGGTTCTAAAAGAAGAAACCCAAGATGACGAGAGGGATGCAAATAGAAATCATCCAAATGAGTAAGTAGACAACAAAATAAGGGAAAAATTGTCCTTCGTGAATGGAATAAGTTATCCTCTTTTTAGCCTGTTTTCATCTATGAACAAGTAGTTCCGTGAACAGCTATACAGCCTAATTTCATATATCCTACTTATGTTAACTGCCACTCTCAATATACAAAATTTGAGTTTGAAATGGCGCGCCTCGTTCGGAAGTGCTGGGTTCCATATCAGCAACGCTGTACAGCATTTCCCGGAGTGGCTAGCTGGTGAACCATGTCTTAATTCCCCGTACAAATACAAACCGATATAAAATAAGTGAATTAATTTACGTATTTCACAATCATACAGCATAACCTTTTGATGTATAAGGATTACAACGTAACCAATACTACATTTTCCAACGACCCCGAGCCGAGAAAAAGTTACCTTACAAAAATGTTAACAACTTTCGTTCTTTAACACACAACATTTTGAAATTAAAAAACCAGTTATACAACATTCCAATGTATATTGTGTTAAAACTTGGATTCGATCTGATTATGGATTTGTGAGTTAATAATTCCTAAATGTGACGCATGGTTGAAACAGGCTTAAAACGGGCACTTTTTGTGTTTCAACTGCGATAAAAAATAATAAAATATAAATTAAAAATGCCAAACCTACTTGAAGTAAAGTAAAATAAAACGATGAAAATGATGATGTTATTGGTTTTTATGTAGGTCAATTGGTTACTTCACAAACAACCTTTAAACTCGAGTGCACATAATATTGCGGTCGACAGTAAATATTGCGGATGTTCGCTATGTTTGATGTTTATGTATGTAGGTCTTAGAGTTATGCAATGTTACATGAATATTATTGTGTACGTGTAGTATTTAAACTTCAATCGCATGATTGGACACAAAAAGTGAAAACGAGATTTTAAAATTTCGCACAGCTGCCATCTTCTGATTATTGAAACAAAATAGATGCCAGTGGATTAACATTTGTATAAGGATTTACTGAACCAAGTGTCACTGCACTCGGATGGTTAAGTTGCGGGAAACGACCATGTGAATATTTATACTTCGCGTCGCCGCCATGTTGGATTTGTGATCACCAGGTTATTGAAAGACCTATAGGTGAACTTATGTTCATGGCCCCTATGAACATTAAAATAATAAGTCCTCTCGGCACGCCGGAAGGCGGAGGTAGATTTCACCGGACAAACTTGGAGACAGGACAAAATAGGCAGAATATGCAGGTTTTCGTAGAAGGATCAGACCTCATTTATCGCGTGAAAGTATTTTATAATTGGAGATTAATTAACTTTGTTTGTCTTCATTTTAAACATATTTTAAACATTTTATTGTCTTACGGGGACGGTAACCTTCTTGTCATTTGGAGTCCATTTTTAGCCTATTTTCAATTTTGAAAAAATAGGCTTATGAGATCACCTTTTATCCGTGTGTGTGTGCGTGTGTGTGTGTGTGTGTGTGAGGTGTGGGTGTCCCCCCCCCTAATAAAATCTAAACGGCTGGAGCGATTTCAGTGAAACTCGGTAAGTTCATAGCACTATTCCCGGCGACGTCGACCGTGCCCATCGAATTTTGTTACGTCTCACCAATCCAACATGGCGGCTGTGCGAAATATTTCACTAGCATTCAGTATCTCCGAAACTATAACGGATATCGCCCTGAAATTGTGTACGGTGATAAAGGGTACTACTGGAAGCTCACCTATGAAACTTTCAAAAACCTGGTTACTACATAACCAACATGGCGGCCAAGCGAAGTGGAGACTCTTAAATAGACTTTTCTCGCGATTTAACTATCCAAACGTAATGAAACTTGGTACAGCAAATACTTATACACATTGCAATGCACTGGAATCTAATTTAGTTCAATTGTTTACATAACCTCAAAATGGCGCCTGTGCGAAATATTTCACTGACATTCTATATCCCCGAAACTATTACAGATATCACCCTGCAATTTTGTACGGTGATAAAGGGTACTGATACAAGTTTACCTATGTATAATTCATAAACCAGTAAAGTACAAAACGAACATGGCGACCAAGCGAATTTGAAATATTTTAATAGACTTTTCTCGTGAGTTAACTCTCTGAGCGCAGTGAAATGTGGTACAGTAAATGATTTTGCAGATTGTAATGCACTGCCATCTAATTTAATTCAATTGTTTACATAACCTCAAGATGGCGGCTGTGCGAAATTTTAAAATTAAGTTTTTATTTCTTGTGTCGTAATCATGCGATCGAAGTGAAAGTTTGAATAATGAACCTAGGCAATAACTGACCTTGAATGGTACATAACTCTATGGCCTATACATATAACAATCCTAAATGGCAAGCTTCCGTAATATTTAGACGGTTCTGAATATATATGAATCTTTTACAGCAACCAAACTGAAATTTTTATGTTCATAGAGACTATGAACATATGTTCACCTATAGGACTTTCAGTAACCTCGTGAGCACGAATCCAACATGGCGGCGACGCGAAGTATAAATATTTAAATGGACGTTTCTCGCGAATTAACTATCCGAGTGCCGTGATACGTTGCACGTTTTAAATGCTTACACAAATGTTGATCCACTGGCATCTAATTTATTTCAATTGTTTGCATAATCACAAGATGGCTGCTGTGCGTAATTTTAAAATCTCGTTTTTACTTCTTGTGTTCTTATCATGCGATTGAAGTTTGAATACCACACTTACACAATAATCTTAATATAATAGTACAAAAATAAAAATCCATCCTGGCGACCGTCTGAAATATTTAGACGGTTCTCAATATCTACGAATCTGTTACAGCAATTAAACTGAAATTTTGTATGTTGATAGAGGCAATTAACATGAGCAGGATATATGAAAATAGGCTGTACAGTTCTTCACGGAACTACTTGTTATACTTGTGGTCACACTGTCCTTATGCAAGGTTTCGACACTGATGTGTAACTATGTAACGGTCTGTTACTTCTTCACGCAAAATTATATCTCCCGCAGAGATGTTGGTTGGTTCCTCAGTTTAGGGGCTGCGACAACGCGGTCATATAACCCCGTGTACTTTGGGTGAGTGTAGAATCTGTCTGATAAACGGTGTGAATTGTGATGGCTGTATTAGTCTGTAATTCAGGTAAGGAATGCAGACGCTAAATTACAAGCAGTAGTTCCTAATGTTGCTACCAGATACTAACGTCAACGCCACCCAGCTGTCAACTTGGCTACTGGATGCCACCTCAATCAGCAACTCGCAACGAACGTTGGAACTTCCCCTCCAAATGAAAGCTTACTGAGGGATTTTTAGCGCTCTTAGAAAATCCGACGACTTTGGCCGGCTTTGAACCCGCGACCTTGGGCATAGAAGTTCAGCATGCTACCAGTTACGTAGCCGCTTCACACTTAGTCAGATGGAAATCTGAATCTAATCTCGCGCAAGTGCGTTGTCATGGCAACGTCTGATGGCTCATCCCTCATCAATTTAGTAGTGTTGCCATGTCAACCACTGATAGCTTTTGGCATTTTCTTATAATTCCGAAATCATTTTTCTCATCCCTTGGCGCAATGGTGGCTCATATCAAAAATTCTTTCAGACAAACGTTTTAGGTAATTATTAGGGGAATATTGTCCATTTTGTACGGTTTTGATATTGTGCCTATTAACAGAGATATGATTAATGTTTCCCGAAAAAAACACTTTTTCCCACCCCTTTGGTCAATGGTTGGTGCTATCAAAAAACGTTTCAAACATAAATTTCTGAGCTTTATCCGACACATAGTATGAACTTTGAACGGATTCGATATTTCACATATTAAGAGAGTTATAGCAATATTTCATTTTTTCGAAAAAAAAGTCCCCCATTTTCATCCCCTTCGACCGATTTAGCCCAGTAACGAACTCGTCCGAGATTTTATGGGTATACATATTCGGTAAAAAATTCAAAGTGATTGGTGCAAAATTACGGCAGTTATCGTGTCCACAAGAAACTGATATACATATATACATATATTACATAAATAACTTTTGAACTGACGGTGATTTTGGGGTCTGGGGGATGTGAAATGCGAAGATATGTCGAAATTTTCCGGAAATCGAAACATGGTACCCATTGCAATAGTTAGCTTTCTAATGAAATCTACCTAAAATACTGCCGTCAACGGCGCCTAGCTGTGAACTTGGCTACTAGATGCCACCTCAATCAGCAACTCGCAACGAACGTTGGAACTTCCCCTCCGAAGGAAAGCAAACTCAGGTTTTTTAGCGCTCTTAGTAAATCCGACGACTTCAGCCGGGTTTGAACCCGCGACCTTGGGCATAGAAGTTCAGCATGCTACCAGTTCCGATACCGAAGTCGCTTCCCACTGACATATGAAAACTGAATGTGATCTCGTGCAGTGGCGTTGTCATAGCAACTGCTGATGGTCATCCCTTATCAATTAAAAGTAAAGTTGTCATGGCAACCTCTCTTGGCACTTGGCATTTTCTTATAATTTAAATCATTTTGTTCACCCCGTGGCGTAATGGTGGGTCATATCAAAAATTCTTTCAGACAAAAGTTTTAGGTAATTATTGGAGGAATATTGTCCATTTTGTGCGGTTTTGATATTGTGCCTATTAACAGAGATATGATTAATGTTTCCCGAAAAACCCACTTTTTCCCACCCCTTTGGTCAATGGTTGGTGCTATCAAAAACCTTATTTGACATAAATTTTTGGCACTTATCCGACACATATTATGAACTTTGAAGGGATTCGATATTTCATGTATTAAGAGAGTTATAGCGATATTTCACTTTTTCGAAAAAAGCCCCCCATTTTTACCCCCTTTGACCGATTTTGCCCATTAACGAACTCGACCGAGATTTTATAGGGATACATATTATGTAAAAAATTCAAAGTGATTGGTGCAAAATTACGGCAGTTATCGTGTCCACAAGAAACTGATATATATATATATATATATATATATATATAGGTAGATAGATACATATATACATAAATTATATATAAACTTTTGAACTGACGGTGGTTTTGGGGTCTGGGGGATGTGAAACGCGAAGATATGTCGAAATTTTCTGGAAGTCGAAACATGGGACCCATTGCAATAGTTAGCTTTCTAAAGAAATCTACCTAAAATTCAGTTCGACTGCTGTAATAAATTCGTAGATATTGAGATCCATCCAAATATTTCTGATGGTCGCCAAGTTGGATTGTTATTTATATAGGCCATAGAGACATGTACCATTAAAGGAAAATTATTGCGTAGGTTCATTATTCAAACTTTCACTTCGATCGCTTGATTACGACACAAGAAATAAAAATAAATTTTAAAATTCCACAGCCGCCATCTTGAGGTTATGTAAACAATTGAACTAAATTAGATACCAGTGCATTACAATGCGTATAAACATTTGCTCTACCATGTTTCTTTGCGTTTTGGATGATTAAATCGCGAGAAAGTTCTACTTAACATTTTCAACTTCGCTTGGCCGCCATATTCGTTTTGTAGTTAACCGGTTTTTGAACGTCTTATAGATGAACTTCCAGTAGTGCCTTTTATATCCGTACAAAATTGCAGGGTGATGCCGCTAATAGTTTCAGAGATATAGAATGCCGGTGAAATATTTCGCACAGCCGCTATCTTGAGGTTCTGTAAACAATTGAACGAAGTTAGATGTCGGTGCATTACAATGTGTATAAACATGTACTGCACCAAGTTCTATTGCGTTAGGTTGGTTAAATCGCGAGAAACGTCTATTATAAATTCACAACTTCGCTTCGCCGCCATGCTGGTTTTGTAATTACCAGGTTTTCGAAAGTCACATAGATGAACTTCTAGTAATTCCCTTTATCATCGTAAAATATTCCTGGGCTATATCGGTAATAGTTTCGGAGATATTGATTGCTGGTGAAATATTTCACACAGCCGCCATGTTGGATTATTGAGACGTAACAAAATTTGAAGGGCACGGTCGTCCAGAATAGTGCTATGAACTTACCGAGTTTCATTGAAATCGCTCCAGCCGTTTAGATTTTATTAGTGGGGGGGGGGGGCGGCACACCATCACACACGCACACACAGACAGACACACGGACAATAGGTGATCTCATAAGCCTATTTTATCATTAATGAAAATTGTCTAAAAATGGGGAGGACATCTCTTTGGTAGAACCTCAGATTGACCACATCAAACAAACCAGCAGAGATTATGTAATACTATTAATTAAATTCTGTTAGCAGATGGTGAAAAGGAGAGGAAAGTAAATTAGGTTTTTTCACTGTCTGTATGTGTATGTGTACCCAACCCTGGAACCGTTTGTGCGGCAAATCAGATTATTTTTTGGCGCGATGCAGTTTTTAGTTTTGCAGTTGTGGATAGAGTTTCTCCTTAAAAATGCCATTGATTAACATGGTGAATTATTTCCGGGTTGAGAATTTGCATAGTTTCAATGCTATTTCAATCTTGAACATTGATGTAAATACTTGAGGTTGAGAGCCTCGTGATATGAGCAGAGTTAACCCATTAGACAGTTAGTTACGAAGTTACAAAATACCCACGATGTATCAAGTTATAGACTTTGACAGAGTAATGATGAAAACGGAGTAAGTCCTCTGTTGCGCCTAGGCAATAGTTGTACTTTTAAATTTAGCATAGATTCCCTCGGTGGTGAAATGGATGTTTGACATCAAGAAAATGATACCTTGCCGGCAAGATAAAAATATAGCTGGTTTGATTATTCGCAACCATTAAGAGAGCTTCATAGCTAGGTTAAAATAGTGTGAGTAGGGGAGCAAGACGGGTTCTACGTCATGGCCGCCGCTTGAGTCTGAGCCGATATCTCGCGAATCCGTGGTTGGAGATTCACGAATGAGGTGTCGTTGGACTCGAGCTGACGGGGGCTTTGCTCTGGACCACTCATTTTATTTTTCAATTTTTTTTTAGAAAATTTTGTTTTTTAAAGTAGGTGATAGCTTGAAAACCAAACATGATAGAACGTTGTGCCATGGTCCAAACGAATGCTCTCTGTGACCTTTATTTTTTATAATAAATCTTTTTAATTTTTTGTATTTTTTTTGAAAACAGTCCAATTTTGAAATTCTTATATTTTTGGAAACTAGGAATTCTACATAAAACTGGGTTTGACATAAATGAAAGGTCCTTACACCCTTTACCCCCATACCAAATTTCAAGTCTTTAGGAAAAAAACTTGTAAGAGTAGTGGGGTAATAGGAGTTCTCCTACCAGTCGCCTGTGTGCTTGAATACGTATGGCTATGTTGGAAAAAGGTTAGGTGTTGGGGGAGGACTAGGGTCGAGTGAGGCGTCGTTTAGATGGTATTTTTCCGCTCTATTTGATGGTGAGGTTATTTTTTTAAATGGGTAAAATTTGGAAACGCAATTTTGGGTTAAAACATGTTTTTTTGATATGTTGGTAATATTTGGGAAACGAATAAAGCTAGAACGATGCGCTTGGATTCATTTTTCTCATCGCGTTGCCCTCTTGACGATGATGTCTAAGTCGAATAGGAGGAAAACCCATTTTGGGGATAAAACCATGATTTTAAACTTTTTGTTATATTTGGTGAATGCATAGTCGGATTTTAACCAATGAGGAGTCCAAGGATTCGGGGTAACGCCCTGTTTCCAATGTGATCGTTATTGTTTGAAAATAATAATAATAATAATAATAATTATTATTATTATTATTATTATTATTCAAAATTGTTAAATAAAGAGTGTTTGTTGACAGAGAGCCGGTAGCGTTCGGCGTGTATTACGACGAGGCTTTCACTGACCATGGTGAATACAAGAAATGGCTATTTCGAGGGGGCGAATACAAAAATGTAATTGAAATGTATCATCACATATTTGTGATAGAAATGATATGAAGGATGCATTATTCCATAAGTTGTAACATTGAATGGAGAGGAAATGAAAAGTATCGTTATTAATATGAAATTTATATACAGACTATTATCTTAAAATAAATCCAGCGATATTGTGGTTATTTTAAATCATAATATTGTACAGTCATATTGGATTCGATGAGTTGAAATGAATCGCTAATAAAATGTATTGAAGAGCGAAGAAGATAGTCTGCGAGCACGATGAAATGTATGTTATGTATAGTCGATAGGAGGATTATTGTGGAATTAAGTAAGAGGAATGAAGAGGAAGTTTTATTATGGTGAAGAGTAAGGAGGTGTCCTAAACGGGTGTGATACTTAGAGGTATTTGAATTCCGCGCAATATTTAAGCTGGAGAGGAAAGAAATGTCAGTAGGAGGATATATTCGAGTTGTATAACGCCACGTAAGACTTGTTGTGAGATAATGTAAGTATATATGGATATTTCAGCGAGGTTAAAATGAATGATAACGAGATATCAATGGTAATTAACGACAGTGTCGTCGATGAAAGCGATACAATACTGTATGTAAGCCCCGAACATGGATGTGAATAAGAATATTTAAAACCAATATTTCAATACAACTGAGGAGCCAAGGAGATAGTCTGATATAATATCATCTTCATCGTAATTGATCAAGATTAAGACTAATATGGAACTGTAATTAGTTTAATTGTATGTTGCTCAGTTCATTGGATTTGACCAGCTTAAAGCAATAATACGAGAACAATGTAAAGAGTAAGGTGATACATAATATGATCGTAGAGGGAAGATATATCGTTCTGACAACGATAAAATAAATAATTCTGTACATATTTAATAATAATAATAATAATATGTGATGGACTTAAAGTTTTTTATTAATGCATGGAATTCACAGGAACAGCAATTAAGGAGATGTACATATACATTAGGGAATGAAATGTAAATAGAGGAAATCGTTCTACAAACTTCAATTAACGAGTGTGAGTACAGTATGATCAATAAGTAGTTGCTGGTTTCAAGAATATTGATAGATGAGGTGTATATAGAACAAATATTATTTTACTCCTTAAGGAGGGCTTAATAAAGTCCCATTGCTGAAATTCACGGTATATATTTGCTTCTAGGTGAAGTTATATTTTTATTGGAAGTTAGAAAGTTTATTTTTCAAGTGAGTGATTTTTATTAAATAATTTTTGGACATGTTTATAATTTTGTTGTCCTTTCCGAATAAATCTTAGCAGGCGCTTTTTATTTTGCCTGTTCCTTTTATAGAAACTATCCATCTCTTTATTTAATAATTAGTTACGGTGGTACTACTAGTTAGATACAGGCGCCCACTTAATTAACCAATAACCTAGATGTTAGGCCCCTTAAAACAACGACAATTATTATTATTAATTAACCGTTCACCCTCGAGTTTCCGAGAATCTCGTCCCCCAATACTTGGTTGTAGGATTTGTATGTAACTAGGTAGTAGTACGATCGTATTTTTAATATCTATGCGCCGAGATATTCTTAACTTGCTATCTAGCAGGGAACTGTTGATTTCTCTAGCGGGGGATCAGCGTCCCTTGCGATCCCTTCCATCTTTCTGATATTAGGTGGTGGTTACGTGAATTTCGGGTACATTACCAACTACGTAAAGCTTGTGTTCAAGGAATATACCAACACTGATAGTCAGATGAAGCGCTAAAGTAAGTTGGTGACTCCTGGTACTTAGGAGGAAGTATGCACCAAGCGAAGGAGATGCATAAAAGTTATCTAACAACATAGATGCAGTTAGTGGGAAGTCATTTTTGAAGCCATGGTATGGAGCGTGGTGCTATATGTATGTGAAACTTGGTTAATTCCTTCTGCGGGGAAAGGGAAATAGAAGCATTTGAATGCGGTGTTGTTGGAGAACGTTGCAGATTGAACGGCTATACAGAATAACAAAGGAAGGGTAATGAGATGATTCTGGCGAGAGGTAATAGAAGGAAGAGTTTGGTAGGGCACATAAATAGGCACCAGGAATAGCAATTTTTTTGTAGTTCTGGAAGCAAGGTAAAGGACATGAACTATACGCGTTACGCAAGGTTATAATATGTAAAATAGATTGCTCCGTTTTTACGGTACAGAGGCTATGTAAAAACGAATGTTGTTTCTCTTAACATTGGGAGAAATGGAGTGCAGCACTGAAACCCAAACATCAACGACAACAAAAACAATCACAAACGCAACGACAACAGTAATGTGTTCTATTCACTCAGCATTTTAGCCGTTCTGCTATAGCTCAGGTCAGCAGAGATGCGAAGGGTGCTAACTAAACACCTTGTCTCTTATTGCATCCGGCATGTAGAAATCTAACTCCTTTGGATCGGAAGAATGTGTTGGCTAAGAAACAATCCCATCATGCTCTTGGTGCTATGACTCAAAAATTTCCACTAAGACACACCGTATTTCCGTTATATATAAATTCAATTGCAAATCATTCAGACAGTATGAAAAGCTTATTATTGAGCAATGACAGTGGAATCACACCCCGATAATTGTTAAAGACTTATTTCTTGGTAGTGATATTAATTAAAGTTGCTCCAATTATAATTTAACTACTTTGATCTCTATGCCTTGACTATTGTTTCACCTCCTATAATAATGCACCATACTTCACACTGTTTGTACTAACTATTACAGGCTGATATGTCCTCTTACGTTGAATCCGGCTGAAATTAAGATATATGATGTTGGTGATACTGGAAGACAATATACTAACACTGCATCTGGGGAAATATGTTCCGTGAAGCAAAATTTGGAAACTAATATTTTAAGCCATAGTAATAACCGACACATGATAATCCATAAAGGCGTGAACGCATATTCATGTAACGTCTGCGAAGCCAAATTTACTAAGAGAGGTACTTTGAATAAACACATAATACTCCATAGTAGCGAGAAGGCTTATACATGTGCCGTGTGCAAAGTGAAATTTACTCAGAAAAGTTATTTGTATCAACACATGCTAATCCATAGTGGCGAGAAGCCACATTCATGTGCCGTGTGTCCAGCTAAATTTATTAAGATTAGTAATTTGCGTCTTCACATTCTAATCCATAGTGGCGACAAGCCACATTCATGTGCCGTGTGTCCAGCCAAATTTGTTCAGAAAGGATCATTGAAACAACACATGCTCACCCATAGAGGTGAGAAGCCACATTCATGTACCGTGTGCTCAACCAAATTTACTCAAAAAGGATCATTGAAAAAACACATGCTCACCCATAGTGGTGAGAAGCCACATTCATGTGCCGTGTGCCCAACCAAATTTGCTCGGAAAGAATCATTGAAACAGCACATGCTAATCCATAGTGGCGAAAAGCCACATTCATGTGCCGTGTGCCCAACCAAATTTACTCATAAAGGATCATTGAAAAAACACATGCTAATCCATAGTGGCGAAAAGCCACATTCATGTTCTGTGTGCCCAGCCAAATTTGCTCACAGATCAAGTTTGAATGATCACATGCGTATCCATAGTGGTGAGAAGCAATATTCATGTGCCGTGTGCCCATCCCAATTTGCTCGGAAAGGATCTTTGAAAACACACATTGTAAGCCATAATGGCGAGAAGCCACTTTCATGTGCCGTGTGTCCAGCGAAATTTACTCAGAAAAGATCATTAAAAGAACACATGGTAAGCCATAGCGGCGAGAAGCCACATTCATGTGCTGTGTGTTCAACCAAATTTACACAGAGGATCATTGAAACGCCACATGGTAATCCATAGTGGCGAGAAGCCTCATTCATGTGCCGTGTCCCCAGCCAAATTTTCTCACAAATCAGGTTTGAATAATCTGGTGCAAATTCATAATGACGGGAAGCTACGCGAAGCCACATTTATCCAGAAAGTAAATTTGTAGCCCACCATGTTAATCCATAGTGGGGAAAGTTCAAATTCATGTTGCTTGTGCGAAACCAACTTTGCTGTAAGAGAATATATGATTCGACTCATCGGACAAAATATTGGAGAGAAGCCGTATTCCTGTAACGAGTGCGATGACAAGTTAACCCAATGACATTATTTGAAGAAACATTTCAATCAACAGCCGCGAGTAGCTTGAATAGAGTACCTTCTGCGAAGCAAAAGTTACTCTCAAACAAGATTAATGAACAAACATCCTAAACCATAAATGACGAAAAAAATTCCCATGTATTAAATGCGAATAAAACTAAGCTGTTAGGGGACGTTTGAAGACACAATTTCTAATAATACGCATATTCATGTAGGAAATGATATTGGAATTAATACATTTTTAATCATGATGATGGTGTTGTTGTTGTTTCTTACCTACCAAATTCCTCCGTAAATTAGCCGTATCCAGAAACATCTCGTTACTACCTCCGTTTTGTATTCATCATGCACTTCTAACACCACACTTCTAAAGCTTCTTTTCTCTTAGTTTCTGCTTCCGCAACAGTCCATGTTTCGAATCCTTCGAGTGCCAGTACCCAGAAGAGCTGTTTTTACTGCAATCTATATTTAATATGAACGAAATTATTTTATGTATAAAAGTCATCCTTGCCCTAGGGAACCTACTTCTCATATTCTCATTGTTTCGTCAATCACTGTTAACTAAGTGGAAAGAGTCTCCCACATACGTAAGCTTTTCACCTGCCTATTTGACGTCAATGGGGCTTTGGCATTTCCTACGTCTATATTTTCTTATATGTTACAATTTTCATTCTGAAGAAGGAGTACGTAACCTTCTAAATTCATTGAAATACATTCATATATAGTCTATGATAAGAATGCCAATATTAAAGCTCAGAGTTGAGAGTATTTCTCATTGAATTTTAAATTATACAAGATTTTTTTCCAATTTGTTCCATTGCTAGTTCAATGATAGTTAGATAATTATGGGTGATAAACTGCAGCCTTGCCTTACACCTTTATGAATAACGGATGCCCTCTTATGTTCATCATCTTGTATAACTGCCGTCTGATTTCTGTATAGTTTGAAGATCACACTCCTTTCCCTGTTCTTTTTTTCCAGTCCTTTTCAGTATGGCAAACAACTTGCTCAAATCAACGTTATTTAAAGCCTTTTCACGGTCTTCAAATGCCAAAAACGGTCATTTATATTTACTTATTCTGCCTTCCAAGTTCAACCAAAGACATACTACCGATTCCCTAGCTCCTACGTTTCTCCTCAGAAAATATTGATCTTCACCAAATTCGCTTTCTGTCTGCCTTTCCATCTTGTAAATTATTCTAGTCTGGTTCTATAAAGCATGAGCGATCACGCTAATTGTACTAAAAACTTCCCAATTATCAGCTTCTGTTATCTTCGGTATAGGGATGTTAACATTCTCTTTAAACTCTGGAAGTACCTCAACTGTCTCATAAATCCTACATCCAAACAAAATAATCTGGGCCCACCTTCAGTACCAATGCAATGTAGCAACTCAGTCGGTACATCATCTATTCCTGGTGTCTTGTTGCTGATTAAGTCTCCCAGTGTTCTATCAAATTTAGATCTCCATAATAAATGAATTTTCGTATCGCCATAACTTCCACATCACCTTTGAGAACATGTTTCTCAATCTCTTTGCCTCTATACAAATGCTCTTTGTGTGGCCGCCATTACGTTTCCGTCAAGAGGGAGTCCATATAAAACATGACACTGAGGTTCCCTTTGCTAGTGCTACCTCTGTACCAGATTTCGTTCCATTTGGTTTCACCGTGTTCGAATTAATAGGGGGAATAGATGTTGACACAAAGATGGCCACCATCCGCAAACTATTAGACTAATGACCTATTAGATTGGTCAAAGGATGCTCCCTCCATAAAGGTATGTTGTTGCAAAATTTGGTAGAGATCGGACGATTATGTTAGTCGTAATTTGATTTAAGCTTTGAACGTTTGTGTGGCCGCCATTACGTTTCTTTCAAGATGGCGGCGATATAAAACATGACACTGAGGTGCCCTTTGCTATTACTACTTCTGTACCACATTTCGTTCTATTCGGTTTCACCGTGTTTGAATTAATAGGGGGAATCGATTTTCACACAAAGATGGCCGCCATCCGCAAACTATTTGGCTGATTACCTATTGGTTTGGTCAAAGGATGCTCCCCCCAAAAAGGTAAGTTGTTGCAAAATTTGGTAGAGATCGGATGATTAGGATAGTCGTAATTTGATTTAAGCTTTGAACATTTGTGTGGCTGCCATTACGTTTCCGTCAAGATGGCGGCGATATAAAACATGACACTGAGGTGTCGTTTGCTAGTGCTACCTTTGTACCAAATTTCGTTCAATTTGCGTTCACCGTGTTCGAATTGATAGGGGGGACAGACATTCAGAGTACACACACTCACACACACACACAGAGACTCACACACACACATATACACACACACAGACAGACACACTTTTTTTCGCCCTGTGTTGATCTCATAAGTCTACTTTCATTTTTTTGCAAAAATCGAAAGTAGGCTAATAAGAAGACACGTGTCTGAGAGTTTTTCGAGGTGGTGTATATTATGAGGTGAAAGGGGTGAAAAGTGGGGCTTGAAGGATTCCTAACTGAGCGTGTATCTCTTAAACGACATAGGCGAGGAGTTTGAAACTCAGCGGAAACAAAACCAGCATAAAAATAAGTAAACAGATGTTTGACTGTTTATTCATAAATCCAATTTAAGGGGCACATGGGGAGGGGTGACATTCTGGGAGGGGAAACAGGAGAGAAAGTTTCCTAACTGATTGACTGACTCACTCACTCATCAAACCCAGGGGGAAAAAAACTCCTTCAAAGAAAGTAAATAGCTGTTCGACAGCTTTTTTTTTCATAAATCAAATTTAAGGGGTTCATGGGGAGGGGTAAAATTCTGAAAAAAGGAAATTGAAAGAAATGTTCTGACTCACTCACTCACTCACTCACTCATCATTGCCCAGCCTAAATCATTGAAGTTAAAAAACAAGAGAGTTTAGGGATATGTTTCCTTGTATGTCATAACCGTCTACTAAGGGAGGATTTTTGGATATTAAGGTACTAAAGGGTTCTTAAGGGGGTTAAACCTGCATTTCATTGAATAACAATATCTCCCGATTGGTTTCATTGTGGGATGTGATACACGGCATATAAACTCATCATAAAAAAATAAGAAGACACGTGTCTGAGGGTTTTTCGATGTGGTGTATATTATGAGGTGAAAGGGGTGAAAGTTTGGGGTTTAAGGATTCCTAACGGAGCGTGTATCTCTTTAACGACATAGGCCAGGAGTTGAAACTCAGCGGGAAAATATCAGCTTAAAAATAATAAATAAGTCGGTACAACATACGGACTGTATTTGGAACTTCTGTTAAGACTAGGCAACTCCTGCGACCAACTAAGGACAGTTTGCCTTAATTGCAACAACCGGGTATCTACAGAGTTTCCTGTACTTGTGGCAAGGTTTACATCGGGCAGACTTCGAGAACAATATGCACTCGCATTAAGGAACATAATAGATGCATCAGGCTCATTGAACCTGATAAATCAGCTGTTGCCGATCATGCATTAACACCTGGCCATGTTGTCATGTTCCAAGGAGTGGATGTTCTTGCCCGTATAAAGCAATATCGTCCCAGAATCATAAGGGAGGCGGTTGAAATACGTAAACACCCAGATAATTTCAACCGCAACACCGGCTACAATCTCAGTGAAGCCTGGCTACCTATTACCAGAACCCTGAGAAAGTAGTTCACTGCTCCTTTCCGTTGTCCCTAACATGGGGCTATAATGGCGTCCATCTTTGGGCACATTCTATATGTTCTTTGTTGCTTTCTCTTAGCAATCATTTGTCGTATTTCAGATTATTCCTGACGAAGAAAGACATGGTTTCTTTCGAAAAGCGTCGAATTTTAAGAAAATAAAACACGGCATAAGCCCAAAATTCAACATTATGAAAAGTAAATAGGTATTCGACCGTTTTTTTCATAAATCCAATTTAAGGGGCCCATGGGGAGGGGTGAAATTCTGGAGAAAAAAAAACAGGAAAGAAAGTGTCCTAACCGATTGACTCACTCACTCTTCAAACTCAGGGGGAAAAACTCTTTATTTATAAGTAAATATGGGTTCGACATTTTTTATTCATTAATCAAATTTAAGGGGTTCATCGGGAGGGGTGAAATTCTGGAAAAAAAATGAAAGAAAATGTCCTGACTCACTCATTCACTCATCATCGCCCAGCCAAAAATATTGAAGTTGGAAACATGGCATTTTGGGGATATGTTCGTTGTATGTCAAAATCATACACTAAGGGAGGATTTTTGGATATTCAGGTTCTCTAGGGGTCTTAAGGGGATTAAACTTGCATTTCATTGAATAACAATATCTCACGTGTGGTTTCATTTGTGGATGTGATACTCGGCATATATACTAATCATTAAAAATAAGCAGACATGCGTCTAAGGGATTTTCGATGTGATTTATTATTATGAGGTGAAAGGGGTGAAAAGTGGGGGTTGAAGGATTCCTGAAGGAGCGTGTAGGCCTATCTCTTAAACGACATAGGCGAGAAATTTGAAACTCAGCGAAAAAAAATCAGCTTAAAAAATAAGTAAATCGGTGTTCGACCGGTTTTTTTCCATAAATTAACTTAAGGGGCCAAAGGGGTGGGGTGAAATTCTGGGGGATAAAGGAGAGAAAGTGTACTAACTGACTGACTAAGTCACTCATCAAACTAGGGGGAAAGGACAGCTTAAAATAAGTTAATAGGTGTTCAAGTGTTTTTTCATAAATCCAATTTAAGGGGCCCATGGGGAGGGGTGAAATTCTGGTAAAAATAATTGAAAGAAAATGTCCTGTCTGACTCACTCACTCATCACGCCCAGCGAAAACTATTAAAGTTGGAATCATGACATTTTGGGAATATGTTCGCTGTATGTCGAAAACGTCAACTAAGGAATGATTTTTGTTTATTCGGGTTTTAAAGAGGTGCATTTCATTGAATAACGACATATCACGAGTTGTTTCTTTGGGAATGTGATATATGGTATATAAATTAATCATTCAAAATAATCAGACATATGTCTGAGGGTTTATCGATGTGGTGTATATTATGAGGTGAAAGGGGGGGGGGATTGGGGGTTGAGGGATTCTTAACGGAGCGTGTATCTCTTAAACGAAATAGGCGAGAAGTTGGAAATTCAACGGAAAAAACAGCTTAAAAATAATATAAGTAAATAGGCGTTCGACAGTTTTTTCATTATTCCAATTTAAGGGACCCTTTGGGAGGGGTGAAATTCTGCGGGAAAAACAGGAAAGAAAGTGTCCTAACTCACTCACTCATCAAACTCAGGGGGAAGAAGAGTTCAAAAATAAGAAAATAGGTGTTGGACCGTTTTTTTTTCATAAATCCAATTTAAGGGGTGAAAAATAAATGAAAGAAAATGTCCTGACTTACTCACTCACTCATCATCGCCCAGCCAAAATTATTGAAGTTAGAAGCATGATATTTTGGGGCTATGTTCGTTGAATGTCGAAAACGTCCACTAGGGAAGGATTTTTGGATATTCAGATTCTAAAGGGGTGTTAAGGGGGTAGACTTGCATTTAATTGAATAACAATATATCCCGATTGGTTTCCTTGGGTATGAGATACTTGGCATATAAACTCATCATTAAGAATAAGAAGACACATGTCTGAGGATTTTTCGATGTGGTGTATATTATGAGATGTATGTGTGAAAAGTGGGGGTTGAAGGATTCCTAACGGAGCAAGTATCTCTTAAAAGACAGAGGCAAAATATATGAATCTCACGGAGAAAAATCAGCTTGAAAAAGTAGTAAATATGTGTTCGATCGTTTTTTAATAAATCCAATTTAAGGGGCCCATGGGCAGGGGTGAAATTCTGGGGAAACAAGTCCACTAAGGAAGAATTTTTGGATATTCACTCATCATCCCCCAGCAAACCTATTGCAGTTAAAAACTTGAATTTTTGGGGATATGTTCGCTGTATGTCGAACACGTCCACTATGGAAAGAGTTTTGGATATTCAGGTTCTAAAGAGGTGGTAAGGGGGTAAACGTGAATTTCATTGAATAACAATATCTCACGAGTGGTTTCATTTGGAGATGTGATTCTTGGCATATATACTAATCATTAAAAATAAGCTGAGGTACCCGCTCTTCGATCGGTCTTTGGTATGAATAACAAGACGATATCAATTGAGCTACTGTTGCTATGGTTAGGTGCTATGCATTCTTTCATACGTTTATTAGAGCGACGTTAGTTTTCTGGGAATTTCAGACACACTCTTAATTTAAGGGTCTTAATATGTGGTTTTCGGAGACCCTTTTGAGACTCTCGAATTGTGTGTCTCACATTGAGAAGCGCAACACATGCTTCTATTGTCCTACTAGGATAATTTTTATATTTCGCCTAATTTAGCATGTATTTTGAAGAAAAAAAAGTCCTATACCCACCCTTCTATGAGATGTACGGTGAAGAGTTTATAAATGATCAGTGTATTGACACTCTTGGATACTATACCGAATTTTACGATGCTCCAAACATCCAAACACGAGTTACAGGCGTACATAAAGATACACAGAAAGGCAAACCGACAAATCCTTTGACTACAACATACCACAGCGGCTTCGAGGCGCAGTAGGTAGCATGCTGAGCTTCTATGCCCATGATCGCGGGTTCAAACCCGGCCGAAGTCGTCGGATTTCTTAAGAGCGTTGAAATTCCCTCAGTATGCCTTTATTGGAAGGGAAGTAAAACCAGCGGGCCCATATCATAGAATTATGGCATGTAAAGGAAGTTTCCACCAACTGCTATTGTGTGATGCTAAATTTGTAGGTTAGATTTGATAAAAGCTCTATTAGTTCCAACGTTTACCGCCAAGTGCCGGTTGCGGTGGCATCTAGTAGCCGAGTTCACAGCAAGGTGTTGTTGGCGGCAGCATTTGGTAGCATTAATAGGAATTACTTGAAATTGATCGTCTGCAGTCCTTTCCTGAAATACAGATAACACACACTAATACAGCCATTAGAATTAACACCGGTTGGACAGATTCTACACACACCCAAAGTACACGAGACTACATGACCGCGATGTCGCAGTCCCTAAACTGAGAAACCAACCAACCTACAACATATCACCCAGATGTCCAAATAGTAATATATCAACCACACAGTATCAAACAAAATCATCCTTACGATGAACCCGTTTGCGATAAAAGAATGATAAGTTAGAATATGCTCGAACTAAATTCACATAACGTGTACTTCCTGACGTGAAAATGAAATTGAAAACCTCTTAAACGAAACGCAATACACCTCACTAAAAAACAGACCCTCACCGTTGTGTAAAGTCCCCATCCACCGGAAGACCCCCTTTAAAATATTATAAATGCTTGTGGTGCATGAATATTCAGGACTAACAGTAGTGCCCGGCTTCGCCCGGAGGATTTATTTGTTTTATGGATGATAATGGCTACTACTACAGAACTGGCACAAGATACTTAAGCTAACAGAAAATAATATTTTATAAATATAACTTTATGTGATGGTGGTGGTAGTAGGGATGATAAGTAGTACAGTATAATGGACGTAACATTCAGGTCATTTTCCTGTAATGATAATGATAATAATGAATAGGGAAACGGCTATTTACTAACTACAGTACTGACACATGTCATTTACGAACGAATTGAAAAATATGATTAGAAGGAGGAGTATGTGAAATAAAAGACACTGCCTAGCGCCTATATCCCATTGGTTGATAGAAAAGTAGAGATCTGTAGTGTCGTCTTTTGTCACATAGCGACGTAGGAAAATAATCAGAGCACTTTGGAAAACTTCGGCTGTCCCGAGCTCCTGAGGTAGCAATAGTGTCATTTATCGCCACATACCGCTCAAGGATAAGGATCGGAATAAATGAAGGTAAATTTGAAAGCACCAACGCTTATTGCAGCTGATAACCTCTATGTACTGCTCTAACACCATCACACTTATACAGAAGTATCATATTTTTATGATGATAACTGTATTCAGGGGCCTAAAGAATATTTTTCCACTAATTACTCCCCATGACTCCAATTTATAAGCGGCGCAAGATGTAACTATTTTCGCAATTCTGCACCAGAACACTGTTAGGGGCGACGTGATGCAGCCCGTATTGCCAGCCAACAATAGGCGTATTGAAATATTCATACAGTTACACTACTACGGACATGAATGGTTCTAAGGTCTTAAACCATGGTTTTCAGGTTAATTCTGTCGGTAGCTCTAAATGTAGGGAATGGAGAGAGTTGTCCAAAATATCAAAAGGACAGTATTACCCGCAGGGTTCCAAAGGCTAATTTGGTTCAGATCGGTGAAACGGTGTATATTTGTGCCAAAGGGCCTAAATGCAGGGAATGGAGAGGTCTGTCCGAAATTTCATTTTGACACTGTTACTCGTCGGGTTGTAAATGGTAAGTATACAAATTTTTGATCAAATCGGTGAACGGTGTAGATTTATATAAATAACAGACAGACAGACAAACAAACATTGAGCTTTATATTATATAGATAGATGATTAGCCTCCAATGGCCCAAAATCCTGAAATCCGCAAAATATACTATATTAATTCAGCTTTTAAAAAATGTTGCTGTTTGGAGATATAAATCTGTACGACATATGACACGTGCAAATAACGCGAAAAAATTCTTGACCCCCTTAAGCGCATTGATTTTTTACAGTCTAAGTTGGTTCCGTGATAACCTTATAGCCATTTGCAAACTTTCACAGAAATGTAATAAATAGAGTGGCATTGCTTCTTACAGAAATAAATGGAAAGTTGGATGTTACATCTTTAGAACCTGTTGTCATGGTTACTGGCTCGCATTCCTTTATTAGTTTATTAAATTAAATTAGTTTTCTGGGAATATCTAAGAAGCTGTTGGTATTAGAGCCTTAAGATATAGTTTTCGGGAACTCTAGATTTTTATTTCTGACAACGAGGAGCTAAAAATGGGCTTTGTCTCGTCGTTGAATGCCATATTATAAAAACAAGATGTTCAGTAAAGAACATATAGCCTACTTTCTCCTAAATGCATGGGTATTGTTATAACTCTTTGTCCTTTTTAAGGAGTATAATTAAATGTTGGTTGTAGTAGCTTGTTGAAATGCAACTTGTTATACGGATATTAAACATGAAAATTAGGTGCCCTTAGCTAGTGCTACCTCTGTACAAAATGTCGTTTAATTCGGTTTCACTGTGTTTAAATTGATATGGTGAATCGATTTGCACACATATATGGCCGCTATCTGCAAACTATTGGGCTGATGACCTTGTAGTTCATTCAAAAGATGCTTCGCACAAAAAGGTATGATGTTGCAAAATTTGGTAGAGATAAAATAATTAGGTTGGTCATAATTTGATTTAAACTTTTAACGTTTAGGTGGCCTGCCATTCCGTTTCCGTCAAGATGGCGGCAATATAGAATATGACCCTGAGGTGCCCTTTGCTAGTGCTACCTCTGTACCAAATTTCGTTGAATTCAGTTTTACCGTTTTTGAATTGATAGGGGGAATCGATTTGCACACATACTTGGCCGCCATATGCAAACTATTGGACGGACGACCCTGTAGCTTGGTCAAAGAACGCTTTTTACATAAAGGTATGTTGTTGCAAATTTTGGTAGAGATCAGATGATTAGGTTGGTCGTAATTTGATTTAAGATTTTAACATTTGGGTGGCCTCCATTACCTTTCCGTCAAGATGGCGACGATATAAAACATGACAGAGAGTTGCCTTTTGCAAGTGCGACCTCTGTACCAAATTTCATTCAATTCGGTTTCACCGTGTTTGAATTGATATGGGGATCCAATTTGCACACATACATGGCCGCTATCTGCAAACTATTGGGCTGATGACTTTGTAGTTCAGTCAAAAGATGCTTCCCACGAACAGGTATGTTGTTGAAAAATTTGGTAGAGATCAAATGATTAGGTTGGTCTTAATTTGATATAAGCTTCTAACATTTGGGTGGCCGCCATACCGTTTCCGTCTAGATGGCGGCAATATGAAACATGACACTGAGGTGCCGTTTGCTAGTGCTACCTCTGTACCAAATTTCGACAGTTCGGTTTTACCGTGTTTGAATTCATAGGGGGAATCGATTTGCACACATACATGGCCGCCATCCACATTATTCGGCCGATGACCTTGTAGTTTGGCCAAGAAGTTCTTCATACATGAAGGTATACTGTTGCAAAAATCGGTAGAGATCAGATGATTAGGTTGGTCGTAATTTGATTTAAGCTTCTTACGTTTGGGTGGCCACCATTACGTTTTTGTCAAGATGGCGGTGATATAAAACATGGCACTGAGGTGCCCTTTGCTAGTGCTACCTCCGTACCAAATGTCGTTCCATTTGGTTTCACCGTGTTTGAATTGATAGGGGGGATCGATTTGCACACAAACATGGCCGTCATCCACAAAATATTGGGCTGATGACCTTGTAGTTTGGTCAAAGGATGCTCCCCACATAAAGGTATGTTGTTGCAAAATTTGGTAGAGATCGGATGAATAGGTTAGTCGTAATATGATTTTAGCTTTGAACATTTGGGTGGCCGCCATTACGATTCCGTCAAAATGGCGGCAATAAAACCATGGCACTGAGGTGCCTTTTATTAGTGCTATCTCTGTACCAAATTTTGTTCAATTCAGTTTCACCGTGTTCGAATTGATAGGGGGACAGACATTCAGAGTACACACACACGCAGACTCACACATACACAGACAGACTCACAATTTTTCGCCCTGTGTTGATCTCATACGTCTACTTTATTTTTTGCAAAAATAGAAAGTAGGCTAATAATAATATATAATTCAATATAGGGATAGGGATATAATAGAACTTCCAAACCACACCCGCACGTGAAAATCGTTTGGAAAAATGCTAGTGAACCCCTTGATCCCCTTAAGCGCATTTACGTATTGATAAAATGTACTGCTTAATTTGGTTCCAAAATAACCTTCTAGCCGTTTGCAAATTTCACAGTAATGTAATAAATTGAATTGCATAGCGTCTTACACAAATAGATGGGTCTCTGAGATTCCGTTGTCATGGTTAACGGCTTGCATTCTTTCATTAGTATATTATATGAAATTAGTTTTCTGGGTATATCTCAAAAACTGTTGGTTTTAAGGCCTTAAAAGGTGTTTTTCGCGGACCATTTAGGGCCCCCGAGTTTTGTTTCGCACATTGAGGGGCTGAAAATAAGATTTGTCTCGTCCTTCTACGCCTATTTCAGCATGTATTGTAAGGCGGTATGGCCCCATTTATGAGAGGTACGGGGATGAGTTACATCAATGATTTGTCTCGTGCCTCTGATGGATATCTGTACCAAGTTTTACGTTGATCAACCCAGCCTTTCTTGAGTTGTAAGGACACAAAGTCCTCAGACAAACAAAGAATCAAACAAACAACATTTTATTTTTGCGCGTATCCGGCATAAAACAGTCTGAAACGCGCAAGTAATGTAAATTTCCTCGGAATTTCTGAAAAAAAAAACAGACAAACTTTCATTTTTAGCCTACTTTTAACATTTTGCAAAAATGAGGAATAAGTAGACTTCTGAGATCGATCCGGGCAAATTTCTGTCTGTCCGTCTGGCTGGCTGTGTGTGTCCCCCCCCCCCTATCAACTCCTAAACGGCTGCAGCAATCGAATCCAAATTTGGTATGAGTAAAGATATGTACCTGAATATCTCAAGCCCATATTTGAAAATGATGTCAGTGCTACCAACTGCTGTAAAACCGCAATTGAAATTTGAGCTCTATGTTGGATATCTTGGAAGGTATGCATGGGAGCTATTTCAAAATTGGATCACGTATAGATACTAATATTTCAGTTTAATTTCCAGGAGGCCGAGCATGGCAGTGGTGCCAAAATGATTCTAAGCCTGCTGAAAGGTCCAAATTTTAAATGCATATAACGTCTATACAATCAATTGTATTTGAACCAAATTTTGTATGTAATATGTGTACATAAACAGATAAGACTGAGCATATTCTTAAGAGCTACCAGGGCTGCCAACTGTTAATAAATGTTCTCTCTATTCTTTTATCCAAATACCAATATATCAGAAAGTATGCAAGCCGACAGCTATGAACTATGCACACATATATTGCACCTGACATTCTAGATTAATTTGGAGTAACTTCTGTACGTCAGTGCTACCAACTTGATTCTAAGCCTGCTGATAGGACCAATTTTTTGATACATGTAACTTCTATATTAGCAAATGGATTTTATCCAAAATTGGCACAACAAGAGATCATAATATTTCAGATTATTTCTGACCAACGCATGCATGACATTGTTGCCAACATGATTTTACGCGCTGATAGATCCAATGTCCAACTGCATGTAACGTCCATGCTATCCATTGGACTTCAACCAAATTTTGTATTCTGTACCTTAAGAGATGGAACTAACAATATATTCAGTCACCAGGGCTACCAACTGTGGTGCTGTATTAGGCTATATTATACCAGGTATATTTCGAACTAATTAGACATTTCGATATTACCAACTTAATTTCGCTATTTTTCTAGATTGGCATGAATCTTAAATTTTAAGAAAAGTAGGCTGTTTAGTTCGTCACGGAACTTCTGGTTATATATATAGGGATACTAGCAGTAGTGCCTGGCTCCGACCGGAGGATTTATATGTTTTATGGATGATAATGTATACTACTACAGAACTGGCACATTATCCATAAACTTACAGAAAAAATCAAATGTTAAAATATAACTTTTTGTGGTGGTAGTGGGAGTGATAATAGACGTAGCATTCTCGTCATTTTCCCGTAATGATAATTATAATAATGAATAGGGGAACGGCTAACTACAGTATTGACACAATATATGTAATTTACAAACGAATAGAAACATATGATTAGAAAGAGGAGTAAGTGAAATAAAAGACACTGGCTAGGGCCAATATCTCATTGGCTGTTAGAAAAGTAGTGGCCAATAGTGTCGTCTGTTGTCGCATAGCGCTGTTAGAAAATAATCAGACCACTTTGGAAAACCCGGGCTGTCACGAGCTCCTGAGATAAGAACAGTGGATAGCGATCAGAATAAATGAATGTAAATTTGAAATCACCAACCCTTATTGCAGCTGATCTACACCTCAATGTACTGCACCAACACCATCGCACTTACTGTATACTGAGGTAGAATATTTTCATGATGATAACTGTTTTCAGGGGCCAAAGAAATCTTTTTGTACTAATTCCTCCCAATGACTCCAATTTATAAGCAGCGCAAGATGCAACTATTTCCGCAATTCTGCTCTAGAACACAAAGAGGTACGGCGTGATGCAGCCCGCTTTGTCAGTCAACAATAGACTTCATAAGATATTCTTACAGTTACACTACTACGTACATGAATGGTTGTAGGGCCAAAAAAACGTGTTTCTCAAGTTCCTTTTGTCTGTTATTCTAAATATAGAGAATGGAGAGGGTTTTCCAAAATATCAAATGGGCATTGTTGTCAGCAGGATTTCAAACGGTATGTAAAATTCGTTGTAATTAGGTGAAACGGTTTATTTTTGTTCCAAAGGGCCTAAATGCAGGAAATGGAGTGGCCTGTACGAAATTTCATGTAGACAGTGTCACTCGTAGAATTCCAAATGGCAAGTATACAAATTTTGTTTCAGATCAGTGAAACGGTGTAGATTTGTGCCAAAGGGCCTAAATGCAGGTAATGGAGTGGTCTGTCGGAAATTTAATGTACACAGTGTTACTCGCAAGTTCCAATGGGGAAGTATACAAATTTTGGTTGAGATCGGTGAAACGATGTAGAGTTGTGCCAAAGGGCCTAAATGCAGGGATTGGACTGGTCTGTTGGAAATTTCATGTACACAGTGTTACTCGCAGTGTTCCCAAAGGTAAGTATACACATTTTGGTTTTGATCGGTGAAACGGTGTAGATTTGTGCAAAAGGACCTAAATGCAGGGAATATAGTGGTCTGTCCGAAATTTAAAGTAGACAGTGTTACTCGCCGAGTTTCAAAGGGTAAGTATACAAATTTTGGTTCAGATCTGTGAAACGGTGTAGATTTGTATAAATAACAGACAGACAGACAAACCAACATTGAGTTTTATATATATAGATTTACACATGCTAGTGCAACAATCACCATAACGCAGGTTATCACAAAAATTCTACACACACAACCATGTACACGGGGCAACATGACCACGATGTCTAAGCCCCGCAAATGAAATAACCACTGTCTACACATGAAAACTGCAAAATGGTGTTAGGAAAATGTTGGAATGTTTGCCACTATGTTTCTCTGACATGATAGCATTACATTACATTTTGCTTATATGCTTGTTAACTGTGCATACGATAGCATAAAAAATACTACAGTCCAATACAATCCTTGATTCACAATCGGTCAGTTTCCCCATGTGTCGTTTAGCAAATTTTACCGGACTATCATGATACAGAGTAAATAGTTGTTGCCTAGTGGCAACCTGTCCATCAATGGTGCGGCGTTGACGATCATGATACAGTGAAGTCGTTGCCGCCTAGCGAAAATATGTCCGTCAAGTTATTAGACAGGGGAAACGGTGTAGATTTGTGCAAAAGGGCCTAAATGCAGGTAATGGAGTGGTCTGTCCGAAATTTTAAGTAGGCAGTGTTACCCGCTGGGTACCAAAGTATAAGTATACAAAGTTGGGTTCAGTTCGGTGAAAAGGAGTAGATTAGTATAAATAACAGACAAACCAACATTGAGTTATATATAGAGAGAGATTAAATAAACATGTGTGAAGCAAACAAGCACACCTTTTTGGTGGACAACCAAAATTCAATTAAAAGCTCTTCAGTGCCAGTGATCTCTGTGTGCCCCCAGGACTATGTCACCTGCCAGACAATTCGCCCTAGGCCATTGCACAACCATTCATACAATATAATAAAACGCTTACATTTGAACTTTAGGTACACTAAAAATGAAACATGATCTTATGGTATAATAAGACGTCCACATTAAATATACCGCGTTTGTTGCGCCTCACTACTTGTGTTAGCTCGAAAAGTGCACAGAGATTAGACTACACGGCTATAACGAGGAGAGTGGGGACGTGTGGTAACCATAACAGAGACGGAGCCTCATCCTCGCCAGGTGGAAAGTGGGAATGTGTGGTAACCATAACAGTAAAGGAGCCACATCCTCGCCAAGTGGAAAGTGGGAATGTGTAGTAACCATAACAGAGACGGAGCCACACCCTCGCCAAGTTGAAAGTGGGGATGTGTGGTAACCATAACAGAGACGGAGCCACACCCTCGCCAAGTGGAAAGTGGGAATGTGTGGTAACCATAACAGTAAAGGAGTCACATCCTCACCAAGTGGAAAGTGGGGATGTGTGGTATCCTTAACAGAGACGGAGCCACATCCTCGCCAGGTGGAAAATGGGGATGTGCGGTAACCATAACAGTAAAGGAGCCACATCCTCGCCAGGTGGACAGTGGGGATGTGTGGTAACCATAACTGAGACGGAGCCACATCCTCGCCAGGTGGAAAATGGGGATGTGCGGTAACCATAACAGTAAAGGAGCCTCATCCTCGCCAGGTGGAAAGTGGGGATGTGCGGTAACCATAACAGAGACGGAGCCACAACCTCACCGGGTGGAAAGTGGGGATGTGTGGTAACCATAACAGAGACGGAGCCACACCCTCGCCAGGTGGAAAGTGGGGATTTGTGGTAACCATAACAGAGACGGAGCCTCACCCTCGCCAGGTGGAAAGTGGGGATGTGTGGTAACCATAACAGAGACGGAGCCACACCCTCGCCAGGTGGAAAGTGGGGATGTGTGGTAACCATAACAGAGACGGAGCCACATCCTCGCCAGGTGGAAAGTGGGGATGTGTGGTAACCATAACAGAGACGGAGCCACACCCTCGCCAGGTGGAAAGTGGGGATTTGTGGTAACCATAACAGAGACGGAGCCTCACCCTCGCCAGGTGGAAAGTGGGGATGTGTGGTAACCATAACAGAGACGGAGTCACACCCTCGCCAGGTGGAAAGTGGGGATGTGTGGTAACCATAACAGAGACGGAGCCACATCCTCGTCAAGTGGAAAGTGGGGATGTGTGGTAACCATAACAGAGACGGAGTCACACTCTCGTCAGGTGGAAAGTGGGGATATGTGGTAACCATAAGAGAGACTGAGCCAAATCCTCGCCAGGTGGAAAGTGGGGATGTGTGGAAACCATAACAGAGACGGAGGATCACCCTCGTCAGGTGGAAAGTGGGAATATGTGGTAACCATAACAGAGACGGAGCCACATCCTCGTCAGGTGGAAAGTGGGGATGTGTGGTAACCATAACAGAACGGAGCCACATCCTCGCCAGGTGGAAAGTGGGGATGTGTGGTAACCATAACACAGACGGAGCCACATCCTCGCCAGGTGGAAAGTGGGGATCTGTGGTAACCATAACAGAGACGGAGCCACACCCTCACCAGGTGGAAAGTGGGAATGTGTGGTAACCATAACTCTAAAGGAGCCACAACCTCGCCAAGTGGAAAGTGGGTATGTGTGGTAACCATAACAGAGACGGAGCCACATCCTTTCCAGGTGGAAAGTGGGAATGTGTGGTAACCATAACAGAGATGGAGCCACATCCTCGTCAGGTGGAAAGTGGGGATGTGTGGTAACCATAAAGAGACGGAGGCACATCCTCGCCAGGTGGAAAGTGGGGATGTGTGGTAACCATAACAGAGACGGAGCCACACCCTCGCCAGGTGGAGAGTGGGATTGTGTGGTAACCATAACAGAGACGGAGCCACACACTCGCCAGGTGGAGATAGGGAATGTGTGGTAACCATAACGTTAAAGGAGCCACAACCTCGTCAAGTGGAAAGTGGGGATGTGTGGTAACCATAACAGAGACGGAGCCACACCCTCGCCAGGTGGAAAGTGGGGATGTGTGGAAACCATAACAGAGACGGAGCCACATCCTCGCCAGGTGGAAAGTGGGGATGTGTGGAAACCATAACAGAGACGGAGCCACATCCTCACCAGGAGGAAAGTGGTGATGTGTGGTAACCATAATAGAGACGGAGCTCAACCTCGCCAGGTGGAGATTGGTGATGTGTGGTAACCATAACAGAGACGGAGTCACACCCTCGCCAGTTGGAAAGTGGGGATGTGTGGTAAACATAACAGAGACGGAGCTCACCCTCGCCAGGGGGAAAGTGGTGATGTGTGGTAACCATAATAGAGACGGAGCTCAACCTCGCCAGGTGGAGAGTGGTGATGTGTGGTAACCATAACAGAGACGGAGTCACACCCTCACCAGGTGGAAAGTGGGGATGTGTGGTAAACATAACAGAGAGGGAGCCTCACCCTCGCCAGGTGGAAAGTGGTGATGTGTAGTAACCATAACAGAGACGGAGTCACACCCTCGCCAGGTGGAAAGTGGGGATGTGTGGTAAACATAACAGAGAGGGAGCCACACCGCCACCAGGTGGAAAGTGGGGATGTGTGGTAACCATAACAGAGACAGAGCCTCGCTCTCGCCAGGTGGAAAGTGGGGATGTGTGGTAACCATAACAGAGACGGAGCCTCACTCTCGCCAGGTGAAAAGTGGGGATGTGTGGTATCCATAACAGAGACGGAGCCACACCCTCACCAGGTGGAATGTGGGGATGTGTGGTAACCATAACAGGGACGGAGCCACATCATCGCCAGGTGGAAAGTGGGGATGTGTGGTAAACATAACAGAGAGGGAGCCTCACCCTCGCCAGGTGGAAAGTGGGGATATGTGGTAACCATAACAGAGAGGGAGCCTCACCATCGCCAGGTGGAAAGTGGGGATGTGTGGTAACCATAACAGAGACAGAGCCTCGCTCTCGCCAGGTGGAAAGTGGGGATGTGTGGTAAACATAACAGAGACGGAGCCGCATCCTCGCCGGTGGAGATTGGGGATGTGTGGTAACCATAACAGAGACGGAGCCACACTCTCGTCAGGTGGAGATTGGGGAAGTGTGGTAACCATAACAGAGACGGTGTCACACCCCCGCCAGGTGGAAAGTGGAAATGTGTGGTAAACATAACAGAGACGGAGCCACATCCTCGCCGGTGGAGATTGGGGATGTGTGGTAACCATAACAGAGACCGAGCCACACCCTCGCCAGGTGGAAAGTGGGGATGTGTGGTAACCATGACAGAGATGGAGCCACACCTTCGCCCGGTGGAAAGTGGGGATGTGTGGTAACCATAACAGAGATGGAGCCACACCCTCGTCAGGTGGAAAGTGGGAATGTGTGGTAACCATAACAGAGACGGAGCCACACCCTCGCCAGGTGGAAAGTGGGGATGTGTGGTAACCATAACAGAGACGGAGCCACACCCTCGTCAGGTGGAAAGTGGGGATGTGTGGTAACCATAACAGAGATGGAGCCACACCCTCGTCAGGTGGAAATGGGGGCTGTGTGGTAACCATAACAGAGACGGAGTCACACCCTCGCCAGGTGGAAAGTGGGGATGTGTGGTAACCATAACAGAGACGGAGCCACACCCTCGCCAGGTGGAAAGTGGGGATGTGTGGTAACCATAACAGAGACGGAGCCACACCCTCGCCGGGTGGAGAGTGGATATGTGTGGTAACCATGAAAGAGATGGAGCCACACCCTCGCCAGGTGGAAAGTGGGGATGTGTGGTAACCATAACAGAGACGGAGCCACACCCACGTCAAGTGGAAAGTGGGGATGTGTGGTAACCATAACAGAGACGGAGCCACACCCTCGCCGGGTGGAGAGTGGATATGTGTGGTAACCATGAAAGAGATGGAGCCACACCCTCGCCAGGTGGAAAGTGGGGATGTGTGGTAACCATAACAGAGACGGAGCCACACCCACGTCAAGTGGAAAGTGGGGATGTGTGGTAAACATAACAGAGACGGAGCCACATCCTCGCCAGGTGGTAAGTGGGGATGTGTGGTAACCATAACAGAGACGGAGCCACACCCTCGCCAGGTGGTAAGTGGGGATGTGTGGTAACCATAACAGAGACGGAGCCACATCCTCGTCAAGTGGAAAGTGGGGATGTGTGGTAACCATAACAGAGACGGAGCCACAACCTCGTCAGGTAGAAAGTGGGGATGTGTGGTAACCATAACAGAGAAGGAGCCACACCCTCGCCAGGTGGAAAGTGGGAATGTGTGGTAACCATAACTCTAAAGGAGCCAGAGCCTCGCCAAGTTGAAAGTGGGGATGTGTGGTAACCATAACAGAGACGGAGCCACATCCTCGTCAGGTGGAAAGTGGGGATGTGTGGTAACCATAACAGAGACGGAGTCACAACCTCGCCAGGTGGAAAGTGGGGATGTGTGCTAACCATAACAGAGACGGAGCCACTTCCTCGCCAGGTGGAGAGTGGGGATGTGTGGTAACCATAACAGAGACGGAGCCTCATCCTCGCCAGGTGGAATGTGGGGATGTGTGGTAACCATAACAGAGACGGAGCCACATCCTCGCCAGGTGGAGAGTGGGGATATGTGGTAACCATATCAGAGACGGAGCCACAACCTCGCCAGGTGGAATGTGGGGATGTGTGCTAACCATAACAGAGACGGAGCCACATCCTCGCCAGGTGGAAATTGGGGATGTGTTGTAACCATAACAGAGACGGAGCCACATCCTCGCCAGGTGGAAAGTGGGGATGTGTTGTAACCATAACAGAGACGGAGCCACAACCTCGCCAGGTGGAAATTGGGGATGTGTGGTAACCATAACAGAGACGGAGCCACACCCTCGCCAGGTGGAAAGTGGGGATGTGTGGTAACCATAACAGAGACGGAGCCACACCCTCGTCAGGTGGAAAGTGGGGATGTGTGGTAACCATAACAGAGATGGAGCCACACCCTCGTCAGGTGGAAATGGGGGCTGTGTGGTAACCATAACAGAGACGGAGTCACACCCTCGCCAGGTGGAAAGTGGGGATGTGTGGTAACCATAACAGAGACGGAGCCACACCCTCGCCAGTTGGAAAGTGGGGATGTGTGGTAACCATAACAGAGACGGAGCCACACCCTCGCCGGGTGGAGAGTGGATATGTGTGGTAACCATGAAAGAGATGGAGCCACACCCTCGCCAGGTGGAAAGTGGGGATGTGTGGTAACCATAACAGAGACGGAGCCACACCCACATCAAGTGGAAAGTGGGGATGTGTGGTAAACATAACAGAGACGGAGCCACATCCTCGCCAGGTGGTAAGTGGGGATGTGTGGTAACCATAACAGAGACGGAGCCACACCCTCGCCAGGTGGTAAGTGGGGATGTGTGGTAACCATAACAGAGACGGAGCCACATCCTCGTCAAGTGGAAAGTGGGGATGTGTGGTAACCATAACAGAGACGGAGCCACAACCTCGTCAGGTAGAAAGTGGGGATGTGTGGTAACCATAACAGAGAAGGAGCCACACCCTCGCCAGGTGGAAAGTGGGAATGTGTGGTAACCATAACTCTAAAGGAGCCAGAGCCTCGCCAAGTTAAAAGTGGGGATGTGTGGTAACCATAACAGAGACGGAGCCACATCCTTGCCAGGTGGTGAGTGGGAATGTGTGGTAACCATAACAGAGACGGAGCCACATCCTCGTCAGGTGGAAAGTGGGGATGTGTGGTAACCATAACAGAGACGGAGTCACAACCTCGCCAGGTGGAAAATGGGGATGTGTGCTAACCATAACAGAGACGGAGCCACATCCTCGCCAGGTGGAGAGTGGGGATGTGTGGTAACCATAACAGAGACGGAGCCTCATCCTCGCCAGGTGGAATGTGGGGATGTGTGGTAACCATAACAGAGACGGAGCCACATCCTCGCCAGGTGGAGAGTGGGGATGTGTGGTAACCATATCAGAGATGGAGCCACAACCTCGCCAGGTGGAATGTGGGGATGTGTGCTAACCATAACAGAGACGGAGCCACATCCTCGCCAGGTGGAAATTGGGGATGTGTTGTAACCATAACAGAGACGGAGCCACATCCTCGCCAGGTGGAAAGTGGGGATGTGTTGTAACCATAACAGAGACGGAGCCACAACCTCGCCAGGTGGAAATTGGGGATGTGTGGTAACCATAACAGAGACGGAGCCACACCCTCGTCAGGTGGAAAGTGGGGATTTGTGGTAACCATAAGAGAGACGGAGTCACATCCTCGCCAGGTGGAGATTCGGGATGTGTGGTAACCATAACAGAGACGGAGCCACACCCTCGCCAGGTGGAGATTGGGGATGTGTGGTAACCATAAGAGAGACGGAGCCACATCCTCGTCAGGTGGAGATTGGGGATGTGTGGTAACCATAACAGAGACGGAGCCACACCCTCGCCAGGTTGAGATTGGGGATGTGTGGTAACCATAACGGAGACGGAGCCACACCCTCGCCAGGTGGAGATTGGGGATGTGTGGTAACCATAAGAGAGACGGAGCCACACCCTCGTCAGGTGGAGATTGGGGAAGTGTGGTAACCATACCAGAGACGGAGTCACACCCCCGCCAGGTGGAAAGTGGAAATGTGTGGTAAACATAACAGAGACGGAGCCACATCCTCGCCGGTGGAGATTGGGGATGTGTGGTAACCATAACAGAGACGGAGCCACTCCCTCGCCAGGTGGAAAGTGGGGATGTGTGGTAACCATGACAGAGATGGAGCCACACCCTCGCCAGGTGGAAAGTGGGGATGTGTGGTAACCATAACAGAGATGGAGCCACACCCTCGTCAGGTGGCAAGTGGGGATGTGTGGTAACCATAACAGAGACGGAGTCACACCCTCGCCAGGTGGAAAGTGGGGATGTGTGGTAACCATAACAGAGACGGAGCCACACCCTCGCCGGGTGGAAAGTGGGGATGTGTGGTAACCATAACAGAGACGGAGCCACACCCTCGCCAGGTGGAAAGTGGATATGTGTGGTAACCATGAAAGAGATGGAGCCACACCCTCGCCAGGTGGAAAGTGGGGATGTTTGGTAACCATAACAGAGACGGAGCCACACCCTCGTCAGGTGGAAAGTGGGGATGTGTGCATAACATAACAGAGACGGAGCCACACCCTCGCCAGGTGGTAAGTGGGGATATGTGGTAACCATAACAGAGACGGAGCCACACCCTCGTCAGGTGGAGATTGGGGATATGTTGTAACCATAACAGAGACGGAGCCACACCCTCGCCAGGTGGAAAGTGGGGATGTGTGGTAACCATAACAGAGACTGAGCCACATCCTCGTCAAGTGGAAAGTGGGGATGTGTGGTAACCATAACAGAGACGGAGCCACAACCTCGTCAGGTGGAAAGTGGGGATGTGTGGTAACCATAACAGAGAAGGAGCCACACCTTCGCCAGGTGTAAAGTGGGAATGTGTGGTAACCATAACACTAAAGGAGCCACAACCTCGCCAAGTGGAAAGTGGGGATGTGTGGTAACCATAACAGAGACGGAGCCACATCCTTGCCAGGTGGGGAGTGGGGATGGGTGGTAACCTTAACAGAGACGGAGCCACACCCTCGCCAGGTGGAAAGTGGGGATGTGTGGTAACAATAACAGAGACGGAGCCACAACCTCACCAGGTGGAGAGTGGGGATGTGTGGTAACCATAACAGACACGGAGCCACACCCTCACCAGGTGGAATGTGGGGATGTGTGGTAACCGTAACAGAGACGGAGCCACATCCTCGCCAGGTGGAGAGTGGGGATGTGTGGTAACCATAACAGAGACGGAGCCACAACCTCGCCAGGTGGAAAGTGGGGATGTGTTGTAACCATATCAGAGACGGAGCCACTCCCTCGTCTGGTGGAGATTGGGGATGTGTGGTAACCATAACAGAGACGGAGTCACACCCTCGTCAGGTGGAAAGTGGGGATGTGTGGTAACCATAACAGAGATGGAGCCACTCCCTCATCTGGTGGAAATTGGGGATGTGTGGTAACCATAACAGAGACGGAGCCACACCCTCGTCAGGTGGAAAGTGGGGATGTGTGGTAACCATAAGAGAGACGAAGCCACATCCTCGCCAGTTTGAGATTCGGGATGTGTGGTAACCATAACAGAGACGGAGCCACACCCTCGCCAGGTGGAGATTGGGGATGTGTGGTTACCATAAGAGAGACGGAGCCACATCCTCGTCAGGTGGAGATTGGGGATGTGTGGTAACCATAACAGAGACGGAGCCACACCCTCGCCAGGTGGAGATTGGGGATGTGTGTTAACCATAACAGAGACGGAGCCACATCATCGCCAGGTGGAGATTGGGGATGTGTGGTAACAATAAGAGAGACGGATCCACATTCTCGTCAGGTGGAAAGTGGGGATGTGTGGTAACCATAACAGAGACGGAGCCTCACTCTCGTCAGGTGGAAAATGGGGATGTGTGGTAACCAAAAGGGAGACGGAGCCACATCCTCGCCAGGTGGAGATTGGGGATGTGTGGTAACCATAACAGAGACGGAGCCACACCCTCGCCAGGTGGAAAGTGGGGATGTGTGGTAACCATGACAGAGATGGAGCCACACCCTCGCCAGGTTGAAAGTGGGGATGTGTGGTAACCATAACAGAGATGGAGCCACACCCTCGTCAGGTGGCAAGTGGGGATGTGTGGTAACCATAACAGAGACGGAGTCACACCCTCACCAGGTGGAAAGTGGGGATGTGTGGTAACCATAACAGAGAGGGAGCCACACCCTCGCCAGGTGGAAAGTGGGGATGTGTGGTAACCATAACAGAGACGGAGCCACACCCTCGCCAGGTGGAAAGTGGATATGTGTGGTAACCATGACAGAGATGGAGCCACACCCTAGCCAGTTGGAAAGTGGGGATGTGTGGTAACCATAACTTTAAAGGTGCCTCACCCCCGTCAGGTGGAAAGTGGGGATGTGTGGTAACCATAACAGAGACGGAGCCACACCCACGCCAGGTGGTAAGTGGGGACGTGTGGTAACCATAACAGAGACGGAGCCACACCCTCGTCAGGTGGAGATTCGGGATATGTTGTAACCATAACAGAGACGGAGCCACACCCTCGCCAAGTGGAAAGTGGGGATGTGTGGTAACCATAACAGAGACGGAGCCACACCCTCGTCAGGTGGAAAGTGGGGATGTGTCGTAACCATAACAGAGACGGAGCCACACCCTCGCCAGGTGGAAAGTGGGATGTGTGGTAACCATAACAGAGATGGAGCCACAACCTCGTCAGGTGGAAAGTAGGGATGTGTGGTAACCATAACAGGGACGGAGCCACACCCTCGCCAGGTGGAAAGTGGGGATGTGTGGTAACCATAACACAGACGGAGCCACACCCTCGCCAGGTGGAAAGTGGGGATGTGTGGTAACCATAACAGAGACGGAGCCTCATCCTCGCCAGGTGGAAAGTGGGGATGTGTGGTAACCATAACAGAGACGGAGCCTCATTCTCGCCAGGTGGAGAGTAGGGATGTGTGGTAACCATAACAGAGACGGAGCCACACCCTCGCCAGGTGGAAAGTGGGGATGTGTGGTAACCATAACAGAGACGGAGCCACACCCTCGCCTAGTGGAGAGTGGGGATGTGTGGTAACCATAACAGAGACGGAGCCACACCCTCGCCAGGTGGAAAGTGGGGATGTGTGGTAACCATAACAGAGACGGAGCCTCATCCTCGCCAGGTGGAAAGTGGGGATGTGTGGTAACCATAACAGAGACGGAGCCACACCCTCGCCAGGTGGAGAGTGGGGATGTGTGGTAACCATAACAGAGACGGAGCCACACCCTCGCCAGGTGGAAGGTGGGGATGTGTGGTAACCATAACAGAGACGGAGCCACACCCTCGCCAGGTGGAGAGTGGGGATGTGTGGTAACCATAACAGAGACGGAGCCTCATCTTCGCCAGGTGGAGAGTAGGGATGTGTGGTAACCATAACAGAGACGGAGCCACACCCTCGCCAGGTGGAAAGTGGGGATGTGTGGTAACCATAACAGAGACGGATCCACACCCTCGCCAGGTGGAGAGTGGGGATGTGTGGTAACCATAACAGAGAAGGAGCCACACCCTCGCCAGGTGGAAAGTGGGAATGTGTGGTAACCATAACTCTAAAGGAGCCAGAGCCTCGCCAAGTTGAAAGTGGGGATGTGTGGTAACCATAACAGAGACGGAGCCACATCATTGCCAGGTGGTGAGTGGGAATGTGTGGTAACCATAACAGAGACGGAGCCACATCCTCGTCAGGTGGAAAGTGGGGATGTGTGGTAACCATAACAGAGACGGAGTCACAACCTCGCCAGGTGGAAAGTGGGGATGTGTGCTAACCATAACAGAGACGGAGCCACATCCTCGCCAGGTGGAGAGTGGGGATGTGTGGTAACCATAACAGAGACGGAGCCTCATCCTCGCCAGGTGGAATGTGGGGATGTGTGGTAACCATAACAGAGACGGAGCCACACCCTCGCCAGGTGGAGAGTGGGGATGTGTGGTAACCATAACAGAGACGGAGCCTCATCTTCGCCAGGTGGAGAGTAGGGATGTGTGGTAACCATAACAGAGACGGAGCCACACCCTCGCCAGGTGGAAAGTGGGGATGTGTGGTAACCATAACAGAGACGGATCCACACCCTCGCCAGGTGGAGAGTGGGGATGTGTGGTAACCATAACAGAGACGGAGCCTCGTCCTCGCCCGGTGGAGTGTAGGGATGTGTGGTAACCATAACAGAGACGGAGCCACACCCTTGCCAGGTGGATAGTGGGGATGTGTGGTAACCATAACAGAGACGGAGCCTCATCCTCGCCAGGTGGAGAGTGGGGATGTGTGGTTACCATAACAGAGACGGAGCCACACCCTCGTCAGGTGGAAAGTGGGGATGTGTGGTAACCATAACAGAGACGGAGTCTCACTCTCGCCAGTTGGAAAGTGGGGATGTGTGGTAACCATAACAGAGACGGAGCCACACCCTCGTCAGGTGGAAAGTGGGGATGTGTGGTAACCATAACAGAGACGGAGCCACATCTTCGCCAAGTGGAAAGTGGGGATGTTTGGTAATCATAACAGAGACGGAGCCTCATCCTCGCCAGGTGGAAAATAGGGATGTGTGGTATCCATTACAGAGACGGAGCCTCACTCGCGCCAGGTGGAGAGTGGGGATGTGTGGTAACCATAACAGAGACGGAGTCACACCCTCGCCAGGTGGAAAGTGGGGATGTGTGGTAGCCATAACAGAGACGGAGCCACACCCTCCCCAGGTGGAAAGTGGGGATGAGTGGTAACCATAACAGAGACGGAGCCACACCCTCGCCAGGTGGAAATTGGGGATGTGTGGTAACCATAACAAAGACGGAGCCTCACTCTCGCCAGGTGGAAAGTGGGGATGTGTGGTAACCATAACAGAGACGGAGCCATATCCTCGCCAGGTGGATAGTGGGGATGTGTGGTAACCTATGGGTGAGAGGCAGGCGGGCTACCCCAACACCACGGGGCCGGCTGTATTTCACAAGCCCTTGTAAAATAAACTAACCTTATACAACGAAATTCAAACTGCAAATCGTAATATAAACACCAACTTGACTCATTGTAGCCTAAAAGGTATAGTAAGACAACACATACAGTATAATGCAGGGTGGGCAATAAGTCAGTCACAAGCAATCCTTTACAGTACTGTCAGTTCTGTTAATCACCTAGATGTTCTTAAAGCGTGTTGTTAAAACTGGATAATTGTCTACGTTATAACATCTACAGCCGGTTTAGAAAAAGTTCATATGGCAACAAGATGGAGCACCCCCACATTATGGAGTTATTGTGGGATATTTTTTGAATGAATACTTTGTTGAATGGATTGGCAGACGGTGTATTATCGAATGGCCTCCATGATCCATAGATACCACACCCATGGATTTTTCCGTCTGCGGTATACTAAACAAGTAGTTCCGTGAAGAATTAAAGCGTAATTTCATTTAACCTACTTATGTAAATTGCCACTATATGCATACACAATATCAGTTTGATTGCTGTAATAGATTCGTAGATATTGAGAACCGACTAAATATTTCGGATGGTTGCCATGTTGGATTTTTATATATGCAAGTCTTAGAGTTATGTAGACCACTGTTACATGAAGATTGTTTTGTACGTGTAGTATTCAAACTTCAATCGCATGATTAGGACACAAGAAGTAAAAACGAGATTTAAAATTTCGCACAGCTGCCTTCTTGTGGCTATGGAAACAATTGAAATAAATTATATGCCAGTGGATTAACATTTGTATAAGGATTTACTGTACCAAGATTCACTGCACTCGGATGGTTAAATTGCGAGACACGTCCATGTGAATATTTATACTTCGCGTCGCCGCCATGTTGGATTTGTGATCACCAGGTTATTGAAAGTCCTATAGGTGAACGTATGTTCATAGCCCCTATGAACATTAAAAAATTCAGTTTGATTTCTGTAATAGATTCATAGATATTGAAATCCATCTAAATATTTCGGATGGTCGCCATGTTGGATTCTTATATGTATAGGCCTTAGAGTCATGTACCATTAAAGGAAAATTATTGCGTAGGATCATTATTCAACCTTTCACTTCAATCGCATGATTACGACAGAAGAAATAAAAACGTAATTTTAAAATTCGCACAGCCGCCATCTTTAGGTTATGTAAACAATTGAACTAAATTAGATACCAGTGCTTTACAATGTGTATAAACATTTGCTGTACCAAGTTTCATTGCGTTTGTATCATTAAATCACGAGAAAAGTATATTTAAAACTTTCAACTTCGCTTGGCCGCCATGTTCGTTTTGTAGTTAACCGGTTTTTGAAAGTCTCATAGATGAACTTTCATTAGTGCCCTTTATCTTCGTACAAAATTTCAGGGTGATACCGGTAATAGTTTCAGAGATATAGAATGCCAGTGAAATATTTCGGACAGCCGCCATCTTGAGGTTATGTAAACAATTGAACGAAGTTAGATGTCGGTGCATTACAATGTGTATAAACATATACTGTACCAAGTTTAATTGCGTTTGGTTGCTTAAATCGCGAGAAACGTCTATTTAAAAGTCGCAAATTCCCTTGGCCGCCATGTTGGTTTTGTAGTTACCAGGTTTTTGAAAGACACATAGGTGAACTTTTAGTAGTTCCCTTTATCACCGTACGAAATTCTAGGGTGATATCGGTAATAGTTTCGGTGACATTGAATTTTGGTGAAATATTTCGCACAGCCGCCATGTTGGATTGCTGAGACGTAACAACATTTGAAGGGCACACCGGAATAGTGCTATGAACTTACCGAGTTCCATTGAAATCGCTCCAGCCGTTTAGATTTTATTAGGGGGTGGAGGGGGAGGGGAGGGGGACACACACACACGGATCACACACACACACAGACAGACTCTCGGACAAATGGTGATTTCATAAGCCTATTTTTTCATAAATTAAAATAGGCTAAAAATGAGGATTATTCTGTCAAGATCGTTATCTTGAGCATTTGGAGGTACGAATAGTAGTAGTTATTGTTGTTTTAAGGGGCGGAACTAATTGAAGGCACGGGTCCAATGAGAATTTGAAAACCTATAGTCCTGGAATATTTGTAAATCAGCGTTGACAGGACGCACTGTTGGCTTAAAACAGCATGGACACTACTTTGAGCATCTTTTGAACTCGACATGTATTTCTGTATTTTTAATAAATTTGTATTTTCATTTGTTTAGTACTTTTGCACCAAACAGTGCCAAAAATCAGTCGTCAAAAACGCGTTTGGTACAATAGTACTAAACAAATGATAATTGATATACTTTTAAACCTCTAATGGTGACCGCTTGATAGTCAAAATGCCCAATCTTGAATTACCCCAATATTAATAGTGATCAGAATTAATACAAGTAATTTTCTTTCACGAGTGTTATTTACATATTATTTTATATTATATACCTTTTACCCCCACCCAGACAATGGGCAATCTTGTGTTGACCGACTGAAAAGTTACAACTGACACTGAACTTTCAAATACCTGCAAATTTCAACTTGTCTGACCCTAGTTATTTTGAAGTGCAGAAGGAGAGAGAAACCCAAAATATATACTGTAGTTCCCGCAGACAATAGTCACCATAAAAGTATATTGCACCAATGAATTCAATATCAGCAATAAGTAGTTGGGAAAATAGGTAAATTAAATGCTATTTTGACAAAAACATTATGAACAATTAACTAAGGACACCTTCTAATGGAAAATGTTATTTACGAAAATTATGAAGGTAAATGTACATAATTTTAACACCAATGTGTGAGAATATTTTGAGTCAGCAACATAAACTGAGTGTGCTCGTGCTGTAATGCAGCAGAAAAATATTCTCAGTATCTACTTTAGGAAGCAAAAAGGAGAAAACA
Source organism: Meconema thalassinum (assembly GCA_946902985.2). Classification (NCBI taxonomy): domain Eukaryota; kingdom Metazoa; phylum Arthropoda; class Insecta; order Orthoptera; family Tettigoniidae; genus Meconema; species Meconema thalassinum. The sequence goes on along the minus strand of OX336394.1, from coordinate 440,029,393 downwards.
TTCAGTATCTCAGACTGTTCGTCAGTTTCAGACTTCTATGGGCTACGTATTTTATTATACAGACACGTTTTATACATGTACATTTTGGAACGGCAGAGTCAGACTGGGTATGCGAGAATATGGGATGGCTATGGATGTTTTTGCGAAGGATTCTTCTTGCCCTAGGGTTAGATTTCATATGTACTTTATCATGGCCATTCCGTTACAATGGAGCTGCGAGACGTCTTCGCCAGTAAAGTGGGCTGTAAGGTAGGCGAGGAGGAGAGGAAGATGAAACATTGAGAGGAAAAGGAAGGGTGTGGAGTGGCAGCGTGTGATAAGACTTTTTTTTTTTCTTCCTTGCCAGACCACCCCAGTTTTTTCTCATTCCAGAAAATTTGCAAGGACCTTGTATGTGAAGTACGCCTCACTGCATCATACAGCTTAGATAGATTGGCGAGAGTGCTCTTGACTAGAAAATTGAACTCTGTGTCTTACGGTTGGTTAGAATGATTTGGTAGGAGAGAAGTAGAGAACATATCGACTGAGATCATAACCGTTCAAAAGGCAATGGCCGTAATATTAATAACCTAGGGTATGGTTATGAAAATATAGTGGCGCTCAATATCATCTTGTGTAGCGTGTGACGTAAATAGAGAAGAAAATCTACTGAGGAGTGCTTCCTTATTACGACGATAATCCTCTCTCTCGCTCCATCAGCTCTAGAGTTTATCCCATTATGAACTACGAAGAAGGGGATTCATATCAAATTTCCGCTTCTTCAACCACCCTTTTATCTCATTTCTTGCTCGTGATGTACTCAGCACAGGCCATTTCACAAGTTCATCTTTCTTTTCTTTAACGTTAATTCTTGGTTTGTAAATCTCTACTAATCTAGGAAGAAGATCCACTCAGCTGTACTGAATAAGTGAAGAACATTTGTTATTAGCCTACTTTCGATTTTTGCAAAAAATGAAAGTAGACTTATGAGATCAACACAGGGCGAAAAAAGTGTGTCTGTCTGTGTGTGTGTATGTGTGTGTATGAGTCTGTGTGTGTGTCTGTGTGTGTGTGTGTCTGTGTGTGTGTGAGTGTGTGTACTCTGAATGTCTGTCCCCCCCTATCAATTCGAACACGGTGAATGCGAATTGAACGAAATTTGGTACAAAGGTAGCACTAGCAAAGCACACCTCAGTGTCATGTTTTATATCGCCGCCATCTTGACGGAAACGTAATGGCGGCCACACAAATGTTCAAAGCTTAAATCTAATTACGACTAACCTAATCATCCGATCTCTACCAAATTTTGCAACAACATACCTTTATGGGGGCAGCATCCTTTGACCAAACCAATAGGTCATCAGCGTAATAGTTTGCGGATGGCGGCCATCTTTGTGTGAAAATCGATTCCCCCTATTAATTCGAACACGGTGCAACCGAATGGAACAAAATTTGGTACACAGGTAGTACTAACAAAAGCCACCTCAGTGTCATGTTTTATATCGCCGCCATCTTGACGGAAACGTAATGGCGGCCACACAAATGTTCAAATCTTAAATCAGATTACGACTAACCTAATCATCCGATCTCTACCAAATTTTGCAACAGCATACCTTTGTGGGGGGAGCATCCTGTGACCAACCTAATAGATCATCAACGTAATAGTTTGCGGATGGCGGCCATCTTTGTGTGAAAATCGATTCCCCCTATTAATTCGAACACGGTGAAACCGAATGGAACGAAATTTGGTTCAGAGGTAGTACTACCAAAAGGCACCTCAGTGTCATGTTTTATATCGTCGCCATCTTGACGGAAACGTAATGGCGGCCACACAAATGTTCAAAGCTTAAATCAAATTACGATTAACCTAATCATCCGATCCCTACCAAATTTTGCAACAACATACCCTTATAGAGGAAGCATCCTTTGACCAAATGAATAGGTCATTAGCCCAATAGTTTGCGGATGGCGGCCATCTTTGTGTGAAAATCAATTCCCCCTATTAATTCAAACACGGTGAAACCGAATGGAACGAAATTTGGTACAGAGGTAGCACTAGCAAAGGGCACCTCAGTGTCATGTTTTATATCGCCGCCATCTTGACTGAAACGTAATGGTGGCCACACGAATGTTCAAAGCTTAAATCAAATTACGATTAACCTAATCATCCGATCTCTACCAAATTTTGCAACTACATACCTTTATGGAGGGAGCATTCTTTGACCAATCTAATAGGTCATCAGCGTAAAAGTTTGTGGATGGCGGCCATCTTTGTGTGAAAATCGATTCCCCCTATTAATTCGAACACGGTGCAACCGAATGGAACGAAATTTGGTACACAGGTAGTACTAACAAAAGCCACCTCAGTGTCATGTTTTATATCGCCGCCATCTTGACGGAAAGCCGGCCCCGTGGTGTTGGGGTAGAGCACCTGCCTCTCACCCGGAGGCCCCGGGTTCGATCCCCGGCTCCGTCAGGGATTTTAAAACTGACGTGAGGGTTGGAACGGGGTGCACTCAGCCTCGTGAGGACAATTGAGTAGCTGTCTGACAGTGAGACAGTGCCCCGGTCACGAAAACCAAGATTAACGGCCGAGGGGACCCGACGCGCTGACCACGCGTCACCCCAAAATCTGCAGGCCAATTGGCTGGGCAGCGGTCGCTTGGTAGGCCTAGGCCCTTCAAGGGCTGTAGTGCCACGGGGTTAGTTCATCTTGACGGAAACGTAATGGCGGCCACACAAATGTTAAAGCTGAAATCAAATTACGATTAACCTAATCATCCGATCTCTACCAAATTTTGCAACAACATACCCTTATAGATGAAGCATCCTTTGACCAAATGAGTAGGTCATTAGCCTAATAGTTTGCGGATGGCGGCCATCTTTGTGTGAAAATCAATTCCCCCTATTAATTCATACACGGTGAAACCGAATGGAACGAAATTTGGTACAGAGGTAGCACTAGCAAAGGACATCTCAGTGTCATGTTTTATATCGCCGCCATATTGACAAAAACGTAATGGCGGCCACACAAATGTTCAAAGCTTAAGTTAAATTACGACTAACATAACCATCCGATCTCTACCAAACTTTGCAACAACATACCTTTATGGAGGGAGCATCCTTTGACCAATCTAATAGGTCATTAGCCTAATAGTTTGCGGATGGCGGCTATCTTTATGTCAAAATTGATTCCCCCTATTAATTCGAACACGGTGGAACCGAATGAACGAAATTTGGTACAGAGGTAGCACTAGCAAAGGGCACCTCAGTGTCATGTTTTATATCACCGCTATCTTGATGGAAACGTAATCGCGGCCACACAAATGTTAAAAGCTAAAATGTCATTACGACCAACCTAATAATCTAGTCTCTACCAAATTTTTCAACACCATATCTTTATGTGGGAAACATACTCTGACCAAACTGCAAGAACATCAGCCCAATAGTTTGCAGATGGTGGCCAAGTATGTGTGCAAATCGATTCCCCCTATCAATTCAAACACGGTGAAACCGAATTGAACGAAATTTGGTTCAGAGGTAGCACTAGCAAAGAGCACCTCATATTCATGTTTAATATCCCTATAGCACGTTGTATTTCAACAAGCTACTACAACCAACATTCAATCATACTCCTTGAACAGGACAAAGAGTTACCACAATACCCATGCATTTAGGAGAAAGTAGGCTATATGTTCTTTACTGAACATCTTGTTACCTATCTAAAGGAAACAATTGTGGAGAAAATTATTCTTGTAACGTACAGGGGATTACAAAGATATACTGTAAGTCTTCTTACAAGGACTTGAAGACTGAACGCTGAAGACATTTTAGCCTATAATGAGTAAGTTTGCGTATATGGCTATGTAAATCGGAACATGATTGCAGCCAACTAGCAGAGATATAATGTAACCGTGCCAAATAGACTGGGGATATGTGGTGCATGAAATTCTTGGTTTTCAAATCCCAGTTGAATCTGTTGAAGATAGTTTTCTCAACAGTAGTTTATGTTTGAAAAATTGTATACAATTTTATGGCATAATTCCTACAACTTCAAGTACAATACTCACCCTCATTCATTATACACATGGTAGATGATTCTATTTTCCTCCATTCTTCATTTACTTCTACTTTCTTTCTTTCTTTCTTTCTTTCTTTCTTTCTTTCTCATTCTTCCTTTCTATTACGCTCCTGGAGTTAACAAGAACTATGTCGTTGTTAAAAGATTGATCTGTCCTATGTGATCCCCCTTTTTTAGCCTATTTTCATCTTATTAAAAATAGCCCTATGAGATCACGTTTTGGTCGTGTGTATCTGTGATCTGTGTTGAGTTCCCCCTCATAAAATCTAAACGGCAGAAGCGATTTGTACAAACTTGAACGTGCCTTTCAAAATTTAATACGTTTCACCATACGAATTATTTTATCAGAAATCTATATCTCCGAAACTGCTACCAATATCACCCTGAAATATTGTAATGTGACAGAGAATACTATGTACCTATGTGCTTTTTGAATGTGGGTTAAAGGGACAGATTACCTTGCTGGCCCCCTCCCCTGAAAAATCAACAAGAACAACAGCAATGTGTTTTAAGTAGAAAACTAATACGGCGTCCAAGCAAAGTTAAAATATGTGTATGGAATTTTCTCGTGATTTATTCATCCGAGCTCAGTGAACCCTAGTTAGTTAGTTATTGTAGTTTTAAGGGGAGAAACTACGAGGTCATCTGCCTCTATGCAGTGAAACCTGGTTCAGTAATTGTTTATACATGATTTAGTATACTGGTGTCCATACCGACATTTTATTCAATTTTTGTCATAACCTTAAGATGGCGGCTGTGTGAAATTTTAAAATTAAGTTATTTTTTGATGTGTAACATCTTTCCACTCGGTTGCTGGATATTTTTGTGGGAGTGATTTTGAAAAATGGGACGGAAGTGGATCGGACGGAAGTGTGTAAGACGCACTCCAGTTGGCAGTGGTACCATGTGGAATTTATATAACATACGTATTACTTCAAGGTTTGGAGGCACCATTACAGATATTTCTGCAATAAATCATTTTCAAGTTGTCGTTCTTTGGTGTAAAAATATTCATTATATCATATTTGCTGAAAACAATTATGATTTATTAAGAGACTGTTTTTCAATCTCTGAATAAAAGTGATGGGCATCCACTCCCCAAGTAACTTTGCTCAACACTTTCATACTGAACGGAAAACTCTCATTTGAACTCTGATGCCAACTGATTGAAACACAAACCACAAGTTAAAAGTCTTCGTATCAATATTTAAATGATGATATGCTTTAACTTGAAGCATTGTAACTAGTCGTAAAAGCTGGTATTATGTTTCTGCGCAATGGCTATTCAGATATTAACCCACATTGCGGTAATGCAGTGATCAATGTAATATACAGTATGAAAAAAAATCCACAGCCTGCTTCCAGTCTCCGACCGGGTCAGGAATGGAATGAATGAAGCCCCCATCTAGCGGCGAGGATATGAACTGTGCCGGCTGCCGAGGCCTGACGCACTCCTCTGGGGCAATGATTAAATGAATGACAGATGAAATGAAATGATAGTGGAGAGTGTTGCTGGAATGAAATGTTGACAGGGGAAACCGGAGTACCCGGAGAAAAACCTGTCTGCCTCCGTTTTGTCCAGCACAGATCTCACATGGAGTGACCGGGATTTGAACCACGGACCCAGCGGTGAGAGGCCGGCGTGCTGCCGCCTAAGCCACGGAGGCTTAATATATACAGTATATCGATGTTTTTATACGGTAACCTAGCTAGCCTTTCATAAACCACTGTAGGAATTCCCTTTACTGTCTAGTAGGCATATTCATAACTAATTTAAAACTCAATTCCACGCAGGCACATTATCGAAAAAAAGCAAAATATTAATAGAACATTAAAAATCACTTCCATATTATTACCGGCACGTGAAAATGAGTACCTGTCTTTTACTCTAAATGTCAGTGGTTGTAATGGCTGCGTGGATAACATCTTGGTCTTTGAATCATGAGGTCTCAGGTTCGAACCCCAGTCCCGGAAATTATTTTTGCTACCGGATTATCGATTTAAACGATATATATCATAACATTCTACGTAATTTTAACAGAATCTACATGAAATTTATCTAGTTTTAATTACAATAGTTTGTACCAAGCTAGAGTTGGGAAATTTGATTGTATTGAACATTATTTCTAGTTGTCTATAGATAGGCTAGAAACTATGGTTCATTCCTCCTCTTAATTTACAATATAATTTATAATATGTGATGTTTGTTGAAACAAGTGTGACAGTAGCAGATCTCCAATTCAATCTATACATTCATCATAGTACCAGTATGGAAACGGAGCGTAAATTAACATTTTAGGAATGTCCAAGCTGTGTAGTATACGAGTAGGATAACATGTCAGATGACTTCACATATATTTCATCTCAATTTCATAGTAGTATAACATGTCAGATGTTACACATCATGTGCGACTACTGTAAGGGTCGTATCTCTTTTATGTCCGTATCATGCGAGCGAAGTGATTGTTTGTCTAATCAACCAACGCAATAATCCTCATCTTCTTGTACATAACTCTATGACCTACATATAGAACGAACCAACATGGTGATCATTTGAAACAATTGCCATCGCTTTCCTCGCTGAGTCAGTACATCAGTACTAACCTTAGGAGTAAACCTTTGATAACATCCCCAGGCACTGGCTGTGTCCTGAGGCCATTACTCAACACCACCCATACCTCAATAACTTCCATATAATTACAGCCATGAATGAGACTGGGACATTGGTGAAAAGCCACATTTACTCTAGCCTGAGCCAACAGACAAATGCAAAACTATTGCAATCATTAAGAGATGACAGTGAGGTACCGTATATAAGAAAGACGCTGGAATCCCTAATTAGGTATCTCATGTGACTCTTAATAGAGGCCCTGAATTCAATGGGTGTAACTTATGCTGACACTTTTGTGCTCAAATAGAGGATAGTAAACTTTGAGGCGGCCAAGTCTAAGTTATTGAATACTTCTAAAAGTAAGATGTATAGACTACAAGATGATCTCATGCCAACAAAGTAAAAAAAAAGAACTTAAACAGTTTCATCCATGATCCTTGAAATTGGGATGCTGCTCGATTCGAAACTTCTACATTGAAAAAACACAGAACAAAGAAAAGGAAGAGATAACCATTCACAACGCCCACCATCAATCTTGTGAACTTGAAGCCTGAGTCTCGACACATACTGCCCCAATTATTAAACTCAGAAGAATGGATCAGTGGAGGCTGCTTCTGGCATTTCGACGAAATCCACTTGGCTCAACTCCGACATCTTTACTGTTATAGGCCTATTCAGATAATTTCTTTAAATCCAAAGTTTCTATTAAGCTTTATATGTAGTACATTTCTCGACATTTTTAAAAGTCACAAACCGAGTGTCAGTGAGATATAGAATTACAGGGGTTACATTTTATTTTTCGTGTGGCTTCCTGAGAGGCCGAGCGTGGGTCTTTCTAGTTGACGCCCGTGGGCGACCTGCGCGTCGTAATGAGGATGAAGTGATGATGAAAACGTCACATATACACAGTCCCCGGGCCACGGGAATCGACTCCAGGAGATTAAAATCCATAATGACCCGGTCGGGAATCAAACCCGGGACCCTTAGGGCCAAAGCCTAGCACGATAACCAATTTGCCATGAAGCTGGACAGGGGTTGCAATAACACCGCAGTATTTGAAGAATTCTCATTGCTGAAGGAATTAGGCTCTTCAAAAACGCATACACAGCATTTTATTTTGAATTGATGAGGGTGATTGTTTTCTTAAGAGGTCAAACATCTTGGTTGTCTGCTCTTAAAATCAAAGAGTTAGGAAACGTGTGATATTTCTTAATATGCAACTTTGTACAATACCCAACAAAACATAAATACATAGTTTTTGTCAACTTCTGCCAACAGTTCGGATTTTCTAGGAACTTCATTCAATCAACTGCAATGGAGGCTTCCATTAAGGGAAGATATTTATGAGCCTTGAAACATCAGATAATACATACTATGGACCTATTTGGTGATTGTAATGGCAGCCGGGAATAGGTACACACTTCTCCAGGTCAGGAAGCGCTGAAAGATATGAAGAACGTCTCAGCGGAGGGAAAAAATGGTTCACTTACGCTTTTTTTTTATTATAGAAAGGTTTTCAGTCAATCAACACAAATTGTGCCCAATTACAATAGGTGGGAAAACAAGTATTTAAACACCCTAAATAAGAAATATTACATGGGATATTTATCATAAAATAACACGATTTTATGTACTGTACCCAACTGTCATCATGTGGACCATGTGTTCGTATCCCAACTAACTCACGGTCTTTCGAGGTATGGGACGTTCCTGCCCACTATACGACCACATGCTCAGGATTTGAGTCTACCAGGTAACTACTCTACAGGAAATACATAACATTTTCCTAAAATGAACTATTTACTGGTCTAAAATCATGGCTATACAACAAATACAAATAAAGGACAAATTATATTTAATTCCCACAAATAAAAATAGGGTTATTCTGTGAGCTTTATTCTTAAAATAGTGCTACACTGCACTCAAATCTAATTCTAGCATCCTGTCAATGATACTTTCAGACTTCAATGGGTTTCCATAGTGTTCATCATGTGACACAATCTTAGTTAATGGGAGTATCATAACACAAAAATCACATATCACATAAAAATGATATTAATAAAACATTATTCCGTTTCTTATGGCATTTACCTTGATTAGCATGAATTCATTATTTTCTGCAATCATTAACAAATATTTGTTGTGTCGTGTGAATCATCTTCCTTCTTTCCATCCACATGAACGCTTTAAGAAAAGTGGTACTTATCCCTTCCAAAATAAACATGGATAGAATATTTTATAGTTTCACCATATATAGATTTTCTGGGTCTTGTCGGGCTTATCATCGTTACAAATGTGTCATGTTCTGGGAAAACACATACCCGTCTGCATAAATTAGCAGGAACTGGCAAAATGCATTCTAAAAGAAGATGCCTACATTATTTTGGTTCAATTTTCCTCCTCGGAGAATAACTGAGCCAAATATCTGATTTCTATGATCCAACAACGTATGTGAGTTGCAACCCAACGTTCAATTCAATTGGCATCATCATAATACTCATATCTTAATTGCATATTGAAATACCGAGATTCCTCAGTGTCCTATTGTGACTCTAATTTCCAAGGGACCGGTCGACCGACCTTCCACCCCCTCAGCAGGCAATAAAATTCGTTCCAGCTGGCTAGTCAAGATGGCTGCCGCAGAAGTGGTCCACAACCCCACCTCTCTCTGCTGCTGTCAAGGTCAAGTTTGTTTACAATCGCAGTACTGGAGTTACGCTAAGTGTGGCTCCTAAATAATTGAGTCATTTAATTATTTAACACCTATCTTTATAGTGTTTTGGGCTCAACTGGCTCCTTAATTAACATTCATGGCTGGGGTGGAATTCTAGTGATAGCCTTGCCGTTCTATGGTGACTACTAGTGGCTTTAGACGCTCATCATAGTGAAAATCCACGATTTTCACCAGCAGCTGTCAATAAAATATAAGGAAATCTGCGTTCCTAAACGACGAATATGATCCTTACCTCTCAGGGTAGGTCATTGATACACATGCTCCCTGCGTCTCGACGGACGTCAATAGTGGCCATAATTCATGCAAGCGTTGGATACAGACAGGCTCTGTCCAATTCGCTGCGTATAATACAGTATGCTCAAGGGCGATACTACTCGTAGATTCAGCCAACTTCTCACCTAACGCGCAAGCTATACTAGTTGGTCCCCGCAATTATCTTACGTAAATCACTGGATTCTACGTTAATTCTGCACGCTATACATGCGGCTCAAACAATACTTCACATAGATGACTCCATTATTAAGGCACCCGCGTTCTCTCTGCCATACCACTTAAGCCAAAGCTTTGCATAGCTCCTAACACAATGTATAAATTTGCTGGCTTACTTTACTTTAATGGTCCTCAAACATAATCCTAAGGATTGACCATATCAAATATCCATTCAAATTTCACTGACACTGAAAAAGCTCTCGTATTTCGCTATATTCCACGTTACATTTTTACTGTTTACCAAAATACAGTATCTTTATATTAGACATGACACTATTTGAACATTATTTAGGCCAAAAATGCCTATTACTTTACTGCTGCCGACCCCAGATTATTATTATTACTCATTTAACGTTACCGTTACATCCATCACTATTTTCGACCTAAATGGCCCTAAACAAATCACCTTCCAAGCCATACTTTATTCAAGACGAGTGTTGAAAACTCGTTCAGTAAGTGACTCTTACATCTTATTCTCCAAGTGATAAATCGTTACATGGTGAACTATTTAGTTATAATGACATTATAAAATGGGTACTCACTTTTTTCCTTTTTGCTGGATAGTGCCAGCGCTTCAGCTTTAACGCTACCATGACGCTTGATTTAAGCCATCATGTTATCCTTTACACAACACTTAGATTCACACATTTTCCACCTGATAAACATACTTTTATCAGTGGCCTCTTTCACTGCTACACACTGCATATTAATCACTATACACATGAACACTTTTAAATCACTATTACACAATTTATGTACATTTGTCCACTACATCACATGTTGATCCTTAAATCGGACTTCTCCTACGCCTGATCTCAGAGATGCGATGCAACTATGACAACCGCTGGTCTACGTGAAATCTAACAGCGTTTTACGGACGTTCGATCCTCGTTCCCTGCAATCTTGTTCAGCTCACTATCCAGATTAGGTGGCAATGATTTCCAAGCTCCCATCATTGTAGTGATTCTGATGATAATGTCATATATAATCCTGACAATACTTCCCGGTATAAGAACTGTTCAAAAACATTATAAGTTCCTTTTTCGCTGTGGCGAATTTATATTTGCGTCAGATAATAGATAAATATCTGTATTAATTTACTTTCGACGCGCTTAATGATTACTTATGAAGCTTATAACTTGCTTCTATTGTTCTTCAACGGCGGAGCGTTGATACTTTAACATTTGGCGTGCTTACTGGCAGCGTCTTAGTTACGTGTATACTGTAGAATAACTTGAGATGAACTAACTTGGTGTGAGCTGCTCTCCCTTATAAAGGTTTCTCGTACAAAATAGTCCACTGGACACATGAGAGCGACTCCTTTCTTGAAATAATACCTATTCAGCCGAAATGACATCTACATCTTGTTTATTTAGGTGTGGAGGTTTCAAAAACATTCGCGTGCCGGCGATCGCTTCGGCCAATTAATTACAATTAATTGCCTTAGATCAGCGCGTCAGGACGCTACTGTGGTGGTTCCCCGTTGGCTGGTCACAAAGTCACTGCTCTCGAGCGTAAGCTAGGTTGTAATTCGTTCATTTGGAGATAAAAGCTTTAATTTAGGTGAAAAACCACTCCTAAATTACCCCTCCATGAATATATTCACCTGGGTGTATATTTCAATGCATTTCAATACTCCACTTGTCTGTAATTAATTAATTTCCGTGGGCCATCATCCCTACTCTAAGTTTCACCGTTGTCAAGCGGTGAATACCCGGGTCATTAATTTTGAGCTGTCTCTCCGCTCCAGACGTAAATAGTGCGCTCGGCGCCTAAGTTCTCCGCCCACTTGCTAAGGGTAATTTGTAAAACTTCAATCTGGCCTCCTCTCATTCTCGTATGCTCTGAAAATGTATATTTCCTTGCATTTGGCTACAATTCTTCCCTTAAATTGCTATGATATTCACATATAGATCGTGAAATCACGCTACATTATTATATGTCAGTATACCTCTCATTGCTCTTTGGGTTCCCTGTAATTGCTCCCCCTCAGAGATCAATGGTTCGACTCTAGGCATAACCATGTGCCTGGTCTTCTCTGATGAGACCCGAGTTCGATGCCAGACTGCCGTGACTGATTGGGCACAGTACAAAATACCTTGACCTAAAGGGTGACCGTGAAATATATCAACCACTACAACTGTAAGCTTTAGTAAGGGTACCTTGGTCTTAATTTTAGTACCATCCCTTTAACGTCTTCTAGAATGGGCGAGATTTGGGTAAAATCAACCTTTGTTCCTAATTGCCCTCATTTGATGTTACGCCTAGTCAATACTAGAAGGAAACGTCTATTATTCTTAGATGTCATCCCGATATTTTCCAGGAGTAGAAGTGCAAAACTACGGAAAGCCACTTCTAGGATGTCTGATGTTGGAATCAACCCACCTCTTCTCAGTTCTGCCTCATGGGCCTGATTGGAAATCGTTCCATCCCTTAACCAGAATTAAATTTCTTGACTGAGACGGAATTAGACTCCCCGGACCTATGGTAATTTTATTAGCGATGCACTTGTAATATTAGCTAGGATTGTTGAGAAATCGGTCGTGATATTGGTGCAATGATGCTTGTAAAACTACGCAGACAATTTTTAGGATAGTGTAGGAGGAATTGTAACCCACCTCCGTATCCAGATGTCCTCCTGCTAATAATAAAAATATATAAATATTCATAATTATGTTGAATGGATATCTGTGAAATGCTACGACTTCGTCTTTAATGGGCGACCTAATCACAAGTTAGGTTGAAATTAATGCACTGCTGATCTGGTTACTTGTGTAATCTAATAAACAGAACGAGTTACAAACCCTGGTGCAACTGTCGTCATTGTTTAAGTGAATTAGTCCAGCCCTCTGTGCATCCTAATCTGCTATTTACTCTGCATAATAGTTACAAAATATGTTCATTGAATCTGTACAAATAATTTCATCACTTCTATGTCTTGAAATTACTCTAAACTATTTTCTCCAAGTAGTGATTTGAGTAATTTTCAACAATTTTATTTAGTGGAGTTATATGAATTTTTGGAATTACAAATTTTCTCCCATGGAATAATTATTATACCTATACAGGACGTAACAAAATATGGTTGAACATTTTCATTATACATTTTACAGGAAATTATCCGCATGAGTCTGAAATTATTAAAGAAAATTGAAATAATCCCATAACCATTTGGTATATAAGAGGAGGTTGCCTCTCTGAACTGCGATAAAAATGTATTTTTCAGAAGATTCTTTTAGTTCATGAAATATTTGTAAACAAGCTTTGCCATTTTTGTTGTTGTTTCATTTGAGGGGCTTGGACAATGTGATCATTTAGCCCCGTGTACTTGGGTGTTTGTTTAATTCTCTCTGATAACCTGCGTTATTGTGATGGCTGTATTAGGTTTTTTTTTCATCAACCCAGAGATCTGCTTTACTACTACGAAGTGTGTGTGAGGGGTTTGCCGGCAGAGACATTCTAAAATACTTGCTCTCGAAACTGGGGACTTATAAATCAGAATTTGGAAGTCACGTAACACAATAAGAAACTGCCTGTGAAAGTTATGTATCCAGTTGAAGATGGATGACGTCATTACGCGACTATACGTTATAGAACATTTGACTTGCGAATATTATGCTTTATCTCTAAAAGTAATACTCACATATTTTTTATACACACATCAAAAAAAGTTTTGCATCACCTCGGTTCCAAGAGTTCCGGAACCTTTAAATACAAAGGGAATAGAGATCAACACAAACAACATTTCAGCTCGTTTCATTGCTCATGAGACCCACACATTGCATGTTGTACCATCATACAGCTAGACTTTCAGCATTTGTGGTCCAGATTGCAGTACACACCACTACCTCTAATACCCAGTAGCACGTCCTCTTGCATTGATGCATGCCTGTATTCGTCGTGGCATACTATCCACAAGTTCATCAAGACACTGTTGGTCCAAATTGTCCCACTCCTCAACGACAATTCGGCGTAAATCTCTCAGAGTGGTTGGTGGGTCAAGACGTCCATAAACAGCCCTTTTCAACATATCCCAGGCATGTTCGATAGGGTTCATGTCTGGCGAACATGCTGGCCACTGTAGTCGAGCGATGTCGTTATCTTGAAGGAACGCATTCACAAGATGTGCACGATGAGGTCGAGAATTGTCGTCCATGAAGACAAATGCCTCTCCAATATTCTGCCGATATGGGTGCACTATGGGTCGGAGGATGTCATTCAGGTATCGTAAAGCCGTTTCGGAGCCTTCCATGACCACCAATGGCGTACGTCGGCCCCACATAATGCCACCCCAAAACATCAGGGAACCACCACCTTGCTGCACTCGCTGGACAGTGTGTCTAAGACGTTCAGCCTGACCAGGGTGCCTCCAAACACGTCTCCGACGATTGTCTGGTTGAAGGCATATGCGACACTCATCGGTGAAGAGAACGTGATGCCAATTCTGTGGGGTCCATTCAGCATGTTGTTGGGCCCATCTGTACCGCGCTGCATGGTGTCGGGGTTGCAAAGCTGGACCTCGCCATGGACGTCGGGAGTGAAGTTGCGCATCATGCAGCCTATTGCGCACAGTTTGAGTTGAAACACGACGTCCTGTGGCTGAACGAAACGCATTATTCAACATGGTGGCATTGCTGTCAGGGTTCCTCCGAGCGGCAATCCGTAAGTAGCGGTCATCCACTACAGTAGTAGCCCTTGGGCGGCCTGAGCGAGGCCTGTCATCGACAGTTCCTGTATCTCTGTACCTCCTCCATGTCCGAACAACATCGCTTTGGTTCACTCTGAGACGCCTGGAAACTTCCCTTGTTGAGAGCCCTTCTTGACACAAAGTAACAATGCGGACGCGATCGAACTGCGGTATTGACCTTCTAGGCATGGTAGAACTACAGACAACATGAGCAGCGTACCTTCGTCCTGGTGGAATGACTGGAACTGATCGGCTGTCGTACCCCCTCCGTCTAATAGGCCCTGCTCATGCATGGTTGTTTACATCTTTGAGCAGTTTTAGTGACATCTATGAACAGTCAAAGGGACTGTATCTTTGATACATTATACACAGTCAACGTCTATATGCCAGAGATCTGGGAACCGAGGTGATGCAAAACTTTTTTTGATGTGTGTATTTATCCAACTATCTATTTGTTTGTCTAACTTATCGTTGTATCTGTTATTACATCCACTATGCTATGCCATGAATGAAAATTCACTCTTTGTGCTTGAATCTTAAGTAGGTTATATAGCCCACCCTATTAGGTTAATAGTGCTGCCTCGGCTTTGTGGGTTTCTACCACATAACCTATGGTGGTGCTTTTTGAGGATCGAACCAGCCTCCAGGCTGACTACCTAACAATATTAGGTTAATGTTCATTTGGATGAAGTTGGGCACGATTGCTACGATTGCAGTACGTTGGCTATGATTCCGTCCCACGAGTTCCGAACGCGTATTCTCGCCTGAGTAAATAAGCTAATGAGTCCCACTAGTTCCGAATATCTCTGGAAAACCCAGCTGTCAGTTCTGAGGTTTGACCGGCTAATAATAGTACGACGCGACCTAGAAGAGTCAATGCCCTTATCACCAGGTATGTCATTTGTGTTTGTGTCTTTTGCTGTACAAATTGATTCGAGTATAAAGAGAAGAATAATTCAGTTAATAGATCAATTTGACGAAGCTACGCGGTGATTACTAAGTGACTTGTAAATAAGATAAAAACAGTTCTAAGACGAAGCGACACGCTGATACTTTTTTACGAACTTTGTAAATATAACTCAAAACTGATTATTTTGACGAAGGCACATGCTGATACAGATACTGACAAGGCGAAAGCTGCGTATGGAAGCTACCGGTCCATGGCGTCCGAATGGACCTTATTTGTTTCAGTAATAAACAAATTAATACAATTTTGCTGTAGAAAATTAAGGTGGAACTCGCTCAGGTAGTGTAATTGGCAAATAGCTAATCCGCTAAAGAATTTGGAACTGGTGGGAATTGGAACTCGTGGGAGGACACGGACAAAAATTCATTCAATCAATCAATCATTTTAGTTTGGTTTTGCGTTTCAGTGTCCAGTCTAGTCTGCAATCCTCTGTGTGCAAATGTGTCGCCTGCATGATCCCCTGTTAACAGTTAGCACTGTGGTCTCGTCTGCTCTTATGTCCCTTCCATTGAAATCATTAACACTGAATTAACCAACGCCTCGTAGGTCCACCTCTGCTTCTCTTACCTTCTATAGCCGAGTTCATTACCGTTCTCGGTAATCTCTTCTCCCCGATTCACATCATAGGACCTCACCATCTGAGTCTGCTCACACGAACAGCCTCGTCAACCATCTTCGTTTGACATGCAAGCTGCCCTTTGGGCGTCAAATAACAAAGCTTGCACCTGGCTCCCGAGGCCATACAATATTATTATTATTATTATTATTATTATTATTATTATTATTATTATTATTATTATTATCCGTCTTCGTTTCTAACCTAGCCTTTATATCTTCATTGCGAATACACTCCTGTATTGCTCCCAGATATTTGTCCCAGACATTATTCGTGCTATTCTACAACTAAAAACTTGAAATTTAGTCACTGCTTATGTAATAGATGTTGATTCTGAGGCTGTGGAGGAATTCATTAACTGAATGGATTATAAATGAACCATTACATGATTACAGAGTAACAAGATACGGGAAGGAAGTATAATTTGCAAGGGGACAGAGATAGACACCGGCCACGCTGACAGAGAGCGTTACCGAACAGCCTCATACCTCGCTGGGATCGGGAGAGCTTGGGTTCGAATCCTACCTTGGTTGTCCTGAAAATGTTTTCTTTTTGCTGTGGTTTCCCATTTTCACCACCAGGAAAATGCTGGGATGGTTCCGTTCAAGACGTCTACGGCTAACTTCGATCCAAAATCCCATCCCTGACCCTTCCTTAATTAGACCCAAGTTAGCGGACGCCTGGGCGATCGACCTGTCACCATCCCCAGTTGTATCTGCCAACAAAGTGCGATCAGCTCCTAGCTACAGCGCTACAGGAATGATCTTTCTCAGAGTCCGTGGGTAAAGTCGAACTGGGAGGAGCGAGTAAAAAATAACAGCACCATAATAATGTCATTATTATTAATACTATTATTATTATTATTATTATTATTATTAGTATTATTATTATTATTATATAGTGTTCATCATGGCTCAAACAAACACCTACCCATTACGAGTGTGATGAACGCACGGTGTGGCAGCTCGAATACCACGAAAACAGTGGCAGCTGGCCCATTACGTCTCTTGTCCCCGATTATCCAAGTGTAGTCAGCTATTTTATGTACACTGTACATCATAATGAAGCCTAAACTACCATAACTCGCCCATTACTACCACTATGACACGAGGATTTATAGAGCGCCAGAGAGGCTCAAATACAGAGCGCTGTAGCACCACAGACATTTTACCACTTTGATCAAAATACTGTCACTTGCAGTAAGTAATTCATTCATTCTCTTTGTTTAACAGAAAATTATTTTAAAATGAATAATAGTGGTATTATAATCCCTACTTGGTGTAGATCATTTGAGACCATCTCCTGGTGTAGCGGCAAGCATTCTTGCCTGATAGCCCGGAGGTCCGAGTTTGATTCACGGCTCTGCCAAGAAATTTAATTTTGGTCTGAGAACTAGAACGGAGTACACTCAGCCTCATGCAAAACTGAGAGGAGGTGGGTTCGATTCCCAATTCAGCCATCCTGGAAGTGGTTTTATGTGGTTTTGAGACAAATACGGGATGGCCCCAAACTTAAGGCCACGGCCGTCTCCTTTCCAGCAGCTTCGGTGGCGTAGTTGGTAGCATGCTGAGCTTCTATGCCCAAGATCGCGGGTTCAAACCCGGCCGAAGTCGTCGGATTTTTTAAGAGCGTTAAAATCCACCAGTATGCCTTCCTTCGGAGGGGAAGTAAAGCCGGCGGTCCCATGTCATAGATTTATGGCATGTTAAAGAACCTTCCACTAATTACGCCTGTGTGAAGCTAAATTATAGGTTAAACATTTGACAAACGCTCTTAGGTTCAGACATTCGTCGCCAGGAGCCGACTGCGGTGTCATCTGGTAACAAAGTTCTGAACTAGTAGTCGTTGACGGTGGCGTTTGGCGGAAAAAGTAGGAACTACTTGAAAAAATTCCTTACTTGAATTGAAAACAAATAACACACACTAATACAGCCATCACAATTAACACCGGTTATCAGACAGATTCTACACACACCCAAAGTACACGTGGCTACATGACCGCGTTGTCGCAGCCCCTAAACTGAGGAACCAACCAACCAACCGTCTCCTTTCCAATTCTCACCTGAATTACAAATACACACACTCTACTTGACACATTAAAATACGCAGCTAATCAGACAAATTTTACACACACTCAAGTACACGGGGTTGAATTACCAATATGCCCCTCAAATGAGACAACAACAACAAACATGTGTTACCTATGTTGTTTTTGAGTGACTACATTCTAGACTGTTCTTGTTAGTAACCTTTACTATCCAAATTTCTTGTTTGCGTTATAAGCTTTTGTAATTGGTTATTTAGATTAATCACTTACACCAACACTTGAAAGTAAGAGAGTTGATTATGTTGCTTTGTAGACTTAGCTGATTTTCGTATGTTTCTGTACTGAAGTATTCTTATAGTCTACTAATGGATTACTTAGGTACCACTGAACAATCTAATATTTCAATATGTAACCGGCCCCGGTTGTCGATAGTGCTAACGCGCTAGCTCGTGCCTCACTGGCATCGGGAGAGCGTGGGTTCGAATCCTACCTTAGCCATCCTGAAAAAGCCTTTCGTGGTTTTCCATTTCGCCATCAGGTAAATTCCGGGACGGTTCCTTTCAATAGGTTCACGGCCGATTTCCTTCTAAAATTCCTTCCCAGACCCGTCCTGAAAATAAAATAAATGGCCATTGACTGCATTAACCCTTTATACGGCAGAATATTATTGAAGATATTTTATTTGTATTCATTTTAATTATTTTAGCCTAATTGGAAATCGTAATTTTATTTTGATAATTTCAATTTTCATATTATTTTTGAAACTCAAAATTAAGATGATAAAATTATTATTATTATTATTTTAATTTTGATAAGCTTATTTATTTTTATTTTATAAGCATATTTATTTCAATTTCTAACTTTTAGTATCACATTTCATTTCTTTCACTCTTTAATTTTAATTGTTATTATTAATGTAATGACAGTTCTACCGCAAGACGCGTGTGTGCTTGAATACGTATGGCTATTTTGGAAGAGGGTTAGGTGGGGCGGTGCTGGTGGTGGGGGGAGGACTAGGGTTGAGTGAGGGGTCGTTTACATGGTTTTTTTTCCGCTCTATGTGATGGTGAGGTTATTTTTTTAAATGGGTGGAATTTGGAAACTACATTTTGGGGTAAAACGTGTTTTTTTTAATATTTTGCTGATATCTCGGGAATCCATGAAGCTAGAACGATGTGCTTGGATTCATTTTTTCGTCACGTTGCCCTCTTGCTGAGGATACATGTGTGAAGTAGGAGCGAAATCCCATTTTGGGGTAAAACCATGATTTTAGACGTTTTGTTATATCTCAAGAACCAGTCATGTTACAGACGTGTACGAGGGGTCCTAGGACTCTAGGTGACACCCTCTTTCCAATGTGATAGTTATTTTTCCAAAAAATTCACAAAGGGCTCAAAGTTGAAAAAAGGACTTTTTTACCTGTTTTTAAATGTTCGTGGAGAGTGGTGGTAGACAGAGAGACGGTGCAAAAATATCTCCAGTTATAACATACGGCATTGAACTAATATGGGAAAGACTAACCCTAACGGACCTTACCAACCTTGAGAAAATCAAATCGAGATATTTGAAGAGAGCATTTGAAGTAGCGAGAACGACCAAGTCCAGATTGGTATATGAACTGGCAAGGGAACCGTTCCACATAGAGGATCTGAAACTCAAGCTGCTCCTACCTCACACCAAGCAAGTATTTCAATTAATAGAGCTAAGGAAAGGAAGAAAACATAAGAAATACCCGATGACTTTCACACTACAGACGCCATGATTGACAGGAGATGGTTAAAAGCGAACCAAGAACTGCGGTCGGTGCTAACCAGACTTTCAGTGCACGGCTATCATCACAATATATGTAGAAATGACTAATTTCACGAACCAAACAATGCATGTGTATGCGTACTATGCAACGAACATTGTGAAAAATACCCCCTATCTAAATGTCATAAGAGGATTAATTGGCCAGGCGACAGGTCGGAAAAAAGCCTCAATAAGGAATTAATTAGTGGAAAGCTGGAAATTGCTTTAATCGCTCTATTTGGACCCAGATATTACTCTCTCCCAAGTTTTCCCCCTCGAGCGAAGTCGGCGTTGTCCCTTTTGGCCCTAAGAAGGTACCGTTTTTCGTTTTATTGCAAATATCTCCCATACCATCAACTTTATCAACAAAATACCCATTATAAAAATAATCTAGAGTAAATTTACTACAAAAATGTTCCCTACCTTTTGTCTCTAATGTGAACCATTACGTGCTACGACCATTCAAAGTGGAGCCCTTTTTGATTCTTGCGAAAAATCTATGGAAATGATATGCCATATCAAAGTTTCTTCATGTTATAAATATTTGTCAGCATTCCAGGTGCACAAGCTGTTAACTTGTTACAAGTATCAATAAACAAATAGTCAGTAAGTACATTCAGTTCTGATTCAGTACATTTTTCATGCAGATTTCATTACTTTCTCACCGAGGGCGTTGGCATCAATGTGTACAGATGCAGCTGGCTTGCCGCGCTCGGCTTCCCATACAGCTGGCAACCACAGTCTCGTAATGCCTCTCCGCGCGGTTAATTCAAAAATAAAAATCCGCAACACGGATATTCCTGTTGATCCTCTTGTGCTTTTCCAACGCATTTGCCTTGCAAAGAAATCCGATGCACAATTGAAACAATATTTCCAGTTTGAATTAGCTCCGTATCCGGTTGCGATCTTTGATGAAGCGGGAATGCGTAAGACGCAAAAGTCTGTGTTCTATAAATTATTCCATCCTGTTACCGATGAGCCCACATTTGAGGACCTACATCATGTTCTCGACGGAGGATATCTTCTGCACCGTGTAATTTGGCACCAAACCGATACTTTTGTCGACATTAGTGCCAAATATGTGAATTACGTTAAAAGATACTTCAAAAACAGTGACATTATTTTCGTTGGGTATCCAGACGACCCAACACCTCGCAGTACTAAGTCCGCTGAACGTCTTCGACGATCGCACAAGCATTATGCTGCTGATGTGCTTTTTTGATGAGTCCATGTCGGCACCTATGCCACAAGCAAAATTTTTGTCTAATGACAAAACAAACGAAGATTGATCGACTTGTTGCTCGTCAAATTCGAAAGCGAAGGAATCGAAACCAGACAAGCTCCAGAAGATGCCAATGTGCTCATCGTTACCACCGCACTCGAGTTATCTCGGCCAGACAATTCGGTCATTATAGTGGCTGAAGATATAGATATCCTGGTCATCTTGGCCGCTCGTATGCCACCCTCCACGAAAATGTATTTTATGAAACCCGGCAAAGGTTCAACCCAACAACAACTATTTTGCACAACAAGTTTCAATCTCCCGCCGTGTGTGCAAGAAAACTTCCTCTTTTTGCATGCGTTTAGTGGGTGCGATACAACGTCTTCGTTTCACAGGCAGGGCAAAATTAAATTCGTAACACTGCTGAAGATTAATGAGGAACTGCAAACAGCTGTTAGGGTTTTCCGAGACGTGAACGCAAACCCCGATGAAATTGACAAAGCGGTCCAGTTGGTTTCGGCTAGGCTTTATGAATACAAAACCACGGGAAATACCCTGAATGAGTTGCGGTTCCAAATGTTTGCAAAATCTCTAAGCAAACATCGATTTAATCTCGCAAGCTTACCTCCCACCGAATCAGCGGCACGTGAGCACTCTTTAAGAACATACCATCATATCCAAACATGGTATGGAAATTATACAAATCCGCTTTATTGGGGCTGGAAAAATTCTCAATGTGGTTTGGCTCCCATACCTACGACGAGGGATCCGGCGCCACAAGCGCTTCTAAACATAGTGTCCTGCAAATGTTCGAAAGGATGTAACGCAGCGTGTGTTTGCAGAAAAACAGGCCTCCGATGCTCCAAAATCTGCATGAATTGTATGGGACGGTCATGTACAAATGCTGCCGAGGAAGATGATATGGATGATTGTGACGGAGACATCGATGTTAATCTTGAGCGCCCTGTGACGTCGGACAAATGTACCGATACAG
Source organism: Meconema thalassinum (assembly GCA_946902985.2). Lineage (NCBI taxonomy): Eukaryota > Metazoa > Arthropoda > Insecta > Orthoptera > Tettigoniidae > Meconema > Meconema thalassinum. The sequence goes on along the minus strand of OX336394.1, from coordinate 440,007,175 downwards.
ACGATGAAAGCGATGACGGAGAAATTGTGGCAGACGATCAAGACTGCCAGCCTTCATCAAAACGGTTTAAAATCGACTAACTTTGACATTTGAACTGTGGATTAGGCCTCCTGGGGACACCACTTTAAAAGAAACGCGCCATTTACTCTACCGCCAGTTGGTGCGGAAAAGAGTGATTTTATGCCAATACTACGCAATGATAATACAGTACTAATGGTAGGTACTTTGCCACAGCTGTTTACATAGAAAAGCTGTTATACTTGTAACAAGATAACAGCTTGTGCACCTGGAATGCTGACAAATATTTATAACATGAAGAAACTTTGATATGGCATATCATTTCCATAGATTTTCCGCAAGAATCAAAAAGGGCTCAACTTTGAATGGTCGTAGTATCGTAACGGTTCACATTAGAGACAAAAGGTAGGGAACATTTTTGTAGTAGATTTACTCTAGATTATTTTTTATAATACGTATTTTGTTGATAAAGTTCATGGTATGAGAGATATTTGTAAAAAAAAAAAAAAAAAAAAAAAAAAAAAACGAAAAGTGGTACCTTCTTAGGGCCAGAAGGGCCAACGCCGACTTCGCTCGAGGGGGAAAACTTGGGAGAGTAATATCTGGGTCCAAATAAAGCGATTAAAGCAATTTCCAGCTTTCCACTAATTAATTCCTTATTGAACTACTTGTCACCTGGCCTATAAGTCAATCATTGACTATAGCAAAGACTAGATCAAACATTGTACATAGGATATAATTTTTATGTATGCACATTTGTGCGCATTTTATTTAATAATTAAAAGAAAATAATATTATTAAGCACCTTTGGTCCAATCCAGTATTTGGCACTCAAAAATATTGACGCCCCAAAAGAATAAAAAATAAAATATATGGCTGAAAGATTCAACCAGCAGTATATTTGACAGTATAATTTGTCCTTAAAGCAGGTGGTAAATATACAGACCACTGACCTATAAAGGGTTAATTAATTTATATTTCAATATACTGTATACTCAAAATGGAAATCCACGAAAATATCTGTGAGGATGGCTGATCGTGACAATCAAACCAACCTGTCTCTTTTATCCCAAGATCGTGTTTCCGACTGAGGAAATAGGATACACTCATAGTTGTGTTCTGTCGGCTCGTAGAAGACCTCTCATGTCCAACTTAGTCAGTAATGAGCAATCTGGATCAGTTGTATTGAACCCCGATGACCTTCATTGACCGTCACAGTTACTCATATAGACGATGTTGGTACAAATGGCCATCGATACAAATAATTCTTAGAACTTACACTTAAAATGTAAGTAGAGCAGTGCTGGTTGTTGTTACCGGTAATTTCCTGGAAGTAGAATATGGGAGGTGGTTGTTAATTACTATGCAACAGAAGTAGGCCAGGGCTTGTTACCGCATCCGTGCGGTTTACACAGCAGTTTCCCCCGACGGATCTAAAAGCGACCATATAGGCGTGAAAAACCTTGTGAAGAGTTACGGCCATGCTTAAGCTGAAAATGAGGATAGGGTACTGTCAGATTTAAATAGTGATAAAATTATTTCTAAGGTGATTGCGAATACAATTTTAACATTAACAAGAAGTTCCGTGACGAACTAAAGAGCCTACTCTCCATGCCAATGATTATTCTACAGTATGATCTTAAGAATACTTATAGTCATATCTGTTATGTTACACATAGCACACACGAAATTTGGTTGAAATCCAACTGATAGTATAGAAGTTACATGTATTTAAAAATTGGCCCTATCAGCAGGCTTATAATAATGTTGGTAGAACTGAAGTAGATAAGTTACTCCAAAATTAATCTAAAATGTCAGGTACTATACGTGTGCATAGTTTAGAGCTGTCGGCTTGCATACTTTGTTATATATTGGTATTTAGATAAAAGAATAGAGAGAGCAATTATTAACAGTTGGCAGCCCTGGTGGCTCTTAACAATACGCTCAGTCATATCTGTCTACATGTACACATATTACATACAAAATTTGGTTGAAATCCAATTGAAAGTGTAGAAGTTATAAGCATTTAAAATTGGACCTATCTGAAGGCATAAAATTATTTTGGCAACTCTGCCATGTATGGCCTCCTGGAAATTAAACTGAAATAGTGTTATCTACATGTGTGCCAATTTTGGAATAGCTCCCATGCATACCTTCCAAGATATCCAACATGGAGCTCAAATTTCTAGTGCGTTTTTTCCAGCAGTTGGTAGCACTGACATCATTTTTAAATATGGACGTGAGATATTCCGGTATACATCTTTACTCATACTAAATTTGGTTTCGATTTCTGCAGCCGCTTAGGAGTTGATAGGGGGGGGGGACACACACACACAGCCAGACAGACAGACACACATTTTCCCGGATCGATCTCATAAGTCTACTTTTTCCTCATTTTTGCAAAATGTGAAAAGTAAGCTAAAAATATTTAGAAGTAGGGTGATTAATTTGACTTGAATCCATTTAGGCTTACTCTCGGGCGAGAATATAATGCAGACCCAATGTATAATAATTCATTTTACTCAATATCACTACATTTTCTAGTTCGGAAACTGAGAATATCTCATTAAGCTACGCTACATGACTGCATGGAGAACTACGAATGGGAGATCCGAGGTTCGAATCATGACATTGACTGCAGCCGAATTGAGTGTGGATTTACATCAAGGTTTTTTGGCTCAAAGTCTCCAAATACATCTCAAGAAACAATATAACTTCCCTACATTTTGTATCGTTGACATACAGATAGAACTAGCTCCTATTATTATTAATACAAAGGATACTGAAGAGGTGGCCTAAGTCTTATGGCGAAGCTGAATAGTACCAAATTCTTTATTGCAAATTAAGATACAATGAATTAAAATGGAAGATTTGATTTGAATCCTAGTCTCCGTTACAGGACATTTCTTGTTTGTATTTTGTCATTAATTCACCAAATGTGCCACAAGATATCTTTTATGAACCAATATCATATGTATTTACGCATTTTTTAACGTATTTAACCTTAAAGCGCTTTAATCTTATATATTAAAATAGTTTTCAAAAAATTTCACCCTTTACTAAAACTGAAATATCTCGGGAAGTATTTGCGCTACGACGACGTTTGTTGTCTTAAAATGTAATGCCCGTCAAGCACCGTCGATTGGTACCCGCCTTACTTGAGTATATCATTCGAGTAATAAAATAATTGCGAATATTACTTCCTTGAAGGTCTCACGAAAATAGAATCGAATGACTTGACGGACATATTGTCGCTAGGCGACAACGGCTAACACGGTATCATGATATTCAACGCCGCCCCAATAATAAATCTAACTTGAAATTGAACAGAGAGTTCCCTAATTACGTCATGATATCGTTAACTTCTACCTGCTCCACTCGGGCTCTAATGCCGCATGTATCCATACATGATATCGTTAACTTCTACCTGTTCCACTTGGGCGCTAATGTCGCATGTATCCATACAATAAGTAGAAGGGGATTCTGTGCACATAATTTAATTAAAACTTCTCAAAGAATGGATTACTTTGAGACTGAAATGCTCATGCACAATCAGCAGTCATTTTGCTAATGACACTGTCATGTCAACATCTCTTTGAATGACAACAAATCTATACTAATATAATAAAGCTGAAGAGTTTGTGTGTTTATGTGTTTAAACGCGCTAATCTCTGGAACTACCAGTCGGATGTTTGTATATGATAGCCTGATTCAAGAGGAATAGTTTAGGCTACGTTAAATTTCGGACAGATCACTCCATTCTCCGCATTTAGGCCCTTTTGCACAAGTCTACACCGTTCCACCGATCTAATAACTTGACGGACATATTGTCGGTAGGCGACAGCGACTAACACTGTATCATGATAGTCAACGCCGCACCATCGATGGACAGGTTGTCACTAGGCAACAACGATTTACTCTGTATCATGATAGTCCGGTAAAATTTGCTAAAGGACACATGGGAAGACTGACCGATTGATAATCAAGGATTGTATTGGACTGTAGTATTCTCTATGCTATCGTATGCACAGTTAATATTTCATTTGCGGGGCTTAGGCATCGTGGTAATGTTGCCCCGTGTACATGTGTGTGTGTGTAGAATTTATGGGATATCCTGCGTTATTGTGATTGTTGCACTAGCATGTGTAAATCTATTATATATAATCCAAAATTGACTCATCAACGCAGGGCTCAAACCACTAGACCTAGAAAGCTGAAATTTTGCATGTTGGTTGATCCGAGTATGTAGAGGCTCACTAAGAAACGGTTTTTGATAATTCAATTTGTAAGTGACTTTTTTCGGCCCTTTGGCACTGAGCATCCAAAATTGACTCATCAACGCCGGGCTCAAACCACTAGACCTAGAAAGCTGAAATTTTGCATGTTGGTTGATCCGAGTATGTAGAGGCTCACTAAGAAACGGTTTTTGAAAATTCAATTTGTAAGTGACCTTTTTCGGCCCTTTGGCACTGAGCAAGGACAGTCGGTACAAAGATCGGACTTAGCTCATTTTAAGCGCCAGATACGAGAAACAATACTCGGAGGTCCTGTAGGGACCCCGAAAAACACTTTTTAAGTTCCTAAAATGAATGGTTTCGGAGATATTCCCAAATAGCTGTGTTCCCTCGAAGAAACACATCAACGTTACTATGGCAACCGCTGAAATTTCACAGACCGGGGATAGTTTTCTGGCAATATCTCGAAAACCGTTCGTTTTAGGGCCTTAGAACGCGGGGTTCGGTTCACAAACATTGCTCCTCGCATTGATACGCGTAAAGTGAGATATATTTTTAAAGGGGTGGTTTTTGTGGTCGGATAGATCGTGATTTTGAGTCTAATTTTATACTCTTTGAGCTGGTTATTGTAAGCGAGCTTTCGTATCTTTACGCTAATTTACAATGTCAAGATGCTTTCTATTTTGCACGGTATGCTTTCATTTTCTTTATAAATTTGTTTTTTGTTAACTGTATATTTCTGTTTGCCAATATTGATCTGCTCTTTTTCGTTTTTTACCATGATCAGCAACCCATAATCAGAGACGGATGTGGTGGCGTATTCTACCGGCTGTCTCATTAAATTATTATTTTTTCTTGATTATTCCTACTGAGGAATTGGGCAAACTTATTTCAATAAAGTTGGTATTTTGTCTTTCACGGCCATTGAATTCCCGCACAAGGCACGGCTTAAACCTAGAAAAGTTGCTGAGTTGGAGTAATGGTGCAGCAGAAATGAGGAGAATTGAAGCGTTTGAAATGTGGTGATACAGGAGAATGATGATCAGATGGGTAGATAGGGAAACAAACGAAGAGGTATTAAAACGAGTGGGAGACGTGAGATGTTTCTGGCGACTGTTAATGAAGAGAAGGGATAGGAGGGTAGGACTCATATTAAGACACCCAGGAATAGCAAGCTTAGTTATGGATGGGAGGGTTGAGGACAAGAACTGTAGGGGTAAACCAGGGTTAATGAGATTGCCTCGGATGTAGGGTGTGGTAGCAATGTAGAGATGAAACGATTAGCTCAGGAGAGGGAGACATGGAGGGCTGCATCAAACCTGTTAAAAAACTGAAGACTCAAACAACAACAATCGGCAATTTTAATTTCTTAGAGAGGCATGTGAGGCAAAATTGGTTTTGGAGAATTTCAATCCCTGGGATGTAACACTGGAAGAGACTGCATAATGTACTGTACATCAGCGGCCAAAGTGAGAGATATTTTACTATAGGTATATTAATAGCAATATGTTGACGTTCAAATCATTAATAAGTATGGCAAAATTACATCCAGAATAGCTTAAGGAAGAATACTTTTAATTCCCCATATTCCGATAGATTTGTCATTCCAGTGTGCAAGAGTGCAGTTCCCTCTTCAAACAATATTCGCAATTTCTTTAACAAAGCGCAATGACACACACCTAACAGTAGCACGTGTACATTTAGACAAAACCATTTTTTCCCATGGACAACTGTAAGTGGCGTGCTCGCGAGCATCCGGACAACAAAATCGTTATGTCTCAGCAAAAGACGTAATTTTAAGATGTGTTAGCATAATGTAACATCGAACCCTGCAGACTTTCACAACTCTATAAAATTCCCACTTTGCTGCTCATATCAGTATACTGTATGTATCAGTATTCAGAATTAAAATGGACCCACCTGTAGCCACGATTGCTGTAATAGAATAGACCAATTGTCTTGATCGCGGGCGATATAAAGCTCAATATTGGTGTGTCTGTTATTGATACAAATCTACACCGTTTCACCGATCTGAACCAACATTTGTATACCTATGCTTTGGAACCCTGCGAGTAACACTGTTTACATGAAATTTCGGACAGACCACTCCATTCCCTGCATTTAGGCCCTTTGGCACAAGTCTACATCGTTTCACCGATCTTAACCAAACTTAATGTACTTACCCTTCGAAACCCTGCGGGTAACACTATCCACTTGATATTTTGAACAACTCTCTCCATTCCCTACATTTAGAACAACAGACAAAATGAACTTGAAAACTACGTTTTAAGGTCCTAGAACCATTCATGTCCGTATAGTGTAACTGTAAGAATATTTTAATAAGTCAATTGTTGGCTGGCAATGCGAGCTGCATCACGTCACCCCTAACAGAATTGCGAAAATAGTTACAACTTGCGCTGCTTATAAATTGGAGTCACTGGGAGTAATTATTGCAAGAATATTTCTTAGGCCCCGTAAAACAGTTATCATCATGAAAATAATATGCCTCTGTGTAAGTGCGAGAGTGTTGGTGCAGTACATAGAGGTTATCAGCTGCAATAAGCGTTGGTGCTTTCAAATTTACTTTCATTTATTCAGATCCTTATCCTTGAGCGGTATGTGGCAATAAATGACACTATTGCTACTACAGGAGCTCGGGACAGCCGAAGTTTTCCAAAATGCTCTGCTTATTTTCCTATGGCAATATGTGACAAAAGACGACACTATTGATCTCTACTTTTCTAACAGCCAATGAGATATAGGCCCTAGGCAGTGTCTTCTATGTCACATACTCCTCTTTCTAATCATATTTTTCAATTCCTTAGTAAATTACATGTGTCAGTACTGTAGTTAGTAAATAGCCGTTTCCCTGTTCATTATTATCATTATCATTACAGGAAAATGACCTGAATGTTACGTCCATTATACTGTACTACTTATCACCCCCCACCACCTCCACAAAAAGTTATATTTTTAAAATACTTTTTTTTCTGTTAATTTAAGTATTATATGCCAGTTCTGTAGAAGTATTCATTATCATCCATAAAACAAACAAATCCACCGGGCGAAGCCGGGCACTATTGCTAGTATTACTTTATTTTCTATTAAACAATAGACAGTAAAAGATCAATCTTTAAAAGAGCTAAATGGCGTGTCATAACTTACCCTATCCCAAAATTAAATCTGTCGCAGTTTCATTTTTGTTACTAATAGTGTATGGCATACGAATATCTTACACAAAATTAATTATTTAACAGCAAATCATCGACTGGAAATCATTAATTTAAATAATGTCCAGTCGCGTTACCTCAATTAGCGACCAAGACTGATTTGCTAGGTTAGGATGCCACAAAAACAGGGTACAGGAAATCCATACATTGTTGAAGATTCTATGTACAAATTAACAATACATAATTTTGTTATATTTCGCTTTACCATAATAATATGACCACCTGTGTACTCTTGGTATGCATGAAACCGTTCGTAAGCTTAAAAATTACAGCACTCTTTTTATTAGCTATACATAACATTAGAGCCCGGCTAACAACATCACTGCGGATAATTGCGCACTAAAACATAATGACCAGCAATTAATTTTATTACCTCATTTGTATTTAACGTATTAAGGTGTATCTCGCAATTAATTCGTTAGGTTCAATGTGAATGAATTGAAGGAACAAAAATAGATAATCCTGTGGCATTATCCCCACTTGTTTTTCTAAGCTCTTGCAATATATCTTATTAATTCCAGTTTACATTTAGTAAATTTAGAAGGACTGCACTGGTTAAGCTTCCAATTATGGTTTTACGGTCTGGTAATGAATTTAATGCATGGGTCAAGTTTTTGTATAGCTACGATATTAATTTTAATTTCAGTGGTCTCGCTCTTCTTCTGCTCCCAATCGCGCCTCACCACCCTTTCCCAACTTTTTGAATCATATTTTCATTCCAACGGATAATGATATTAAAAAATGGGGCTGGAATTCCAATTCAGTTAAACCAACGAAACGTCTAATGGATAAGACTCAATTGCTTGTAATGTCCTTTTCCCTCTCAACTTTGTACGAGGTAACATTTATTATTGATATCAATGTTGTTAAATGTATATGGACAATATTTACTTATATTATTATTATAATTATTATTATATATAGGCCTATGTCGTGGTCAGATAGTGAAATCCGTCATTTTATGAAAATCTTCGGCACTTCATGAAAAACCGGCGTATGATGGAATAAGGGATAGTTGCACTATCTGACGCGTGATTTCATTAAATGACTAAATTTCACCGACACATGGTTTAATTCGTTTTTGTGCATTAACTGACACGATTTACTCCATATCCATCACTGTCTTTAGACCAAACAAACAACGGATTGCGTAAAATAGTAGAAACAAAATTAAAGACAGTGTTCTACGGAAAACCACTTCCAGGATGGCTAAGATAGGAATTGAACCCACCTCTTCTCAGTTGTTCCTCAAAAAGCTGAGTGTACCCCATTCCAGCCCTCAGATTTGAATTAAAAATGCCTTCGCCGAGCCGGGAATCGAATGTGGACCTCCGGGCCGACAGCCAAGAATACTTGCTGCTACACCAGGAAATGGAGTAAACTATTGCAAGACAGGTACCTAACTAAATCCTTTAGATAATCATGCGTCAAGATACTGAAATATACTGTATCAAGGCACCAGGTCGATGATAAGTGTATTGCTATGGAATAGTGTTGAATGAAATTGAGATTGCGAGGGCAAACAGGAAAACCCATAAGAAAGATTCGTATTTGGTCAACACATACTGTATTTCAGAATCAGTAAACGAGATTTCAATGTGAGGAAAAGCTATTAACTCGCATCTAAACGGGGTTTGCCATCGTAGGGCTAGTCATCATTCTACTGAATTGTGCCTTATCGCGACAAATTGTGAGGCCATAATCCTGCATATTTATGGTTCAATGATGTTCATAAAGGCTTGATACTGTAGCTATGTGTGACACCCTTGGTGTACCGTATATTACGGACGTAATGTGTTCCCATTTTAAATTAATCACCTTAACAATCCCCACAAGCCTCACTCAAATAATCACGCTCCGTTTTGGCAGATTCGTTGGCGTAGTTGGAAGCATGCTGAGCTTCAATGCCCGGGTTCAAACCCGGCCGAAGTCGTCGGATTTTTAAGAGCGTTAAAAATACCTCAGTATGCCTTTCTTCGGAGGGGACGTAAAGCCGGCAAGCCCATGTCATAGATTTATGGCATGTAAATGAACCTTCCACTAACTACAATAGTGTAAAGCTAAATTTGTTGGTTAGATTTTATTAGCGCTCTATTAAGTTCCAACGTTCGTTGCCAGATGCTGGTTGCGGTGGCATTTAGTAGCTAAGTTCATAGCTAGGTGTCGTTGAATGTAGCATTTGGTAGCAAATCTAGGAACTACTTGAAATTGATCGTCTGCAGTCCGTACCTGAATTGCAGATAAAACACACTAATACTGCCATCACAATTAACACCGGTTATCACACAGATTCTACACACACCCAAAGTACACGGGGCTACATGACCACGATGTCGCAGCCCCTAAACTGAGGAACCAACCAACCAACCATCACGCTCCGTCGCCCATATTGTAAGAGCTGATGCTAACCGAGTAAACATAAACTGAATTAGGGCAAATACTATTTTATGCCAATTTTGAAACGTATTATAAGAGAAATATGTTGTTTGTTGTTGTTGATTTATTTATGGGCACTCAACTTCGATAGGCAGATCTGAGAAGAGGTGGGTTTGACTCCCAGATCAGCTGTCCTGGAAGTGTTTTTTTCGTGGTTTCTCACTTCTACACCAGGCGAATACCAGGATAATTAATAAATTAAGGCCACGGTCGCCTCCTGCCCAATTATCGTCTGAATTACAAATACTCACACTAATACAAGAAATAACACAGGTTATCGGACAAATTCCACATACACACCCAAAATACACGTGACTACACGACAACGATGTCGTAAAGCCCGTAAAAGGAATCAACAACAACACGCTAACTTTACACCACTGAATCATGATTTAAGCGAACCCAGTCTGGCATGAGGGATGAACTTATTTAGGGATGCTCTTTAAGGTGTGTGTAGCCATTCCTGTAATTGCCTGGAAGAGAAGTGAGAAACCACGAAGAGCCATTTCTAGGATGGATGAGGTAGGAGACGATACCACCTCGTCTCATTTTTGCCCACGAGGCTGAATGCATCTCGTTCTAACCCTCAGACCAGAATGAAATATCTTGGCAGAACCGAGAATCAAGCCCTTAACACAGGGATGACAGCCAAGAATGCTAGTCACTACACCAAGAGGTGGTCTCATCGTTCATCGAGTTCATTAAAATGAGGGATTGTAGATGTTAATATAACTGAAACATATTGTGTGGGAAATAAGTATGCAGCTACAGTTCTAAGAATTTGGTGAGAACTTCTTTTAGTCCATATCGTAGCGTCGAGACCAGCACTCGTGGCAGGTTTTGATTCTCTGCTTTGCCTGGTTTGAGGTCTGGAATTGAGTTCATTCAGCCCCGATAGTATACCGCGATTCTATTTTGGTATTCTATAGTCGGCCTATTAATAATGTGATGAGCGATATGATGTTATTAAATTATATTATTCTAGTATTAATTGCAATATACAGGGTGTTTCAAAAATAGGGGGCGTAATTTCAGGTATGTATTTGATATATGTAGACAATCAAGATAGTTAACTACACCATGTGTCCGGAAATGCTTCATTTCCGAGTTCTGGCCTTCACAATACTGAACTTCACGGAAACGTTTTTCTTTCCGCAGGTCGTTGCCATGATAGGAGACATTAAGAGGACTCACTAACAGTTCATTACGAGGCGAAGGTTACATTCAGTGTTATGTTTGGCGTTGGCGTTCGTCTGTGCGTCATGTACTCAAATCAGCATCTGGCAGAGATGCACTTTATGTATGGTAAGGCGACGGCAATGGTGCGCTGGCTCGTCGTTTGTACCAGGAGAGGTCAATGAGACATCAATGTGAAGTCTGTATTCAAGCAGGAGGTGGACATTTTGAACATCTTCTGTAATGACAACGACCTGCGGTAAGAAAAACGTTCCGATGAAGTTCAGTGTTGTGAAGGCCATAACTCGGAAATGAAGCATTTCCGGACACATGTTGTAGTTAACTATCTTGATTGTCTACATATATCAAATACATACCTGAAGTTATGCCCCCTATTTTTGAAACACCCTGTATAGACTAATATTGGGCAAAAATCGTATTTTAAGCAATGTACTACAGAGTGATAAATCATACATGCTACAAAACGCTGAATACGAACTCAAAATGCGAAATTAAGGAAACCTTTACACACCAAAGTATATTCCCTGCTTCTGCATGTCCCATGCTAGGTTTTTAGGATATTTTTACACTAGCTGACAAAGACTGATATTTATTTTAGTCCTGTATTTACAATTATTTACAAAGTTTCAGGACACACATGAAATGAAAACTTTGTGCCTTCACATGTTCATCAAAACTTCACTATTGTGTGATAAATTTCCATGCAGGTGTGTACACAAAGGGATACACTGTACTTGATACATTCATATCTGGGTTTCTTCCACTTATTGGTCATCTTTTCAGTCCTGGAACTCATGGCACATTCCCCAACAAGTCTTTTCTTCATTGCTGTAGGAATGGGAGACAGGAAGTGCGAAAACGAGTCCATCGTTAATTGGGTAACGAATATTTCATATTTAGTAGAATGTTCATCCCTAATGCCAGACTGGGTTCGGTTGTAATCATGTTTCATTGGTGTAAAATTAGCCTGTTGTTGTTGTTTTATTTCAGGGGCTTTGCGACTTCGTGATCATGTAGCCCCGTGTGTTTTAGGTGGTGTGTGTGCGAGTGTGTGGAATTCGTCTGATAACCTGTGTTATTGGCTGTATTACTGTGAGTTTTTGTAATTCAGATGATAATTCGGAAGGAGGTGGCCGTTATCTTAAGTTATGAACCATGCTGGCATTCGCTTGGAGTAGAAGTGGAAAAACAATCACTTCCAGGACAGCTGAGGTGGGAATTGAACCCACCTATTCTCAGTGCTTCCTCACGAGGCTGAGTGCAACCTGTTCTAGCCCTCAGACCAGAATTAAATTTCTTGGCACAGCCGGGAATCGAACACGGGCCTCCACGGTGACAGCCAAGAGTGCTAGCCACTACGCAACGGAGCGGACTTGTTAAACTAGCGCCATTCACCCAGATTCTACGCGAAACTGTATTTCGTTGCTCTAACCTAGGTCGTTCCCTCACCATGTGAGCAGTCTGGTTTTCTACTTCATCCTCCCCTTCCTGCCCCCTCACCGCCATATACAGGGTGTCCCCTAAAAAACACCGACAAGTCTTACGAGGGAACGGATTGCGGTGTAAAATTCTAATCTGGTTGAGATTTAGTACACGATATTCCTACAAAATTGTATAATGACGTAGTGAAAACCGCACAGGCCACTTTCAGATTTGAACGCCGAAAACCTGCTGGGCGACGGTATGAGCGAGGAGGTGGGAAGAGGCTGACCTTGAATCCTAGCAGAAGCGATGACTCCCGGCCACCAGGCAGCAACCTGCCGGGCTGCGTTGCATTCCTAAGCTCACTCTTCCACCCTCTCGATTAGAGCATAAAATGCTACATAATGTGATGTTTTGCGCTTGGCCATACTGTAAATAAATAAAACGAACTTTCATTCTTTTCCTGTTTTACTCTTTGTAATCCTTGCAATAAAGGATGCTTTCAAAAAGTGGTTAATGCAAACAAACTGTTTGCACCTCGCGCACCTTGAAACACTTTCTTTTGTACACATATCGCAAGTATTTCGGATAGCACTATCCTTGAAATAAAACTGAACGGGGTTCACAAACCAAACGGGTTGTGTTTCAACTTAACCGGATTTGTACCAACTATACTTCCACATGTTACGAAACCGGGGAGAAGATAGTTGGTTGTGGGTCAATGATTGGGTTTTAAAAATATTGTTACGCAAATGAATGTCAAAATCGAAATTGCATACGATCAGGTCATAAACAAGTAGTTCCATGAAGAACTATACAGCCTATTTTCATATATCCTACTTATGTTAATTGCCTCTATCTACATACAAAATTTCAGTTTGATTGCTGTAATAGATTCGTAGATATTGAGAGCCGACTAAATATTTCGGATAGTCGCCATGTTGGATTTTATATATGTAGGTCCTAGAGTTATGTACTGTTACATGTAGATTATTGTGTACGTGTAGCATTCAAACTTCAATCGCATGATTAGGACACAAAGAGTAACAAGGAGATTTTAAAATTTCGCACAGCTGCCATATTGTGGTTATGGAAACAATTGAAATAAATCAGATGCCAGTGGATTAACATTTGTATAAGGATTTACTGTACCAAGTTTCACTGCAGTCGGATGGTTAAATTGCGAGAAATGTCCATGTGAATATTTATAATTCTCGTCGCGGCCATGTTGGATTTATAATCACCAGGTTATTTAAAGTCCAATAGGTGAACTTAAGTACATAGCCCCTATGAACATAAAAAAATCAGTTTGATTGCTATAATAGATTCGTAGATATTCAGAGCCGTCTAAATATTTCGGATGGTCGCCATGTTGCATTGTTAAATTTATAGGCCATAGAGTCATGTACCATTATAGGAAAATTATTGCGTAGGTTCATTATTCAAACTTTCACATCGATCGCATGATTACGACACAAGAAATAAAAACTTAATTTTAAAATTCGCAAAACCGCCATCTTGTGGTTATGTAAACAATTGAACCAAGTTAGATGTCGGTGCATTACAATGTGTATAAACATATACTGTACCAAGTTTAATTGCGTTTGGTTGGTTAAATCGCGAGAAACGTCTATTTAAAAGTCGCAAATTCGCGTGGCCGCCATGCTGGTTTTGTAGTTACCAGTTCTTCAAAATTCACATAGATGAACTTCTAGTAGTTCCCTTTATCACCGTAAAAAAATCCAGGGTGATATCGGGAATAGTTTTGGAGATATTGCATGCTGGTGAAATATTTCGCACAGCCGCCATGTTGGATTGGTGATACGTATCAAAATTTGAAGGGTATGGTCGGGGTCATCCGGAATAGTTCTATGAACTTACCGAGTTTCATTGAAATCGCTCCATCCGTTTAAACGTTATTAGGGGGGGGGGCACATACACACACACTCCTCACACACACACGCACACACACACGGACAAAAGGTGATCTCATAAGCCTATTTTTTTCAAAATTGAAAATAGGCTAAAAACGAACAAATTGTTTCCATATTCGGAAAACAAGCACATCTAACGGCTGAATCATTACAGTAGTTCGCTGAAGAATAGTTTTAAAAATAATAGTTTTGTTTTGAATAGCCCTACCGAACTGATAGGGAAGTGACGTGATGAGGGGAAGCAGGTCGATGCCTGGTGGCCGAGAGCCATCGCGTGCTGCTAGGATTCAAAGTCAGCTTTACCTCTTCCCACCTCTTCACTCATGCCGTCACCCGGCAGGTTTTCTGCGTTCAATATTGACGTTCAAAATTGAAACTGGCCCGTCACTACGTCATTGTACAACTTTGTAAGAATATTGTGTACTAAATTTCAACCTGATTAGGATTTTACACCTCAATCCGTTCCCTTGTTAGTGCGATGTGCGGGAAGACAAACTGATCGGTTCTCAAGCAAGAGCCCCTGTCCGGAAATCACGGTGGAGAGCGTCGAAGTCTGAGAACTGTTGTGACACGTTGGGCGTGCGCACGTGATTCGCACCAACACAGGTCGCCATGACACCTCTCGACTACTATAGGGGTAGTATGAAGAGTATGGTGTTTGCTCGAGTCCACGGAGCGATTGCCATCCTTCAAAGTCAACTGCACGTATTGGGTCATGTGCGTGCGGCTTAGGCTCTGGAATGACGTCGGAGGTACGCAGTTCGAACCCCATTTGTAAGGAGTTCCATGCCCTACTCATGCTGAGTTTATTGACGCCCCCTCCCCCACGCTACAGCGTCCAAGCCGTGCATTTCTGGATGTACAGAAGGTTCCTTCTTGAAAACCGATCAGTTTGCCTTCCCGCACATCACACTAATACTTGTCGGTGTTTTTTTTTTTTGGGTACACCCTGTATATCATTCCTACATTACTTTCCACAGAATCATTCACTAAGACATTATCTTCACAGTCCTCATAATAGTCAGACATTCTTTACTAGTGGAAGCAGCCATGTTGGGCGACTAAAGACGGCCGTCAAAGAATAATGTAACGCACGATTTTAACGTAAAAATATGTTGCCCGCGAAGTATCTATAGATCTCGGAGTATTGAGAGATGTTGCTCGGAATGCCATCTCACGTTGAACAACAGCACTAAATCAGCCAACTAAACTAGGACTGGATGAAAGCGTTACACTTGGAATACAAGTTACTCGTGGTTGGGACACTGGAAGTCACACAGGTTTCCGAGTTAACTCGGTCAAGTGTGTGAAAAGTTTAAATGCTAAGAAACACATATTTTGCGTATACTGTGTTGATGACAAGAACTTATGTAGTATAACTCCATCTCCACCATTGTCTTTGGACCAAACAAGCAACGGAATTGGCTAGCATGGTAGAAACAACATTAAAGACAGTGTTCCGTCAGAAGTCTTTTTTTTTTTTTTTTCACCATCCGTGGGCTTGTTTGTGGTTGGGGTCTCATTTCCGCCCCGGCTGGCTCATGGGTAATCAATCAGTTGGCCCACTGTTTGCCCCCTCCCAAGAGAGCCAGCGTCACCAGGCTTGTGGGACCTGACAACGATTGATTCTCGCCTGATGATCCTCGGCTTGGCTCGACCCCGCAAGAAGTGAACGAGATTAAACTGGGAGGGAAGGGTGAAGATAGGAAAAAAAAGTGCGGTCTTTAATACCTATTTCTAGACTGTGCGGTAAATCAAGAAATATAACCTGTTGTGACAAGGGGCTCAATCTGTGTACGGCGTGCGTGAAGTTGAAATTGATATGAAATTAAATCAATATTGAATAGGCTGTTGTGTTGTTTGAAACTTCAGCCATTTGACTGGTTTGATACAGTTCTCCATGTCTCTCTGTCCTGAGCTAATCGTTTCAACTCTACATTGCTAGCACACCTTACATCCGAGGCAATCTGTTTAACATATTCTAACCTTGGTCTACCCCTACAGTTCTTGTCCTCGACCCTTCTTTCCATAACTAAGTTTGCAATTCGTGGGTGTGTTGGTATGTGTCCTACCAACCAATATATTTTATTCTTTAGCAGTCGCCGGAAACAAATCCCCTCGCCTACTCGTCTTAATACCTATTTATTTGTTACTCTATCTACCAATCTGATCTTCATCATTCTCCTGTAACACCACATTTCAAATGCTTCTATTCTCCTCTTTTCTGCTGCGACAACAGACCAAATTTCTCTTACATTGAGCGCCACGCTTCAGACAAAGGCTATCAAAAATACTTCTTAATATCTAAATCTATATTCGATGTCAACAGATTCCTTTACTACAGAAAAGCCTTCCTTGCCTGAGCCAATCTACGTTTTTATATCCTCTTTGCTTCGCCATCACTTCTTCCCTCTTCCGAAGGAATAGATGTCTGCTACTTCCTTCATCATTTCACCTGCCAATTTGACGTCAATAAGGGTCTCTGATTTCTTTCGGCTACTTACCATTATTTTTGTTGTACATTTATTGATTTTCATCATTGATTCTTTCCTCAAGTCGGAGTCCACACCATTTAAAAACTCATTCATATCCTCTGGAGAATCGTCTAAAATGACAATGTCATCAGCAAATCTCAGAGTTGAAATTATTTCTCCTTGGTTCTTTACTCCTACTTTAAATATTTCTGTAATTTCCTTCATTGCTTGTTCAATATACAGATTGAAAAGTATAGGTGATAATTTGCAGCCTAGGCGTACACATGTCTGAATACCAGCTTCTCTCGTATGTTTTCGCCTCGATTAACTGCCGTCTGATTTTTGTACAGATTGTAAATAACTCTCCTATACACGTACTTTATTTCAATCCTTTTCAAAATATCAAACAACTTACTCCAGTAAGTATTAATATCTAGCGATTCTTCTGGGGTTTTCAGGTATTAACTATGTATTAATAATAATAATAATCAATGTTGGAGTAGATGGATCTGATGTCACCTAGATGACCTAAAGGTAAATGTCTACTGATTATCCCTGGTTGTTTTACGTCACGGGAGCCAACCTGGATCATTTGGTTGTTGGCCGAGGCTTTAAGACAGGATGCCGTTCTCGGCAGCGTGTTATAATTAGGTGAAAATTCAACCCCGCCTTTACGGGAATTCAAACCCTGGTCGTCTGGATGAAAGGCGAGCTGCGAAGCCACTGTGCCATCACGCTGTCTGTCATCTAGGTGGCCTACGTATCATATATTATGCCCCGTTTCTGCTCAATTATATACAGTATAATTATGAAAACTGTAACTGATTCAGTCTTTTCTTACGTTAATCCAGTGCGATATTAGGATTTTTAGCCTACTTTTCACATTTTGCAAAAATGAGAAAAAAGTAGACTTATGAGATCGGGCAAATGTGTGTCTGTCTGTCTGTCTGTCCTTCTGTCTGTCTGTCTGGCTGGCTGTGTGTGTGTCCCCCCCCCCCCCTATCAACTCCTAAACGGCTGCAGCAATCGAAACAAAATTTGGTAGGAGTAAAGATCTATACCTGAATATCTCACGGCCATATTTGAAAATGATGTCAGTGCTACCAACTGCTAAAAAATCGCAATTGAAATTTGAGCTCCATGTTGGATATCTTGGAAAGAATGAATGGGAGCTATTTCCAAATTGGCACACGCACAGATCATATTATTTCAGTTTAATTTCCAGGAGGCCAAACATGGCAGTGTTGCCAAAATGATTATAAGCCTCCTGATAGGTCCAATTTTTAAATGCATATAACTTCTACACTATCAATTGGAATTCAACCAAATTTCGTATGTTGTATGTGTACATAACCAGATATGACTGAGCGTATTCTTAAGACCTACCAGGGCTGCCAACTGTTAATAAATGCTCCTAATTTATTTTATCCAAATTCCAATATATCAGAAAGTATGCAAGCCGACAGCTTTAAACTATGCACACGTATAGTACCTGACATTCTATATTAATTTGGAGTAACTTATATACGTCAGTGCTACCAACATGATTCTAAGCCTGCTGACAGGTCCAACTTTAAATACATGTAACTTCCATACTATCATTTGGATTTCAACCAAACTTCGTTTGTGCTATGTGTACCATAACAGATATGACTATGCGTATTCTAAGGAGCAACCAGGGCTGCCAACTGTTAATATGTGCTGTCCCTATTTTTGTTACCCTAATATCAATATATCAGAAAGTATGCAAGCCAATAGCTCTAAACTTTGCACACGTATAGTACCTGGCATTCTAGACGAATTTGGAGTAACTAATATACGTCAGTGCTGCCAACATGTTCTAAGCCTGCTGATAGGTCCAATTTTAAAATGCATGTAACTTCTATACTAACTAATGGATTTCATTCAAAATTGGCACAACAATAGATCATATTATTTCAGATTATTTCTGACCAATACATGCATGACACTGTTGCCAACATGATTTTACGCGCGCTGTTAGATCCAATGTTTAACAGCATGTAACGTCCATGCTATTCATTGGACTTCAACCAAATTTTGTATTTTGTACCTTAAGAGATGGGACTAAGAATATATTCAGTCATCAGGGCTGCCAACTGTAGTGCTCTATTAGGATACATTATGCCAGGTATACAGTATTTCGAACTAATTGGAAATTTCGATATTAGCAACTTAATTTCGTCATTATTCTAGATAGGTTCATATTCTGTAGAATAATCATTGGCATGAAAAGTAGGCTGTATAGTTCTTCACGGAACTTCTTGTTTTAGTGTGCAATAAGCAGTACCGTGATTTTTATTTCGATTTCGGAAATGCAAATAGGCTAAAGGAATCCATTTGCAAAGGCGGGCTTTATACCTCTGATCCACTATGAAAGCAGACGAACGAGCCAAATGATGGGAATCAGACATTCTCTAGAACTTGAAATCTAATGCACATGATTCATAAGCCATTTTTACAATCCTTGTTGTGTATTTACGTTTATACGACCCTGACTCACAGTGACTTTCAGATATCTTGTAATAGACTAATATTAGCTAAACATATAGGTCTTACTCTCAGGACAATCCCCAGCTTCATGTTTACCAGTCTCAAGAGTTTAGTGCTTTTCAGTCGGTCAACACGAATGTACCCAAAAGAGATGGGTTATGCCCTAATCCTGAAATAAATTACATGAGATTAATAAAACACTAGGATGACCAGTTTCGATCGTCAAGCGATCATCATCAGATCCAATACACTTAGGCTATAAAATCTATGTTTGAAATACAGGTGAAAATATTTACAATATGTACAATTATTTAGTTGCAGTATTGGTACTGCAACTGTCAGTGTATGCTAAATGCAGTATATATGTTAGGTGAAATGCTAAATGTTGATGGCTATCCGGAGATTGTACTTTAGAGAGATTATATGGTTGTAAACTATGGTTAAACTATAAAATTTTAGGCTAACTACTTATCTGATTGTCTTCCGTACTACAGCTATTCGCAGTTTCCGTGCTCACTTGAACTCGCTGTGCGGTCAACTGCGGTGGTTATCTTAACGACTGGTTTTTCCCTGCCTTCCCCCCCCCCTGTCCCTACGTGCTGTGGGGAGTGATCGCGATGTGTTTATGTGAGGTGTTGCCAACCTAGATAAGATGTATGTTATTGAATGAGGTGGATCTACAACTATTAAAGACCGTGGATTAGTCCTCGCCACGCGTGGAGCATAACCCATTCGAACTAAGCGTTGACGGTCTTATGAGGACGTCCCGGCACCTTTAATACTGCCTCTAATATGGTCATCCTAGTGTTTTATTAATCTCATGTAATTTATTTCAGGATTAGGGCATAACCCATCTCTTTTGGGTACATTCGTGTTGACCGACTGAAAAGCACTAAACTCTTGTTTACTAAGGCAACACTGAAAATATGGCTTCAAACACCACAATGTTTACCAGTCTCTATGAGTTTATTATATTTTCTATCCAAATGTAATATATCCTAGAAATGTCAGTGATGGGAGCACACGCCCAATTGACTGTCACTCGAGGGTGGACTTGGCAGCGAATCACAAAGACCCCGGCGTCGGAGGGGTTCCGACCTGGCTCAAGTTCAGGGGACATCTCTGTGAGATTTACTGCTACTATTTCCCCTTGGGATATGTCATTTAGTGACCTCAGTCGCAGTTTCTTTCTTTCAGGGCAGCTTGGAAGTGTGGATTAAAATTAGAGTGTTCCGACGATCAGTGACATACTGTATGGTGTGGAATCTGTTGAGTCTCGAATTCCCGCTCTGTAGGAATGTGTTGCATATTGTCCAAGTGCTAACGGTAATATCCTCTGACTCTAGGTTCAGATTCAGATAAGTCTGATGTCACAGGATCATATTTTAAAGTGACAGTCTCATGTAAGTAGATTTTATGGCATTTTAACCAAGCCCTTCAGGACAGAACTCAGGCATCTCTAAAGATACAAACATAGGAGAGTTTTCACAATATTTTATTTATTGTGACCAGATGAGTTGGTAGCCAAATGTTTCCTTTCCTAGCGGGAGTTTTTAAAGCAGTGAGTTATATTTTGAAATATGGTGTACACCCTTGTCATATCTCTACTATGCATAAAACAAAGTCCCCGATTCTTGGATATCATGGTAAATCTCGAGAACCACTGGATGGATTTTGGTGCAGTTTTCACCATTCTGTAATGGATATCTCGAGGAAGATTTTTTTAGAAAATAATTTATGTATGATCAAAGGAAGCCGAGCAGTAACGATTTCAGTGAAATAGTTGGAAGAAAAACCTGGCGTCCCTGCGCTCTTTAAGCTTACGCTGGGCAAACCGTTAAAAATATCTATATACACACATCAAAAAAAGTTTTGCATCACCTCGGTTCCAAGAGTTCCGGAACCGTTAAATACAAAGGGAATAGAGATCAACACAAACAACATTTCAGCTCGTTTTATTGCTCATGAGACCCACACATTGCATGTTGTACCATCATACAGCTAGACTTTCAGCATTTGTGGTCCAGATTGCAGTACACACCACTACCTCTAATACCCAGTAGCACGTCCTCTTGCATTGATGCATGCCTGTATTCGCCGTGGCATACTATCCACAAGTTCATCAAGACACTGTTGGTCCAAATTGTCCCAGTCCTCAACGACAATTCGGCGTAAATCTCTCAGAGTGGTTGGTGGGTCAAGACGTCCATAAACAGCCCTTTTCAACATATCCCAGGCATGTTCGATAGGGTTCATGTCTGGCGAACATGCTGGCCACTGTAGTCGAGCGATGTCGTTATCTTGAAGGAACGCATTCACAAGATGTGCACGATGAGGTCGAGAATTGTCGTCCATGAAGACAAATGCCTCTCCAATATTCTGCCGATATGGTTGCACTATGGGTCGGAGGATGTCATTCAGGTATCGTAAAGCCGTTTCGGAGCCTTCCATGACCACCAGTGGCGTACGTCGGCCCCACATAATGCCACCCCAAAACATCAGGGAACCACCACCTTGCTGCACTCGCTGGACAGTGTGTCTAAGACGTTCAGCCTGACCAGGGTGCCTCCAAACACGTCTCCGACGATTGTCTGGTTGAAGGCATATGCGACACTCATCGGTGAAGAGAACGTGATGCCAATTCCGTGGGGTCCATTCAGCATGTTGTTGGGCCCATCTGTACCGCGCTGCATGGTGTCGGGGTTGCAAAGCTGGACCTCGCCATGGACGTCGGGAGTGAAGTTGCGCATCATGCAGCCTATTGCGCACAGTTTGAGTTGAAACACGACGTCCTGTGGCTGAACGAAACGCATTATTCAACATGGTGGCATTGCTGTCAGGGTTCCTCCGAGCGGCAATCCGTAAGTAGCGGTCATCCACTACAGTAGTAGCCCTTGGGCGGCCTGAGCGAGGCCTGTCATCGACAGTTCCTGTATCTCTGTACCTCCTCCATGTCCGAACAACATCGCTTTGGTTCACTCTGAGACGCCTGGAAACTTCCCTGGTTGAGAGCCCTTCTTGACACAAAGTAACAATGCGGACGCGATCGAACTGCGGTATTGACCGTCTAGGCATGGTAGAACTACAGACAACATGAGCAGCGTACCTTCGTCCTGGTGGAATGACTGGAACTGATCGGCTGTCGTACCCCCTCCGTCTAATAGGCCCTGCTCATGCATGGTTGTTTACATCTTTGAGCAGTTTTAGTGACATCTATGAACAGTCAAAGGGACTGTATCTTGGATACAATATACACAGTCAACGTCTATATGCCGGAGATCTGGGAACCGAGGTGATGCAAAACTTTTTTTGATGTGTGTACTATGAGAGTAAGAATTGTTCAGCATGAAAAGTTCTTCAAAAAGTCTGCGAGAGCATATCTCTATATTCAATACATCGCCCGCTATAAGTTTTTTTTACGTTTCCATTTCTTCCAACCATGTCCATTCAACTACTCAGGCGACAGTTGAAGAACTAGATTTCGTGTTCACTGCTGGAGGGAAAACGACTAATGTCGTGTACAAGCAAATCTTATAAGACAGTGGTTAAACGTAGCCTATCATCTTACATTCATAACGGTTCGCAGGCGAAGCCGCCGGGTTGCAAGTAGCCTTTAGTTATAAAACCATTTATTTTCATTCATCATAGGCAATAGAACGGAGAAAGTACGGTACATAAAGACTTGGTTTCTGCTGGGATTTATGACCATAATGCCGAAGATTGTTCGAAATTTTGTCATATATTTAACTTTTGTTCCACAACACTTAAAGTGCCGAAGTGTGAGAAATATATCTCTCAGGAGAGAGAGGAAAATTTTCTCATCTGGGCCCAGGAGACATTGGGTACGAAAGAGAGAATCGAAGAACTAGTCATAAGCGCTCCTAAGTGGGCTTGAATTAATAATAGTAAATAAGAACGGAAGATCCTTAGCTCATTAATGAGTACAAAGCTGCGATTACTATTATCTAAAAAAAAACACAGCCGGGCGTGAGAGAACGTCATGTTTACTATGAAATTGTTAATAATAGAGTACTGAAATAAGATGCTAATGATTGCATGTCATGTTCATGCGATCGTCGCGCCATCTAAACGTTTCTGATATGACAGTTGAATTATTGTATAGTCTTTTGATGAACATTCACTTCGATGTACTCTATCGCCGTACAAAATTTCAAGTTGATTGTTACAATGGTTTCGGAGATATTGAGTACTGGTGAAATATATCGCGCAGCTTCCATATTGGATTAGTAGCATTTATTGAAATTCGAAATGCACAGTAGAGGCCAGAAGGGGGTAATAGTTCCATTGCCTGCTGAACAGCTTAACTTGGTGCACCCAAGCGAAGCCCACCAAAAACAAAACGGCAAATACCTAGAGGAATTCCAGTATATTTTCATTACAAATACTTCTGTGTCTAAAATACTATAAGGTTGGGAACCACGCTTACATACATGGACAGCGTTGATACCATATGTTTATATATTTTATAACATTAAATTAAGGTAAACATGTGCAATTGTAAATACATATACAGTA
The DNA here is from genome assembly GCA_946902985.2 of Meconema thalassinum. Taxonomy (NCBI): domain Eukaryota; kingdom Metazoa; phylum Arthropoda; class Insecta; order Orthoptera; family Tettigoniidae; genus Meconema; species Meconema thalassinum. Next base: position 439,983,182 of record OX336394.1, on the reverse strand, counting down.
AAGACATCATGTGAAAGACGCCTGTCAACACTTAAGGGTTCCGGAATGCACTAAATATTCAAAATTAATCTACGGTCTTCAGCTTTTTAACTGTATATTATTTTTAGCCTATTTTCAATTTTGAAAAAATAGGCTTATGAGATCACCTTTTGTCCGTGTGTGTGTGCGTGTGTGTGTGTGTGTGTGTGTGTGTGTGAGGTGTGTGTGTGTCCCCCCCCCCTAATAAAATCTAAATGGCTGGAGCGATTTCAATGAAACTTGCTAAGTTCATAGCACTATTCCCGGCGACCTCGACCGTGCCCTTCAAATTTTGTTACGTCTCACCAATCCAACATGGCGACTGTGCGAAGTATTTCACCAGCAATCAATATCTCCGAAACTATTACCGATATCGCCCTGAAATTGTGTACGGTGATAAAGGGCACTACTAGAAGTTCACCTATGAGACTTTGAAAAACCTGGTGACTACAAAACCAACATGGCGGTCAAGCGAAGTTGAGACTTTTAAATAGACTTTTCTCGCGATTTAACTATCCAAACGTAATGAAACTTGGTACAGCAAATGTTTATACACTTTGTAATGCACTGGAGTCTAATTTAGTTCAATTGTTTACATAACCTGAAAATGGCGGCTGTGCGAAATATTTCACTGACATTCTATATCTCCGAAACTATTACAGATATCACCCTGCAATTTTGTACAGTGATAAAGGGTACTGATACAAGTTAACCTATGTATATTTCATAAACCTGTAAAGTACGAAACGAACATGGCGACCAAGCGAATTTGAAATATTTTAATAGACTTTTCTCGTGATTTAACTCTCTGAGCGCAGTGAAATGTGGTACAGTAAATGATTTTGCAGATTGTAATGCACTGCCATCTAATTTAATTCAATTGTTTACATAACCTCAAAATGGCGGCTGTGCGAAATTTTAAAATTAAGTTTTTATTTCTTGTGACGTAATCATGCGATCGAAGTGAACCTAGGCAATAATTGTCCTTGAATGGTACATAACTCTATGGCCTATACATATGAAAATCCACAGCCTGCTTCCAGTCTCCGACCGGGTCAGGAATGGAATGAATGAAGCCCCCATCTAGCGGCGAGGATATGGACTGTGCCGGCTGCCGAGGCCTGACGCACTCCTCTGGGGCAATGATTAAATGAATGACAGATGAAATGAAATGATAGTGGAGAGTGTTGCTGGAATGAAAGTTTGACAGGGAAAACCGGAGTACCCGGAGAAAAACCTGTCTGCCTCCGTTTTGTCCAGCACAGTTCTCACATGGAGTGACCGGGATTTGAACCACGGACCCAGCGGTGAGAGGCTGGCGTGCTGCCGCCTAAGCCACGGAGGCGGCCTATACATATAACAATCCTAAATGGCGAGCTTCCGAAATATTTAGACGGTTCTCAATACCTATGAATCTTTTACAGCAACCAAACTGAATTTTTTTTGTTCATAGAGACTATGAACATATGTTCACCTATAGGACTTCAGTAACCTGGTGAGCACAAATCCAACATGGCGGCGACGCGAAGTATAAATATTTAAATGGACGTTTCTCGCGAATTAACTAGGCCTATCCGAGTGCCGTGAAACGTTGCAAGTTAAATGCTTATACAAATGTTGATCCACTGGCATCTAATTTATTTCAATTGTTTGCATAATCACAAGATGGCTGCTGTGCGTAATTTTAAAATCTCGTTTTTACTTCTTGTGTTCTAATCATGCGATTGAAGTTTGAATACGACACGCACACAATAATATTAATGTAATAGTACAAAAATAAAAATCCAACCTGGCGACAATCTGAAATATTTAGACGGTTCTCAATATCTACGAATCTGTTACAGCAATTAAACTGAAATTTTGTATGTTGATAGTGGCAATTAACATGAGTAGGATATATGAAAATAGGCTGTATAGTTCTTCACGGAACTACTTGTTATATTTCTTTCCGGAAGCTACTTTCCTTATCCTTTCCCAACAATCGTGCGTCCTTTTACACTGCCCACCAAGGTCTATTTATATTTTATTTTCATTAGATGATTGAATCAAAAGAAAAACGTTTAGAAGCAAGGACAGAGGAAAATAGGTGCTAGTGCTTCAAATGGATGAAGAGGAATCCTATGGTAATGTCATGTTCTAAGATCTTTAATTCCGATTTTTTTAGATATAACATTTCTCAATTTTTTCGGAACTTTAAAACATGCAAAGCTGAATTTCTTAGATGTAATTCCTCCTTCTACAGGGTGTTTCGAAAAAAGTGTCCGATATTTTAACAGGGGTTGGGATTGGTCAAAACAAGAAGAAATGTTCCTATATACATATGTGCGGAAACAAATACCTGTTGAGATATGCACCATTTTACCCGCGTGGACGAGGCGTTGTGTTCGGTGGTGCAGGCGTCTTTCCGTCAAAGGACTTTGCATGAGTTGGATGTTCAGTCATAGTATGCGGCTGTGCGGTTCGCCGGACCTTAATCCATTGGTTTTCTGGCTATGGGGACATTTGAAGACATTGGTGTATGCCACAACTCATCGACAATGTGCAGATGTTACAAGAGCGTGTGACCAATGAGTGTGCCCACATCCGCGAGCAGCCAGCCGTGATTTGACGAGTTGGGGATTCCTTGCGAAGATGAGCCGAAGCATGTGGTAACCATGTGGAGCCTCTCTTGTAACGTGCAGATGGTATCCGTGGACAGACCGGCTGAAATCATCACAGCTCCTGATTGGTGGTGTTGATGGATGTTTGCCCAACGCGTGTTCTGTTAAACGTGTGTGACAGTCAAGTGTTCAATAGAAGTAGCTGGTAGGATGACGTCCATTGCCTGAAGTGTAAATACACAACACACGTCAAACGGTATTTGTTTCCGGACATATGTTTATAGGAACATTTCTTCTAATTTTGACCGTTCCCAACCTCTGTTGCAATATCGGACACTTTTTTAGAAACACCCTGTGTGTGTTATAACTTATAACGTCCATTTTTCGAAACTTACTTGAGTTTAATTTCGCCAGTTAAAAACGTTCACGCAAGAGCTATAAATAATGCAATTTTAAAATGATGTATAACAAGTAGTTCTGTGAATAACTAAATTGCCTATTTGCATATATTCTACGTATGTTAATTGTCTCTATTAACTTACAAAATGTCAGTTTGATTGCTCTAATAGATACGCAGATATTGAGAACCTTCTAAATATTTCGGATGGTCGCCATGTTGGATTTTTATATATGTAGGCCGTAGAGTTATGTACTATTAGATGACGATTATTGCGTAGGTTCATTATTCAAACGTACACTTCTATCGCATGATTAACACAAAAGAAATATAAACTTAATTGTAAAATTTTGCACAGCAACCATTGAAGTTATGTAAACAATTGAACAAAATTCGATGCCAGTGCATTACAATGTGCATAAACATTTACTGCACCACATTTCACTGCGCTCAGATGGTTAAAATGTTTCAACTTCACTTGGCCGCCATGTTCGTTTTGTCTTTTACAGGTTTTTGGAAGTCTCATAGCTGAACTTCTAGAGGTGCCCTTTATCACCGTACAAAATTTCAGTGTGATATCAGCAATAATTTTGGAGATATAGAATGCCGGTGAAACATTTCGCGCAGCCGCCATGTTGGATTGGTGAAACGTAATAAAATGTGACGGGCACGGTCAGGGTCGGACAAAATAGTACTATGCACTTACCGAGTGTCATTGAAATCGCTACAGCCGTTTAGATTCTATTAGGGACACACACACGGACAAAAAGTGATCTCATAAGCCTATTTTTTTTTCATAAATGAAATTGGCTAAACATTCGAATATAACTTACATTTATTTTCGAAAATAAGGTGTTTCGGTTAGTAAATAGGCCTGAAGAATATTGCTCAAAAATTCGATTAGTTCCTTTTAATAGATTCTGGGAAAAAGAGCAAATAAAAGTTTGGAAATTAGCATTGGCAATATAGGACAATCGGGAAACCCTTGAGAAACAGCCGATACGTCCTGCTGTCGTGTCACAGTACAAAAAGCACTCTGTTCTGTTCACCCTCTTGACCATGTCACGTTGGTAATTCACCTGGAGTCGTCACAGATCCACTTCTGATTTTTCCATTATTTTTGCTGATAAGCTGTCACGAATTTTTAAATTCCATATTCCAGTAGCAGATTGTATGTGCTGCGTTACGGGGACAATGATTTTAATTTGAAAGGGATCCTGACATATATTGAATTGATCGTTTGAGTTCCTAGTGCGTGAAGCTGTGATGATTGGAAGTTTCTCGATTGAATTGCTGATTGAATAGTGTTCTTCATCTCGTAGGCCTTGGAAGTTATGTTATTGATCTGTAGAGGATATTCACTCGTTGGTAACTGATTTTAAATGAGTTATAAAGTAAGGTAAGGGGCCCATATTTCGTCCCATCTCTTGTTATTGGACTTATGAGTCTCAACAGTTGACGTTTCTATCTTCAAAATTACTACTTATGAAAGCCTCACTCCTTCACCAAATGATACAATCCATAAGACGTATGATCATTTAATTAAAAGAAAGATATGTGCAAAAATGTAAAAACGTGTTTAGTTCAAATATCTTGAAAACTGGCACAAATATCGTCCACTACTTTTTCTGGAGAAAAATAACTTAATGTTTCAGAAAGGGCTTGCAAAGAAACGTGTCTACATATCTTCTGTCTTAAAAGGAAGCTTGTATTTTACGTGACCGGTAATCTGGTGATCATGAGCTACAGGACCTTCATTTTTACGTGGAAACCAAACCACAGACCGTGATCTTCGAAAATCTCACATGCAGTGACTGATTTTAACCCTTGGTAAGAGGCAAGCAGTTTGACCACTGCACAACCACGCCCTCCTCATCTATAAGGTGCGTTCAAAAAGTAACGAGCCGGAGGATACCTTTCCTGCACTCGTGTGGATGGCCTTGCCTTTTTTGGGTGGTGGTGACCCTGGATGCTTCCACTGGAGGCTTTGTCGTTTGGATTCTGGTTCGAAGTGATGACACCATTACCCATCCTCAGCCACCACTCGTGACAGGAACCCATTCCCTTCCCTCGCATAGCGCTGCAGATGACCAAGACAGTGGGCCATTCGACATGCTTCCTGGTGTGGTTGAAGACTGTGGGGCACCCATTGGGCACACATTTTGCGCAAGTGCAGTCGTCCTTCATGATGGTGTGCACACTTCCGACGCTCAATCCGACCACGGTGGGTATGGCGTTCACTGTCACTCGGCGGTCCTGGGTAATGAGTGCATCAACCAGCTGGACGTTGTCATCGGCAATGCAGAGGGTTGTCCCAGACCGGGCATCATCGACTAATGACACCTGTCCCTCCCTGAAGCGCTTGTGCCACGCCTTGACCCTTGCAAGGGGCATGCAGTGTTCGCCGTACACTTGTGACATTCGGCGATGAATGTCCGTTCTCCCTACTCTATCCGCTGTCAGAAACCGAACAACACCTCTTTGCTCTTCGTTTGGCGCCTCCATGTCACTGTTTGCAATGCGACTGGCAGCGATGGACGATTGATGCATGCTGCTGCTCGCTTTGTATCGTCACGTGACGTGCACGCGTGCCCTATAGCGACGGGCTGTGACCTTCCACGCTCTGGTCGGAACCACACCTCGTTACACACGCCACGATTAGCCGATGTCGTCACCGGTTTGCGCATTCCAGCCTCCGGCTCGTTCCTTTTTGAACGCACTTTATAGTTATAAGTGACTTCGGTGGCGTAGTCGGTAGCTTGCTGAGCTTCTATGCCCAATATCGCGGGTTCAAACCCGGCCGAAGTCGTCGGATTTTTAAGAGCGTTAAAATCCTTCAGTATGCCTTCCTTCGGAGGGGAAGTAAAGCCGGCGATCCCATGTCATAGATTTATGGCATATAAAAGAACTTCCCACTAATTAAACTTGTGAGTTGCTAAATTTGCAGGTTAGATTTCGTTAAACGCTCTATCGAAGTTCCAACGTTCACCACCAGGTGTCAGTGACATCTGGTAGCGAAAGTTGGAACTTCTTGAAATTGAACGGAACTTGTAGCTCACCCCATGGGTGTCCGCATTGAAGCAGCTACAGCCTCTGGAGAGCCGAACATGTCCTCGGACACTCCCGGCACTGAGCCATACGCTAATTCTCTACTTACTATAAACAAAATCCCCGTTTCTTGGATGTTACGGGTAAACTCGAGAACCACTGGATGGAATTTGATGCGGTTTTCACCATTCTGTAAAGGATATCTCGAGGATGATTTCTTTAGAAAATAATTTATGTATGATCAAAGGAAGCCGAGCAGTAACGATTTCAGTGGAAAAGTCTGAAAAAGACCTGGCGTCCGAGCGCTTTGTAAGCTTACGCTGTGCAAACCGTTAAAAATATCTAAATACTATGAGTGTTAGAATTGTTCAGCATGAAAAGTTCTACAAAAAAGTCCGGGATAGCATATGTCTATCTTCAATACATCGCCCACTATAAGTGTTTTTACGTTTTAATTTCATCCAACCATGTCCATTCAACTACTGAGGTGACAGTTTACTAGCTAGCTAAGGGCGAGTCTATCATCCCTGTTACAGCCTAGCTAGCGGGCGAACCTATTGTCCCAGATACAGCCAGCAGCAAACCGTCGAGTCGTGTTGAGTTAAGACTTCTGACAAGGGTGGTTGTATTCATAGTTTTCCTGGAATTGCGACTCGGGTTTTCTTCGTTTCGCCTGTGAAACACAGTCAAGTTAAGATTGGACGGAAGGGGGATTTGAATTTCATTCACCTCGGCATTCCCTGGAAGTGCAACTCTCATTTCGCCTGGGAACTTTTCGTTCCGCAAAATTCACAGTCAATTTAAGATTGGACGGAAGGTGGATTATATTATATTAAATTATACTGATTGGCGTATAATCTCTACTTAGTATAAAACAAAGTCCCCGATTCTTGGATGTCACAGGTAATCTCGAAAACCACTGCATGGATTTTCATGCGGTTTTCACCATTCTGTAAAGGATACCTCGAGGAAGGTTTCTGTGGAAAATAATTTATTTATGATCAAAGGAAGCCAAGCAGTAACGATTTCAGAGAAAAAGTCAAAAAAATCCTGGCGTCCGTGCGCTTTTTAAGCTTACGCTGGGCAAACCGTTAAAAATATCATTATACAATGAGTGTAAGAATTTTTCAGTATGAAACGTTCTACAAACACGTACACGAGAGCACATCTCTCTATTCAATATACTCGTATCGTCCACTATAAGTGTTTTTAGATTGAAGGGAAGGGGGATTTGTGTTTCATGCACCTCGCCATTCTTAAATTACGTCTGACAAGAATTTGTTGCACATGCATCTCCATGATAATATAATTAATAGTCCAGTCAGTGATTTTAACGCATCATGCCGAGACGGATATAGATCGTATTTCATTGACATCGTAAAGGAGCGCGTATCACGTAATGCATTCACAACTGTTCCCTGGCGAAGCCGGGCTGGGTTGCTAGTAAATAAATAAATAACTTATCTAGTTATAAAAGCCCGCTAAATCCAGTCCTAATTCCTGCACCTACGTTCCCGAGGTAAGTTAAGTTGACAATCTCAAAGATCCTAGTTTTGTTTTAAAGCTCTGTAAATGAATATTATTCTAATGTAAGTTGAGCAGGGTAATCTGGGCCTCGTGAGGGCAACTGAGAAGGGGTGTATTCGATTCCCGTGGTAGCTATCCTAGAAGTGGTTGTCCGTGGTTTCTCCACTTCTCGTCCTGGGTAGGTACCTATTTCATTGACAAGGGCGACACCTACCTAATGATTGCCTAAATTGCTAGCAAGCCTACACTCATTAATACGGACACCACAATGACACATGTGATCAGACCGTTTCCAACACCCTCCTAAGACCAAGGTGATGACCACCATGACCCAATATCCTTAATGAAACAATGATATACAGCCTCGTGAGGCAAAACAGAGAAGAGGTGGGGTCAATTCCCGCCTCAGCCATCCTGAATTTGTTTTCCCTGGTTTCCCCACTTCTACTCCAGGAAAATGCTGGGATGGTACCTAAGGTATGGCAACGCTCACTCCCTTCGCGATCATCTCCTGAATTACAAATTGACACACTATTACAGACACCACAACAACACTGGTTATCAGAAACATTCTTCTTCTTCTGCTTTTACGGCCTCATTGGACCACTTCAGTCAATCATTTCTTGGTCCTCTTCTTCAGTAAGTTTCCTTTCCGAGTCGCCGAGTAGCTTTTTATTCGCTCTGATCTTCTCAGGCTTTCCTCATCTGTAAATACCCTTTTTACTGTATTACGTTTGTCTATTTTAGCCTGAAATCTTATTTTTATATCTCTCAGTTTTTGTAATTTTGTTGTTTTGTTTTGCAAGTCATCCAAGGTTTTCCAATTCTTTCATATCTTCTCTAATTTCCTTAATCCATCCTACTTGTTGTTTCATATTCCAAAGTTTCACTACAATTTTTCTAGATAACCTGGTTTCTGGTGTCCTCATGATGTGACCAAAGAAAGAAAGCCGTTTCTTCCGAATAGTATCAGTGATGGGCTCCAGTTCTCTGTATACCACTTCATTTGGTACTATCCACCACTGTCCATCCTTCTGATATTTTTTATTTATGCATGTTCTAGCTATTCTTCTTTCTACTTTTAAAATTTTTTCGACACTGTTTTTCTGAGTAACTTTAAAAAGAGTTTCGCTTCCATATGTCACCTCTGGTTGAACCACCGTCTTGTAATGTTTTAATTTTGTTGCGATTGATAGACATTTTCTTTTATATGTAGACCATGTTAATTTTTGGACTTTTATCATTTTATTAGTTCTTTCTTGCCATGCAGGTTTCTCATCCAAGTTGTAAGTTAGAATTTCTCCTAAGTATTTAAATTGCTTCACTATTTTAACTTTCTTGTTATTTACTGTTATGTGATTGATCCCAAACATATAGGTGTGTTTAAGAAAAGACTGACTATTTGTGTAAATACTCCAGTTTAATTGTTGTATAATTGTTATTGAATTGTTATGTATAATTATGTATTTGTTTTGTATATCCAATTTGCCACCGGGGGACACACCCCCCCATTGCAAATAAATGAATGAATGAATGAATGAATGATTTGCTACCATTATCTCTGTCTTTTCAAATGATATCTGAAGTCCAATTTTTCGTGCTATATTTTGTAGGCTTATTATTTGATTTCTGGCTTCTTGAATATTATTAGCCAGTAACGCTAAGTCATCTGCGAATCCCAAGAAATTTAAGTCTATTTGATCTTTCTTGGTTCCAATTCTTATGTTCCTAGGATTTTCCCTGTACCATTCCCTCATTACATATTCCAAAGCACAATTGAAAAGTAGAGGCGATAAACCATCTCCTTGTCTTAATCCTGTTTTAATCGTAAACGGTTCAGATATTTCTCCTCTGAATTTTACTTTAGATTTGGTGTTTGTTAGAGTTAGTTTTATAATTTTTATTAATTTGGGATGAAGTCCGAAATTCCTAAGTATTTTCAGCAATGAAGATCTATGTATACAATCATAAGCTTTTTTGAAGTCTACGAAGGTTATGACTTGCTGTTTTTGGCTACGTTTGTAGTAGTCCATTACTAATTTTAAGGTGATTATCTGTTCAGGGCAGCTTCGCCATGGCCGAAATCCACCTTGATATTCTCCTATTTCCAGTTCTAATTGATCTTTACAACGATTATATAGAATTCGTGACATGATTTTATATGTGATATCCAAAAGGAAAATTCCTCGATAGTTGTCAGGATTTGATTTTTCTCCTTTCTTGTGTAATGGATGTATTATAGCAGTAGTCCAATGGTCTGGCAGTTCTTCTTTGATCCAAATGTTCACTATGCATTGGTGTAATGAAATCTTTACTGGTTCTGCTGCATATTTCCACAATTCTGAAAATGTTTGATCTTCTCCACTCGCTTTGTAGTTTTTGAGCTCTCTCAGCGCTTTGTAGACTTCTTGGATTGTGGGTGGATTTATGTTTTCTGATGGTGTTTTAATATTGGTGTCTGTATTTATTTGAAGCAGTTCTGGTGGATCTTCGCAATTTAGCAACTTGTTGAATGTTTCTGCTAAAATTTCTGTATTTCTTTTATTACTATGAGCTAACTCGCCATTTTTGTCTTTTAACATTAATGTTGGAGGCTCATATCTTTGTAGTTGTTTGCTAAAAATTTTGTAGTAATCTCTTGAGTTTGTTTTCGCGCTATTTGTTTCGATCATCAGAAGTATATCCTTTTGGTATAGCTGTTTAACCCTTCGTATTATTTTTTGAGTTATCTTCCTTTGTTTTATGAGATCCAAGTGTGATTCATCTGTTTTTTGACTCTGATACCGTAACCAGGCTTGATGTCTATCTTCCACTGTATTATCACACTCATCGTTCCACCATTGGTGTTTCTTCCTTGGATTTATTGGGGCTGCTTGTTCAGCTATTTGTTTCAATTCGGGAACTATTTCCTCTAGATCATCTGTTATTTTAATATATCTAGTTCGTTCTTTGTATCCCTTGTTATTTATTAGTTTATGAGGGTCGTATGTTCTCTTCTTTTTTAGGTGAGTTTTTTTCTTTGTCAACGGGGTAAATTTAATTTTAATCTTTATCATGTAATGATCCGATCCAGTATCTGTTCCTCTCAGAACTTTCACGTTGTAGATCTCCCTGTGATAGTTCTTATCCATACAAACATGATCTAGTTGCCATTCACCTTTTTTCCAATCTGGATGTTTCCAAGTTTTGAGTTTATTTGGTCTTCTCTTGAAGTAAGTTGATTTGGAAATCACATCATGGTTCCTGCAAAATTCCACCAGTCTTATGTCATTCCTGTTTGTTCTTCTCTGTGCTGGCCATTTTCCTATTATGTCTCTATATCTTTTTTCCTTTCCTAACTGGGCATTAAAGTCTCAAATTAAAATTTTGGTGTGACTTTTATTTATGTTTGTTGCTGTCTGATCTAAAAGCTCCCAAAATCCCTCCAGATCATCTTTGTGTTCTTTCTTATTATTTTTTTCATTAGTTGGGGCATGGGCATTTAGAATGGTATATGTTCTACGAGGCACGTCCAGAAAGTAAGATCCGTTTGGTAATAAAATTAAATTGTGTACAGATACAGAAAAAATATTTATTGCACAACATTCTACACCTCTTAAACTACTTTTCCACATAACTGCCGAACTTTTGCAGGCATTTGTCATAGCGTGGCACAAGTTTTTGGATACCTTCTTCATAGAAGTTTGCCGCCGACCCGTAAACGAGAGTGAAGACTCCCCTTAAGATATCCTACTGTTTGGCCATCACTGTTAGGCAAATTGCGTATGTGGTCAGGAGAACTCCTAAACATACGCAGTTCTCCTGGTAAGCACGCAATTTGCCTAACAGTAGTGACCAAACAGTAGGATATCTTAAGGGGAGTCTTCACTCTCGTTTACGGGTCGGCGGCAAACTTCTATGAAGAGGTATCCAAAAACTTGTGCCACGCTATGACAAATGCCTGCAAAAGTTCGGCAGTTATGTGGAAAAGTAGTTCAAGAGGTGTAGAATGTTGTGCAATAAATATTTTTTCTGTATCTGTACACAATTTAATTTAATTACCAAACGGAGCTTACTTTCTGGACGTGCCTCGTATTTGCAGCTTTTAGAGTTAGTGTCGAGAGCCTAGGGGATAATGCTTTAAATTATATGATGGATTCAATTATTTTGAGATTGACTACAAATCCTGTTCCGAATTGTGGACATTGCTTCATTACTCTTTTTCCTGGTATTCCCTTGTAAATTCTATACCCTTGTGATTCTATTGGTTCCTGATCGGTGTTTCTCATTTCTCGAAGCCCGGTTATTAGAATCCCTTTGCGATCCATTTCGTCTGTCAAAATTTTGAGTTTTCCTGGCTGTATGATGGAATTTATATTGTGTGTTGCTATATAGTTTATCTGTCCTATCTTCAGTCTAAATATGGGTTTTCTATCTGTCGGGGGTATTTTTAGATGCTCCGACTCATCTAGGGTATCTTTCAGGTGACTGCCCACCGTATCCGAATGCAGTCTAGGTGGATTATTCCTTAAAAGATTTCCTTCCATGTTTGACTTTCAAAGGTAGTCAACCTTGTAAGGAGCAAGCTCCGAGTTACAACTGCGGTTGTTAACCGTAGAGGTTGTTGTGTGTTTGGTCCGCGAGAGCTATTTTATTTTGCTCAAGTCCGCCGGCAAGCCGGTGAAGACCCCCCTATCCGCCACCTGGGACGCGCCACGTCGGAGTATCACCTCTCCGTCTGCTACGACACCGTAGTAGGTTCGTGGAGAAACATTATTATTATTATTATTATTATTATTATTATTATTATTATTATTATTATTATTATTGTCATCGAAATGAAACTCCACGCCCTGTTCCAGTCGGCCGACCGGGAAGGGATGGAATGAATGAATCCCCCCCATTTAGCGGCGAGGATATGAACTGTGCTGGCTTCCGAAGCCTGTCGCACTCCTCAGGGGCAATGGTTAAATGAATGACAGATGAAATGAAATGAGAAGGGAGAGTGTTACTCGAATGAAAGTTTTCACAGGGAAAACCGAAGTACCCGGAGGAAAAACTGTTTGCCTCCGCTTTGTCCAGCATAAGTCTCACATGAAGTGACCGGGATTTGAACTACGGAACCAGCTGTGAGAGGCTGGCGTGCTGCCGCCTAAGCCACGGAGTTTATTATTATTATTATCATCATTATATTGATATATACATCCAAGTACACGATGTTCAAGCCGTTCAAATGAAACAACTCTTACATCGTGAAGGGAAATACGGACCAAACGCAGCAGGTACTGTAATCAGCGTTCTCCTCCGGCTTGAGAGCGGGCAGGAATTAGATTGTTGCAATAACGTATACTGGGAGTACATTTTGGAATAATATTCATTCAGAGTAGCGTGCTTTGACGTATGTTAGTTCTCTTCTCATAGCTGGGAGTGGAGGCCAATTAACTTAGAAAACTCATACACCGTATGACGGTTGAGAGCTTGGAGTATGTTCGAGATTAGCCCATTCATCGCAATAAGCGTTACGTATTCCCTCTGCTCATTTCAACACAGGGTAAACATAGACAGCATCCATAGTACATTCGACAAAATTCCTATTTATGCTTTCTCATTACATTTGAGTTACGGATGTGTGTGCATGAAAGAATGTAATTCCCCACATATTGAATAGCCAGTTTTGCTTTGTTATAAGAACGACCCGGATTTTAAGGTTTTTCAAAATTGTCATTTTCTGGGGAGTCCACTGTCCTTGGGATAAATCTGAGACTTGATCTCATACAAAACTGTCGCTTACAGTGACATCGGACAAGAGTGTAAACTCTCAAAGATTGATCGCCACTTAAGTGAAAAAGCAGCGCCTCAATGCGGTTCTCATCGGGAGGAAAATTTTCATTTTAGGTTTTCACAAACATAAAATAGATATTTTTAGGTTATAAATAGGCGGACTAGGATTCAAATAGGTTTTTATGTTTAAAGTGTACCAAAAGTTGCCATAAACTGCACAAAGCTTAAAATTAATTAGTTAATAGTAGAAAATCTGATTGCAAAGAGAGTGTAAATGTTTTACATAATGATACGTCTTTTATCAAATTTTCACCGAGAACGATACGCTTTTAGGCAATATTTGCTCTCCTTAATTATATTGAAATGAAAATCCACAGCCTGCTTCCAGTCTCCGACCGGGTCAGGAATGGAATGAATGAAGCCCCCATCTAGCGGCGAGGATATGGACTGTGCCGGCTGCCGAGGCCTGACGCACTCCTCTGGGGCAATGATTAAATGGATGACAAATGAAATGATAGTGGAGAGTGTTGCTGGGAAAACCGGAGGACCCGGAGAAAAACCTGTCTGCCTCCGTTTTGTCCAGCACAGATCTCACATGGAGTGACCGGGATTTGAACCACGGACCCAGTGGTGAGAGGCCGGCGTGCTGCCGCCTAAGCCACGGAGGCTTCTTGATTATATTAATCATTCAAATTAAATATAACCAAAGATGTCACAGGTGATTTTCACACACTAGGCCATTTTATAAACTCAGTTTATTTAGCATATAGAGCATAATAGGTAACGCACGAGTATATTCAACAAATGAGCGACGACACGCGAAGTGATTCATCAAAGTCCCGTTTGCGTTCGCATACCATTCGTCCAATAGCGATGAAACTTGGGTGAGATGTAGTGTACAGTGCAGGGAAGGTTTCAGGCTTACTAAATCCATTTTACAATAGGTAGCACACGAGTAGATTCAGCAAATGAGCGACGACGCGCGAAGCGTTTCAACAAAGTCCCGTATGCGTTCATATACTATTCGTCCGATAGCGATGAAATTTGGGTGAAATGTGCACTCGAGGGAAGGTATATGCTTAGTATATTCATTTTACAATAGGTAGCGCACATGTAGATTCAACAAATGAGCGATGGCACGCGGATCGTTTCAAGCAAGTCCGTATGTGTTCATATACCATTCATACGATTGTGATGAAACTTTGATTAATCGTTGAGTACACTCCAGGGAAGGTTTCAGGCTTAGTAAATCCATTTTATAATAGGTAGCGTATGAGGAGATTTAACAAATGAGTGATGGCGCGCGAATCATTTAAACAAATTCCCGTATGCGTTCATATGCCATTCATCCCATTGCGAAGAATCTTTGATGAGTTGTTGTGTACACGCCAGGGAAGTGTTTTGACTTAGTAAATCCATTTTACAGTAGGTAGCGCACTAGTAAATGCAGCAAATGAGTGACGAAATGTGAAGCGTTTCAACAAAATCCCGTATGCGCTCATATACCATTCATCGATTGCGATGAAACTTTGGTGAGATGTTGTGCACGCTCCCACGAATATTTCTAAATTATTTAATCCATTTTACGATAGTTTAGAGGCAGTTAACAGATATTGAAAAAAATATTGTCTATTCTAAAGCACTTCAAGAAACAAAGTTACAACACTTTCTTTGATCGGCAGGATAACGTCTGCCGGGTCAGCTAGTAGGCCTATATATATTCCGGAAGGTAAGAATATTTCGGCGCACCTTTCTTAATTACAATAAACAACCAAGTATTACTTAAAAAATATGGACTAAAGATTTAAATATAGGCTACTACTAACATAACTCGAGGGATTTCTACAGAGAACTCAGAAAACAGTCGACACAATACAAAGCTCCTACCCTTCATCTTCGTGGACCTGATGGAAAACTTCAGTACAACAACAAGGATTGCACCAGTACCCTTGCAGGGTATTTCAAGAAGCTCCTCAATGCAGAGGAACATGAAGAGAGACTCACCTTCCATGACCCTCCTTCCAGAAATCCAGACTCCTTACCTCCAACCATAGAAGAAATAAGGGAGATTATCAAGAGCCTAAAGAACAACAAGGTCTCAGGTGAAGACGGTATAGTTGCAGAAATGTGGAAACATGCTGATGAACAATCAATACAAAACCTCCATCAAATCATACAGGACATATGGACAACGGAGACCTTACCTGAGGGATGGACCTCAGCTGTGATCCATCCTCTACACAAGAAAGGTAGTAGGATTGACCTTGATAACTACAGAGGCATATCTCTAATATCTGTCACATACAAGATAATATCTAAAGCCTTGCTAACCAGAGTTACTAGTCAACTAGATTCCCAACTAGGTGAATATCAGGCCGGTTTTCGTGCAAATAGATCATGCATAGAGCAAATACAGAACCTCAAGACAATCTTAAGGTACAAGAATTGCGGCGGACATCGATGGGTAGTCATACTAGTGGATTTCCAGAAGGCGTATGATTCAATAGACAGACAGACCCTCTTCTCCACTCTATGGGAATTAGGACTGGATGCGAAGACCACCAGACTAATCCTGGCTACACTGAAGACTACGACCTCCAAAGTCAAGTTCAGAGGTGAACTCTCAGACAGCTTCTCTATCCAAACAGGAGTTAGACAAGGTGATGGCATTTCTTGTATTCTCTTCAATTGTGTACTTGAGAAGATCATCAGGGAATGGATTACCACGTTACCATCAGGAACAGGACTGCAAATTGGGTACAAGAAAGACAATCTCAATGAACCTTGCCTGGCCTTTGCCGACGACCTTACCTTGTTAGCGAACAACATAGAAGAAGCTACTCACCAACTACAGAGCCTCTATAACATAGCAGCTAAAACTGGCTTGAAGGTCAATATACAACAAGTAGTTCCGTGAAGAACTATACAGCCAATTTTCATATATCCTGCTCATGTTAATTTCTTCTAACAACATACAAAATTTCAGTATAATTGCTGTAACAGATTCGTAGATATTGAGAACCGTCTAAATATTTCAGATGGTCGCCAGGTTGGATTTTTATTTTTGTACTATTACATTAAGATTATTGTGTACGTGTGGTATTCAAACTTCAATCGCATGATTAGAACACAAGAAGTAAAAACGAGATTTTAAAATTACGCACAGCAGCCATCTTGTGATTATGCAAACAATTGAAATAAATTAGATGCCAGTGGATCAACATTTGTATAAGCATTTAACGTGCAACGTTTCACAGCACTCGGATAGTTAATTCGCGAGAATCGTCCATTTAAATATTTATACTTCGCGTCGCCTCCATGTTGGATTTGTGCTCACCAGGTTAATGAAAGTCCTATAGGTGAACATATGTTCATAGTCTCTATGAAAATACAAAAATTCAGTTTGGTTGCTGTAAAAGATTCATAGATATTGAGAACCGTCTAAATATTTCGGAAGCTCGCCATTTAGGATTGTTATATGTATAGGCCATAGAATTATGTACCATTCAAGGACAATTATTGCCTAGGTTCATTATTCAAACTTTCACTTCGATCGCATGATTACGACACAAGAAATAAAAACTTAATTTTAAAATTTCGCACAGCCGCCTTATTGAGGTTATGTAAACAATTGATTTAAATTAGATGGCAGTGCATTACAATCTGCAAAATCATTTACTGTACCACATTTCACTGCGCTCAGAGAGTTAAATCACGAGAAAAGTCTATTAAAATATTTCAAATTCGCTTGGTCGCCATGTTCGTTTTTTACTTTACGAGTTTATGAAATATACATAGGTAAACTTGTACCAGTACCCTTTATCACCGTACAAAATTTCAGGGTAATATCTGTAATAGTTTAGGAGATATAGAATGTCAGTGAAATATTTCGCACAGCCGCCATTTTGAGGTTATGTAAACAATTGAACTAAATTAGACTCCAGTGCATTACTATGTGTATAAACACTTGCTGTACCTAGTTTCATTACGTTTGGATGGTTAAATCGTGAGAAAAGTCTATTTAAAAGTCTCAACTTCGCTTGGTCGCCATGTTCGTTCTCTACTTTACAAGTTTATGAAATATACATAGGTAAACTTGTATCAGTACCCTTTATCACCGTACTAAATTGCAGGGTGATATCTGTAATAGTTTCGGAGATATAGAATGTCAGTGAAATATTTCGCACAGCCGCCATTTTGAGGTTATGTAAACAATTGAACTAAATTAGACTCCAGTGCATTACAATGTGTATAAACATTTGTTGTACCAAGTTTCATTACGTGTGGATAGTTAAATCGCGAGAAAAGTCTATTTAAAAGTCTCAACTTCGCTTGACCGCCATGTTGGTTTTGTAGTCACCAGATTTTTGAAAGTCTCATAGGTGAACTTCTAGTAGTACCCTTTATCACCGTACACAATTTCAGGGCGATATCGGTAATAGTTTCGGAGATATTGAATGCTAGTGAAATATTTCGCACAGCCGCCATTTTGCATTGGTGAGACGTAACAAAATTTGAAGGGCACGGTCGAGGTCGCCGGGAATAGTGCTATGAACATACCGAGTTTCATTGAAATCGCTCCAGCCGTTTAGATTTTATTAGGGGGGGACACACACACGAATCACACACACACACACACACACACGCACACACACACGGACAAAAGGTGATCTCATAAGCCTATTTTTTCAAAATTGAAAATAGGCTAAAAAACAGTGTTCATGACAAATATAAAGGGAGCCCCATCTACTATTCTTATGTAAGACACCGCAATTCAAAAAGTTCCTGCAGTGAAGTACCTAGGGGAGTGGATTCCAGCAAACGAGAGTGAGACCTTAGCAATAGACACTAGATGCACGAAACTGGAAAGGGTCTACCACTCCTGTAAGAGCATCGACACATCCAAGTGCCTCTCTAAGAACCTTAAACTTCTACATTACAACTCAGTAGTAAGACCTCCCGTTCTATATGCCTCTGAGTGTCTCCTGATGAACCGGAAAGGCCCACTGAGGAAACTAGAGCTCAAGGAACGGAAAATACTTAGAAGGATTTTAGGACCAATAAGGGAAGAGGGTGGTACTTACAGGATCAGGCACAACAATGAGCTCTATGATCATCAAGAAGATATCGTCACATCCATGAGGAAGAGACGATTAGCTTTCTACGGACATCTGACACGCATGGTTCCAGATAGACTTACCAGCCAGATCTTCACCACGACAGGAAGAGGGAAAGCGTCCAAAAACAAATGGATCACCACAGTGAAGTCAGACCTACAGCAACTTGGAATTTCATCAAAAAACATACAGGATCGATCACAATTCCGACAGATGATTCAACATGGTGTCTTTCCAGTGTCTCTCACCAGCAGGAAGAGTACAGGGACTACCAGACCGACGTGGACACAGGAAAGAAAGCAGACACACAGCCAGAAGATGAAAGCTGCCTGGGCTATGAAGAAACATAAATTCCTTACAAGAAGTCAAAACGAGCCCCGTGGTCCTCAGTAGGCCCAAACGAAGAAGAAGAAGAAGAAGAAGGCTACTACAATAAACGGAACATAACTGCAATTAGGTATTTTAGGTAGGTCTACTCGCATATCATTTAGGTTTTTATAGGTACTACAGAATTAATGAACATGGCTCTTTTGAGTGTGATTCGGTAAAGTATTAAAATATTTTTGTATTTAGAAGCAAGGACAAAACACGTAGTTCCGTGAAGAACTAAAGCCTATCTTCATATATCCTACTTATGTTAATAGCCTTTACCAACATTAAAAAACTTCATTTTGATTGCTGTCATAGATTAGTAGAAATTGAGAACCGTCTAAATATTTTGAATGGTCGCCATATTGGATTTTTAAATATCTAACCCAATGAGTTATGTACTGTTAGATGATGATTATTGCGTAGGTTCATTATTCCAACGTTGACTTCGATCGCATGATTAGGACTCAAGAAATAAGAACTTAATTTTTCTAATTTCACACAGCGGTCATCTTAAGGTTATGTAAACAATTGAACTAAATTAGATGTAAGTGCATTACAATGTGTATAAACATTTTCCGTACCACGTTTCACTGCGCTCTATTTAAATGTTTCAACTTTGCCTGGCCGCCATGTTTGTCTTGTAGTTAACAGGTTTTTGAAAGTCACATAGATGAACGTCTAGTAGTACCCTTTATCACCGTACATAATTTCAGGGTGATATGATTAATAGTTTCGGAGATATAGAACGCCGGTGAAATATTTCGCACAGCAAATTGGCGAGACGAAATAAACTTTGAAGGGCACGTGGATCACACACATACACACACGGACAAAAGGTGATCTCATAAGCCTATTTTATCATAAATGAAAATTGGCTAAATACGAGATTTTAAAATTTCCACAGCCGCCATCTTGAGGTTATTAGAACATGTGAAATAAATTAGATGTCAGTGGATTAAAATTTGTATAACTTAAGCATTTACCGTACCGAGTTTCACTGCCCTCGGGTGATTAACTCGCGAGAAACGTCAATTTAAATTATTAAATTTCGTGTCGCTGCCATGTTCGTTTTGTGCTCATCAGGTTATTGAAAGTATCATAGGTTTGATTGCTGTCATAGATTAGTAGATATTGTAAAACGTTTAAATATTTCGGATGGTTGCCATGTTGGATATTTATATAATGTAGGCCATTGAGTTATGTACTATTAGATGACGATTAATCAGGTACGGTACTGTAATTTCCCGCTAGGTCGCAGCACCAACCGTGCTTTTATTAATTTTATTGTTTGATTAATTGATTTATTTGTTTGTTTTTGTGTTTGTTTACTTTTTTATTTCTTTCCTTATTTGTTCATATTTTCTTCTTATAGTCTAAACTCCAGGAAAACAATGCCGAGAATGGGAAACTTAACCTAATTTAGATGAATCAAACTGTAAACACACTATTGAACATATTTGAAGTAAGTTACCTTTTCAAATACATTCCCAACTTTCGGATATTTGTCTGTGCTTTTTCAGCTGGTATACTTTTAATCCCTAAAAGGTTTTCGTGTAAACCCACCGGTGGTACTTGGTTAAAACATTTACCAAGTAAAGAACGCCTTTCAGTCGGTGAACATTACATTAGGTGTATTTCAAGCCTACACACTACTTAATTGGATGTTATGATTCGAACGTGACGCGTTCATCCTCAGATCCTATTCACTTAGGCTAACCTCCGCTGTAGGCACGCAGCGGAACCGGGCACCACAAGGATCTGTTCTAAAAACCAGATAAGTTGTCATATCTCCATTACTTCCAGTGCATTCGTGATTTCTTGTAATTGTGTATTCGCCACGTGAGACATTGCAATACAATGAGGCCAATAGTCCAAATGGGAACGGTTGATTTAGAACAATAATAACAAAATAGTGCAGACAACTTCGCTACTGAAATTATTCATAATAACTATTCAACAGACAACAGGGTACATACTTAATCCACATTAATAATAATAACGCAACGACCATATAAGTGTATTACATAATGCCTGTAAATAGTTGACACGATAGACAAGTTTTTTACAAACTTATGCAATATAAATATTGTATAAGGTGCGTTCAAAAATTAACGAGCCGGAGGCTGTAATGCGCAAAGCGGTGACGACATGGGCCAATAGTGGCGTGTTTTTAACGAGGTGTGGTTCCGACCGCAGCGTGGAAGGTCACAACCCGTCGCTAGAGGGCACGAGTGCACGTCACGTGACGATACAA
This sequence comes from Meconema thalassinum, assembly GCA_946902985.2. Taxonomy (NCBI): domain Eukaryota; kingdom Metazoa; phylum Arthropoda; class Insecta; order Orthoptera; family Tettigoniidae; genus Meconema; species Meconema thalassinum. The sequence goes on along the minus strand of OX336394.1, from coordinate 439,962,089 downwards.
AGCGTGCAGCAGCATGCATCAATCGTCCAACCAAGACCAAGACAGTAGGCCATTTGACATGCTTCCTTGTGTGGTTGAAGACTGTGGGGCACTCATTGGGCACACACTTTGCGCAAGTCCAGTCGTTCCTTCATGATGGTGTGCACACTTCCGACGCTCAATCCGACCACGGCGGCTATGGCGTTCACTGTCACTCGGCGGACCTGGGTAATGAGTGCATCAACCAGCTGGACGTTGTCATCGGTAATGCAGGGGGGTGCCCCAGACCGGGCATCATCGGCTAACGACACCCGTCCTTCCCTGAAGCGCTTGTGCCACGCCTTGACCCTTGCAAGGGACATGCAGTGTTCGCCGTACACTTCTGACATTCGGCGATGAATGTTCGTTCTCCCTACTCCTTTCGCTGTCAGAAACCGAACAACACCTCTTTGCTCTTCGTTTGACGCCTCCATGTCACTGTTTGCAATGCGACTGGCAGCGATGGACGATTGATGCATGCTGCTGCTCGTTTTGTATCGTCTCGTGACGTGCAGGCGTGTCCTCTAGCGACGAGCTGTGACCTTCCACGCTCTGGTCGGAACCACACCTCGTTACACACGCCACGATTAGCCGATGTCGTCACCGGTTTGCGCATTCCAGTCTCCGGCTCGTTACTATTTGAACGCACCTTATATATATTTATTTGTGTTTAAGTGTGATTCATAAACATCGTACAATAGTTAAGCCTAAGTGAACTGGATCTGAGGACGTTCGAAACATGTCATCCAATTAAGTAGGGATTTGTACATAAAAGCGTGTTGGTTTGTAGGGCATGTTAATGTTTGTAATGTAATTGGGCACAATTCGTGTTGACCGACTGAAAAGCTCTCTTTATTAGAATTAGACAACACTGAAAAAAGCGTCTATCACTAGGCTACAACATTTACCAAGGGCGCGCTCATTCTCCGTTTGAGTGACTGAAACTTACAAGTTTTGTTCTTAGACGCTCCCGCCTAGACTAACGTCCCAAGTTACTGTATATGTCAAGCATCGTAAAAAATTACTTTTTGGCCATCCCTTATACTTTTCTATCTGTCAGTTCTGCTTCACTGGTGTGTTGGTCTGGAAACGAACATCGGAAATGGGGACTTCGATTACCAGTGTGCGGCACACGGACAAACTGCCTTGTGCTGTTTGCCCACAAAAGAAATAGAAGAGGAAACGAATTGCTTGTTTGCCTGCCGCTTTCTTTTGTCGTGGCATCGTGCGATATATCTCCAACAGTAAGTCTTGGAGCAGACGGCTGGTTAAATGTATTGAGCGCCTGTATCGAAGCCGACACTCCGAACCTTGTTCCTTTCTCCCTTCTGGAACACTTTTGGTCTAATTCACCAACAGTAGCAGTGTTTTTTTGTTGTATTTTTTGTGTGTGAGTAAAGCCATTACCTCATCGTTTAGGCCGCATGTCGCCACGTCTAGTGTTTGATAGATGACTTCCGAGTTCACTTATTCAAACAAACTTTCTTTCAACTCTTGCGTTGATTTATTGATTGAAACAGGTTTTTTATATTTCCGTGACGGCTAGGAGACTGTTGATATTAAGCCTTCTGAATAGTCCTTGGTAGGTAAGTGTTGCTAGACCTGACTTCCTGACACAAATGGCAGAGGTGAAATACATTCGAGGGCCTCTGAATTGATCCAAGAATTGTGCTAAATTACGCACGACATAGTCTGATATTTTAAAATAGCTCATGTCTGACCTCTATTGCACAGTTTTGCTCTTTTCTGACTTCAACGCATTCGTGATGTTTTTTAAGATTAACAATTGATGTTGTTACATTTCAGAAACTGATACAAGGTGGTCATTTAGCCCCGTGTACGTGACTGTGTGTGGAATGAATATGTATGTTAACATGTGGTGTCTGTAGTATTGAGCACAAGTTATCAATTAGGGATAATATTCGAGATTTAAATGACCACCAGGTGAATACGGTCTTTACACAACCAATTGTATGTTGTGATGTCTCTTCTAATAAGTGAATACGTCATATGTGTAACATCTTTCCACTCGGTTGCTGGATATTTTTTGTGGGAGTGATTTTGGAAAAGGGGCGGAAATGGGACGGAAATGTGTAAGAGGAAACATCGCATACGGTTTACTTCACGGTTTGGAGGCCCCATTAAAGATATTCCTACAATAAATCATCTTCGCTTTGGTGTGAATATATTCATTATATCGTATTTGCTGAAAACAATCATGATTTATTAATTAAATCTTCATACTTTTGCTGTGGAATGGATATCGCATACGGTTTACTTCAAGGTTTGGAGGCCCATTTCCTGACATCCTGTAGGCTGTGATACGTCTGTCTATGGTATGTTTAGTGTTCTTAGGAGGTGGCGTGAGATTGAACTATAATTGTTACGTTAGGACGACATGTAATATGGCCAGTGCCATATATTTTCATACGCGTTGGAGCACTTGAGTGAGGGTTGCTGGAACATCTCTGCTCTGTGGATTCCAGAGGCGTGAGAGACAATGTGAGGAAGGCTTTTTAAAGGAATAGATGGCGGTTACGAATTGTGTTATTAAAAAATATAATGTTTTTAATATCTCGCGAACCAATAATGCTAGGGACTTGTATGAGGTGTCCTAGGACTCGGGGTGACGCCCCCTGTTTTCCTATAGCCCCCTTAATTCAACCAAAGGACCCAAAACTAATAGGTCATCGGCTTTTTAATATCTCGCTAACCAATAATGCTAGGGAATTGTATGAGGTGTCCTAGGAGTCAGGGTGACGCCCTCCCGTTTTTCTATCCCCCTCTTAATTTAACCAGAGGACCCAAAACTAAAGGGTCATCGGCTCTCTAATATTTTGTGAACCAATAATGCTGTATGAGGTGTTGTAGGACTCGGGGTGACGCCCCTTTTTTCATGATTTTGTGATTTGCAGAGATGGGTAAATCCAGAGCAGAATATATGCCAAATTATCGACAAAAGAAACGTGAGAAGAAATTAAAAACTGGAGGAGTACAACCGAAAAAAATTGACTTCACATATATTTCATCTCAATTTCATAGTAGGATAACATATCTGATGTTACACATCATATGCGACTACTGTAAGGCTCGTAATTATTTTGGATTAGGTTATCAAAGTTTGCCTCAGAACATGGCACCTTCCCAGAATTTGACTTAGTGCGTTTGTTTGTACGGTGATATGGATACAATTCACATGTAAATGTAATTACCAACAGGTAATTCCATGAAGAACGATATAGCCTATTGTGTTAGCCTATATCCTATTGGTTTTCTCCATTAAAAATTCTCCCGCCTATACAATATTCGCCTGTTCGAATCTTCTGCATGTAGACCAAAGAGTTATGTACCATTAGATGAAGATTATTGCATATGTTCATTATTCAAACGTTCCCGTCAATCGAATGATTAGGACACAAGAAATAGAAACTCAGTTTTAAAATTTCGCACAGCCGCCATCTTGGGGGTATGAAAACAATTGAATTTAATTAGATGCCACTAGATTACATTTTGTATGAACATTCACTGTATCATCACTGAGTTCGGATGATTAAATTGTGAGTAAATTCCATTTAAATGTTTTAACTTTGCTTGGCCGCCATGTTGGTATTGTGCTCACCAGGGTATTGAAAGTCCAATAGGTGAATTTATAGACTGTTAATAGCCTCTAACAACATACAAAATTTCAGTTTGATTGCTGTAATAGATTCTTAGATATTTAGAACCGTGTAAATATTTCGGTTGGTCGCCATGTTTGTTTGTTATATATGTAGGCCATAGAGTGAAGTACCGTTAGATGAAGATTATTGCGTGGGTTCATTATTCAAACTTTCACTTCGATTGCATTGTTAGGACACAAGAAATACAAAAAATAATTTTAAAAATTCGCTCAGCCGCCATTTGACGTTATGTAGCCTAAACAATTGAACTAAATTAGATGTGCATAAACATTTGCGCTACCAAGTGTCTCTGCGCTTCGGATGGTTGAATCGCGAGAAGAGTCTATTTAAATGGTTCAATTCGCTTGTCCACCATGTTCGTTTTGTACTTGGAGGGGCGTGGTGGCTCAGCGGTCTAGCTGTATGCCTCTCACCAAGGCGGTCCGGGTTCGATTCCCGGTCAATGCATGTGAGATTTTCGAAGTGAAATGCCATGTCCTGTGGTTCGGATTCCACGTAAAAAGGAGGTCCCGTGGCTCATAATCTACCGATTCACGGTCACGTTAAACTACAAGCTTCCTTCCTTTTTTTTCGTTTTGTACTTAACAGGTTTATAAAAGTCACATAGGTGAACTTTTAGTAGTGCCCTTTATCACCGTAAAAAATTTCAAGGAGATATCTGTTACTGTTGCGGAGATATAGAATGCCAGTGAAATATTTCGCGTGGTCGCCATGTTGGATTGGTGAATTGTATTAAAATTAACATTTGAAACGCACATTCGAAGTCGAACGAGGTAGTAGTATGCACTTGCGGAGTTTCATTGAAATTCGCTTTGACCGTTTAGAGTTCATTAGGGACACACACACACACACACACACACACACAGACAAAAGTTGATCTCATTAGCTTATATTTTTCATAAATGAAAATAGGCTAAAAATCACCGTGGTTCGGATTGTAACTGTCGTAATTTTCTATTTTGAAATATACTATGGCACTTGATTTAACACGCACGAGTATGGTTTGAGTGTTGCGATGTAAGGTATCTATAATAATGTTATCCCTAAAAATAATTGAATTGTGAGCAAAACTCCCATCGCTGACAGGCTTGTACAGAGTGACATTACCGTATTGCCCGGTATATCTTTGTATCAGTCCCTCTAATCTGAAGTGCCTGCTCACTGAGCACCGATAATGATGATCGATTATCTGTCAGTTTTGATTTGTATTGAAACAAGGATTATTTTGCCCGCAGCACATAAGTGGGCATGTTTCAAGTCCAATATGGCGTGACTAATTGTATTGTGTCCTCCTCTTCACCGTGAAAAGGGTAATTACAGTATATGGAATTTTAGGTCTGATAAGTTCTTCAAAACCTTTTTAGTGTGTTCAAATCCACTTCAATTACTGGTCTTCCGCCATTAAACCAATTACATACAGAGGGAAGTACAATTTTGATGTCACTTTGGAGTGCTGTCCTACGTCACTTGTTCAGATGTGTCTTGAAAGTATTCACCCCCTACTTACTTGTAATTGAAGACCATTCAGGTCAATTTGTTAGACATTCCTGTATCAGTAGGCACGTCATAACATCCAATAGGTGTGGCTTATGAAGGGAATAGAAAGTGCAATTTTCAAATATCCTATTACCGTACCGATAATGGTTGTAACAATTTATTAACAATATATTAACCAACACCCTGTATATCATATCCATCTTGTATTCATGAAGAAGATATTGGCGTTGCCTGGATCTATTAAAGAAAGTTTTTCAGTCGGTCAACACAAATTGTGCCCAATTACATTAAGTGGGAATACAGTTATTTTAACACACTAACCTGAAAGAAATATTACATGAGATATTTCTCACACTCTTTCATATACTGCTGTAGTCCGAGATGAGCAGTGTGCGACAACGTGTTCATGTGGTGGATCGAACGGAAGTGTAAGACGCACTGCTAACTCAATCGATCGATCCAGCTGGCAGTGGTAAGAGAAACAATGAGCGCGCGTTGTCGGAAATTGATACCATGGCGTACTCTCGGCCATGTGGAATGTATATGACATACTGAACGGTAAACGCTCATGCGAACTCTGGTGTCAAGTGATTGAAACAAAGCACATGGTACATGTTCGAAGTCTTCGTATCAGTATTTAAATGGTAAAATGCCTTAATATCAAACATTGTAAGTAGTCATCATTGCCGGTATTATGGTTCTTCACAATGGCTATTCAAATATTAATCCACATAACGGTAATGCAGTCATCAATATAATATTATCGTTGTGGTTATACGAGAATTGAGCAAGCTTTCGTGAACTATTGCTGAATACATTCTCTTTACTCATAAGAGGGCCTATTCATAACGCATTTTAAACTCAATTTCACGCAGGAACATTATCGAAACAAGCAAAATATAAATGAAACTTAATTCCGTAATGCAGTATTATTGAAATAAGTCACCATCTTGTGCACAATATTTGCGTGGTCGTGGGGTTAGCACCTATGACTGTTAATCTACAGATCTCGGGTTTGAAGCCTGGACGGGGTAGATATTTTTGTTTTGCTACCAGATTATCATTTTAAACGATATTTTTCATATCAATATGACTCATTTTAACAGAATCCATATGAAATTACGTGTTGGTCTGTGAATCAAGAGGTCCTGTTTATAAGGAACTACCCGTGGCTTCACCCGCGATCAAGATAATGGGGACGATGCATCATTGCTGATAATTGGTCTATTCTATTAGAGCAATCGTGGCTACAGGTGGGTCCATTTTAATTCTGAATATTCTGATACATACAGTATATTGATATGAGCAGCTAAGTGGGAATTTTATAGAGTTGTGAAAGTCTGCAGGGTTCGATGTTACATTATGCTAACATATTTTAAAATTACGTCTTCTGCTGAGACAACGATTTTGTTGTCCGGTTGCTCGCGAGCACGCCACTTACAGTTGCCCTTGGGAAAAAATGGTTTTGTCTAAATGTACACGTGCTACTGTTAGGTGTGTGTCATTGCGCTTTGTTAAAGAAATTGCGAATATTGTTTGAAGAGGGAACTGCACTCTTGCACACTGGAATGGCAAATCTATCGGAATATGGGGAATTAAAAGTATTCTTCCTTAAGCTATTCTGGATGTATTTTTGCCATACTTATTGATGATTTGAACGTCAACATATTGCTATTAATATACCTATAGTAAAATATCTCTCATTTTGGCCGCTGATGTACAGTACATTATTCAGTCTCTTCCAGTGTTACATCCCAGGGATTGAAATTCTCCAAAAACATTTTTGACTCACATGCCTCTCTAAGTAATTAAAATTGCCGATTGTTGTTGTTTGAGTCTTCAGTTTTTTAACAGGTTTGATGCAGCGCTCCATGTCTCCCTCTTCTGAGCTAATCGTTTCATCTCTACATAGCTACCAAACCCTACATCCGAGGCAATCTGTTTAAGACTGGTTTACCCCTACAGTTCTTGTCCTCGACCCTACCATCCATAACTAAGCTTGCTATTCCTGGATGTCTTAATATGTGTCCTACCCTCCTATCTCTTCCCTTCATTAGCAGTCGCCAGAAACATCTCTCCTCTCCCACTCGTCTAAATACCTCTTCATTTGTTACCCTATCTACCCATCTGATCATCATTCTCCTGTATCACCTCATTTCAAACGCTTCAATTCTCCTCTTTTTGCTGCACCATTAGTCCATTAGTCCAACTCGGCAACTTTTCTAGGTTCAAGCCGTGCCTAGTGCGGGGATTCAATGGCCGTGAAAGACAAAATACCAACTTTATTGAAATAAGTTTGCCCAATTCCTCAGTAAGAATAATTAAGAAAAAATAATAATTTAATGTGACAGCCGGTAGAATACGCCACATCCGTCTGTGATTATGGGTTGCTGATCATGGTAAGAAACGGAAAAGAGCAGATCAATATTGGCAAACAGAAATATACAGTTAACAAAAAAAAATATAAAGAAAATGAAAGCATACCGTGCAAAATAAAAAGCATCTTAACATTGTAAATTAGAGTAAAGATCTGAAAGCTCACTTACAATAACCAGCTCAAAGAGTATAAAATTAGACTCAAAATCACGATCGTATCCGACCCCAGAAACCACCTCTATAAATAAAATAAATTTCATCTTGCGCGTATCAATGCGAGGAGCAATGTTCCGTGGTTTCCACTACTACGAAGTGGGGGGAACCGAACCCGCGTTTTAAGGCCCTAAAACGAACGGTTTTCGAGATATTGACAGAAAACTATCCCCGGTCTGCGAAATTTCAGCGGTTGCCATAGTAACGTTGATCTGTTTCTTCGAGGGAACACAGTTATTTGGGAATATCTCCGACACCGTTCATTTTAGGAACTTAAAAATTGTGTTTCAGGGACCCTACATGACCTCCGAGTATTGTTTCTCGTATCTGGCGGCTTAAAATGAGCTAAATCCGATATTTGTACCGACTGTCCTTGCTCAGTGCCAAAGGGCCGATAAAGGTCACTTACAAATTGAATAAAAAAAAACCGTTTCTTAGTGAGCCTCTACATACTCGGATCAACCATCATGCAAAATTTCAGCTTTCTTGGTCTGGTGGTTTGAGCCCTGCTTTGATGAGTCAATTTTGAATGCTCAGTGCCAAAGGGCCGAAAAAAGTCACTTACAAATTGAATTATCAAAAATCGTTTCTTAGTGAGCCTCTACATACTCGAATCAACCAACATGCAAAATTTCAGCTTTTTAAGTCTAGTGGTTTGAGCCCTGCGTTGATGAGTCAATTTTGGATTATATATAATAGATTTAAGGTTATGAGCGGTGTCGCTTCTATTAATCTAGTTGATCCATATCGTATTCTTTATTTAGGCTAGTGCTGGTAGAAGCTACAAATCATCTAATAAAATGAGTTCCGTATTATAAACTACAATATCTGTAACACACTCCCTTTTACAATAGATTACTATTTGTGCCAATAATAGTATAATATACCGGTGTATCAACAATTTCACGTGAGGTTTCTTCTATGTCAGATGTTACACATCATATGCGACTACTGTAAGGCTCGTATTTTTTAATTCAAGCAAGGACTGCAGATATTCAATTTTCAAGTAGTTCCTACTTTTCCACCAAACGCCACCGTCAACGACAACTAGTTCTGAACTTGGTTACTAGATGCCACCGCAATCGGCGCCTGGCGACGAACGTTGAAACTTAAGAGCGTTAGGAAAATCTAACCTATAATTTAGCTTCACACAAGTGTAATTAGTGGAAGTTTTTTTTTTCACGCCTTAAATCTATGACATGGGACCGCCGGCTTTACTTCCCCTTCCGAAGGAAGGCATACTGAGGGATTTTAACGCTCTTAAAAATCTGACGACTTCGGCCAGGTTAGAACCCGCGACCTTGGACATAGTGGCTCAGCATGCTACCAACTACGCCACCGAAGCCACTGGATTCAATATTCAAATACCAGCTAAGTTTGCAAAACCTTGTTCCACTCCAGTGTATTGTATCATTTATTAAGTAACGAGCCGGAGGCTGGAATGCGCAAACCGGTGACGACATCGGCTAATCGTGGCGTGTGTAATGAGGTGTGGTTCCGACCAGAGCGTGGAAGGTCAAAGCCCGTCGCTAGAGGGCACGCGTGCTCGTCACGTGTCGATACAAAGCGAGCTTCAGCAGCATGCATCAATCGTCCAACCAAGACCAAGACAGTAGGCCATTCGACATGCTTCCTGGTGTGGATGAAGACTGTGGGGCACCCATTGGGGACACACTTTCTGCAAGTGCAGTCGTTCCTTCATGATGGTGTGCGCACTTCCGACGCTCAATCCGACCACGGCGGCTATGGCATTCACTGTCACTCGGCGGTCCTGGGTAATGAGTGCATCAACCAGCTGGACGTTGTCATCGGTAGTGCATGCATCATCGGCTAACGACACCCGTCCTTCCCTGAAGCGCTTGTGCCAGGCCTTGACCCTTGCAAGGGACATGCCGTGTTCGCCGTACACTTGTGACATTCGGCGATGAATGTCCGTTCCCCCTACTCTTTTCGCTGTCAGATACCGGACAAAACCTCTTTGCTCTTCGTTTGACGCCTCCATATCACTGTTTGCAATGCCACTGGCAGCGTTGGACGATTGATGCATGCTGCTGCTCGCTTTGTATCGTCACGTGACGTGCACGCGTGCCCTCTAGCGACGGGCTGTGACTTTCCACGCTCTGGTTGGAACCACACCTCGTTACACACGCCACGATTAGCCGATGTCGTCACCGGTTTGCGCATTACAGCCTCCGGCTCATTACGTTTTGAACGCACCTTATATATACTCGCTACACTGAGAAGTTCACTACATTACAATAGGCCCCCAGTTTAAATTGGAACAATTGAATTAGAATCATAAATAACAACATCGTTCCTGAAGTTTTTCATAATTATAAGTCAATAGATCACAGGTTAACACACTTAAAGTACATTAATAATAATAATAATAATAATAATAATAATAATAATATCGTATGGCCTCGGGTGCCTGGTGCAAGCTTCGTTAATTGACACCCAGAGGGTAGCTTGCATGTCGAATTTCGTCGTTCCTTTGAACGCTATGAAAGTCAAGGAGGTTAGATATCTAAACTCCTTGACACTACAGCGCTTTCAAGTAGAGAATGGAGGAACTTTGTGTTGGCGGAAAATCCCGAGATTAATTTTGACATTGAACACGGCCTACTGAATTCAAATGGGTTCTTTAACATGCCAACAACGTATGACATGAGTATCGTGATTTTTGTCGCCTCAAAAATCACTTACCATGGTCAGGGGCGAACCTGCAATCTTGGGGGTTGGTAGTCCGACACTATAACCACTCACCCACCGTGGCAAGCAAGTACATTAATAATAACCCAACAATATGATGTAACAATGTTATTGGTGTTACGTCCCTTTTAACTACACCGGGGTGCTGGAATTTTGCTCCGAAGGAGATCTTTAACGTGCCAGTAAATCTACTGACACGGCTCCCTCGCATTTGCGCACCCTCAAATCCAAGCCGACAGCACCAGGATTCGATCTTGCAATCTTAGAGTAGCAAGCGAGAACGTTACCGGTGAGCCACGCATCCAGTCAATATAATAACCCAACAACTATTGAAGTGCATCCGATCGACTGAGCAATAATACAGTATCTGTAAATAAGATTGACACTTCTGTAATTTAAATATATGCATTATATTTGTGCATAAGGGTAATACATAAACATCGTATTTTATCACAGCCTAAGTGAGCCAAAAATGCAACACAAGTCTTATTACATTCGTTTGGTTTATCTGTCAATACTTACGGAATACAATACAAAGTTCTTTTACATAACACTTACATAACATATTACATAATAATAATAATAATAATATTAATAATAATAACAATAATAATACTGATAATAATAAAAATAATAATAATAACCAAACATTCTTCTTCGATCATATTACGAATAGTGTTCTAACTAACAGGAGATCGGCTCATTTTCACAGCAATAAAAAAAATGAACAAGTAGAAGATCGAGAGCAACTAGACACAGAGCGGACAACGTGCACAGCAAGACTGTTAGTGTTGATGCCGCGCCATGTAAAGCGCGCCAAAAAATATGCCTGCTGATTGGACTGATATACTGAAACAATGGCATTAAAATTAAAAGAGGCTCTTTATTGCAAAAACAGTAAGTCTTTAACTAACTATATTGAGAAATTCTGAAAGGAAATGACTGTTACTATTAATAATAAAAAATAAATACTGAACGTCCTTTTGAAAGGACGTTGGCATTTTTCAGATGAAAAACAAACGGGCTTTCAAAAGGACGTTGGCGCTTAGAGGGTTAATGATCGAATCACGTCATCCAATTAAGTACCACCCCCCCACCCCTTCCTTTTTGTTTGAACATAAAAGCAAGTTATTTTGAGATAAATAGTTCATGTAATATTTTTTTGAGGTTAAGGTGTGTAAATACTTGATTTTCTCAACCAATGTTATTGCCACGATGAGTGTCGGACTACCAACCCTCAAGCTTGCAGGTTCGCTCCTGGCCGTGGTGAGTGTTTTTTTTTTTAAAGGCGACAAGAATCACGATACGCATGTTATAGAACCCATTTGGATTCAGTTGGCCGTGTTTATAATGGAAAAATTAATCTCGGGATTTTCTGCCAACACAAAGTACCTAATTTCTCTACTAGAAAGCGCTATAGTGTCAAGGAGCTTAGATATCTAACCACCTAGACTATCATAGCGCTTCAAGGAGGGATGCAAGTTGCCCTCTGGGCGTCAATTAACAAAGCTTGCACCCGGCTCCTGACGCCATATGATAATATTGTGAAAGTTTGCCACAGAACCTGATATCTTCCGAGTGTAGTGACTTGGATAAAACCCACAGGCAAACGTTACCAATGTGGTAAATTAATTTATCTTAGTTTGGTGTAGAGATCAAACTCTCCCTACTTCGCTCAGTATTTAGACCAGGGCCATCCAGACAGCGCTCTGGCCGAGCTCTAAACCAGCACTCCGAGCTCTTTGTTGGAAGATAGTTTCAGAAGTGATGGCAGGAGCTTGGCTGGCTGAGCGCGCTGAAGTGTGCAGCCGATCCATCAGTTGCTAGTCTAGTCCAATGCGCTTTGTTGACAGAAACCAGTTCACAGTAGTCATGACAGAACATCATACAAAATAAGTAGTTCCGTGAATAACTATACAGCCTATTTTCATATATCCTGCTTATGTTAATTGCCACTATCAACATACAAAATTTCAGTTTGATTGCTGTAATAGATTCGTAGATATTGAGAACCAACTAAATATTTCGGATGGTCGCCATGTTGGATTTTATATATGTAGGTCCTAGAGTTATGTACTGTTACATGAAGATTATTGTGTACGTGTAGCATTCAAACTTCAATCGCATGATTATGACACAAGAAGTAACAAGGAGATTTTAAAATTTTGCACAGCAGCCATCTTGTGGTTATGGACACAATTGAAATAAATTAGATGCCAGTGGATTAACATTCGTATAAGGATTTACTGTACCAAGTTTCACTGCACTCGGATGGTTAAATTGCGAGAAACGTCCATGTGAAGATTTATACTTCGCGTCGCGGCCATGTTGGATTTGTGATCACCAGGTTATTTAAGGTCCTATAGGTGAACTTAAGTTCATAGCCCCTATGAAAATTTAAAAAAAAAAGTCCTCTCGGCACGCCGGAAGGCGGAGGTAGATTTCACCGGACAAACTTGGGGATAGGCGAAAATAGGCAGAATATGCAGATTTTCGTAGAAGGATCAGACCTCATTTAATGCGAGAAGGTATTTTATAATTGGAGCTTAATTAACTTTGTTTTTCGTCATTTTATGCTTATTTTAAACATTTTATTGTCTTATGGGAACGGTAACCTTCTTGTCATTTGGGGTCCATTTTTATACTTGTGGTCACACTGTCCTTATGCTAGGTTTCGACACTGATGTGCAACTATGTAACGGTCTGTTACTTCTTCACGCAAAATTATATCTACCGCAGAGATTTTGGTTGGTTCCTCAGTTTAGGGGCTGCGACAACGCGGTCATGTAACCCCGTGTACTTTGGGATGGCTGTATTAGTCTGTAATTCAGGTAAGGACTGCAGACGGTCAATTTCAAGCAGTAGTTACTAATGTTGCTACCAGGTACTACCGTCAACGACACCTAGCTGTGAACTTGGCTACTAGATGCCACCGCAACCAGCAACTCGCAACGAACGTTGGAACTTCCCCTCCAAAGGAAAGCATACTGAGGGATTTTTGGCGCTCTTAGAAAATCCGACGACTTCGGCCGGCTTTGAACTCGCGACCTTGGGCATAAACATTCAGCATGCTACCAGTTAAGTCACCGAAGCCGCTTCACACTTAGATGGAAATCTGAATCTGATCTCGTGCAAGTGCGTTATCTTGGCAACGTCTGATGGCTCATCCCTCATCAATTTAGTAGTGTTGCCATGGCAACCACTGATAGGTCTTGGCATTTTCTTATAATTCCGAAATTATTTTTCTCATCCCTTGGCATAATGGTGGGTTATATCAAAAATTCTTTCAGACAAAAGTTTCAGGTAATTATTATGGGAATATTGTCCATTTTGTACGGTTTTGATATTGTGCCTATTAAGAGAGATATGATTAATGTTTCCCGAAAAACCCACTTTTTCCCACCCCTTTGGTCAATGGTTGGTGCTATAAAAAAAACTCTTCAAACATACATTTTTGGGTTTTATCCGACACATAGTATGAATGTTGAACGGATTCGATATTTCACATATTAAGAGAGTTATAGCAATATTTCACTTTTTCGAAAAAAAAAAGCCCCCCATTTTCACCCCCCAACGACCGATTTAGCCCAGTAACGAACTCGACCGAGATTTTATAGGTATACGTATTCGGTAAAAAATTCAAAGTGATTGGTACAAAATTACGGCAGTTATCGTGTCCACAATAAGCTGATATACATATACATACATAAATTATATATAACTTTTGAACTGACGGTGGTTTTGGGGCCTGGGGATGTGAAACGCGAAGATATGTCGACATTTTCCGGAAGTCGAAACATGGTACCCATTGCAATAGTTAGCTTTCTAACGAAATCTACCTCTGGTTGGTTCCTCAGTTTAGGGGCTGCGACAACGCGGTCATCTAACCCCGTGTACTTTGGGTGAGTGTAGAATCTGTCTGATACACGGTGTGAATTGTAATGGCTGTATTAGTCTTAATTCATGTAAGTACTGCAGACGGTCAATTTCAAGCAGTAGTTCCTAATGTTGCTACCAGGTACAACCGTCAACGACACCTAGCTGTGAACTTGGCTACTAGATGCCACCCCAACCATCAACTCGCAACGAACGTTGGAACTTCCCCTCCAAAGGAAAGCATACTGAGGGATTCTAGTGCTCTTAGAAAATCCGACGACTTCGGCCGGCTTTGAAACCGCGACATTGGGCATAGACATTCAGCATGCTACCAGTTACGTCACCGAAGCCGCTTCCCACTTTATCAGGCGGCTTTGGTGGCGTAGTCGGTAACATGCTGAGCTTCTATGCCCAAGATACCGGGTTCAAACCCGGCCGAAGCCGTCGGATTTTTAAGAGCGTTAAATATCCCTCAGTATGCCTTCCTTCGGAGGGGAAGTAAAGCCGGCGGTCCCATGTCATAGATTTATGGCATGTTAAAGATCCTTCCACTAATTGCACCTGTGTGAAGCTAAATTGGATAGGTTAAGAATGTATACAACGCTCTTAGGTTTCTATGTTCGTTGCCAAGAGCCGACTGCGGCGGCGTCTAGTAGCTCAGTTCTGAACTTGGCCTCGTAGTCGTTGACAGTGGCGCTTGGCGGCAAAAGTAGGAACTATCTGAAAAATTGTTAGTTGCAGTACTTAAATTAACAAACAGATAACACACACTAATACAGTCATCACAATTAACACCGGTTATCAGACAGATTCTACACACACCCAAAGTACACGGGGCTACATGACCGCGTTGTCGCAGCCCCTAAACTTAAGAACCAACCAACCACTTAATCAGATGGAAATACTGAATCTGATCTCGTGCAAGTGCGTTGTCATGGCAACGTCTGATGGTCCATGCCTCATCAATTTAGTAGTGTTGCCATGGCAACCACTGATATCTCTTGGCATTTTCTTATAATTCCGAAATCATTTTTCTCGTCCCTTGGCGTAATGGTGGGTCATATCAAAAATTCTTTCAGACAAAAGTTTTAGGTAATTATTAGGGGAATATTGTCCATTTTGTACGGTTTTGATATTGTGCCTATTAAGAGAGATATGATTAATGTTTCCCGAAAAACCCACTTTTTTCCACCCCTTTGGTCAATGGTTGGTGCTATCAAAAATCTTATTTGACATAAATATTTGGCACTTATCCGACACATATTATGAACTTTGAATGGATTCGATATTGCACGTATTAAGAGAGTTATAGCGAAATTTCACTTTTTCGAAAAAAGCCCCCCATTTTCACCCCCTTCGACCGATTTAGCCCAGTAACGAACTCGACCGAGATTTTATAGGTATACATCTTCGGTAAAAAATTCGAAGTAATTGGTGCAAAATTACGGCAGTTATCGTGTCCACAAGAAACTGATATACATATATATATACATATATATATATATATACATAAATTATATATAAACTTTTGAACTGACGGTGGTTTTGGGGTCTGGGGGATGTGAAACGCGAAGATATGTCGAAATTTTCCGGAAGTCGAAACATGGGACCCATTGCAATAGTTAGCTTTCTAATGAAATCTACCTAAAATCAGTTTGATTGATATAATAGATTCGTAGATATTCAGAGCCGTCTAAATATTTCAGATGGTCGCCATGTTGGATTGTTAAATGTATAGGCCATAGAGTCATGTACCATTAAAGGAACATTTTGCGTAGGTTCATTGTTCAAACTTTCACTTCGATCGCATGATTACGACACAACAAATAAAAACTTAATTTTAAAATTCGCACAGCCGCCATCTTGACGTTATGTAAACAATTGAACTAAATTAGATACCAGTGCATTACAATGTGTATAAACATTTCTTGTACCAGATTTCATTGCGTTTGGTACATTAAATCGCGAGAAAGGTCTATTTAAAATTTTCAAATTCGCTTGGCCGCCATGTTCGTTTTGTAGTTAACCGGTTTTTGAAAGTCTTATATATGAACTTCCAGTAGTGCCCTTTATCTACGTACAAAATTTCAGGATGATACCGCTAATAGTTTCAGAGATACAGAATGCCGGTGAAATATTTCGCACATCCGCCATCTTGTGGTTATGTAAACAATTGAACGAAGTTAGATGTCGGTCCATTACAATGTGTATAAACATATACTGTACCAAGTTTTATTGCGTTTTGTCTGTTAAATCGCGAGAAACGTCTATTTAAATGTCGCAAATTCGCGTGGCCGCCATGTTGGTTTTGTAGTTACCAGTTTTTCAAAAGTCACATAGGTGATCTTCTAGTAGTTCCCTTTATCACCGTAATAAATCCCAGGGAGATATCGGGAATAGTTTCGGTGATATTGAATGCTGGTGAAATATTTCGCACAGCCGCCATGTTGAATTGGTGAGACGTAACAAAATTTGAAGGGTACGGTCGGGGTCGCCCGGAATAGTGCTATGAACTTACCGAGTTTCATTGAAATCGCTCTAGCCGTTTAGAAATTATTAGGGACACACACAGACACACACGCGCGCACACACACACACACACACGGACAAAAGGTGATCTCATAAGCCTATTTTTTCAAAATTGAAAATAGGCTAAAAAGGTGTGGTGAAGCAGCATTCTTTAAAGCAGAATGGGAAATTTCATTTTTTCGGTACAGCTTATAAAGGGCATGCCAAGAAATGTTTAGTGTGCTACAGAGATGTAATGTGTTAAAAAGAACAGAATTAGTTGTTGAATTTTCCTCTCTAATATGTTCGCATTTCAGTTTGGAATAAATCACAATATTCTTTACTTAAGACTTGTGTTCGTTTCCTGCACATTCCATACATCGGAGTACCATTCGATTTGTATATGCGGTATATTTGTTATGGCAAAACAGCCGTATTAATATGTCAACAATCCCACAAGAGCCGTAGGCCGCACGACTGTACGCACGTAGCTAGAGTGGTCCGAACATCGTCCGTCTCCTCGCTACCACAGTGTAGTGGTGGTAGGGGAAGGAGCGCTAGCCTGACTGCCCAGTGCGGCCGCGCTCCCACAGTGTAGTGGTGGTAGGGGAAGGAGCGCTAGCCTGACTGCCCAGTGCGGCCGCGCTACCACAGTGTAGTGGTGGTAGGGGAAGGAGCGCTAGCCTGACTGCCCAGTGCGGCCGCGCTCCCACAGTGTAGTGGTGGTAGGGGAAGGAGCGCTAGCCTGACTGCCCAGTGCGGCCGCGCTCCCACAGTGTAGTGGTGGTAGGGGAAGGAGCGCTAGCCTGACTGCCCAGTGCGGCCGCGCGACTGTACATACGTCTCTAGTCAGCGTGGTCCGAACATCGTCCGTCTCCTCGCTACCACAGTGTAGTGGTGGTAGGGGAAGGAGCGCTAGCCTGACTGCCCAGTGCTCTCCTCGCTACCACAGTGTAGTGGTGGTAGGGGAAGGAGCGCTAGCCTGACTGCCCAGTGCGGCCGCGCTACCACAGTGTAGTGGTGGTAGGGGAAGGAGCGCTAGCCTGACTGCCCAGTGCGGCCGCGCTCCCACAGTGTAGTGGTGGTAGGGGAAGGAGCGCTAGCCTGACTGCCCAGTGCGGCCGCGCTACCACAGTGTAGTGGTGGTAGGGGAAGGAGCGCTAGCCTGACTGCCCAGTGCGGCCGCGCTCCCACAGTGTAGTGGTGGTAGGGGAAGGAGCGCTAGCCTGACTGCCCAGTGCGGCCGCGCTCCCACAGTGTAGTGGTGGTAGGGGAAGGAGCGCTAGCCTGACTGCCCAGTGCGGCCGCGCGACTGTACATACGTCTCTAGTCAGCGTGGTCCGAACATCGTCCGTCTCCTCGCTACCACAGTGTAGTGGTGGTAGGGGAAGGAGCGCTAGCCTGACTGCCCAGTGCGGCCGCGCGACTGTACGCACGTATCTAGTCAGAGTGGTCCGAACATCGTCCGTCTCCTCGCTACCACAGTGTAGTGGTGGTAGGGGAAGGAGCGCTAGCCTGACTGCCCAGTGCTCTCCTCGCTACCACAGTGTAGTGGTGGTAGGGGAAGGAGCGCTAGCCTGACTGCCCAGTGCGGCCGCGCTACCACAGTGTAGTGGTGGTAGGGGAAGGAGCGCTAGCCTGACTGCCCAGTGCGGCCGCGCTCCCACAGTGTAGTGGTGGTAGGGGAAGGAGCGCTAGCCTGACTGCCCAGTGCTCCCCGAGCGCGGCCGCGCAATGACTGTATGACCCTGATTTAGAGCAAACTTGCTGTATGGAAGTGAGAGATGGGTAGATTCAGCATTTCTCATACATAAGCTAGAGATAACTGATATGAATGTAACACGAATAATTGCTGAAAAAAAAACAGATGGGAGCAAAGGCAGGAAGGTACTCGTAAAGAAGAGATAAGGCTAAGTTAGAAATGAACACGCTAGATGAAGTTGTTCGTATTAGCCGACTCAGTTGGTGGTGTCATGTGATGAGAATGGGAGAGAAGAGTTAGCTTAGAGGTTATTGAGTTCAGACTTCAGAGAAGCACAGGTAGATCTTGGAGGCGATGGTTAGATTCAGTGTTGAACGATTATTTTCAATGTGGGAGGTTTGGAAGCACACGAAGGAAGGAAGATTGTAGTTTAACGTGGCCGTGAATCTTGTGATTATGAGCCACGGGACCTCCTTTTTACGTGGAATCCAAACCACAGGATATGGCATTTTACTTCGAAAATCTCACATGCATTGACCGGGAATCAAACCCAGTCCTCCTTGGTGAGAGGCCAAGAGCTTGACCGCTGTGCCACCACGCCCCTATGGAAGCAGATGAGGCTGCAATGCTAACTGCTAGTAGGGGTTCATTGAGGTGACTAATTCATAAACAGAGGCTTGCAGAATAGACTGGACGCTGAAAGGCAAAGAGTCAAATGAAAAGTAGACAGATACAGAAAATTTTAAAGAAATATCTCACCCATGATCTTAAACCTGAACTAGTCGATACAGTATGCCATTCATTGTGGATTTTCATTTACCACGTTAGAGAAATAAATGCATGACTTCGTGAGCAAACGGGCGTACGTTGCTTATTTAGATTTATCGGCGAATACATTATTTGTTTATTTTTCTGCTCGTGTACAAGACATCTGTCAGCCCGGAGAGAAGTTATGCGTTGATTACGAGTGGAGGTTAAAACTGTTGCCTGCGTCTAGGCCAGATAACTAGAGGACGGTGATTAAGGAAATTCAGCGCCATATTTCACCGTCACCTCCCCCGAGTGACGAATGGCTCTGTCTTGGCCTCAGACTCAGCTTGGAAACACAGAGCCTGCCCTTTCCTATCATCCGGGCTGGAAAGTTGGCCTGGGAATTACCAGAGACACGCCAGCCTTCAGTAGTTCTTAATTGTAACCTGTTACATGTAAGGAAGTGTAAGTTACGTTTCCTACCCGTTATCTGTTTAATTTTAATGAAATAATTCTTATATCGCTATTTACCTATAATGGCGAAAATGTGTGTGTGTGTGTGTTAGTTTGTTACCTCTTCACACTAAAACGGCTGGACAGATTTGGATGAAATTTGAAATAGGCTGCCTTTCATTCAGAAATAATTCATTGTTCCCGTGGAACGGGCAAAGTGATTGAAAAGTTAGAAACAAATGTTAACTGGGACAAAATATCGAAGTTATCTATTAATGACCGGACATAGCTCATTTTACGCCTCTCAATGCGAGAAACGTAATTTTCAAATGTGTTCACGCAAGGTAGACTTTCTCAACTCTATGGAATACCCACTTTGCGGCTCATGTCAATATACCGTAGGCTACTGTATCAGAATTTTCAGAATTAATATGGACCCACCTGTAGCCGAGATCGCTGCAACAGAATATACCAATTATCAGCAATGATGCATCGTCACCATTGTCTTCATCGCGAGCGAAGCCGCAGGTACCTGTAGTGTTACTATATACCTCATGGAGGAAAGAATAAGAGGAGATGCCCTGAGCTCGTTTGAGTGAAGCCAAGCGCTGCAACCAAAGTGGGCGTAACCTTAACTCGTATTCGGTGTTCTGTGACTTGCATGGGGCATTGTACATGGCTAAACCTTATTTTGGCCCTGGTTTTTATCGCGCTCCGGTTATGCAACTTTGGAAACGTAATAACAGTAGCCTAGTGATAAGTTATATAAAAAAAATCTTCAATTCTAATCTCAGCATGTGTAGGCCTACCCTATATAGCAAAAAATTAAAAATCATTCCTCTGCAAATCCCTAATTATCAACCGGCTGTCGGTCAATAATTACGGTAGGCCTACGTAATTAATCAATTCGAGGCTAATCGTCAAGTTTCTACTCCCCACAAAGAAAATCCGTACGGTACCGAAACGTATAGGCTATACCGTATTTTTGTGCAAATATATGTCCTTCTTTAATTGTTCTGTTTATTAATTTTGAGGTTCGTATTCTTGAATATCAAAATTTGTACGACCAATGAGTGAAAGTGGCTGTGCTCGAAATTAGGCCTAGAAAATAATGAATGCCTCAACAACAATAAGAACATAAACCTCAATTTGGTGTAAATACCGTAATTAGTTCGGCATCATTAATTCCCTAGATGTTCCTTCTTTGCTATAACTCGCATCTTCAGACACCTGTATTCAATTTAATCAGAGTTTCAGCGTATTATTACGTTTTGCCGCGTCTTCCTTACAAAATTAGCCTCGCAAAGGTGCTCTAATATTTATATTTAAATTGGCTTTTAAAACGATAACGCAGCTTATTTGTGCCAAGTACCGTGAAGTACCGAGTGTATTCTGCCTATTCAAGAAAAAATCTTGACTTGTCATTGCAGTTTTATGTCAATAAAATCCATTACTAGTTGGAGTGGTTTACGGCTTTAAGCATAGGGACAGCCATTTTCTTGCAACCAAAGTGGGCGAGCCGTTTGGCTTCAACAGCTTGCGCTAGGCAGCGCAGCGAAGGCATCTCCTTCCTTTCTTTCCTCCATGATATACCTTAGCTCTGCGCGTTAAGTAGTTCACCGCAACTACAAGAGGAAACTGTAGTTCACAAGATCGAGGTTTGAAATGTGCTTGCCCCTAGAAATTTCCACATTCCCTGCAGGCCTGGATTGTACCTTATTTGAAGCCCCGCCACAATCTCAGATTCAAATATAGTTAAATGTGGCTTCGCTGGCGTAGTCGGTAGCATGCTGAACTGCTATGCCCAAGATGGCGGGTTCAAACCCGGCCGAAGTCGTCGAAATTTTTAAGAACGTTAAAAACCTTCAGTATTCCTTCTTTCGGAGGGAAGTAAAGCCAGCCGGCCCATTTCATAGATTTATGGCACGTAAAAGAACCTACCACTGCAATTGCTGGTGTGTAGCAAAATTTGTAGGTTATATTTGGCTAGTCCACAAAGTTCTATCAATTTACAACGTTCGATACTAGTGTTAGTGACAAATATTCATCATACAGGCATAAACATTATTCGATGTTACTCAGTGGACTGAACTGGACCCGTTCGTTATAGCATCTCAGCCCGAACTACTAATACGAAGGACCGTGCAGAATTTGATTGTGGGGTGTTGGGACATTACCATTTTTATCTTGGTTAGCCAGAATGTGACCTGGTGCGCAAGGCACTGAGAATTTACAGATAAAGACGTGAAAAGAGTAATTTTTTGCTATAATACCATAGTTGTTACAGATATGAATACCTATTCAATTAGCAGCCGAGGTCGCTCAAGGTGGACCGGTAGCCTGGTAATCACTCAACCTGTTTATGAGAGGATTGGTTGATCTTTATGCCTTGTGGTACAGTTTTTTTTCCCTTGTTCTTAATACGTGTAGTTATCAAAGAGAGCTGGTAAATAGCGTGTAGTTGAGCGATACGTACGTACCACTCAGCTCCTGATATCGTACGTAGCGCTTGGTTCTGAATAACTTGCCATATGTATATTGTAGAGGGGGCAGCGTAACCCCAGACGGGACGTGATATTCCATTACTGGTCGCACAATGGTGCTGTATGCTAAGAGCTTTCTGAAGTCAACTAGTGCTCTCTGGGACCATAATCGAGGCCAGAGCTGTGCTTGAGCCGCCTTCGCTTGATTTGGACGCGCTGTGACCTCCTGAGTGAAAGTGAATCTGCGGTCAAGCGTGATTCCCAGATACTAAGTGGCAGTCTGCCATCTAATCACTTCGCCAAAGAAAGTTAAATCCTGGACAGCGGTGTGTTTGATGTTCTTCGTGAAAAGAGTGGCGGAACATTTATGAAAGGTAATCTTGGTGCGCGGATATGTAGTATTAATTGGGTGTCGCATGTTTCTTCCAGCTCAGGCGAGAGAATGAAATCTTTACTGAACAAGTTTATGAATTTTAAATTAAATTATGTTTACTCTTGTATATTTTTTAGCTTATAGCTCCTCTTAGAAGGGTCATGATTGTTGACTAACTGGAAGAGGCTGTGGTTACGGAATCAGTTTCATACAATGACCAGTAGGGAGCACTGGTGTTGTCTATCAACACCAAGGCTATATTTTCGATGTACAATGACTCTCTATTTAGTGTTCTCTTGAGCTATAAATTGAAGATCAGCCGTTCTCTAGTAGACACCGTGCCAGTTTAAGCGACTAATGTACCATTACGGAATGTAGGAGACCCGGTTTAAATCCCTGCTGTTGTCTCATCAACAAGATTTTGCTCAAATCAAATATAATACTGCTTTTGACTGAAAGGATTATAAACTTTATGCAATATATTTCAAAGTAACAGCGGATCTTTCATTTATCTCAATTATAAGGTGTTATCAAAAGATTTCCGTTTGATGGCGTTGAGTATCGAACAGAGAAGAGCATTGGATGGCAGGTTACCTGCAGCATGCGTCTTCGGTGTCGTAGTTGGTAGCATGGTGAGCTTCTATTCTATGCCTAAGATCGCGGGTTCAAACCCACCGAAGTCGTCGGATTTGTTAAGAACGTTAAATAAAATTCCCTCAGTTTGCCTTCTTTCGGAGGGGAAATAAAGCCGGCGGTCCCATGTCATAGATTTATGGCATGTTAAAGAACCTTCCACTAATTATACCTGTGTGAAGCTAAATTATTATAGGTTAAACATTTGACTAACGTTCTTAGTTTCCTACGTTCGTCGTCAAGAGCCGACTGCGGTGGCATCTGGTAACTAATTTCTGAACTAGTTGGTCATTGACGGTGGCGTTTGGCGGCAAAAGTAGGAAATAGCTGAAAAATTCAATGCCCGCAGTCCTTCCTTGAATTAAAAGAGATAACACACACTAACACAGTCATCACAATTAACACCGGTTATCAGACAGATTCTACACACACCCAAAGTACACGGGGCTATATGACCGCGTTGTCGCAGCCCCTAAACTTAGGAACCAACCAACGTACCTGCAGCACCTGAAACATATCAATTTTGAAGGCACCACGTTCCAGGAGCGTTTTTTTTGCAGGTGACGAAAGCTGGTGCCATCACTGGGAACCGGAATCGAAAGCGTCGTCGATGCAGCAGTGTTATCCATGGTTCCCTCGTCCCAAGAAGTTCAAGAGCCAACCATCCGCTGGAAAGGTGATGCTCACCCTGTTCTTTGGTTATCGGGGTCCATTGCTTATAGATTTCTAGGAACCTGGTGTCTGCATCACTGGGGAACGGGACTGCGCAACACTGGAGAAATTACGGCGTGAAATTAACGCAAAACGTCCGGGAAAACTGCGACAAGGGGTGCTGCTGCTTCATGATAACGCACGT
The DNA here is from genome assembly GCA_946902985.2 of Meconema thalassinum. Lineage (NCBI taxonomy): Eukaryota > Metazoa > Arthropoda > Insecta > Orthoptera > Tettigoniidae > Meconema > Meconema thalassinum. The sequence continues at coordinate 439,937,959 of OX336394.1, read as the reverse complement.
CTCCATACCACAAAGCAGAAGACTGGCTGCGTGGCTCAGTGGTAACGCTCTTGCTTGCTGTTCCCAAGGTTGCAGGATCGAATCCGGGCTCAGTCAGCTGGCATTTGAGGGAGCCGTGTCATTAGATTTACTGGCATGTAAAAGATCCCCTTCGGGGAAAAATTCCAGCATCTCTAAAAGCCGCAGTAGTTTAAAGGGACGTAAAACCAATAACATTATTTTATTTATTTATTTATTTATTATTCGCTAATCGGCCAACTAGGGACCACTATACAGTACATTCTGGCGTTTATTCAATTTGCGATTGATCCAGTGGGTTTTCAGTAACTTGCTGTGTCGAGCACGGCGTTCATCCGACCACTTTGCACCGGTTGTCCATTTCTCATCTCGGAAAGTCCCAAAAGTCACGATGCTTTTTCGGTTAAGGTTTTTTTTTTTGTGCGCGTCACCAGGTCGTAGGCCCATTTCTTGGAGGTGTTTCTTGACGTGAACGTACCAGGGAACTATTGTTTTTAGTTTTGAGTCGGAACATAATAATAATCTTGTGGCTGACATCAGAAAACGAAGATTGAAGTTTTATGGACATTTTCAAAGACTTCCACTGACTAGGCTTACTCACAAGATCATGACCTACGCAGAAAGACTGAAGAATATACCGTGGATTCAGCAAGTCAAACAGGATTTGGAGAAGGCCCAAGTAAGAACAGTGGAAGTCTTTGACAGGAACCTGTTCCGATGTAGGGTAAATGGATGGAATGTAACACCAGAGAATGACGCTCCAAAGAGACCAGGAAGCAAGTGGACTGAGGAAAGGAAGATGGCTCACGGAGAGAGAATGAAGGCTATATGTAAGATCAGAAAGGCGAATCATAAAAGTACTGCGTGGTCCATCTGGGTCCATTCGCACATAATAATAATAATAATAATGAGTATTATTATTATTATTTTAATTACGTAACGCAGAAGGCACACCAACTCCAGTTGGGGACACTCAAGCATTCGCCCTATATTCCGGATCTCTTCCCATGCGATTATCACACCTTCGGCCCCTTAAAAAAGGCCTTGAAGGGTCGACAATACCTGTCGGACGAGGATGTGTAGAAGGCGGTAACGGTCTTCTTCACACAGCAACTCACGGTGTTTTACCACAAGGGGATCTTCAACCTAGGGTATGGATGGGATGAATACCTCAATGCTCACTGAGATTTTGCCTGATAGGCTTACCGATCGTAGACTTTACGGCGTCAAACGGAAATGTTTTGATCACGCCTTAAATAATAAAATAATATCGGGATGGACAACTTAGAACTAATAGAAGATCCCGTGGCGTAGCTGTTCTCGTTAAGTTGTGCAGCACGGCTGCGAGAGCAGTTGCAGCAAGTCCGGAGATCGCAGGTTCAGATCCCGGTGCTGGGAGTGGCTATCCTCAGTGTGGCTTTTTCCCGACGTTATCCACACACCCTCCGGGCAAATGTCGGGATCGTAACTTACTTCAATCCCGAGGCACTCCCTGTCCCTAATACAGTTACACTCACTGAATGATTGACCCAAGATGCTGGGCAAGTGAACTGTATATTAAAATAAAACGCGACGTGGATCACTGGATCTCATCTCTTAGATGCTCGTTTTTTATAAAAGACATGACTGACTATATAAGTAGCTAAGAACATGAATACAAACAAAAGACAATCTAACAATCAAAGAATAGAGAGGCACAAACATATTCCCCCCTGTTGATTGAATGCAATCAATAAATAACTGTACACTGAAACTGAGGAAGGTTACTTGCAATTTCCTCTCTATGCTGCTGTAATGTTATAAATTGCAGTTCCTTGTTAGCTCCAATGAATCTTGTACCATTATCACTGTAAATATCTGAAGGTTTGCCTCTTCTGGTAATGAACCAGCGTAATGCTGCTAGGAATGCATCTGTGGTAAGACTGCTGAATATTTCTAGATGCACAGCCTTAGTTTCAAAACAAACAAATAATGCAATGTTTGCAAGTCGAATGTTACTTCTCTTATTAAGAGGGCGGATTAAGATTGGACCTCCATATTCAATGCCACATACACTGAATGGACGTGATGCTTGAAGTCGTTGCTTGGGGTAGTTTGCCATGAGCTGATGAATGGTTGCTCTCTTTAATTTATGACATATTAGGCACTTGTGAATTTACTGTCTGGCTATGTTTCTACCATTTAAAATCCAATAACATTCACGAATGGATGCTAACAGTGATCCTGGTCCCGCATGGGCTTGCTGTAAGTGTTCATGTTTGACAATAAGTGATGTCAGATGATGCTTGGATGGCAATAATACTTGATGTTTTGTAGAAAATGGTAGTGATGTGTTTTTCAACCTACCACCTACTCTGGGTATGTTGTCATGTAAAAATTGACATAGATTTTTTAGCTGGCTCTTTTTGGATACAGCACCTCGCTTCTGAAAATCTTTGATTTCTTCACTGAATGATTCTGCCTGAGCTATGCGAATGCATGTATTCAATGACTTCTGAAGTTCTTGAACTGATAAAGGTCCTGTCTTTTTGTTGGTTGACTGGAGTTATGGATAAATCTTTTGCAGTAGGCAAGAACTATTTGCAATCTTGTTAATGAGGAAAATCTAGTAATGATGTCAGTGTGTTCAGTGATAAGTAGTGTAACTACTGCTCGTTCTTCCAATGTGGTGTGGTAATTCTCATCAATCGTGGTCTGAGGCATGTTGCATTTAGATTCTGATAAATATAATGGACCTGACCACCATAGTGTAGACTGCTGCAACTCTTGAGGCTTAACTCCTCGGGAAATTAAGTCTGCAGAATTTTCTTGAGATGAAACATGATGCCAATATTCTACATTTGTTAATTGCTGAATTTCTAATACTCTGTTGGCTACAAATGTTTTCCAACGTGATGAATGGGAAGCCAACCATGACAAGACTACTGTAGAATCTGTCCATAAATAGGTTTCATTAATTTCTAGATTTAGGATTGGAATGGATTTCTGAATCAAGTGTGCCAACAATGTGGCTGCAAGTAATTCAAGACGAGGAAGTGTAAATTGTTTGACTGGAACTACTCTGGATTTTGAGCACAACGGCTTGACTGAAGTTTTTCCTTGTTGATCGATGGACCGAAGATAGATGCATGCTCCATATGCTGTTTGAGATGCATCTGAGAAACCATGTACTTGAATGTTACTACACCTTCCTGTTCCTAAGACATGTCTGTCCACTTGAATGTGATCAAGGTGGGTTAGCTGATTTTGGAGTGCCTTCAATTCTGAGGTCAGGTCATCAGGTAGCTGCTGATCCCAATCAAGTTTGTGTAACCACAATTTCTGGAGAAATATTTTGTAGGGTATAACTAATGGGCTAATTAGGACTAATGGATCAAAGATTGATGCCACTGTGGATGTTGTTGTGCGTTTAGTAATGCTGCTGTTTGCAGGAACATGTTTGATTTTAGTTGCAATTAAAAATTTGTCTGATGTGGGATGCCATGATAAACCTAATGCTTGTATTGTATCGTTATTGTCAAACTGGAAAGGTAAACTCATTTCCCTGTCTTCAGGTGGAACAGCTTCAAGTATTGCTGGATGGTTCGAGCACCATTTTCTGACGGGAAAGCCTCCTTTGTTGAGTAAAGTAGTGAGTTCATTTTGCAACTGTAGTGCTTCCGAAATGTTTGAAGCACCACATAGAGCATCGTCAACATAAAAATCTCTTTGTAGAACAGCTGATGCAAGTGGAAAAGAAGCTGTTTCATCTTCAGCTAGTTGGTTGAGGCACTGAGTTGCTAAATATGGAGCTGACGCTGTACCATATGTGACTGTTAGCAATTCGTAAGTTTTGACAGGTGTGTGAGGAGATTCCCTCCATATGATTCTTTGTAATCTAGTGTCATCCTTGTGAACCAGAATTTGTCTATACATTTTTGAAATGTCTCCAGTAAATGCAATGTTATGGGTTCTGGTTCTCAACACAATCGAATACAGATCTTGCTGTACAGTTGGCCCTACTAACAATGTGTCGTCGAGTGATACTCCTGTGGTGGTTTTGGCTGATGCATCAAAAACTACTCTAGTGGATGTGGTTGAGCTTTGTTTGAATACAGCATGATGTGGCATGTAGTAATGTTCTGAATCATCTATCGCACTTACTTCCTTCATGTGACCCACACATTTCATACTCTGACATGAATTGTGAATATTGCTCTTGCAATTCTGGATTTCTTTTGAATTTAGTTTCCAATTGGTAAAATCTTTGTTGGGCTATATCATGGGACTTGCCTAAAGGTGACAGAGTTTCCTTTCGAGGCAACTTGACAACATATCTACCTTCAGAAGTACGTGTTGTGTTATTTTTGAAATGAAATGTACATTGTTGTTCTTCTGGGGTTACAGGTTTGGTATGCAATTCTTCTATTTCCCAGAATTTCCTAAGCTGAATGTCAAGAGTATCTTCCTTTTTGATGAAAAGAGAAGTGACTGTGTTGCATATTGCATTTCTGTTGCTGGATTGTGGGCATTTACCAGAAATTATCCAACCTAGATGAAAATTTTGTAAAACAGGGAAACCTGCCCGTGTTCTTTGTTCAGTCTTTAGAATGTTGTAAAATAGCTCTGCTCCGATGATCAAATCTACCTTATGTGGACTGTAGAATTTAGGGTCTGCTAATACGATGTCGCTGGTAAATTCCAAGACTTGTAATTTAACTCCATAAAGGGCATTTTGTCCTGTGGTGCCAGGAACTATTACACAGTTTATGTTTGCGTTGAAATATGAAGCTGTAGATTGAAGGTGTATTTCAACACTGTGTTTCATTGTTGAAGAAGTGTTGTTAATGCCTAGAACAGCTGTAGTATCTTTCTTCCGTAGCAGATTCAGCCTGTTGACTAGTATGTCTTCTGTGATGAGGTGAGTTCGACTCCCACTGTCTAAAAGACCTCGAATCTTATGAAATTCGCCCCTGTGATCCTTGATTTTGACAATAACAGTGCACAACAATACATAAGGTTTGTTTTGATTATCTGCGTGTTCATCCTTGACAGATGTGTGGAAGCTTGCAAATAGTGCTTCATTGTTAGAAGGTATCTGGTTTGCATTACTGCCGTTGTCATTGTTTTCAAGGTGTAGTAAAGTATTATGTGCCTTGTTGCATTTACGACAGTGGCCAAATTTGCATTCTGACGTTTTATGTGTCGCCTGAAGACAATTTAAACATAGCCTATTATCACGAGCATACTGAATGCGATGTGATACAGTCAACTTCAGAAATGATTCACATGCAAAAAGTCCTGGCTTATGTACTTGTTTACAGTGAGTGCATTGATTGCGACATGTGTATAAGCGGATGGCTTTCTCTTGTAAGAGTTTTCCTTGCTACCATTTACCCTGACTTGATTACTAGTAGGTTGCAAGCTTTCAAGGACTTGGGAACGGTGCTGTATGAATGATGTGAGTTCTTTAAGAGATGGATTTTTGTTAGAATCTACCTCTAGTTCCCAGCCTCTTCTAGTTTCATAATCAAGACGATATGTTGTGTCAAAATTACTTTTTCAACTGGGGTATCTAACTGTAATGCTTGCAGTGCTTGTAAATTGCTAGAGAATGTACTGATGAATTGCCTGAGGTCTTCGGCAGTTTCATTCTTAACTCTAGGAATATTTAAGATTTCACGAACATGCTTTGATGCTATGAGTCTCTTATTTTGAAGTCTAGTGCATAATAGTTCCCAAGCTACATTATAGTTTGCTTCAGTGGTTGGAAGGTATTGAATTAATTCCTTTGCCGAACCATGAACCGCTCCTAGTAGATAATGATATTTTTGGATTGTTTCTAGGTTTGCATTATTGTGCACTAGTAATGTGAAATTGTCTGCAAATGATAACCAATCCTCATAATTACCACTGAATGTTGGTAGTTTGATTGCTGGCAATTTGAGTTTAATATTGTCATTCGAACTACTGGCTTTGATATGGATTCACGTTTGGCGTCACCTTGTGATGGATATAATATGTTTTGCATCCTAGCCTTTAAACTGAATATTATCAACTCTGACATTTCTCTGTCCCCTGTTTGATCTGTGTTTTCATCCTCAGCTTCCAACTGAGATTGAACTGTGTCATATTTGCTTTCTAACTCTAGCAATGTGTCATAACGGACTCTGATTTCATGTATTGAATGCTCACTATTGAATGCTTCTACGAAATTACTTATTCTTGTGATTCTAGCTTTTATCACTGCTCTTTGTTTAACAAGCTTCGAAATTGCATCCATTTTAAGGTTAAGGAATGTATAGGGAAAGAATTCTGACCTGTTACTGCTTACAGTTTTTCCTGAATCTTTCGTGCTCAGAATGATGTACACTAATGATGTGATAAGAAGACTTGGCTCCTATGCACCAAATTAATGTTGCCTTGTTGTGAAGACGTAACCAATTGCACACCAGACTTCTGTTGTCGTGTTGGTTTCGCATATGATGAAATATGTCTCTATTTCTTAAATAAAACGAACATCCTGACCTCGGGAGGACCAATGAATGATTGACCCAAGATGCTGGGCAAGTGAACCGTATATTAAAATAAAACGCGGCGTGGATCACTGGATCTCATCTCTTAGATGCTCGTATTTAATAAAGGACAAGAATGACTATGAACATGAATAAAAACAAAAGACAATCTAACAATCAAAGAATAGAGAGGCACAAACACTCACTACTACAGTCATCACATCAAAACGGTTATCAGACAAGTTCAACACACATCCAAATACACGGGGCTGATGACTAAGGTGTCCCTAACCCCTAAAATGAATCAACAACCACCTCAATCCAAGTGTTTCAAAATTAAACAAACACAAGCACGTACATGGTGATTACTTAACTACCCCAATCATTTGAATGTGTTAACAACGATATGATTACCGGTACTTAACATATTTGGGAAAACATTTCATACTGCCGTATACAAGCGTCTATTTCCTTATTGCAATGTACAGGGTCATTAATGTGCGCCCCGATAAACACGGCAAGCTAAGCTGTGACTGGCACCCGGTTCAGCCGGTGGTGGCGCGCACTTTCACACTTTTGCCAAGCATTTTCAATAATGTGTACGTACAGTGCTCATAGGCGATGCTGAAAATGTCCTCCCTCTCTTGTAACACACACCTGACATCTTCTGATGAAAGAATGTCTGTCAACTCTTTTATTATTATTATTTTACGGAGCCTGTTTCCTTGAATCGTTTAGCGAGCCTCCTAATTGTACTGGCATTAGGCACAGGTCTTCCTGGAATCTTAATTCGAAATTTTCGTCTCGTTTCAGAAAAAGATTTTCTGATTTTCATATACGAATTATGGATATATTCACGTTGGCGCAATGTGAATTGGTGTCTAGGCATGACCAACAATCACAGTATACTCACTAAATGTGCAACACTAACGTCTAAGCTTTGCTGATACACGTCCATATGAATGACAAAACACGTGTGGACTAACGATATGTGTCAGCGGAGCGCGCCACCACCGGCTGAACCGCGTACTCACGCCCACGATCTGCGCCAGTCACAGCCGGCTTAGCTTGCCGTGTTTATCAGGGTGCACATAGATTATGACCCTGTATGCCCACCCCTTAATATTTCCGTTTTCAACGGGGTCGGGGATGGGTTGCGGTGAAAGGCTATATGGTGGGTAGATTTTACGGCTGGATGCCCTTCCTGACGCTAACCTCATGATAGGAGTTATTAATATGACAAGAAATGAATAAGGATGCATGAAACTGGGCAAGGTATGGACGGATATGGCCGTGGCCAATTAGAAAGTACTCTCCCTGCATTTGCCTGGAGTTTTTTTTCTTTTTTTGCCGTGTGTCCTCCTGAGAGGCCGAGTGCAGGTATTTCTAGTCGACGCCCGTGGGCGGCCTGCGCGCCAGGATAAGAGATGGAATTGATGAAGATGAATGAAACTGGACAAGGATGTGGAAGGAAGCGGCCGTGGCCTGTGATAAGGTACCGTCCCAGCAATTGCCTGGTGTTTAAAATGGGGAAATCACGGAAAACCATTTCAAGGACGGCCGACTGTACGGCTCGAACCCACGCGTCTACCGAGTCAGCAGAGAGCTTGGCCCTATAACCTAACGCTGCGCTTTAGCGTGCGTAGCCACTGCTGTCGGTGCCTGGAGTTGAAATTGGGAAAATACGGAAAATCCTTTCAAAGACGCCCGATGGTGGGGTTAGAATCCACGTCTGCTAAGTAACACAGATAGCTTGGCTCCTTGGCCTAGCGCTGTGCGTTAGCGAGCGTAGCTAGCGCTGTTTGTCATCCTTCTTTCGATATTATTTAAAAATTAAAACATGCACTGGAGCAGGAAAGAGAATATTCAGCAAACTCAACCTCTCCAACTTTGTTCAAACGTGATGAGGGTTTGAAAAGTCTATTGGAGTGCTGACGATGTGCCTTACACGTGGTTAGAGGTAGGCAGATGCAAAACCTAATGGGCACCGGGGATTTAGAACAATTTTTTAAAGGTATTTCTTCTACATTTTACGCTTTAAATTTAAATGATGGCAATGTTATGGTGATGAAATTAGCCAATAACAAAAGAGAGTGTTATGTGAGAGGAACTAAATTGCAGCAGGGGGACAATTTAAATACCGTACTGTGCCCGTTTAGACCGGAGTTCGCACGACCACATATGCATTTTACCAATAATCAGCCAGCACGAGAGTCAAAATATCCCGGAGCGCCAGATGGGTTAAAGCAAATCGCAAAAACGACATCAAATAAAAAAATGCTTTGCTGATTTTTGGCTCAATGCAACAATAAGGATAGAAGGAGATTTAATTGGGAGTAACACATCCTGTAAAATTATCTCAGTTTATTTTGAAGTTAAAATTGACTGCAAAGATGCTCAAAGTAGCATCACTCACGTGTGGCGACCCACACTCCTATTTACACAATATACAGAAATTTTCCAAACACATTTGACAATTATTTTTTTGGAAACACAAGTCTGATTGTTAGTCCTGTAGACTGTGTTCCAAAATTATTTATGATTAATTATTAAATCCAGTTCAAAGTTAATTGTCTCTACTGGAAATATCGTAGATCACTGTTTGAATATTTACATGATATTAACACTCGTAGTATAAATGTTCATAGAATTTTTAACTTTCACTTATTTTTCCAGTTTCAAAAATACATTGTCGAAAAATATTATCATCATAGAAGCAACACAAATTATTTACATATATTAATAACATCTGAAAAGTATTTGACCTTGAGCATAGCATCGAAGAACTTGTGCGAAGCACAACAACAATTAATTGTTCTTCTGACATTTAACATTCGAGAAGTGACTCGATTATGAACTTCAAGTTCCGAACAAAATATATGATTTCTGAATCATCAACTTGATCAATAAATGGTTGAACCATTCAACTATTCAATTTTCCACTTGGAATCATTATTATAAAAATATTTATATTCATGGCCATTTTTAGCAACTTTCACAACTTGCAATTCTTCGACAGAATGCGGAAATAAGAATTATAGTTTTATAATGAATTCATTTAGTTCATGGCACTAGGATTGAAAACATCCTTCAAATTATTCGTGGTTAAAGAATTATTTTTAATTGGCAGTGGCCCATTCTATTATTTGTGTAAGAACACAATATTACAACAACAACGGCAAAGGTCTTCCTCTGAAGAAGAATAAACTACTATCATGACAAATCCGGGTTCTAGCAAAATCAAAGTCTAAATGGAATTCGTAAACAAGGTTAAATAAGAACTGATGGTTTCTAAGAAATAACCTTCGGGTCATTCATACGACGAAATGTGTAATTTCAATACTCCTTCTATAAACCTGAGCCATCGAACCTGCTATTTGATTGATGCTCGAAAAAACCTCTTCATTCCTGCGACTTAAACATGCGCACCTGGGAATGGCATTTCAACTACTCCACACACATAAATTTTCTTCCCAAAATGTATACAATAAATCAAGCCTCTGCTTGTTATCAACACTGGAAGATTAATAAACTTCAAGTTTATTTTATTTTACCATTCAGTTCAACCCGTGAATTTACCATACTTATGAAAATCTTTATTTCACTTTCGAGTGTATTTACGTCATGATTTTATATAAATACAAAGATATCCTATTTGATACAAATATCATTTGCTTTCCGTTTCATGCCTCTCCGTGTATTCTGAAAAATATACTTTGCTCATTGCAAATATCAACTGTTCAACCAGAACTGAAATGTTGGTTGAATGCGGGCTTGTGCTAACCACTCTCCTTCGGAAAATCTCCTGTTCCAAAATAGAAATGATTAAACTACTTCATAGGCTCTCTCTCAATACATATGATTATTAGAAAATATAATATCCAAGAATTATTTAGAAAAATTATAAAAATTATTATTATTTTTATTAGTGGATTATTATTATTATTATTATTTATATTATTTTAAATATGTTTAATTATCATCTCATTATGTGAGAATCCACATGTTCGAACCTTCGAATATGGAAAAAAATATCCATTCCTCAACAAAAATAAACTTAACTTTTACAGTTACATCGGTTGTTTTCCGTGGTTTCCCAAAAATATGAAATATTCAAATAAATGCTCGAAATGCTCGGTCATCGATCCTAAACTGTTCTGAGTGCTGAAAATACTCAGAATAACTCTAACAAGTCTTGCGTAAATCATTGCAAGCTTTAAATACGAAGAAAAAAAATGTGTTGGTCATCTGCAGAAAAATAGTTTGTTCCAATTAGCTAGGCATAATATAATTCAAATGTGGCTTACATTTCTTGATGGTCTTGAAGCGTAGTAAACCTGGTCTGTACCAGATTTATCCATAGACATGCCCTATCGGACAAGCATGTATAATCCTTGTATCGGCCGCCATTATATACCCACAATCCGTCTAGTAAGACATAGTGGTAGTATCTCTTGACGTTTGAATTAACTGTTGTTCATTTTAATATGGGCTTCTATCAAAGCCATAACAGTTTGTTTAAATAGGGTCAGATCTAAGTGATCTATTCTTAGATATGTCAGCTGTAACATAACTCACGGTAATCTTATCAGTACAAGAAAAACATTGACAGTCTAACCAATCAACGGCTGTTCTGAAGATCGTTCCCTGGGCATGGTTTATTATATCACCATCTACCATGCGCTAAGCAACTTGTAGTTTCCCTTGCGTAGACTAATGAACGCCACCGTTATAGACTAGTCTTCAGTGTACTGACAGATCGAAGTGGTTAACTAGTTACAAATATGAAAACTGACTTGAAATGGATTTAAATATCCAAGTATTATGTTACTACTGGACTGTGACAAAGTATTAATTCTAGACAAAGTCTAGCATATGTCCATGTAAAAATATAAATATTTCCACCAATGTCTGTAGAAAAATCAATCACCTCAGTGATTCTCCTCGCCGTAAACTTACTAAGTTCCACCTCGTAGCGCAGCACTTTCGTGACTACCACGACTTTGAAAAGAACTTCTGCGTAGATCCGGCAACCATGTGCCTTGGCTCAGCGTCGTAGCAACTTGCTCGGCAAATGCTTGTGTTGAAAATGAGCTAACCATGCCTGCTCCAGCCGGCTTTTATTCAAAACTGCCAGGGTCACGCGTCATCACGTTGTAATCTAGAAATCCTCATATCTCTGGTATCCCTGGTCCGATTTACTTGATACTAATTGCATTCTCTTTCATTTGGCCGTGCCAGTAATCTGATCCCAGTCTCAAGTCTCTGCTCCATGGTTAACTATTTAATCAATAAATAGCCTCGACCTCTGCTATTACTCGCTACGTCACTTGACATCCAAGTATCGGTAAATTCCTTCCAATTCCTTCTCGAAGCAATGTAGCGCGATATTCAAATATCTGAACTTCCAAAAGCGGCTACAGCCTTTCCCTTGATATCTAGGTGTCTGAATCTTGGAATACCCATTCCTAGAGTTGGGCACATCCACTCCACACCTAGCAAAAAATAAAAATTAAAATTTTTTATTTTTCCTATCTACACATTAAATCATCTGGTTCTTGAATAATAAATCTTCAAATTCGATGCATTATAAGTTCCCACGATGTTACCAGTTCGTGTATTAGCGATTTCATAGGTTCCATTGTTGTTTACTTCCACAATACGATAGGGTCCAGTGTAAAGGCTGGCAATCTTCGAGTACACTCGATTTTGCACGTCAGAGGGTGTAGGTCTTTTAACTAAAACAAGAGTTCCTACGCGCAAGGGTCTGCGAAAACGCTTTCCTCTCACTCTGCGCTCTCTCTTCTCAGCTTGGCTCCTCCTCAGTGTAGACTTCTCTTCCTTCAGCTTCATGAAAAATCAGAGACCATTGAGCATCTCCCTCGATGTCTTCCTCTTCTTTTCCCTCGAAGTTTATCTCTTCGGTATTCTTGAATTTGGTCGTCTCCGTCTTCATATCTATCACTGCTTGATATTTCTGAATGAAATCTGCTCCCAATATCATGTCAAAAGCCATGTCCTTCATTACAACAAACACATGTCGGAAATCATGTCCTCCAATCGTAATACATAAGTATAATTGTGTTTTACACAGAGATATTTTATTGGGTATTATTCCTTGGATCTTAATTCCTGATACTGGAATCTCCTCTAAATTCTCTTTGAGCTTCCACAGAATATAAAGCTTCTCACTTACCAGACAAAGCATAGCCCCAGTATCGATCAAAGTATCGTCAGGCATACCGAATACTTCGCATGATATGATTGGCATTCTAATTCTCGTACCCATTTCTTTTCGTTCGTCATTCTGTTGAATTAAATCATCATCCTCTGCTTGCCATTTAATAATTCTGGAAGTGAAAGTGTTCAAAATTCTATCTTCTACTGTGAATTCGAAGTTTTTTTTTTCGTTACCATTCCCCCGGGATTGTTGTGTTCCCGATGGACCTGGTTCATTGGGCCTCTGCTCCAAAAACTGCAAGTTATCTTGGTGTCTTGCTTCCAAGTTTTTCCTCGTCTCTTCGTTAAACTCTTCATTGGACTGACGAGTATCCACATTCCCTCGGTTATTGTAGTTGTTTCTACCATAGTATCTTCTTTCTTGGTACCTTCCTTGATTATCTCGTGGCCTTCTCCATCGAGTATTGTATCGATTACCACCATCCGGTCTCGCATATGGTTTGTAACTGTATCTGTTACTGTACTGGTTCCATCCTCTCTTATTGGAATCTTCCCTCGGCGTTTTCTCTTCTCGCTCCTCTCGAATCTCTCGAGGTGTCTGAGAATAACTATCAGCCATAACAGCGTACACAGCGTTGTTATTATTTCCTCCCTTCTGATGGAAGAATTGAGCGTTTGTATGATCCAGCTTCTGTAATACTTCATCAAATTGTTCCATATTATAGATATCAGCAGCGATCAAAGTCCTCTGGACGTCTGCTGGAAATTGACGTATCAATGCAGTAATCAATTCGTTATCTGGCATCGGCGGATCTAAATGTTGAAGTTTAGAAAGCTGTCCAGAAAAGTATGTAGAGTATCGAGTAGGTTGTGACGTCGAGAATCTCTTCGAATATAATTCTGCTCTGACTTGCTGTTGGGTTTCCGGGGACCAAAACTTTTTCAATAGCCCACGAGAAAACTCCTCAAAAGTGGTTAGAGTGGATCTAAATGCCCTGAACCAAAGAAGTGCAGGACCTTCCAAAAACTTCCCTATCACTCGGATCTGTCTTTCTTTAGGGATCTTAGAATCTTTCAGGTAATCCCCTGCTTCTCTCAAAAATTCCACGGGTGTCACAGAATCTCGCCCTGAAAATTTAGAAGGCTTATCCTCTATATTCTTAAATACAGTTATGGGGTTGGATTGAAAGACTGTCCTGACCTCATCCTGTCTTTGACTATCCGTTTCTCTAGCTGCTCCTAGATTTATCTGTATCTGTTCCTTTCCCCTTACATTTGGCATTTTTAACAGATGGTCAGACTGTTTCTCGTCCTTGATTTGAGTTTTCATAGCCTCAAGTTCCTTCTGGTTTTCTTCTGCCATTTTCTTAATTGCTTCAGTTTCTTTACAATTCTCCTTAACGTCAGTGGATATCTGATTCATAACAGCCTCATGACTTTTCAATGACCCTGTCATATCTGATATGTCCTTCTGAGTTGCTTGGATATCTTTGGAAATTACTTGAATATGGGATGACAAAGATTCCCTAATCTCCTTGATTCCTTCTTGGTTCTCCAGCTTGAATGTGTCTTTAATTTCATTGACAACTGTGGTTTTAATTTCAGTTTGTAACTCATTAATCACACCTTCTCTTATTTCTCCCATGACAAGTTCTTTGAATTGTTCTGTCAACCGTTGAACAACTAGAATTCCCATCTCATTACTCTCCTTCTTCACTCTGACTTCCAGGTTGACCATGTCTTCACCAACTTTCCTAAGACCATGTTCTATCCTATCAGCTAAGCTTTGAGATCTAAGATCGGCATCGCGAAATTTATCGTCCATTAAACTTGCGTTAGTAGCTAATGAAGTTTCGAGCTCATGTGTTTTTTCGCATAATTTATTCATTTTACTCTCAAGTGTCATTTTCAAAATTTCAGAATTCTCTTTAAATTTACTTTCCATTGAATTAAATTTACTATTTAAATTTTCCTTTAAGTTATCTTTTAACCTGCTCTCTAACAAATCGGAATTTTCTTTGAGTTTATCCTCTAAACTTTCTTTTAAGTTACCTTTTAAAGAATCAGAACTTTCTTTAAGTTTATCATTCAAATTTTCTCTAAGTTTATTTTCTAAAGAATCAGAATTTTCTTTAAGTTTTTCATCTAAACTTTCTTTCAAGTTATCTTTTAACCTGCTTTCTAAAGAATCAGACTTTTCTTTAAGTTTATCGTTTAAACTTTCTTTAAGTTTATCAGAATTTTCTTTAAGTTTCTTTTCCAAAGCCTCAGTATTTTCTTTCATAATGGCTGCTACACGCAGTCCAGCTTCCTTTGAACTCTCCTCCAAACTCCTAATCATCCTCATCATTTCTTCCATAATTTTCAATTATTATTCAAAACTTAGGGGTATACAACAGTGGCAAACACAAGCTTATAACTAGAACAAGAAATATGAATAGCTAATTGGAACACTCTAATAAAATGAGATTTGTCCTAAAGTCGACGTGATGGAAAAACAAAATTCTCTACTTTTACGAATTACATTTACCACAATATCACAAGAAAAATATGCAAGTTCTCAAATATCCTCCACCTGGATTCTAATAATGTGTATGTCCGGTCATCGAACGTTTACTACTGAATTTACTTGACGCCCTAATGGTTAAGCCATTATCAAAAATAATCAAACCCATTCTAATTATTAACCAAGTTAAATTTTTAATTTTCCCCACTAATTGGGTTTCCTACTAATTTATTCATCCAAACCAGACATCTCTCAACTCCCAAAATATTTCTATAAAAATTATCACAATTTCAAATCGGCATGCGATTGACCATGTCTAAATCGAGACCCACGTTCGAAGCCATTTCTCTCTCTATCTTCTTTTATGTGCCCGTTTAGACCGGAGTCCGCACGACCACATATGCATTTTACCAATAATCAGCCAGCACGAGAGTCAAAATATCCCGGAGCGCCAGATGGGTTAAAGCAAATCGCAAAAACGACATCAAATAAAAAAAATGCTTTGCTGATTTTTGGCTCAATGCAACAATAAGGATAGAAGGAGATTTAATTGGGAGTAACACATCCTGTAAAATTATCTCAGTTTATTTTGAAGTTAAAATTGACTGCAAAGATGCTCAAAGTAGCATCACTCACGTGTGGCGACCCACACTCCTATTTACACAATATACAGAAATTTTCCAAACACATTTGACAATTAATTTTTGGAAACACAAGTCTGATTGTTAGTCCTGTAGACTGTGTTCCAAAATTATTTATGATTAATTATTAAATCCAGTTCAAAGTTAATTGTCTCTACTGGAAATATCGTAGATCACTGTTTGAATATTTACATGATATTAACACTCGTAGAATAAATGATCATAGAATTTTTAACTTTCACTTATTTTTCCAGTTTCAAAAATACATTGTCGAAAAATATTATCATCATAGAAGCAACACAAATTATTTACATATATTAATAACATCTGAAAAGTATTTGACCTTGAGCATAGCATCGAAGAACTTGTGCGAAGCACAACAACAATTAATTGTTCTTCTGACATTTAACATTCGAGAAGTGACTCGATTATGAACTTCAATTCCTAACAAAATATATGATTTCTGAATCATCAACTTGATCAATAAATGGTTGAACCATTCAACTATTCAATTTTCCACTTGGAATCATTATTATAAAAATATTTATATTCATGGCCATTTTTAGCAACTTTCACAACTTGCAATTCTTCGACAGAATGCGGAAATAAGAATTATAGTTGTATAATGAATTCATTTAGTTCATGGCACTAGGATTGAAAACATCCTTCAAATTATTCGTGGTTAAAGAATTATTTTTAATTGGCAGTGGCCCATTCTATTATTTGTGTAAGAACACAATATTACAACAACAACGGCAAAGGTCTTGCCTCTGAAGAAGAATAAACTACTATCATGACAAATCCGGGTTCTAGCAAAATCAAAGTCTAAATGGAATTCGTAAACAAGGTTGAAATAAGAACTGATGGTTTCTAAGAAATAACCTTCGGGTCATTCATACGACGAAATGTGTAGTTTCAATACTCCTTCTATAAACCTGAGCCATCGAACCTGCTATTTGATTGATGCTCGAAAAAACCTCTTCATTCCTGCGACTTAAACATGCGCACCTGGGAATGGCATTTCAACTACTCCACACACATAAATTTTCTTCCCAAAATTTATACAATAAATCAAGCCTCTGCTTGTTATCAACACTGGAAGATTAATAAACTTACAAGTTTATTTTATTTTACCATTCAGTTCAACCCGTGAATTTACCATACTTATGAAAATCTTTATTTCACTTTCGAGTGTATTTACGTCATGATTTTATATAAATACAAAGATATCCTATTTGATACAAATATCATTTGCTTCCCGTTTCATGCCTCTCCTTGTTATCTGAAAAATATACTTTGCTCATTGCAAATATCAACTGTTCAACCAGAACTGAAATGTTGGTTGAATGCGGGCTTGTGCTAACCACTCTCCTTCGGAAAATCTCCTGTTCCAAACTAGAAATGATTAAACTACTTCATAGGCTCTCTCTCAATACATATGATTATTAGAAAATATAATATCCAAGAATTATTTAGAAAAATTATAAAAATTATTATTATTATTATTAGTGGATTATTATTATTATTATGTCCGGCTCTGTGGCTAAATGGTTAGCGCGCTAGGCTTTGGCCCAAAGTGTCCCGGGTTCAATTCCCGGCCGAGCCTTCAGGGATTTTAATCTCCTGGGGTTAATTTCCGTGGCTCGGGGACTGGGTGTATGTGCCGTCTTCATCATCACTTCATCCTCATTACGACGCGCAGGTCGCCCACGGGCGTCAAATAGAAAGACCTGCACTCGGCCTCTTCGGAGGCCACACGATCATTTCATTTCATTATTATTATTATTTATATTATTTTAAATATGTTTAATTATCATCTCATTATGTGAGAATCCACATGTTCGAACCTTCGAATATGGAAAAAAATATCCATTCCTCAACAAAAATAAATTTAACCTTTACAGTTACATCGGTTGTTTTCCGTGGTTTCCCAAAAATATGAAATATTCAAATAAATGCTCGAAATGCTCGGTCATCGATCCTAAACTGTTCTGAGTGCTGAAAATACTCAGAATAACTCTAACAAGTCTTGCGTAAATCATTGCAAGCTTTAAATACGAAGAAAAAAAATGTGTTGGTCATCTGCAGAAAAATAGTTTGTTCCAATTAGCTAGGCATGATATAATTCAAATGTGGCTTACATTTCTTGATGGTCTTGAAGCGTAGTAAACCTGGTCTGTACCAGATTTATCCATAGACATGCCCTATCGGACAAGCATGTATAATCCTTGTATCGGCCGCCATTATATACCCACAATCCGTCTAGTAAGACATAGTGGTAGTATCTCTTGACGTTTGAATTAACTGTTGTTCATTTTAATATGGGCTTCTATCAAAGCCATAACAGTTTGTTTAAATAGGGTCAGATCTAAGTGATCTATTCTTAGATATGTCAGCTGTAACATAACTCACGGTAATCTTATCAGTACAAGAAAAACATTGACAGTCTAACCAATCAACGGCTGTTCTGAAGATCGTTCCCTGGGCATGGTTTATTATATCACCATCTACCGTGCGCTAAGCAACTTGTAGTTTCCCTTGCGTAGACTAATGAACGCCACCGTTATAGACTAGTCTTCAGTGTACTGACAGATCGAAGTGGTTAACTAGTTACAAATATGAAAACTGACTTGAAATGGATTTAAATATCCAAGTATTATGTTACTACTGGACTGTGACAAAGTATTAATTCTAGACAAAGTCTAGCATATGTCCATGTAGAAATATAAATATTTCCACCAATGTCTGTAGAAAAATCAATCACCTCAGTGATTCTCCTCGCCGTAAACTTACTAAGTTCCACCTCGTAGCGCAGCACTTTCGTGACTATCACGACTTTGAAAAGAACTTCTGCGTAGATCCGGCAACCATGTGCCTTGGCTCAGCGTCGTAGCAACTTGCTCGGCAAATGCTTGTGTTGAAAATGAGCTAACCATGCCTGCTCCAGCCGGCTTTTATTCAAAACTGCCAGGGTCACGCGTCATCACGTTGTAATCTAGAAATCCTCATATCTCTGGTATCCCTGGTCCGATTTACTTGATACTAATTGCATTCTCTTTCATTTGGCCGTGCCAGTAATCTGATCCCAGTCTCAAGTCTCTGCTCCATGGTTAACTATTTAATCAATAAATAGCCTCGACCTCTGCTATTACTCGCTACGTCACTTGACATCCAAGTATCGGTAAATTCCTTCCAATTCCTTCTCGAAGCAATGTAGCGCGATATTCAAATATCTGAACTTTCAAAAGCGGCTACAGCCTTTCCCTTGATATCTAGGTGTCTGAATCTTGGAATACCCATTCCTAGAGTTGGGCACAGTACATGGGCTGTGTATTCTCTCAGGATGACAGTTAAGTGAAATAGAGTCGAGTTGCAGAAAAGTGAAAGCAGTAAGTTCTCAGTTACAACCAGCGGTTTTGGTGGCGTAGTTGGTAGCATGCTGAGCTTCTATGCCCAAGATAGCGGGTTCAAACCCGGCTTAAGTCGTCGGAATTTTTAGGGGCATTAAAAATCCCTCAGTATTCTTTCTTACGGAAGGGAAGTAAAACCGGCGGTCTCATGTCATAGATTTATGGCACGAAAATGAACCTTCCACTAATTACACTTGTGTGAAGCCTAAATTTGTTGGTTAGAATAATTGATAACGCTCTATTATTTCCAACATTCGCCGAAGGGTGCTGACTGCGATGCCATCTAGTAGCCAAGTCCACAAGCTAGCAAAAGTAGGAACTACTTGAAATTAATATTGTCTGCAGTCCTTACTTGAATTAAAACAGATAACACACACTAATACAGCCATCACAATTAACACCGGTTATCAGACAGATTCTACACACACCCAAAGTACATGGGGCTACATCACCGCTTTGTCGCAGCCCCTAAACTAAGAAACCAACCATCAGTTGCAATGTGTCCTCACAGAAATTAGTTCTTGTAGTGACGAAACTATGTCTACAGTATTTAGAACGATCAGAGTGAATTCAGCTATCTCATACATAAGCTTGGAGGTTACCGATATGATGATAGCACGAATGATTGCCGATACAGATAGTGGGAGCTATGACAGGAGAGTACTCGTAATTACGGCTAAGTAAGAAACGAACACGTTAGATGAAACTGGCATGTGATGAGAATGGTGAAGGGGGGATTGTCTTAAGAGCTCGGCTGTAGAATGTAAGACAATCAGAGGTAAACCTAGGAAGTGATGGGTTTTTTTTCTTTCACAGTTGAATGATTTCAAAATGAGAGGTGTAGAAGCAGAGGATGGATGCTAACTGCAGGTAGGGAATCATGGAGATGAATGTTCACAAACAGAGACTTGCAGATTATACTGGACGCTGAGGGGGGAAATCAGTCTAGAATAAATATGTATAGTAATTTAATTATAAGTAGAATGTAGGAAATAATCGTTGTTTCTCACTGATTTGCTACAAGATGCTAAATCTGATAATGTTAGATGCTAAAAAGGCTGAATTTAAATTTGAAATGCTGAATTTTGGGTTTTCTAAATGCTATAAGTCATAAACTCTCATGATCAGGCAATGTGCATTGCAAAGTCACACCCAGGAACTTTCAAAAGTTAACACTCATACTTGAGACTGGCCTCGAACCAACATCCGGCTCATTACACTGCCTCAAATGCTAGCCCTTAACTACGCATGCCAGTGGGTCTGTTGATTTTGACAACGTATATTGGTATAGAATGTATCTGTCTTCCCATTTCTCGTGACCCATTCACAGTGACGGATAACCTTTTGGCTAGTCATAACTTGGAAGTCCGTAATAGGATTATGTGACAGTCTGTAGGATAAGGCAGTGAAAGCGCGGAATCGAGTTAGCAGAACATTTCATGTTTCCCAAATCCGATTTCTGATATATTTCCTCATGTGTGCCGACGCCTGCTTAGCCCCGCTATTGATATATGAACAACCTCCGCTCTCTCCATTCAGTCACACTCTTGTTCACACTTAGCCCGTTACAAATGTCAGGCGTGGGAATTCTACGGCATTGGACTGCCATTTATTGCATCAATCGAGTTGCTCTTCTCAGAATCGCTGAATGTACAACAGTATCGATTAAATGAGAATGCCAAACGTCACATAAATAAAGACACTCTGTTATATTTGTAATTGTTGCATATTTTAGGGATTGCAATATCGTGCCCATGTAGCCCCGTATTCTTAGGTGTGATAGCCTTTTTTATTATGACTGTTGGTTGGTTCCTTAGTTTAGGGGCTCCGACAACGCGGTCATGTAGCCCCGTGTACTTTGGGTGTGTGTAGAATCTGTCTGATAACCGGTGTTAATTATTGTGATGGCTGTATTAGTGTGTGTTATCTGTTTTTAATTCAAGTAAGGACTGCAGACGATAATATCAAGTAGTTCCTACTTTCGCTACCAAATGCTATCGTCGACGACATCTAGCTGTGAACTTGGCTAATACTAGATGACATCGCAACCAGCGCCTGGTGACGAACGTTGGAACTTAAGAGCATTAATCAAACTTAATCTAAAAATTTTGCTTCACACAAGTTTAGTTAGTGGAAGGTTCTTTTACATGCCATAAATCTATGGCATGGGCCCGCCGGCTTTACTTCCCCTTTGAAGGAGGGCATACTGATCGATTTTTAACGCTCTTAAAAATCCGACGACTTCGGCTGGGTTTGAACCCGCGATCTTGGGCATAGAAACTCAGCATGCTACCAACTACGCCACCGAAGCCGCCATTATGACTGTACTAGTGTGTATATTTGTAAATTTCGGATAGGATTGGAAAGTAGGTACCCGTGGCCTTAAGTTAGAAACCATCCCGGCATTCAAAAACAAAAGTTTGGTGCTTTTCGGTCGGTCAACGCGAATGTACCCAAAAGAGCTGGGTTATGCCCTAATCCTGAAATAAATTACATGAGATTAATAAATACCCTAAAGAGCTGGGCATAACCCAGCTCTTTTGGGTGCATTCGTGTTGACCGACTGAAAAGCACCAAACTTTTGTTTACTTAGGCAACACTGAAAAATGGCTTCAAACCTCACAACATCCCGGCATTGTAAATTAAGTAATGAGACTGATTTAATTTACCTGGTTTTATTCCAATACCATTACATTTCAACATCGTCCTCTTCAAAGTAACAGCCTTGGGAAACCACACAGCGCTGGAGGGAGTTCCTCAATTCCTCACAGCAGTACATAGGATACTAAAATCGCCTTCAGCTGGTCGGTTACAACAGTTTGAATAGTGCCCAGTACCACGGCCGCCTCCTTCCCAATCTTCATCTGAATTACAAAGACACACACTAATACAGCCATCACAATAACACAGGTGGGTGAATGGCTAACGTGTCGGTCTACTAACCCCAAGCTTGCAGGTTCGCTCCTGGCCGTGGTAAGTGATTTTTGAAAGGCGGCAAAAATTGCGATACTCATGTCTTACGATGTTGGCATGTCAAATAACCCATTTGAATTCTGTAGGCCGTGTTCATAGTGGCAAAATTAATCTTGGAATTTTCCGTCAACACAAAGTTCCTCATTTCTCTACTAGAAAGCGCTATAGTGTTCAAGGAGCTTAGATATCTTACCTCCTTGACTGTCATAGTGCTTCAAGGAACAACGAAATTCAACATGCAAGCTACCCTTTGGGTGTCAAATTACAATGCTTGCACCCGGCACCCGAGGCCATACGATATTATTATTATTATTATTATTATTATTATTATTATTATTATTATTAGAAAACTTACACACACACACCCATGACTACGAGGTTGCAAAGACCCTAAATTAATCAGTGAATCAAACAAAAACAAACTTAATTTACAAACCTCGTATGTCTAGTTCAAGGTGAACTATTGCATTATGTTCCATCTCGCCATGTAGCTGTGTTATTCAGCTTCCTGATGCTCCGCTCCGTGTGATATCTCGTCACCTGCGTCACTTACTCTTCTCTATCGATCCATGCTCTACAATTCCTATCTCATCATCTTACGACAGTCGTGGTTCTATTGTCTGAATAGGCTATACTCCATTAATTACTTTCCTCCCCCATAATGAAATATCTGGTCCATGAACCTTTTCTTCAAGCAATTCATTTTCTTTTTTAAACGCCCGGTGCAATTGGTAAATTAGGAATGTATCGGGTGAAATTCAATCCTCAGAAAAGTGACATGTAAGCTTTTAACCTGTATAACTGCCTCAGAACTAATTGACCCTTGTGAAAATCAAGTAGGAAGCTGAAGAGAGAGTCTGCTTTTCCAGCCTGCTGGGCGCTGTCCGCTGCGTCACCCGTCAGTCGTCAGAAGTACACTCGGTTCCCGCAGCAAATGTCACTCACTCACTCACTCACTCACTCACTCACACGATAACAACCATTATTTATTTCACTCGTTACAAACTGTATTAGGTGATTAGAATAATTGAAATGAAAATCCACAGCCTGCTTCCAGTCTCCGACCGGGTCAGGAATGGAATGAACGAAGCCCCCCATCTAGCGGCGAGGATATGAACTGTGCCGGCTGCCGAGGCCTGGCGCACTCCTCTGGGGCAATGATTAAATGAATGACAGATGAAATGAAATGATAGTGGAGAGTGTTGCTGGAATGAAATTTTGACAGGGAAAACCGGAGTACCCGGATAAAAACCTGTCTGCCTCCGTTTTGTCCAGCACAGATCTCACATGGAGTGACCGGGATTTGAACCACGGGCCCAGCGGTGAGAGGCCGGCGTGCTGCCGCCTAAGCCACGGAGGCTTTTGATTAGAATAATTAAATGACACTATTACGTGTAATGGAATAATATTGTGACTATAGAGTTCAGCACTGTACTGTTAATAATCAACCATTCTTTCTGCGTGTTGTGGTACGAGGCGTTGTCAATAACAAGCACTGAGTTGCGTTCCAAATTAGGGATCAACTTTTCTTTTAACCAACGAATATAATATTCACTGTTTATATCTTTGTGGTTGCCCTCACTTCTTTTATGTGACTGGTAAATAAGTAGCACGTTGGGAACAAATGGCTGACTGTACCTTTCTGTTATAAATCTGTCACAAGAAGCAGCCTTTCTTCCTTCGCCCCCTCTCGCCTCTTCCCAACCCTCTTCTGCATTGCAAGCTGTCATTGAACTTGGGGTAGGCTCGGTGGCAAGCTTCAGTTTCTCACCAACGGGCCAATTTGTTCCGAGGGACTTATACTAGAAATCAAAATAAAATAACATGAGATGCATACATACAAGCTTCTGTCCCCCAGTGGGACGTTCGTTGGTGACCATGAGACCCCAGCTGAGTTCGGGATTGCATCCACTTCTTTTCTTCTGACCCCAATGGTATTAGGGTATCCGAAGCCTAGGGAGTCTTTCAATTTTCCGCCTTAATTGACCCTCTTCTCATCTTTCCTGATCCCTCATTCTTCGAGGGGCCAGACCTCATCTTTTTAAATTCATGGTAGCTCCTGCCTTTTGCTCAAGGCCCTAAAGGAGACAGGGTGTATGTTTCCCCACCACTTATGGTGCGTCCTGGATAGTACTACACCCTCAAGGGCTCCCGGCTGGTGAGTTTGGGAGTTGGCGACGCCGAGGGATTCCTGAGCTGGGTTCGGTTTGTCTCCTTTTTCCATTGATTTAGGGGCGGAAATTCTCCTCTTCTTCTTTCCTATCTGCCTTTCTTCCTTCCTAGTCCTTCAATCGTCATTCTTCGGGGGTTGGGGCATGTCTTTTCTACCTGTCCTTTGTTTACCTTTTACCTTCTTTTTCCATTCCTTCTTCTAGTTCGGAAGTTAGCTGTAGGTTTGATTTTTACTATCACGCAACCTTTAGGGACCGATAAATTAGAAGGAAGACTCCTTAAACAATATTTATCATCGTAATCATCATCATCATCATCATCATTATATAGAAAACTTTGAACCATTTCTTCACTGTTGCCTTTTTGGATTCTATGTAAATATGCTCCATAGTCGGTGAACACGTATAAGGGAGTCTATTTCTCTTGGACAGTTAATGTCATTATGTTCTTCACAAACACCTAAAATAAAATACACGATTCCAAATTATTTCACTACTTTAAATAAATAAGGGTTGGCACGTTTCGTTCATCACACTAACATCCTCAGATCCAGGTTAATTAAGTATAAAAGTAAATATACAACATAATATCGTGTTGGAAGCCATTTTACAATGTTACCTTAATAATCTTAATTTAATGCTTTTCAGTCGGTCAACACCCATAACACTAGGGAATAAAAACAGAGGTATTGAAATAATGGGTGTTCCCCAAATTCTGAAAAAAATACACGAGATGATTAATTTGTTAATAATTTATGGATTAATTAATCTCATGTAAATGTTTTTTCAGGATTAGAAAAACACCCAGTACAATTGGGTTCGTACGCCTCGTTGCGTAGCGGCTAGCATTCTTGGCTATCACCGCGGACGCCCGGGTTTGATTTCCGGCTCTGCCAAGAATTTAATTCTGGTCTGAGGGCTGGAACGGGGTACACTCAGCCTCGTGAGGCAAAACTGAGTAGGGGTGGGTTCAATTCCCACCTCTGCCATTCTGGAAGTGGTTTTACGTGCTTTCCCCACTTCTATTCCGGGCGAATGCCGAGATGGTTCCTAACTTAAAACCACGGTCGCCTTCTTCCTAATCCTTACCTTAACAACAAATACACACACTAATACAGCCATCACAATAACACAGGTTATCAGATAAAATGCCATACTCACCCAACTACATGGTGTTAAATGACCACGATGTCCAAGTCCCTCAAATGAAACAACAATAATACAAAGACTGCCTCACAGACACCATATCAAAAGTAAAATTTCGGGAGAAAATATCTAAACCATTCAAAATAAAGACAGGTGTAAGGCAAGGTGATGGTTTATCTCCACTGCTATTCAACTGTGTCCTGGAGAAAATAGTAAGAATTTGGAATCAAAAACTGAGGGAACACAAGATATCACCCATAACACTAGGGAATAAAAACAGAGGTATTGAAATAAACTGTCTAGCATTTGCAGATGATTTTGCCATGCTTTCTGAAAATCTGACTGACGCAACAGTGCAAATTAATCTCTTAGAAGAGATAGCCAACAGAACAGGTATAAGAATTTCTGTAGAAAAAAATAAATTTATGACAAATATAAATAAAAAATGCTCCAGAAATCCTAGGCACAGAAATTGGTAAAATTAAGAGGGTAAAGAAATTCAAATATTAGGGAGAAATCATTCAGTAAAATGGTTTAGAAAAATCTGCTGTAGAAGAAAGAGTACACAAGATGGAAAGAGCATATGGTATAACTAGTAACACCTAAAACAACAAAAGATTATCTAGAAACTTGAAAATACAGCCCTACAGAACAGTAATCAAACCAGAATGCCAATACGCAAGCGAATGTCTAGCACTGAATTATAAGTTAGATAAATTGGAAGTATTAGAAAGACGAATTGTACGGAAAATATTAGGTCCATTAAGAATCACAGAATTCTGGAAATTAAGAAGTAATGATGAAATATACCGCAACATTGAAAACATAACAGACACAATAAAAAAGAGGCGATTGCTATTTTTTGGGCATTTATATAGAATGAAAGACAACAGGTTAACCAAACAGATATTCAAATATCTTTGGAACAAGAAATTAACAACAACTTGGATTTAAGAAGTTAAAAAGGATTTGGAAAGAAACAATATAAGAGAAGAAGATGCAATAGAGAGAGAAATGTTTAGGGAAAAAGTGTTGGGAATGGAAGAGTTCCAAGGAAGGAAGGAAGGAAGGAAAAGAAAAGAGGCTCAAAATGGTCCGAAGAGAGAAAGATGATGCATAGTGTGAAGATGAAGGAGTCCTGTAGGAAGAAGAAGGAGACCAGAGGAAGAAGAAAGAACACCAAAGGACTAAACATTGAAATTGGCTCGTGGTCCTTAGAAGACCGTAACGGAGAAAGAAAGACTGCCTTTGTATCACAAATCTTAGTTCCAATTATAAGTGCACTTACTGTATGTCTACCCCCTATTATTCCCGTTTTTAACGGGGTCGGAGATGAGATTCGATGCGGCCGGATTCCTTCCTGACGCCAACCTCATGATACGAGTTAATGAGAGATGAAATGAATGTAGATGAATGAAACTGGGCAAGGATGTGGAAGGAGGCGGCCGTGACCTGTTAGAAGGTACCGTCCCAGCATTTTCCTGGAGTTGAAAATGAGGAAACCACGGAAAGCCATTTCAAGGATGGCCAACCGAGTCCGTAGAGACATTGGCCTCATGGCCTAGCGCTGTGCTGTAGCAAGTGTAGCTAACGCTGTCGGTTATAAGTACACTTACTATTACACAATAATAGAAAGATCGCCTCATCACAAATCTTAGTTCCAACTAGGCTGTAAGTACTCTCACTATTACCAACACCATAATAATACAGGTTATCATTCAGATTCCACTGAGACCGTTATTCACGTGACTGATGTCTCAATTCTCTCTACTAAACCAACAACAAATATAATAACAACTTGACATATCACAATACTGATTTTACGTACTGTAGTATACTTTCTTTCACGGTAGTTGCAGTTACAAAATATAGATTTTTAGCCTACTTTCGATTTTTGCAAAAAATGAAAGTAGACTTATGAGATTAACACCGGGCGAAAAATGTTGTGTCTGTCTGTGTGTCTGTGTGTGTGTGTGTGTGTGTGTGTATGTGTGAGTGTGTGTACTCTGAATGTCTGTCCCCTCCCTATCAATTCGAACACGGTGAATCCGAATAGAATGACATTTGGTACAGAGGTAGCACTAGCAAAGGGCACCTCAGTGTCATGTTTTATATCGCCGTCATGTTGAAGGAAACGTAATGGCGGCCACCCAAATGTTAAAAACTTAAATCAAATTACGACCAATTGAATCATCTGATCTCTACCAATTTTTGCAACATTATACCCTTGCATATGAAGAATCTATTGACCAATCTACAAGGTCATAAGCCCAATAATTTGCGGATAGCAGCCATGTATGTGTGCATATCGATTCACCATATCAATTCAAACACGGTGAAACCATATTGAATGAAATTTTGTACAGAGGTAGCACTAGCAAAGGGCACCTCATATTCATGTTTAATATCCGTATAACACGTTGTGTTTCAACAAGCTGCTATAACCAACATTCAATTAAACTCCTTGAAAAGGACAAAGAGTTATAACAATACCCATGCATTTAGGAGAAAGTAGGCTATATGTTCTTTACTGAACATCTTGTTTTAAATGACTATTCATCGACAAAAGTTTTATGTGAGGGTAAACGGCAATGAGACATAGAAGAAGACAATTTATTAACTCCACAGTGGATGTAAAAAAACTGAGGCAAAAACAGAGTTGGCATCTACTTTCAGGTAAACATCGCATCAGTGTTGATGAATATCCTTCCATTTCGAATTAAGCTCTTTTACTTGCTTTCAAGTAGTTTGTATTTGCGGCCGCGTTTCCTCTGATGTTCATTTATTTGTTTTATCTTCCCTTGGGGAAATGGAACTAGTGGGGGTAGGGGGTGAGCCCCACCTACTCCATGCTCCGGGCTCCATCAATCCTACTCGGTTTAGATTATTCCCTCTTTGCGCCAAATCTCACGTTCTACCTATCTACCTACCGAGAGAAAATTATTCACGAAAGAGGGAAAAGAGCGATAAGAAGTAACCAACTTTTGCAGTCGTGAAATGGCTTCAAGCCAGTAATTTGTACCAGCGAACGCTTTCTTTTTTCCTTTCTAGAACTTTAGAACCATTTATTAATATGGTTTCTCGACTCATTTTTTTTACTATCAATGGTGAAAGCTACGGAAATGACTTTTTTTTCCCTCGGCCTTAGTTTCTCTGTGACTGCTCTGACACGTCGCGTTTGGCTTACCACGGTTTGAAAAAGATTCAGTTCTTTTGGGTATGCGTTACAACATACAAATAAAAGCACACACTATTAATGTTTTATTAAAGAATTAAGTTGCAGGGAACCATGAGGTCTCTTATGTTTAAATAAAACTCTCCTTAGTATTACTGTATTAAAACTTTTGAGTAACGGAATTGCCACATCCCATAAGGG
Organism: Meconema thalassinum; assembly: GCA_946902985.2. Lineage (NCBI taxonomy): Eukaryota > Metazoa > Arthropoda > Insecta > Orthoptera > Tettigoniidae > Meconema > Meconema thalassinum. The sequence continues at coordinate 439,909,044 of OX336394.1, read as the reverse complement.
GTCTCTTTCCTCTGCGTTGTTGAAGCCTTATAAAATATATCCGCCCCCATTTAGGATGGATTGAGACAGAAGAGAGAGTATTATATATTATAACCCCTAAATTAAGAGAAGGTAAACTCATGTGATTACCTCTTCAGTCTTGTACTTACTACGCCAAAATAATATTGAAGAATAAATAAATAAATAATTTAATAAACATCTTTCAAAACAAGCATCATTTATTATCTCTTTGTCTATGGTTTCGTTTTTCTTTTGTCTATGCATGTTATAATTTTTCGAACATTTGAATGATTCGAATCACTGACTAGTAGGGTTATTTCACTAATGCAAATATTTTAAATGTTCGAAAAATCAAGATTTATTTAAGATTCAATTTTACTCATTTTTAGGCAACTTCGTTAACGTATTTATTTATATACTACCCTTGTTATTTTTAAATTACTTGAATTTTTGGAATTTTTAATGATATATGAACGTTCATCTGGATGACTGACGGTGGGCCACTAAAGCGATTTCAGTAGCTCATCTTTCAAACAAACAATATATAGTTATTGTTGTTTTAGGGGCGGAACTACGAGGTCATCTGCCTCTCTTAACACAGATTAAATAATACAGATTTGGAATTGAATGTAAAATTTTGAGGTGGACACCTAAATTTAAGAAGACCAAAAATTAATAAAACAAAAACAAAAAATTAAATAAACATAAAAATTATAAAAATAAACAAAAATTACGGAAAAACAAAACATTATCATTCAAAAACGAACAAAACAGACAATACCCAAAATATATTTCTGCCCTATAGTGTCATAATTTATTAAAATGATTACATCTGGCATGACTTTTATCTACCTATAGAGGTTGTTTATTTTATAGTACCCTAACCGTAGAATTATTAACTCAAGTTTTCATGAAAAAAAAAACCATGATCGCGGGCTGAGAGTTGCCTACGTATTGTAACTCATTTCCGAATGGTCTTAGAATCGATCACCGGCTCTGTCAGGAATTTTAATCCTGGTCTGATGGCTATGACGGAATGCACCCAGTCTCTTGGGAATAACAGAGAAAAGGTGGTTTCTATTTCAACCTACGCCATTCTAAAAGTGATTTTCGTGAGTTCTCACCTCTACTTCAAAGAAATACTGGGATGGTACTTAATTTGCAACCTCTTGAGCGAAACCCCGCTATATGCACGTCATAATTTTAGAAACGATTCGGGATATGAATTATTTGCCCACGAAAGACAATATTCCATTAATTAATTAATTAATTAATTAATTTATTTATTTATTTATATGTTTATTTTTTATTTATTTTTAAACGTTTCGGCCATCAATGGACCACGATGTTCTTCACTCATATGATAACTGTAATGCTTGTTTTCCTGTCTGCCAGTAGATCTTCATTCTTGACGAATGTTCAGCTCTCATTTCTTCCGTCCACTTGCAGTGAGGGCGAGGCATCACAGATGTTAAAGGGTGTAGATTACTGGTTGATTTAACCGCCTTTCTGAACAGGTTCCTATCCCAAACCAGAGCTTGATTGATTCGAGCTTCTGTTAGGTCCTTTTTAACTTGCATCGACCATTTACAATAGGATTTTTTTTAGATATTGATGAGTGGATTCGATATGAAAGTCGATGATGCTCCATCCGCTCCAAATGTCCAAAGAAAGACATTCTCCTTTTTCTCATCACACTCACCAAATCATCTATAAGTTCAAATAATTCATTGTTATGTCTTCTTCTGTAAGTACCTTATATGTTTATTTATTTATGTATGTATTTATTTATTTATTTATTTATTTGAAGGTGTACTAGTTAGTTAGTAAAATATTACTTTTGAACTGGCAGCTGGGGGCAATTTACGATATCGCCTCTAACTATGCCACTGAGACGGAGAGAAATGGGCAGAGACAGACTATGATCCCGTGAAATCTTTCAGTTCCGATAACCAGGCAGTATGTGGGGACGGCATGGACTAGACTGCTCCCTTCTGAATCGATAAACGACTGTTGTCGAAGAGAGATCTCCTTCCCCCTCATTGCTGGTCCACAGCCAAGGAGAAAGTAGAGCTCCCAGGCTTTTACCGCGCGTCTTCCCGAGCTTATTATTCTTTGATATAGGCATATTACGGAAGCTGGGCACGTAAGAATGGGAATGGCGGGTCTTGTCCTGGTATCGTCGTTTTGCCCAGTAACAGTACAAGAATACGACTGCCCATAAAACGCTGAAGGTAAATAGTACTGTAGTCTTCAGAGGGTTGGCAGATCGCTCGTAAAAAGAGCATACAAAGTGAAAAAGCAAGTTGGGAATAAAATGAGTAAGGAGACAGGAAAGGAAACTATGATAATCTTATTATTAAGTAATTCAATAAAGTGCATCTGTGACTTGATGGTTCCTACTACTATTAATGGAGATTGCTCTGTAGCTAACCGCGAAAGCTGCTCTCGAGTGTATGCTCTGTTCGTGAATATTATAGTCTGTTTTAAGAGTTGGCAGCAATGGGCTCTTTCCTTAATACGGTTTGCTGTTTTATCTTTTAACCGATGGCCTAGCCTTGAGTGTTAGATCGCTCACCATGACCGTGATGGGGAGCTGGAGATCTAACGTTTGAATTTCGGGGCTGAGAGTAGCTATCCTAGAGTGTTTTCTTTCCACGGGGGTTTCCTCACTCCCCCAAGGCAAATGCACGAATAGTAACTTATTTCAAGTCCCAGAGAAAGTGTCCCATCCCGGCCACTAATGCAGCTACATCCGCTACTGAAAACTAGCACGTTGTGTAGAGGCTTGCATTCTTGACTGTCATCATGGAGGTCTTGATTCGATTCCCGTCTGTGCCGAGAAATTTAAATATTGTCTGAGGGCTGTAACGGGGTACACTCAGCCTCGTAAAGCAAAATTGAGAAGAGGTGGTTTCGATTATCACCTCAGCCATCCTGGAAGTGATTTTCTAATGTCTATCACTTCTACTCCACCGACAGCGCAGCATTAGGTCATGAGACCAAACTATCTGCTGACTCAGTACTCATGTGTTCGAGCCCTACCGTCGGCCGTCCTTGAAATGGTTTTCCGTGGTTTCCCATTTTCAACACCAGGCAAATACTGGCACGGTACCTTCTGGCAGGCCACGGCCGCTTCCTTCCACATCCTAGCTCAGTTTCATTCATCTTCATCCATTACATCTCTCATCCCAGCGCGCAGGTCACCCACGGGCGTCGACTAGAAAGACCTGCGATCGGCCTCTCAGGAGGCAACAAAAGCAAAAAAAACTTCTACCCCATGCAAAAATCCTGGAAGTGGGTTTACGTGCTTTCTCCACTTATATTCCGGGTGAATGCCGAGATGGTTCCTAACTTAAAACCACGGTCGCCTCCTTCCTAATCCTCACCTGAATTACAAATACACACACTAATACAGACATCACAATAACACAGACACACCCAAGTAGAGGGGGATAAATGACCACCATATCGATGCCCCTCGAATAAAACAACACCACCACACTACTGCAATCCTGACAGGAACACAGGTTGTCAGACAAGTTCAACCCACACCCAAGTACACGGAGCTGGTAACCAAGATGTCTCAAGCCCTTTATGCGAATTAACATGCTATCATACTTGGAACTTAGCCATTTTTATAGTTAAATGGCCTCAGTTAATTTAATGCTTGTTCTTAAAAATGACTGCAAATCCACAAAAAATCTAGCAATCCATAACACAATATGGACCAGCATTGTAACAGTTCTTCTAAAGAAACTGTTAAGCACATCAGTGTGGGAATTGTCTCAAATTAAATCTCTTGTTTAAAATCACCGGAAAACATTAAGCTATATATTTTTTCATCAGGTGTTCTAAAAAAATGTATCATTCACAATGACGCTCAAGGGCGAATATAATCGCCATTACAACCACGCCTTTGAACCAAGACGACCGTACTTTCTCCTCTCTTCACAAAAGTGCTGCAGGACTTTCATTGCTGTAATGAACAAAGGCACATCATTTTCGTGCAACTGCTACAGTAGTATTGTTATTCTATTGTGCGAATCTCTTTAATATCAACTCAGAAAATAAAACGTACGACCAAAATCAGTGCTAATAATGATTCTTTAGACATATAAATCAACTTATTTGTGAAGTAAAAGTTGAAAATTAGACTCGAATTTCCTAAATTACAGTGAGGTATGCATTCCATTCGCACCATACTCGTCCACGCTCAAGAACTGCTCACATGAACATCTTAAATCAGGCATGCACTGAACATGCGCTGTTCGAGTTTACGTTTCTAGGATTACGTCATACCTTTCTCTTCCCTGCCCCATTACTTCTCCCTTACCTTTTCAGTGCGTCGGAGGCAGGTGAGCTCCTAGTGCTAAGGTTGACGAGGCGGTGCGCCTTCTTCAAGACAATGTTTAACACCATCTGTTAGCAAGAAACAAAACTGTTTTCTTATTATCACCAAATGCAATATGAGAGGTCTTTTACGAGCCAACATCCTACGACGTGGAGTATCGTGGATTTTTGTTGTTGTTGTTGTTGTTTGAGTCATCAGTCTTTTGACTGGTTCAGTGCAACAGTCAATGCCTCCCTCAATTGAGGTAATTGTTTCTGCATAGCTACCTCACTTTACATCCGAGACAATCTGTTTAAACATATTCTAACCTTATAGTTAGTTATTGTTGTTTTAAGGGGCGGACCTAAGAGGTCATCTGCCCCAATATTATTATATTCTAACCTTGGTCTACCTCTACAGTTCTTGTCCTCGACCCTTCCTTCCATAACTAAGTTTGCTATTCCTGGGTGTCTTAGTATGTGTCCCACCAACCAATCTCTTCTCTTCATTAGCAGCCACCAGAAACAACTCTCCCCTCCCACTCATCTTAAGGAAAGTTTGGAATGACCGAAAATAGCATTTTTTGTTTTTAGGTTCAAAAAATTATCCATTCTTTCCCGATTACACCAATATAATAGAAACCATATTTGAGGTCATTATTGATATTTTAATGTAACCATGCATACGTCAATTACATGACACGACTGAATCTTTAACCTTAATTTTCTAAAGAATTTAAAATTTTCGATATTTTGTACCTTTTTCTCAGGAACCTGCCTGATCAAGCTGAAGTTATAGCTGCTTGCAAACCAAAAGCTGCGAAGGAATCGAAAAGAAGATACAAAATTAAAAAAATTATAAATAACTCAAATAAAGGCTAAAATATATTGACGAAATAAAAAAATCATAAAATGGAAACCAAATGCCTGACAATAATAACTTTGCTTCACAAGCTGTATCAATAACATTCGATTAAGAATTATAGATTTCACCCAATTATCTATTTTAACACCAGAGAAAAAGGTACCAAAATACAAGTAGTCTCCTAAAATTTTCAGAATTTCCAAATGTTCATTATTTTTCAAATATATTTTCAATTTCTATAATTCACTATCGAAACACTTCCATGGATGTTGCTGATAACGTGTAAAAATCTCAAGTTTCTAGTTGTCATGGTTATCTAATAACAAAGCTTTTATTAAACAGTTGCATTGTTGCCTAATCTACACTAATAATAATAGCGTATGGCCTCGGGTGCCTGGTGCAAGCTTAGTTAATTGACACCCAGAGGGTAGCTTGCATGTCGAATTTCGTCGTTCCTTTGAACGCTATGAAAGTCAAGGAGGTTAGATATCTAAACTCCTTGACACTACAGCGCTTTCAAGTAGAGAATGGAGGAACTTTGTGTTGGCTGAAAATCCCGAGATTTATTTTGCCATTGAACACGGCCTACTGAATTCAAATGGGTTCTTTAACATGCCAACAACGTATGACATGAGTATCGTGATTTTTGTCGCCTTCAAAAATCACTTACCATGGCCAGGGGCGAACCTGCAATCTTGGGGTTGGTAGTCCGACACTATAACCACTCACCCACCGTGGCAAGCAATCAATATTATAATCTACACTACCCAGTTCGCTTAATACCTCTTCTTGTTACTTTATCTACCCATATGATCTTTAACATTCTCCTGTAATACCACATTTCAAACGCTTCTATTCCCTCTTTTCTGTTGCACCAACAGTCTAAGTTTCGCTTCCATAGAGTGCCACTCTCCAGATAAAGGCTTTCAAAAATGACTTCCTAATATCTAAGTCTATACTTGAAGTCAACAGATTCTTTTCTGTGGAAATGTCCTCCTTGCCTGAATCAACCTACTTTATATATCCTCTTTGCTTCGCCCATCGTGGATTTTTGACGCCCTTGAAAAATCTGACTTCTTCAGCCGGGAATCGAACTTGGTATCATGAGGCGAACAATCTACCATTGACCCACCGCGAAGCCATTTCATTGTAGTCAATAGCTACACTATCGAATTTACGGCAAAAATGACAGTCCATTGACGGTAGTAGTTTAGTTTCATAACACTGGAAAATTTAACGCAAATATGACATCAGAAACTACAATCCATCTTCACTGTTTTCCAGGAATTGTGAATAGCAACTTCCGGTATTACCACAAACTAAAATATGCCAGTGTTTTGTGGTCATTCTAGAGAGGATGCGACCTCCCACCCCTCACCCCTCACTCACGGTTGATGGATTACCCTATCACGGAGGACAACTAACGCCCACCTGCATGCTCAGGGATTAGCCTTTAATTTCTGCTCATTATGCATTATAGAAACTAATAATTTCATGGAAATATTTCATTCTCTATTTGGCTGTGAATGGGGCCTTATTGTATTATAACATCAAAGCAAATGGAACTTTGGACCTAATTGTTGTGTTTCCACAATTGAATCTCTGAAATAGTCATATCCATTATCCATCCCAATTTTTATTCCCTATAAACTCGCAACAGTGGCCACAAGGCCCTGATTCGGGCATTGTTCCCAGTTATACAAGTATATTCATATTTCCTATCCGCCGTGGCTTCATCTTAATTTTAATTAACCCTTCATTAACGCAACAATTTGTGAGGGTTGTATTACTGTTTTAAGTAGGGTCTTGAGACATAATTGGGTGGCTGCGTTGTTACGTGGTCAGTAGTAAATTCAACAACCACTTCTTCAACTTAACAAATTTAACAATATTGGTTCTTTACAGTAACATATTCAACAGCCGAATATTCAGCATAATAAATTTAACAGCCGGCTTTTTACAATAGCATATTCAACAACCGAATATGCACCATAATAAATGTAATAACCGATTGTTTAGCATAATAAATTAAACACAGGTGCTTGATTATAGCAAATTTAACGAGTTGCTCTTTGATATAATCCATTTAAGAACTAGTGTTTTAACGTAAGCGTTTTAACAACCAGGTCTCTGACGTAATACATTTATCATACAGTTCTTTAAAGTAATATATTTGATCATTGAACCTTTTAGGGTTGTATATAATAACTATATATAATGATATATAAGTCTATTTAAAACTTTCAAATTCGCATGGCCGCCATGTTCGTTTAGTAGTTAACCGGTTTCTGAAAGTCTCACAGATGACTTCCAGTAGTGCCTTTAACTCCGCACAAAATTTCAGGGTGATACCGGTAATAGTTTCAGAGATATTAAATGCCAGTGAATTATTTCGCACAGCCGCCATCTTGAGGTTATGTAAACAATTGAACGAAATTAGATGTCGGTGTATTACAATGTGTATAAACATATACTGTATCATGTTTCATTGTGTTTGGTTGGTTAAATCGCATGAAACGTCTATTTAAATGTCGCAATTTCGCTTGGCCGCCATGTTAGTTTCTTAGTTAACAGGTTTTCAAAAGCCACATAGATGAACTTTTAGTAGTTCCCTTTATTACCATACAAAATGTCAGGGTGATATCTGTAATAGTTTCGGAGATATTGAATGCTGGTGAAATATTTCGCACAGCAGCCATGTTGGATTGGTGAGACGTAACAAAATTTGAAGGGCACGGTCAGGGTCGTCCGGATTAGTGCTATGAAGTTACCGAGTTTCATTGAAATCGCTCCAGCCGTTATATTTTATTAGGAGGGGACACACACACGAATCACACACGCACACACATGCAGACACACGGACAAAAGGTGATATCATAAGCCTATTTTTTTTCATAAATGAAAATAGGCTAAATATATAAAAATATAACCCCTCAAATAAATTCCTTCTGATGTGAGATTTTGAATTGATTCATGTACAATAACTCAACCTAAGACATTGTTCTGCGTTTGTTGATTCAAGCTAAAATCGTTGGTTTGAAAGAATGTATGCACCTTGCAATGTGATGTGTTAAAGTAAAAAAAAAAAGTGGGAAGAACCCCGATTCAGCTCAGAATGAAACGTAAAATCGAACTGACACAGCCTCACGTAAGGATAACATGAAAAAGTAGAAATGCTTTTGGCTGAGGCTGCAGAAATATTGACAGGCGAGGAAGGGTAAGAAGACTAGCGCTGAGGTTGTTAGGATAAAAGTCTCTGCGATGATTGACAGAAGAGCCTTGGGAAAATTGAATTCAGATATATGGTAACCGAAAGAACGACCTGTATATTCTCTTATCAGTAGAACTACCATAAATATAGTTCCTTGTCTTGAAGTCTTGAACTAACAAAGGAAAGGTAATACTGTTATTGGTTTTACGTCCCGTTTAACTACTGTGGCTTTTAGAGACGCCGGGGTGCCGCAATTTTACCCTGAAGGGGATCTTTAACATGCCAGTAAATCTACTGACACGGCTCCCTCGCATTTTTGCACCCTAAAATGCCAGCTGACTGAGCCAGGATACGAACCTGCAACTTTGGACCCACACAGAAAAGGTAAAGGGTACTTTCTTACCTTTAACTTGATAGGAGGTAAGGAGTAGATCATCTTGTTACAAGGAGAAAATGAAATGCCTTAATGTGAGATTTGTTACAGGAATAGAATAATTGTGTTGAGCGACCGAAAAGTTGCAATATCAAAAGTAATAAACAAGCATCCTCAGTTGGAGTTTACGTGTGGTAGTATGGTCAGTTCATTTTCACTCGTCCTCTTACCACAATCTAAGGCGGAATTCCATTAGGTATCTTGAGGCTGGGACAACCCATACCAGACCATTAGAAGCCTGATAATTTCTATGTAAAATGAAAATCCACAGCCTGCTTCCAGTCGACCGACCGAGTCAGGGATTGAGTGAATGAAGCCCCATCTAGCGGCGAGGATATGAACTGTGTCGGCAGCCGAAGCCCGTCGCTCTCCTCTGGGGCAATGTTTAAATGAATAACAGATGAAATGAAATGATAGTGGTGAGTGTTGCTGGAATCAAATTTTGACAGGGAAAACCGGAGTACCCGGAGAAAAATCTGTCTGCCTCCGTTTTGTCCAGCACAGGTCTCACATGGAGTGAACGGGATTTGAACCACAGACCCAGCGATGAGTGTTCGGCGTGCTGCTGCTTAAGCCACGGAGGCTTCAAAATTTCTATGTAGTGCAGGGAAACTAGCTCGAAACCTCAGAGATACCACTCAATGCTAGATTGTGTGTTGGTCCATGGTCATGTGGTGCTGTGTCATCAAGTGTGAGTATTTTGTTATTGGAGGTAGCATTTGAAAAGAGCTGGACTTGACCAAAAATTGGGTACCATCACGGCATTCACCTGGAGTAGAAGTTTTAAATCATGGAAAACACTTTCAGGTTAGATGAGGTGAAATTCGAACCCTCCTCTCCTCAGTTACCATCACGGGGTTGAGTTAATCGCTTGCCAGTTCTCAGATTGAAACTCTGGGACTTTGACTCGATATCTCCTGGATAGAAGTCGATTACGCTAACCACTACTGTAAACCACGAGTTGGTTAGCCAATACATTTAGTCATTAACTCCATGAGATCTTCAGATGGATTTAATTCACGATTATTTATTTATTTATTTATTTATTTATTTATTTAGCGTATGGCGTTTAGTGCCGGGAGTGTCCGAGGACATATTCGAATCGCCAGAGGCTGTAGCGGACACCCATGGGGTGAGTTACAAGATCCGTTGAATTTCAAGTAGTTCCAACTTTGGCTACAAGATGTCACTGATGCCTAGTGGTGAACTAGGAACTTTGAAAGAACGTTTGAACGAAATCTAACCTTTAAATTTAGCTTCACACAAGTTTAATTAGTGAAAGGTTCTTTTACATGCCATAAATCTATGACACGGTACCGTCGGCTTTACTTCCCCTCTGAAGGAAGGCATACTGAAGGATTTTAACGGTTTTAAAAAATCCGACGACTTCGGCCGGGTTTGAACCCGCTACCGACTACGCTGCCGAAGCCGCTAATTTACGATGATTACGTTTTAGTTTCTTTAGTGACAGGTGGAAATGGCTGTTCAAGTTTGAACGTCCGGTAATTGGATTCTTACTCTCCAGGTCCTGGCTGTTACTAACAAAATATCATCACAAAGTTTGTCGATGTTTGAACGCCCGGTAATTGGATTCTTACTCTCCAGGTCCTGGCTGTTACTAACAAAATATCATCACAAAGTTTGTCGATGTTTGAACGCCCGGTAATTGGATTCTTACTCTCCAGGTCCTGGCTGTTACTAACAAAATATCATCACAAAGTTTGTCGATGTTTGAACGCCCGGTAATTGGATTCTTACTCTCCAGGTCCTGGCTGTTACTAACAAAATATCATCACAAAGTTTGTCGATGTTTGAACGCCCGGTAATTGGATTCTTACTCTCCAGGTCCTGGCTGTTACTAACAAAATATCATCACAAAGTTTGTCGATGTTTGAACGCCCGGTAATTGGATTCTTACTCTCCAGGTCCTGGCTGTTACTAACAAAATATCATCACAAAGCTTGTCGATGTTTGAACGCCCGGTAATTGGATTCTTACTCTCCAGGTCCTGGCTGTTACTAACAAAATATCATCACAAAGTTTGTCGATGTTTGAACGTCCGGTAATTGGATTCTTACTCTCCAGGTCCTGGCTGTTACTAACAAAATATCATCACAAAGTTTGTCGATGTTTGAACGTCCGGTATTTGGATTCTTACTCTCCAGGTCCTGGCTGTTACTAACAAAATATCATCACAAAATTTGTCGATGTTTGAACGCCCGGTAATTGGATTCTTACTCTCCAGGTCCTGGCTGTTACTAACAAAATATCATCACAAAGTTTGTCGATGTTTGCACGTCCGGTAATTGGATTCTTACTCTCCAGGTCCTGGCTGTTACTAACAAAATATCATCACAAAGTTTGTCGATGTTTGAACGCCCGGTAATTGGATTCTTACTCTCCAGGTCCTGGCTGTTACTAACAAAATATCATCACAAAGTTTGTCGATGTTTGAACGTCCGGTAATTGGATTCTTACTCTCCAGGTCCTGGCTGTTACTAACAAAATATCATCACAAAGTTTGTCGATGTTTGAACGTCCGGTAATTGGATTCTTACTCTCCAGGTCCTGGCTGTTACTAACAAAATATCATCACCAAGTTTGTCGATGTTTGAACGTCCGGTATTTGGATTCTTACTCTCCAGGTCCTGGCTGTTACTAACAAAATATCATCACAAAGTTTGTCGATGTTTGAACGTCCGGTAATTGGATTCTTACTCTCCAGGTCCTGGCTGTTACTAACAAAATATCATCACAAAGTTTGTCGATGTTTGAACGCCCGGTAATTGGATTCTTACTCTCCAGGTCCTGGCTGTTACTAACAAAATATCATCACAAAGCTTGTCGATGTTTGAACGCCCGGTAATTGGATTCTTACTCTCCAGGTCCTGGCTGTTACTAACAAAATATCATCACAAAGTTTGTCGATGTTTGAACGTCCGGTAATTGGATTCTTACTCTCCAGGTCCTGACTGTTACTAACAAAATATCATCACAAAGTTTGTCGATGTTTGAACGTCCGGTAATTGGATTCTTACTCTCCAGGTCCTGGCTGTTACTAACAAAATATCATCACAAAGTTTGTCGATGTTTGCACGTCCGGTATTTGGATTCTTACTCTCCAGGTCCTGGCTGTTACTAACAAAATATCATCACAAAGTTTGTCGATGTTTGAACGTCCGGTAATTGGATTCTTACTCTCCAGGTCCTGGCTGTTACTAACAAAATATCATCACAAAGTTTGTCGATGTTTGAACGTCCGGTAATTGGATTCTTACTCTCCAGGTCCTGGCTGTTACTAACAAAATATCATCACAAAGTTTGTCGATGTTTGAACGTCCGGTAATTGGATTCTTACTCTCCAGGTCCTGGCTGTTACTAACAAAATATCATCACAAAGTTTGTCGATGTTTGAACGTCCGGTATTTGGATTCTTACTCTCCAGGTCCTGGCTGTTACTAACAAAATATCATCACAAAGTTTGTCGATGTTTGAACGCCCGGTAATTGGATTCTTACTCTCCAGGTCCTGGCTGTTACTAACAAAATATCATCACAAAGTTTGTCGATGTTTGCACGTCCGGTAATTGGATTCTTACTCTCCAGGTCCTGGCTGTTACTAACAAAATATCATCACAAAGTTTGTCGATGTTTGAACGCCCGGTAATTGGATTCTTACTCTCCAGGTCCTGGCTGTTACTAACAAAATATCATCACAAAGTTTGTCGATGTTTGAACGTCCGGTAATTGGATTCTTACTCTCCAGGTCCTGGCTGTTACTAACAAAATATCATCACAAAGTTTGTCGATGTTTGAACGTCCGGTAATTGGATTCTTACTCTCCAGGTCCTGGCTGTTACTAACAAAATATCATCACAAAGTTTGTCGATGTTTGAACGTCCGGTATTTGGATTCTTACTCTCCAGGTCCTGGCTGTTACTAACAAAATATCATCACAAAGTTTGTCGATGTTTGAACGTCCGGTAATTGGATTCTTACTCTCCAGGTCCTGGCTGTTACTAACAAAATATCATCACAAAGTTTGTCGATGTTTGAACGCCCGGTAATTGGATTCTTACTCTCCAGGTCCTGGCTGTTACTAACAAAATATCATCACAAAGCTTTTCGATGTTTGAACGCCCGGTAATTGGATTCTTACTCTCCAGGTCCTGGCTGTTACTAACAAAATATCATCACAAAGTTTGTCGATGTTTGAACGTCCGGTAATTGGATTCTTACTCTCCAGGTCCTGACTGTTACTAACAAAATATCATCACAAAGTTTGTCGATGTTTGAACGTCCGGTAATTGGATTCTTACTCTCCAGGTCCTGGCTGTTACTAACAAAATATCATCACAAAGTTTGTCGATGTTTGCACGTCCGGTATTTGGATTCTTACTCTCCAGGTCCTGGCTGTTACTAACAAAATATCATCACAAAGTTTGTCGATGTTTGAACGTCCGGTAATTGGATTCTTACTCTCCAGGTCCTGGCTGTTACTAACAAAATATCATCACAAAGTTTGTCGATGTTTGCACGTCCGGTAATTGGATTCTTACTCTCCAGGTCCTGGCTGTTACTAACATAATATCATCACAAAGTTTGTCGATGTTTGAACGTCCGGTAATTGGATTCTTACTCTCCAGGTCCTGGCTGTTACTAACAAAATATCATCACAAAGTTTGTCGATGTTTGAACGCCCGGTAATTGGATTCTTACTCTCCAGGTCCTGGCTGTTACTAACAAAATATCATCACAAAGTTTGTTGATGTTTGAACGCCCGGTAATTGGATTCTTACTCTCCAGGTCCTGGCTGTTACTAACAAAATATCATCACAAAGTTTGTCGATGTTTGAACGCCCGGTAATTGGATTCTTACTCTCCAGGTCCTGGCTGTTACTAACAAAGTATCATCACAAAGTTTGTCGATGTTTGAACGCCCGGTAATTGGATTCTTACTCTCCAGGTCCTGGCTGTTACTAACAAAATATCATCACAAAGTTTGTCGATGTTTGAACGCCCGGTAATTGGATTCTTACTCTCCAGGTCCTGGCTGTTACTAACAAAATATCATCACAAAGTTTGTCGATGTTTGAACGCCCGGTAATTGGATTCTTACTCTCCAGGTCCTGGCTGTTACTAACAAAATATCATCACAAAGTTTGTCGATGTTTGAACGTCCGGTATTTGGATTCTTACTCTCCAGGTCCTGGCTGTTACTAACAAAATATCATCACAAAGTTTGTCGATGTTTGAATGTCCGGTAATTGGATTCTTACTCTCCAGGTCCTGGCTGTTACTAACAAAATATCATCACAAAGTTTGTCGATGTTTGAACGTCCGGTATTTGGATTCTTACTCTCCAGGTCCTGGCTGTTACTAACAAAGTATCATCACGGTGTTTGTCGGGGTGTAAACTTTCCGTTGCTCGTAACAAATTACAATGAAATTATATTTGACATAAATAATGCTTTTAACTCTATATGCATTTGATGAAACTATTCACTAAAATGTCGTATCAAAGTTTTTGTGCTTCGCTTTTAAAATGTTTGCGAAATTGCCTTCACAACTGTTTATTTGTACGATTTCCCGTTGTCATCAGACGACAAAATAAGCGAAGCATTCATTCGAGTAATATCTACTAATTGTTAACGGAGAAAGGCTGCCATTGAATTCAGAATATTTTATTTATGGCTACTAAACAGAACTGTATCAGCATTCAGCGCTGATACCCTTTGTGTACATATTCTATAAATACTTCCAAATGCAGGTATTCTACTGTATATTAGTATTAGTGAAGATATTATCATTATTGTGATGACATACAATGCATTCAAAATCTGGTCGTCAGCATCCCTCTACTGTTATTTTAATGAGATTTAATTTGTTTTTATTTTTGTATCGATTTATTTGCCTTGTGAAATATTGGATGCATTTCTCTTTCAATTACAATTTTTAGAAGGTTATTTTTAGGATTTACCTTGTGCGTCAACTCAACGTAGAAGACAATCCCACCCCACTGTGACTTTAAATTGCTATCAGTAGTTAGAAATTTTCCTACATTGTGCATATTAACTGAAGATTAATGTTGGAATAACTGTAGGCGTTGACTTATTGCTCAAACCAAGCTCCAATTAATTATAAATACGTGGATACTAACACATTGTGTGAATTGAGGGAAGGATGGGCAGAACAGTATCTTTTTTCCATTAGTCCAGGGCTTCACTGTAGGCTAGTTAATTGCTGCATTTATGAGCAGTATTGTAGCCCTACTATCTGAAATGGAACTACTGTATATAGCTAGATGGCTGAGATAGGACTCAAACCCAACTCTTTTCTGTTCTGTTTTCATATCAGTAACCGCTGAGGTCCGAGTTCAATTCCCGGCTCTGCCAAGAATATAATCTGGTCTGAGATATAGAACGAGGTAGGCCTACACACAGCCTCGTGAGGTAAAACTGAGAAGAGGCTGGTTCGATTCCTACCTCAGCCAACCTGGAAGTGGTTATCCATTGTTTCCCACTTGTACTTCAGGAAAATGCCAGGATGGTATCTAACTTAAGGTCACGGCTGCGTTTTACCAAAATCCTACCTCAATTAAAAATTCACACACTAGTACAGTGACACAGGTTGTTAGACAAATTCTACTCACACACACGTACACGGGGCTACATGACCACGATGTCACAAAGTCCCTAAAATAACCTTTAGTGATGACTATAATGGTAATAACGTTGTTTTAAGGGGCCTAACATGTAGGTTATCTGCCCCTGAGATAAGTATTTCTCAGTATTTTTGACATAGGAATCTAGCAACTGTTGACAACTACTTGAAATTTACAGAATGTCGGTACATTAGTATTAGTTTACCGACAACGGTAGCTACGCTCGCTAAATCGCAGCGCTAGGCCATTGTACCAAGATCTCTGCGAACTCGGTAGATGTGGGTTCGAGCTCCCCCCGTTGGCCGTCCCATTTTCAATTCCATGCAAATGCTGACGCTACCTTCTGACAGGTCTCGGCCGTTTCCTTCCACATCCTTGCCCAGTTTTATTCATCTTCATTAATTTCATCTCTCATGAGGTTGGCGTCAGGAAGGACATCCGGCCGTAAAAACCTCCACCACATAGAATTTCATCTCATTTTATCCCAGACTCCATTGGGAGCGGTAATAACAAGGGGTAGACATACATTAGTTGACAACACTGGTGAAAATTGTCCTTAAAGCGATCACAATCCACGAGTTCCGTATTTGAAGCGGGTGTTGCTAGCCAGCCTGAAATGTTACAGTAACTTCTGGCTCATCTGGTCGTCATGGGAGACTGGCCGGGTTGTCACATTGATATCTGTTTTGTTCCATTCCATTCATGCAAGGCTGCTTAATGTATGTATGCATGCACGTATATGTGGGAGGGGAGGGGAGGTTTACTAATGAAAGCTCGGGGATGGACGGCACAAAACCCAGATGTTCCTATGTGTGTCTGTTTTGCCTGGCGATGTGTGTGGCCAATTATCTTGTTATACGTGGCGACAAGGCTGGATGTTGTCGCTCATGCCTTACCGTGTTTCGGTAATGGAATTGTAAGCACAGAGACGTTATATAACTTGCCCTCGGCTGTTATTGCTTGTCCCATACGTGTGTCCACGTACCAGGCAGAGAGCACTCAATAATCTAGCTTGAGGCGTACAGGATTAAGGCAAATTGGTGGGATTATTACAGAGTTCGTGTACTGCATCGTAATGTACTATAAACTGACCTTATACAAATTATAACATATCTCAGAAGGAGAAAGAGAAATAAATAATTTCCTTTTTTTAACGCTGATCCTCCTAGCTCGGGTTCAACCACAACTACAGACACCACAATCGCTTATTTTCCTAGCTCGGATCCACCCACGGACTCTGCAAGGGATCAATCCTCTACCGTCACAACGACGGTGTCTGAGAGCTGAACACACTTAGACAGCAGATACAACTGGGGATTGTGACTGGTCGATCGCCCAGGCGACCGCTAACTTGGGTCAAAGGGATTTTGGAAGGAAGTTGGCCGTAGATATGTTGAAGGGAACCGTCCTGGGAAACCACGGAAATCATTTTCAAGACGGCCGAGGTTGGATTTGAACTCGCACTCCCTCGATGCCAATGAGGTATGAGCTAGCGCGTTAGCGTCAGTGTGGTCAGTGTAGAGCATTTTAGTATTTTATGCACTGTTAGAATGTAGGAAGTGTATCGCCTAATTTGATAATAATCTAGAGCCTTAGTAGCATGGTCACATTGAAATCCCAAGCAATTGCACATGCGAAGAACATGGCCAAGTATGCGAGCAAAAAATAATAATTTGCAACGTACAGCAGTTATTATGAACTTGCGCAACTTGTCAAGATTTGTTAGTTATATGTGATTTATTTAAAATATATTCTTAGTGGTTATTGCCCTTCAAGTTTCCTAAATAGATGTACATATTATAATTACATCACCTACATACTTAAAGGCATAGATTTAACGGCCTATGTGTAAGGATCTGATGATGATCGCCTGACAATCGAAACTGGTCATCTAAGTAAATTTATTTATTAATATAATTATTTTTTCAGGTTTAGGGAAACTCCCATTACAATTGCGTACAATCGTGTTTACTGACTGAAAAGTATTACTTTTGATTTCTGAGGCAATACTAAAACATTCCTTCCAACACGACTTAATGGAAATATATAATTGATATTTACAAAATACAAACTCAACTTATTCTTCGGAAATATTATTATTCACTCCTGGATGATACTGCACTGTATATCGGTCCGTTTTAAGACACTTTTCTATTTTCCATGAAAGTTCAATGTAGCCAACCTTTGACTCGAGATTTCTATTCATAACGCAGGTACGGTTCCTGGCAAGACGTATAGTGTATTTAATGAAGTTTTAACATGGCAAAACCCCCAAATAAACGTACTGAATTGACTGCAATAGTTTTGATTATCACTAATTATGAGGAGTCATTGACGTTCGAATGCCAAGAAGTGAGACATATTCTCTTGGCTTGTATTCAGCATAGTAACATATTATGAACTGAGGTTTGGACTCTGACTCCAGTTAGCCAGTAGTGTAACAAGTGAAGGCCTCTGGGGTGTTCGGTTTAACGAGCCCACTCAGCAGTACAGGTGAACCCAAGTGAAGGAGACGTCTTCGTGCCCAAGAAAATGAAAATCCACAGCCTGCTTCCAGTCTCCGACCGGGTCAGGAATGGAATGAATGAAGCCCCTATCTAGCGGCGAGGATATGAACTGTGCCGGCTGCCGAGGCCTGACGCACTCCTCTGGGGGCAATGATTAAATGAATGACAGATGAAATGAAATGATAGTGGAGAGTGTTGCTGGAATGAAATTTTGACAGGGAAAACCGGAGTACCCGGAGAAAAACCTGTCTGCCCCCGTTTTGTCCAGCACAGATCTCACATGGAGTGACCGGGATTTGAACCACGGACCCAGCGGTGAGAGGCCGGCGTGCTGGCACCTGAGCCACGGAGGCTTCCCTTCGTGCCCAAGGCAAGTGTTAATTGGCCTGTAGCCCGATTAGCAGCACCAACGATTACGTGCCGAGTGTGACCGTGCCGGATGCGACCCAGTACAAATCATGGCTGTAACAACCCTGCTAGTAGCTTAAAGTGCCCCATGCGGCCCATAGTCGAGAGAAGAATTATGAAGATTAAATTTCCAAAGTGACGTAAATCCATGAAATGCAAAACTTCAGAAATCACGTTTTTGTTTCTTCGTATAATTAAATTCAGATATGATTATGAATATACGGTCATGTAATTTCATTCAATAATTTTATGCACATCCTGACACTGTGTTTTAAAAATCTCCTATCATTGGAAATTGTGGTAGCCTAATTGTCTCCTGTAAATTGGAGTTAGGACGTTTTGGAAACAAATCATATATTGACATACGCTTTGAGTGGCATTTATGAATATTTAAATAGTTTAAACACAACAAACACAAACTGATGCTCTACATATTCTTCAAAAATAGCCATGGCCTAGATTTATCACGCGATATCACGTGACGTCCAGAGAGCCATAGCATTGGTCAAGACACATTGGAAATAAATACACGTTGGAGTTGCGTCACTTTGCAAATAAACTTAGTTCTTAGATCCCTGGTAATATGGAATATACCACGTATTCCGACTTAAAACCTATGCTATACGTTGAGAGAACCTACAAAGTTGCTTATGAAAGAAAAAACTTAAAAACCGTGAATTTTGGATTTACGTCAGTTCGGAAATAAGCTCTTCAAGTTCCAGATTCGATTCGATTCGATTCGATTCCCAGTTGTGTCTCTGGAATTTTAGTAGATACAGATGTGTTAAAAATTCACAGATTCCACCGATACATCAGTGCTTGGGTTGCTAGTGGCACGATGGCAAATTGGTGGGTCGCTTGCGTCACGGGTCGCATGCGACACGGTCGCATCCGGCGCGGCATCGCTCCAACATACACCTCAGCCTCTAATCGTGTGGAACACACCTTATTCGTGGTATAGACCTAAAACATTAAGTTGCTCGACTTACAGTGGTTATGCAATGCAAGTTCATTTGGTCACTGACAACGACACACAGCTCACAGTGGAAAGAATTCGATCTGTTCACTCATTCACTCACTAAAGTATGCCGGATAGATACCATAGGTCAAACGTTCTACATCACAAATTTATTTTATGTTCGACGATGTCGAAATGTGAATATTATACGTCAGAAAACTGTATCTTAATGATGGTCATTAGAGTACTGTTTTCCATTAGCCTATGATACAGTTTCTCCAGCCAATCAGAGCTCATTCTTTGACCAATTAATAAGGATACCTTCTCGCATGCACTCAAAATCCAACATGTTTATATAAATTACCGACATGGAAAGTGCACCGCCCATATGTTCGCGTAAATAAACTGGCGAATAAGAGACAAGAAATAGCACTGTACCTTAATATCCCCAAACCCAATTTCTACACAGCGCATTGCTTTTAAACGACATCGGTGACAGTTTGACTGAATGCTGGTGCACATCGGCAGGCTGTAAACATATGGCCTGCATATGGTATTGCCAAGCACACAGAGCGCATGCGTCGGCCGGTCATAAAACTTGGAAAACAGAGATATGAAACCCAGCGCTGGCACTCCGATCACAAAATTCAAGTGACTGAATCTCAACAGATATTTATGAATATTTATGTTAAATCATATAATAAAGTTATAATTATCGTCGAACATAAACAGTCGTATGCAACCCGCCTATAATGGTAATTAAGACACTCATATGGAAATTATAACAAGAAGTTCCGTGACGAACTAAAGAGCCTACTTTTCTTAAAATTTAAGATTCATGCCAATGATTAATCTATATGGATCTATCTAGAATGATGACGAAATTAAGTTGGTAATATCGAAATTTCTAATTAGTTCGAAATACTGTATACCTGGCATAATGTAGCCTAATAGAGAACTACAGTTGGCAACCCTGGTGACTGAATATATTCTTAGTTTCATCTCATAAGGTACAGAATACAAAATTTGGATGAAGTCCAATGGATAGCATGGACGTTACATGCAGTTAAACATTGGATCTAACAGCAAGCGTAAAATCATGTTGGCAACAATGACATACATGTATTGGTCAGAAATAATCTGAAATAATGTGATCTATTGTTGTGTCAATTTTGAATGAAATCCATTAGAATAGACGTTACATGCATTTTCAAATAGGACCTATCAGCAGGCTTAGAATCATGTTGGCAGCACTGGCGTAGGCTTATATTAGTTACTCCAAATTAATCTAGAATGCCAGGTACTATACGTGTGCAAAGTTTAGAGCTATTGGCTTGCATACTTTCTGATTTATTGATATTAGGGTAAACAAATAGAGACAGCATTTATTAACAGTTGGCTGCCCTGGTTACTCTTAAGAATCGGCATAGTCATATCTGTTATGGTACATATAGCACACACGAAATTTGGTTGAAATCCAAATGATAGTATAGAAGTTACATGTATTTAAATTTGGACCTCTCAGCTTAGAATCATGTTGGTAGCACTGACGTATATAAGTTACTCCAAATTAATATAGAATGTCAGGTACTATACGTGTGCATAGTTTAAAGCTGTCGGATTGCATACTTTCTGATATATGTGTATTTGGATTGTTAAAAATGAGAGCATTATTTAACAGTTGGCAGCCATGGAGGCTCTTAAGAATACGCTCAGTCATATCTGTTTATGTACACATAGCATATACGAAATTTGGTTGAATTCCAATTGATAGTGTAGAAGTTATAGGCATTTAAAAATTGGACCTATCAGCAGACTTATAATCATTTTGGCAGCACTGCCATGTATGGCCTCCTGGAAATTAAACTGCAATATTATTATCTTTACGTGTGCCAATTTTGAAATAGCTCCCATTTATACCTTCCATGATATTCAACATGGAGCTCAAATTTCAATTGCGATTTTTCTGCAGTTGGTAGCATTGACATCATTTTCAAATATGGCCGTGAGATATTCAGGTATAGATCTTTACTCCTACCAAATTTTGTTTCGATTGCTCCATCCGTTTAGGAGTTGATACGGGGGGGCGGGGGGGGGGGGGACACACACACAGCCAGACAGACAGACAGACAGAAGGACAGACAGACAGGTATAAGGACAGACAGACAGACACACATTTGCCCGATCTCATAAGTCTACTTTTTCCTCATTTATGCAAAATTTGAAAAGTAGGCTAAAAATCGCTTACGCTCGTTTTATAAACATACTCGTGTCGTAATTATTGCCTTTATAGGCTCGTTGCATAATGTACTAATATAATATCTTCACTGTAAACGACTTCGGTGACATAGTCGGTACCATGCTGAACTGCTATGCCCCAGATGGCGGGTTCAAACCCGGTTGTAGTCGTCGAAATTTTAAGAGTGTTAAAATCCTTTGGAGGGGAAGTATAGCTGGCGGGCCCATGGTAGTGTGTAGCTAAATTTGTAGGTTATTTGGCTAGAAACGCTCTATCAATTTCCAAAGTTCGCCGCTTGGTGACAGTGTCGTCTGGTAGCCAAATGTGGAACTACTTGTAACTGAACTTTCATTCATCTTCATTCATTTCATCTCTCATTAACTCCCCTCGTAAGGTTGGCGTCAGGAACCACCAGCCACGTGGAATTTCACCGAATCTCATCCCCGAGCTCGTTGGGAACGGGATTAATGTGGTAGACATAGGATATAGATAATATCTTCACTGTACCACTGTACTTATTTACATATTATTTTAATGACCATTCGGCATCGTCTTGTCATTCCATTTGCTTTATTACTGACTGGCTGCGTGGCTCAGCGGTAACGTTCTCGCCTCCTTTGCTAAAGATTGCAGGATCGAATCCTGGCGCAGTCATGTGGCATTTGAGGGATCGCAAATACAAGGGAGCCGTGTCAGTAGATTTACTGTCGTTAATGATTCCCTTCGAGGCAAAATTCTTGCTCCCTGGCGTCTCTAAAAGTTGCAGTAGTTAAAAGGGACGTAATACCAATGACATTATTATTATATGGGCTCTGTTTGGGAAGGTGGAGAATGCGGTTAGAACTTATTTGACAAACACAGCTATTGTCGCTTTTGTTTCCAATAGTTTTCACGTATTCGTTGCATAAATTAGCATCAGTAATATACAAGAAATCATATATAAACATTTCAAAGTCGTTAAGTGACGTGAAGTACAGAGCGTCTGCAAAGTCTTTTGCAGCGGCGAGCTTACAGGACGTGTTAGGTTGGCAGCACATTCCAGTCGCTGAATACGGAAAGTTTCACCGCAGCGGTTGGCATAAGCATGCAATTATTCCGTGTTGATCTTCAACTGGAGTGATAGGGTGGGGAATACCGGTTCATTATTGCCGACAGTGTACGCCTATGCGTGACAGTGTTGACGATGTTCAGGGCCATCCACACAGCGCTCCAGGCCTTGGTGGAAGGTACTGTAGTTTCGGTAGTGGTGGGAGGAGCTTGGCTGGTTGAGCACGCGGTTTGCCCGCCACGCTGAAGTGAGCAATGTTTGGCTCAACGTACATTTGTGAGCGTTTCTTTTCGGTTCTTAAGCTTACCAAAGGTAAACATCGTGCAACGATGAGCGATAGAAACTTGCGCGATTGTTTACGAATAGCTGTGTCCAGAAATATTGTACCCAATTTGGAGAAGATTGTTTCCTCCAAAACTAAATGCTCGTAAAAACGACGGAGCAAAGGTCTCTCAAGGTCTGTACTATCTGTTCAAATTGGTAAAGTATTGTTGAACTTTCCTCTCTAATAGGCTAAGTTCACATTTCAGTTTGAAATAAATCAAAATATTCTTTTTTTAACACATGCGTTCGTCTCCTGCACATTCCATTCGATTTGTATATTTTTAATGGCAAAATTACCCTATCAATATGATGTCAACAATCCCACAAAAGCTGTCTACCGCACGACTGTACGTACGTATCTAGTCAGCGCGGTCCAAACATCGTCCGTCTGCCTCTGGTCTCCTCGCTGCCACAGTGTAGTGGTGGTTGGGGAAGGAGCGCTAGCCTGACTGCCCAGTGCTCCCCAAGGGCGGCTGCGCTCTGGTCTCCTCGCTGCCACAGTGTAGTGGTGGTTGGGGAAGGAGCGCTAGCCTGACTGCCCAGTGCTCCCCAAGGGCGGCTGCGCTCTGGTCTCCTCGCTGCCACAGTGTAGTGGTGGTTGGGGAAGGAGCGCTAGCCTGACTGCCCAGTGCTCTCCAAGGGCGGCTGCGCTCTGGTCTCCTCGCTGCCACAGTGTAGTGGTGGTTGGGGAAGGAGCGCTAGCCTGACTGCCCAGTGCTCTCCAAGGGCGGCTGCGCTCTGGTCTCCTCGCTGCCACAGTGTAGTGGTGGTTGGGGAAGGAGCGCTAGCCTGACTGCCCAGTGCTCCCCAAGGGCGGCTGCGCTCTGGTCTCCTCGCTGCCATAGTGTAGTGGTGGTTGGGGAAGGAGCGCTAGCCTGACTGCCCAGTGCTCCCCAAGGGCGGCTGCGCTCTGGTCTCCTCGCTGCCACAGTGTAGTGGTGGTTGGGGAAGGAGCGCTAGCCTGACTGCCCAGTGCTCCCCAAGGGCGGCTGCCTCTGGTCTCCTCGCTGCCACAGTGTAGTGGTGGTTGGGGAAGGAGCGCTAGCCTGACTGCCCAGTGCTCCCCAAGGGCGGCTGCGCTCTGGTCTCCTCGCTGCCACAGTGTAGTGGTGGTTGGGGAAGGAGCGCTAGCCTGACTGCCCAGTGCTCCCCAAGGGCGGCTGCGCTCTGGTCTCCTCGCTGCCACAGTGTAGTGGTGGTTGGGGAAGGAGCGCTAGCCTGACTGCCCAGTGCTCCCCAAGGGCGGCTGCGCTCTGGTCTCCTCGCTGCCACAGTGTAGTGGTGGTAGGGGAAGGAGCGCTAGCCTGACTGCCCAGTGCTCTCCTCGCTGCCACAGTGTAGTGGTGGTAGGGGAAGGAGCGCTAGCCTGACTGCCCAGTGCTCCCCAAGGGCGGATGCGCTCTCAGAGCGCAGTGGCTGGATGACCCTAAGTAAGTTGAGTTCTTGTCAAGTTCTTGTGTAAGCTGAGTCTAGTGGGAATGCTTACGGCGCTACTGAAGAGCGTGTGTTTTTCATGGAAGAGGTTTTCCGTGCTGGCGGAAACTTGACGGAGCATAGTGTGATAGTGGTGATTACCGTATATATAATTGCATTACTTAATTTAATGTAATTGTTTTCTTGTAACAACATAACATATATACTGTGAACCCAACACATCCCGCAAGGCGAGACACGCGCTGCGGAGAGACTTTGAGGACACATACAGTACATTATAACCATTTAAAAAGGAAAAAGTTCTATCCGCTGAAGGCATTGAAATCGTATTAAGAATGTTATCGTGGTCTGAGTGTATTATATTATTCATAATTCCTAGGTATCATTTTTCCGTACATTTATTTAACTGTTCTTTCAGCCTTCAATGTCAATCATCCACCCGTTCATTGACATATTCCTTCATGTTTAATTTATTTTACATTCATTTGCCTATTAACTTTAGATATTTTACCTAATCTTACTTTAGATATTTTACCTAATCTTACTCCTCAATAAACAGTATATTTAGTTTTAGGAAAAGACCTTAAATACTTTAGTCAATAATATTGTTCTGTTTGTATTCGTCTTTTGTCCTGCCCTTCAGTTAAAATAAACATTTTACCAAATGTAAATCGGTTTCTCTATTATTTTCGTTTTGTTCCTTTAGATTAGTGTTACTTACACGTCCTGCGTGCTGGTTTCAACCTGGCATTTGAATATGAGTAATGCTAATCGCTGAAGTAGGCGACACGTTGTTGTGGTGTCCCAAAATGTTCAAACACGATATTGATGTTGACCACAAGAGCCTTAAAGGTGCGATGAGAGAATATGTTCAGTTCCTCCAAGCTTATAATGATGATAGAAATGGTAGAGAGATATGGGAAAGTCTGACTAGAATCTGAAAGATTGGATGTTTTTGGTTACGATTCAATTCCTAGCCTGATCGTTTCATTTTTCTTCGGTATTTCAACCGTTGCCGCATCAGTCCTGAGAAACGATGTGTATAAGACCGGATTCCCTCGGTATTGTGACATGCTATGTCACGAATACAATCGAGATATGTGGCGTGTGCCCTCTCTTTCAGGTCAATCCTGAGTATTTGGATGTCGCTATTGTTGTGAATGGTCTATAAGAGAATGGATTGGGAGAAGGAGAGAATTCTGTGTTGGTCGCGACATCAACGGAACTCCTCCTACTGCAATTGTGTTACTTGTGCGATCAGTGTGGTCACGCAGATGTAATATCATAAAGTTTCCTCTTCAACTCGTAACATTTGTCTGTCTGTCTGGTTTCTATTCATTGTGGGAGAATCCATAGCGTGACCCGCAGTACGTTTGAGTTGTTATTGTCGGATGCGAGCCATCACGTTGAGGCCTTATTGCTTGTAGACGTGCTAGAAGACTTGACCCGATTGGTGCGATTCGCCCGTCATTCGACGCAACAATGAACTCACCATGTTTGTTTCAAGAGCTTTTGGAAGAGGAAGAAGAAGACTTTGTCTCCTCAAATTCCCCGGAAATTAGGAAGGACGTTAATCATGTATCATAATTAGAACGGGCATGTAGGAATAGATAATGTATGGCCATGAGGTTTTTGTTTTGTTATTTTATTTTAGTCGTGTTAATTTTCCCTATGTAGTTGCTTGTGTGTTGATCGTCTGATAATACTGTGTATGTATGATGTTTTTACGAACTTATGTAATCTGAACTTTGCATAAGTGCATAAGTGTAATTCATAAACATCGTACATCAATTAAGCCTAAATGAACAGGATCTGATGATGATCGCTTGACGATCGAAACATGTCATCCAATGATGTACCCATATTTTTGTACATAAAAGCGTATTATTTTCTGATAAATATCTTATGTATTATTTCTTTCAGGTTAGGGTATATAAATACTTCTTTTCCCACCTAATGTAATTCGGCACAATTTGTGTTGACCGACTGGAAAGCTTTCATTAATAGAAAAATATATAGAGAGGGGTCCAAATTATTAGACTCAACGCCAATTTTCCAAAATTCAATTTTTATTTTGGACGACTTACTGCACTAAATATGTTTGCAAAGCGCTGAAATTAATTCAACTGATTCACCAATAGTCTTAGTTACTTAAAAAAATCTGACAGAAAAATGATTTTTTAGAATTGCCACTAAAAGGGGAGCTTTTCGAAAGCAAAATGGCATATGTTTTGTTTTGATTTTGTATTCTATTTTTTGCGTGAATTTAGAGCAGAAGGATTTAATAAGATTTTCTTTTTTTTACTGATGGTGCGCTCTTCAACTAAGCTATTCAAAGTTTTGCGGATTGAAATCACCTTATTTGGAGGATACATTCCAAAGTAAATGAAGAAAAGAGAAAATTAATCCAGATCAGGAGCCCCTCGCAACCCTCAATTCCGAAAATTTCCAGACACAATTCCTTATTGGAAAAGTTGTAAGTCCACCGGGGGTAATATAAGACGTCAGCAACTGGTAAATAAAAAGAATTTGGATAAAAAATGTTAATCGATTTTTTATTTTTTCAAATACGTTGTACAGCTCTGTATGCCCACCCCCTTACTATTCTCGTTTTAAACGTCGGGGATGAGATGCGATGAATTTATACGTGGCGTGACTACCTCGCAGTGCATTGCCTGCCATTTATAACTGTCGGGGCGACAAGAAAGTTAATTCTGATCTGGCGAGTACAAAAGACTCTAATGGACCACAACAAACACACAATCATACAAATGTAATATGATTTTACAAACAATACATTCCATGGCGTTTGGGTTTCATTTATCCCGGCATTAAATGCAGACAAAATGTAAAGTACAGATTGTATGGTTTAATTATTTTGTATTGTTGTATATAATTGAAATATACAAGTCACTTCACGATAAAAATAAGAACTTTAAAAGCATTAGGATTTGATTGGCCGCGTACAACAGATGACTTACGAGGCGGAAACACGGCCGGTCCTAATCCCCTGTTCGTCGCGAGGTGTGTACCTGGCTACATTCCCACATTGCAAGGCTGATTGTTCATAACATTATTGTTTTTACGTCCCTTTTAAATACTGCGATTTTTAGAGACGTCCGGGTGCCGGAATTTTGCCCCGAAGGGGATTTTTAATGTACCAGTTTTGACATGGCTTCCTCGCATTTGCGCACCTTCAAATACCAACTGACTGCGTCAGTATTTGATCCTGCAACCTTGGGCACAACAGGCGAGAACGTTTCCGCTGTGCCACGCAGCCAGTCACCAGATTGCTAGGAGTATAACCTTTTTAAGTGAGCGCAATAATATTTAGACTACATCATCTCAGGACTTACCCAAACTTATTTTACCAAATGTTAAGCATAGGCCTTGGAGAAATGCTATGAATATGGTGTTGATCTGCATTTGCTATTCATTGATTTCCAACAGGCGTTTGATAGCATTGATAGAACGAAGATGTTGAACGCCCTAGAAGCATGTGGAGTGCCAAAGAAGTTGATCAGTCTAGTAGCAATGACAATGGAAGGATCGCAGGCCAAGGTTTATGTAGGAGGCAAAACTAGCAGGAATTTTGAGGTGAATACCGGAGTGAGGCAAGGAGATTCATTGTCTGCAGTGTTATTCAACTTGACACTGAATGAAGTTATGAAAGAACTGGGATTGGGAGGGACGATAATAAGCAAGTCCAAGCAGGCGTATGCATATGCGGATGTCATTGTGTTAATGGCACGGAACTGGGAATCTCTTAAAGAAATGTTCAAGATTCTGGAGGAGAAGAGTGGAAAGATGGGAATGAGAATTAATGAAAGGAAAACGAAATATATGAAAATGTCAGCGGGAAAAGATAGAAGAGCAAGAGAAAGTAGAAATTGGTCAGTATAAGATTGAGAATGTAAAATGCTTCAGTTACCTTGGTACTATACTAAATTGTGAGAATTCAATATCCGAGGAGATTCATAAACGGATCATGAATGGAAACAGGGCTTACTATGCTAACACTAAGGTCTTAAAATCAAAACTGTTAAGTAGGAACTTGAAAGTTAAACTCTACAAGACCCTTATTAGACCAGTGGTGACCTATGGATCTGAGACGTGGACAATGTCAACAAATGATGAGAATGATCTCAAAATTTTTGAAAGGAAAGTTTTAAGAAGGATATATGGCCCGGTAAAGGAGGATGAAGGGTGGCGAATCAGGACAAATAAAGAAATTGAAGAGATAATCAAAGGTGAAGATATTGTGAAATTTATTAAGTCCCGACGTCTGGATTGGCTTGGTCATGTAGAGAGGATGAATGAAGAAAGAACACCAAGGAAGATATTACATGGAACTATGGAGGGGAAGAGGAGACGTGGACGACCGCGCAAAAGATGGCTACAAGACTTAGGAGAAGATCTGAGAACTATGAGGGTTGGAACATGGTGGGATAAAACTCATAGAAGGGACGAATGGCGAGGAATCGTGAGAGGCCAAAGCCTACCCCAGGCTGTAGCGCCGAGGAAGTAAGTAAGTAAACATAGGCCTACATTGGGTAAAATATTTCATATACAGTATATAGCATTAGTTTTTTTTTTCCTATTGGCATGCAGAAGTATTGAAGTGTAAAAACAGTCTTTCTTATATTTCGCAAAGGAAATTAGAAAGTTGAATTTAATATTTTCATCGAGTGACATGCATTAGATATAGAACTCGAACAAGTAGTTCCGTGAAGAAATATATAGCCTATTTTCATATATCCTACTAATGTTAATTGCCTCATCAACATACAAAATTTCAGTTTACTGCTGTAATAGATTCGTAGATATTGAGAACCGTCTAAATATGTCGGATGGTCACCATGTTGGATTATTATATATGTAGGCTTTAGAGTTATGCACAATTACATGAAGATTATTGTGTAGGTGAATTATTCAAACTTCAATCGCATGATTAGGACACATGAAACAAAACCAGATTATAAAATTCGCACAGCCGCCATCTTGTGGTTATGAAAACAATTGAAATAAATGAAATGTCAGTGGATTAAAAATTGTATGAGCATATACCGTACCATGTTTCACTGCGCTCGGATGGTTAAATCGCGAGAAACATCTATTTGAATATTAAAGTTTCGCATCGGCACCATGTTGGATGTGTGCTCACCAGGTTATTGAAAGTCCCTTAGATGAACTTTCGGCTACAGCCTCTATCAACATACAAAATCTCAGTTTGATTGCTGTCATAAATTAAATAGATATTGAGAACCATCTTTATACTGTATTTCGGATAGTCGCCATGTTCGATTTTTATATGTGTAGGCTATTGGGTTATGTACTGTTAGATGAGGATTATTGCATAGGTTCATTATTCAAACGTTGACTTCGATCACATGATTGGGACACAAGAAATAAAAACTTAATTTTAAAATTTCGCACAGCCGCCATCTTGAGTTTATGTAAACAATTGAACGAAATTACACGTCAGGGCATTTCAATCTGTATAAACATTC
Organism: Meconema thalassinum; assembly: GCA_946902985.2. Classification (NCBI taxonomy): domain Eukaryota; kingdom Metazoa; phylum Arthropoda; class Insecta; order Orthoptera; family Tettigoniidae; genus Meconema; species Meconema thalassinum. Next base: position 439,879,112 of record OX336394.1, on the reverse strand, counting down.
TCTGTACCAAGTTTCACCGCGTTGTTGTTGTTGTTGTTGTTGGAGTCTTCAGTCTTTTGACTGGTTTGATGCAGCGATCCATGGCTCCCTGTCCTGAACTAATCGTTTTATCTCTACATAGTTACCACACCCTACATCCGAGGCAATCTGTTTAACATATTTTAACCTTGGTCTACCCCTACAGTTCTTGTCTTCGACCCTTCGTTCCATAACTAAGCTTGCTATGCACAGCGTTAGGATGGTTTAATTGCGAGAAAAAGTATTTTTATATGTTGCAACTTCGCTTGGCCGCCATGTTTGTTTTGTAGTAGACAGGTTTTTGAAAGTCACATAGGTGAACCTTTAGGAGTACCCTTTATCACTGTACAAAAGTTCAAGGTGATATGAGTAATAATTTCGGATATATAGAATGTCGGTGAAATATTTCGCACAGCCGCCATGTTCGATGATTCGTGAGACGTAATAAAATTTGAAGGACACGGTCGGGGTCGGCCTAGATAGTAGTATGACCTTACCGAGTTTCATTGAAATCGCTCCAGTCGTTTAGATTTCATTAGTGGGGGGGGGACACACACACACACGGATGCACATACACATACACACACGCACGGATAAATAGTGATCACTTAAGCCTATTTTTTTTCATAAATGAAAATAGGCTAAACATACTTGGAATTGGATAATTGCAAAATGTAAAAAAATAAAAAAATAAAAAATATACAGGGGTGTAGATTTTACCTCGGATAATGTTCGTGAGAAAGATTCAGATTACCATCCTGATACAATGTACAGTAGACTACATGCAAAAGGGCTCTGAGCCTCTGAGGTCGGTAACTTTCTTAATCTAGTAGAGGATTACTTCGCCGATGGTATAATGGCCTTAGCCTATAATTCAATGACAAACGAGTGCATGAATTTTGTAATTATTTCCTAGAAAATTACTTTTCGCATGATGACCATTTTCCTCCAGACTTATGGGGAGTGTGTTCCTCTTCTTCCATGTGTAAATCTTTTTATACACATTTCAACAGTTGATTATACTCAATGCATCCTAATATTTCCCTTCAATTGGATTTGATTTTATCTGCCCATACCTGAAAATGACGGTCACATACACTTTGGAAAACTGACTGGCTGCGTGGCTCAGCGGTAACGTTCTCGCTTGCTACGTTGCAGGTTCGTATCCTGGCGCAGTCAGCTGGCATTTCAGCGTGCGGAAATGTGAGTGAGCCGTGTCAGTACATTTACTGGCACGTTTAAGATCCCCTTCGGGACAAAATTCCGGCACCTCGGCGTCTCTAAAGGCCAGAGTAGTTAAATGGGACGTAGAACCAATGACATTATTAACATTGGAAAACCTACTCATCATGCAACTTGGATGTATTCTTCCACTCTGCATACAATTCGGAAACTTCACACATACACAGAGGTGGTGGTCGAGATATCGCTAGTTCTTAAATGAAGTGATAAGAACAAGAATCAGTCCTACATTTCTCAGTGATTGATTATTCCTCACTTTCACAGGAGCTTTCAAAGGTGTCCATTACTTTTTTGAGGAAAGGGCTAAAGACGAAGAACAGAGGGCAGGAATAAGGCGAGGAAGAGAGATAGTGCAATTGATGTCGAACAGAGAGAGGAGAAAGAGAACTACTGCTCTTGGAAGAGCCAAGACTTTTGACAAGCGAAAGACAATCCTGTTTCACATCCCTGCTCGCTAGGTAATAGGAGGCGTGTTCTCTATCGCACTGCGATGATTGCCTTCCAAGTCCTACAATGAGACAATGGTTCATTCTTCTGCTCTATCTTGAAATGCAATTTCAGACGAAAATACCTTCTTGTGACTATGTGCTATAAGAACAAGATCTCAACATGAAGTGACGTCTGAAAATTCTTGAGCTACTGTATCGTTGTGGTAGTCATCTCAATTCAAGTTAGGATTCAACGAAATGACAGAATGAAGTAATAATAATAATAATAAATACACAACGTGATCCACCAAAAGTCAATAAATGAAGTACTAGAAGATGTTTTAAGGTACCACATTGGTGTCTTCTTCAGCATAGGCTATTCTAGTATATATATACATTTCAGCTTTTTATGTTGAAATGTTCCAAAATAAGGGGAATTTTATATCTAAAAATACATTTTAGCGAAAGATCGGAATCAAAGATTTTCCTGGTTTTTAGAACATGCCAGTACCATTGATATTCCTCCTCTTCCATTAGAAGCACTAGCATCCATTTTACTGTTTTTCCATGTCCCTTCGATCTTGCTTCTAACGCAGCCTCTTTTTTTAATTTATTTTTAATCTATTGTCTAGAGGTCTAGACTCTAGATAAAAAAGAAAGTACACTGCTCAACAAAAGTTTGGACTAACGCCATCAATTGTATGCTGACGCTGCCATACAGGAGTGGGTACCTCTTACCCCAAGATGAACTTGATGGTCTCATTCAGAGTATGCCTCCTCCGTGTGTGGGAAGGACTACTAAAGACTGATACTGATGATGAGGGTTGTTGTTTTAAGGGGCCTAACATCTAGGTTATCGGCCCCTGCTAAAGACTGATACTGATCATCATGAGATACAGATTTTCAATGTTTTTTTTTCAAAAGATACACTATGAAGCGAGTTTGCTTTGTTTTTGTACCGTTTCATTGTTATCTAACCACGATTGTTATTGTTTTCAAAAGGACTGATGTTTAGTTTGATAATAAGTTATTGTATAAACCTCAATGGGTTTACTAAAAGAAATAATTGTAGTAATATACATATATATTCCAAACTTTTGTTGAGCAATGTACTTTTGTGGGTTTACTGATAGGACGCACGATTGTGAGCAAGTGTAAGGGATATTTGTAGCCTCAGGAATGAGCAAGTAAAATAAAAATGTAACGTATCGTTACGAAGCTAAAGATCGGTAGATTAATATGGTGCAAAACAAATTTTGAAAATGTTTGAGATTTAGGTTATTCCGGAGTCCCATGACATGCCCCATGAGACGCAAGGATTGGACACCAGCAAGGCGAAAATAAGTAAAATGTGTATACTGACCATTTATGTAAATCATATTAATTATTATTTATGAAACATTGAAACATTACAGTACAATAAGCGTTCTGGCCTTGGTATCAAATAATAGTATGCAGTGCCAGTGACCAGTTTGCCAGGAAAGGTGGAATGGCATAGCACCCAGAGTGAACGTCATGAAACCCTTCGGTCGTGAACTTTAACAAGCAATTATCAATACATGTTACCGTACTGGTTTCTTTTTCTGAAGTGGAGAACATACTCAGAGCATATACTGAATTTGAAAACAGAAACATGGAGCTTAAAGGTTTCTCATTGCTAGTGTAAAGGAACGAGTTACCGTTACAGTCAAGTTAAGATTCGAGGAGAAACAATTTCAGCACGGAGATTTTCTGATGACATCGCCATCTTAGCTGATTCACCAGAGGAATTGAATGCATTTTTAAATGGTATGGACTCCGTCTTGAGGAAATAATTCATGATGAAAATCAATAAATGTAAAACAAAAATTATGGAATGTAGCTGAAATAAATCAGGAACCCCAATGAACGTCACAGCCAAAGCTTAAGGAAGTTGGAGACTTTTGTTACTTGGGAAGCAAGATAACCAGTGATGGACGAAGCAAGGAGGTTATTAAAAGTCGGTCGGCTTAGGCAAGGAAAGCATTTCTACAGAAAAGGAATCTGCTGACATCGAATATAGATTTAGATATTAGGAAGTCATTTTTGAAAGCCTTTTTCTGGAACGTGGCGCGCGATTGAAGTGAAACTTGGACTGTTGGCGCAGCAGAAGAGAGGAAAATACAGTAAGTTAGAAGCATTTGAAATGTGGTGTTACAGGAGAATGATGAAGATCAGATGGGTAGGTAGAATAACAAATGAAGAAGTATTAATACGAGTGTCTGAGGAGAGATGTTTCTGGCGAGTGGTAATGAAAACAAGAGGTGGGTTGGTAGGGCACAAGGTGAGACACCCAGGAATACAAAGTTAATTATGGATGGGTCGCGGACAGGAACTGTAGGGGTAGACCAAGGTTAAAATAGGTTAAACAGATTGATTCGATGTAAAGCTATGTAGAGTTGAAAAAATTAGCTCAGGACAGGGAGGCGCATCAAATAACAACAACAACAACCGTTGCAAGTACTTATTGGAATAACGGCGTTACCCCACATTACCTTTAAATTAACTGTTACTAGTAACGAAGTTATTTGTAACGCCTTACTTGACAAAGCTGGTTGTCAATAATACTTTTAGTTCAGGCATGACGCGTATTGGCATCACCAAACAATCACTATTTTACATAATGGCCGTCCACCTCGTTGCGCAGTGGCTAGCATTGTTGGCTGTCACCGCGGATGCTTGGGTTCGATTCACGGCTCTGCCGAGAAATTTAATTCTGGAGCCTCGTCAGGTATAACTAAGAAGAGGTGGGTTTGATTCCCACCTTAACCATCTTGGACGTGGTTTTCATGTTTTCCCAGTTCTACTCCAGGCAAATGCCGGGATGGTTTTTAATTAAGGCTATGGCCGCTTCCTTCACAATCCTCGCCTGAATACAAATACACACTCCAATACAGACATTGCAATAACACAGGGTATCAGTCAAAATTCCACATGCCCCCAAGTATATGGGGCTGAATGACCACGATGTCCAAGCCTCTCAAATGGAACAACAACATTATTGTGTTGACCGAATGAAATGTTGTAATGTCAGTATTGATGATATGAGGACTATGTATTTGCGGCAGAATAACTTTTAATCAATATCATATGTCATTTTTGCAAAATTATTTTTTATGAGCATTAAATGAAAGCCCACCTTTGTTAGAGATCTGTTTTTGACAAATGTTTCGTAGAAAACCCAAGTGAAATTGTACTTTGATTACTTTAGTTTTATATAAGAAGACCGCTAAAGAAGGCCATAATATGGCCGAAACTGGTACATCTTCATTATGGGGTTGAAGCCATTTTCCAGTGTTGCCATAGTAAACAAAAGTTTGGTGCTTATCATTCGGTCAACACGAATATACCCAAAAGAGTTGGGTTATACCCTAATCCTTAATTGTAATTAAGAAAATTACATGAGATTAATAAAAACACTAGGATGACCAGCTTCGACCGTCCATTGTTCAGATTCGACCGTCAAGCGATCATCATCAGATCCATTGTTCAGATCTGATGATGATCGCTTGACGGTCGAAGCTGGTCATCCTAGTGTATTTATTAATCTCAAGTAATGTTTTTCAGGATTAGGGTATAACCCAACTCCTTTGGGTACATTCGTGCTGACCGACTGAAAAAGCACCAAACTTTTGTTCTGGTACATCTTATTAATTAATTAATGTTATTTTAATTACTATTGACTAAGGTGTAATAAATTTATTAAATACCAACTGGTATTCATTTAGATTAACTCGTCAATAAGGAAAGTTATTAGATATTATTAATATCATATCACTACCTACGTATTTTTGATCCTTGCTGTATCTAAATAGATAGAATTATATCTTAAGTAATTGATCCCTCTTTGGAGGTTGTCAGGTTATTACATTGGACTAGAGACCTATTAAAAATGAAACGGTGAATCTCTTTTAAAATGCCAGCTAACAGGGAGCAGTCAATTTTAATGGGATGCCATTGAAGAGGCGTCGTCACTCTGTTTGTATTAGAGGAAGAGAAGAATCTTGTATAACAGAAATTACTACAAATGAGAGTAAACCGTCATCTGATGAGACTTGGAATAAGGCTCTGTAGCAAGTGGGTACGACCACCTCTTGTCTGCATTCTTATATGCCACAGTATGTATCTGAGTTCGATTCCCGGCCCTGCTAAGAAATGTATATGTGATTTTGGGACTGTAACCAGGTACACTCTGCTTCACTCAGAACTGAAAAGGTGGTGGGTTAAAATTCCACCTCAGCTATCTTAGATGTGAGTCTCTGCGATTCCTCTCTTCTACTCCTGACAAATACTGGATTGGTTCCCAACGATTGCCTCCTTCCTAATCTCAGTCTTATTAATCTCTCTCTATCTATCGTATGGCTTTTAGTGCCGGGAGTGTCCGAGGACATGTTCGGCTCGCCTGAGTCTGTAGCTGCTTCCAGCGGACACCCTAAAGGGTGAGCTACAAGTTCCGTTCAATTTCAAGTAGTTCCAACTTTCGCCACCAGATATCAATGATACCTAGTGGTGAACGTTCGAACTTTGATAGAGCGTTCTGACGAAATCTAACCTAACAAATTTAGCTCTACACAAGTTTAGTCTGTGAATGGATCTTTTACATGCCATAAATCTATGACATGGGAACGCCGGCTTTACTTCCCCTCCGAAGGAAGGCATACTGAAGGATTTTAACGCTCTTAAAAAATCCGACGACTTCGGCCGGGTTTGAACCCGCTATCTTGGGCATAGCAGTTCAGCATGCTACCGACTACGCCACCGAAGCCGCAGTCTTATTAATAATAATGCAATATGCACTGATATAGACAATACCACAGGTTATCATATAAATCTTACACACGCCAAAGAATACGGGGCTAAATGAATATGATGTCGCTAGCCTCTAAAATGAATCAACAAGACAACCATTGGGTACACTCGCTTACCATTTTAAATCTTTCGTGGCAGTTGATGAAGCTGTTGATTCTCGTTATTTAGTCTCGCGGATTATTCTCACATCTCGCACTTTTGAGAACAGGAGGAAGCTCTGAAGTAATTGCGACTTATTGCGCGAGTATTCGTAAAGTAATGGTGTACTCTTTTTTCTGCACTCATTATTTGTTTATTTATTTATTTATTTATTTTACCGACCGGGTTAGCCGAGCGCAATGTTTTTATGGCAATGGAAGACAGACTTTGCACCTTGGACTATCTCGCTGTCTCCCAGCGCCTATTTGCCTCTTTATCAGACCAAGGCCGATTGTTTTGAGATAATCAAACTTGACCGAACTTGGAGGTAACTATAATGATTCTCTAGTTCATATACAGTGGACGGCCCGAGTAATTTTTCCGTTTGTCTTAAAGTCCTGTTCTTCGTACAGAAATAGATCCAAATGATTGTAAGTGTTATGCACTTGATTGTTGATCTGGTAATCATCGAATTTGAGCTTACAATTACCAATAGAACGGAATACAGCACAAAACCAAGATGGGGATCGAGTATAGAGCCCTATCTTGGACAAGTACGTCACAAGGTTATACCTTTCTTCCATAGACGTGCACCAAGCAGTTAAGCACAAAGGTTCTTATATCTATATACAAATTTATTGCCAACAGTATTCATATTTACCCCGCTGCGCAGACGTGGTCCTAGCGTAAATTCATGTCTTTCAAGATATCTATAACTTCAAGAAAACTCTAATACGTACTCCGTTGTAAAATAAAGTAACTTCTTTACTAACTAGAAACCGTGATCATATATGAAGTAGGCACTAAATAAACTCAGGCAACGCTGTTTACAGAACGGGAAGATATGTCACTGTTTGAAAATTGAGTAAATACGTTTCATTCATAACAGGTTAATGAGAACAATGGGCTCCATTAACTGGACAATTTTAAATTAATATGAACATTCACCGAAATACGGGGGTGGAATTAAAAATGACTTTCATATTTCCAGCATTTGTAATCATCTTGAACTTTTTCAAAATTATAAATTGTAATTGGTTAATCTTTGGTGCACGCAGTCTTGTAAATATAAAAACATAAGTTTGAGTAGTTATGGATAGATAGGTAGACAGTGGCGTGCCAATATGTAGGAACGTTTAGGAGATAAAGAATATTACAAATATAATGTAATAAAAATTGCAATATTAGCTCACATACTGTTACTCCCAAAATATATCTTCAGTTATTAAATTACTACATAACATCTCTATCTCTACTTACTATAAAACAAAGTCCCCGATTCTTCGATGTTACGGGTAAACTCGAGAACCACTGGATGGATTTTGATGCGGTTTTCACCATTCTGTAAAGGATATCTCTAGGAAGATTTCTGTATAAAATAATTTATTTGTGACCAAAGGATGTCAAGCACTAACGATTTCAGTGAAAAGGTAGGAAATAAACTGGCGTCCGTGCCCTTTTTAAGCTTACGCTGGGCAAACCGTTAAAAATAACTATATACTCTGAGTGTACGAATTGTTCAGCATGAAAAGTTCTACAAAAAAGCCCGGTAGAGCATATCTCTATCTTCAGTACATCGCATACTATAAGTGTTTTTAGGTTTTCAATTCTTCCAACGATCTCCATTCAGTTACTGAGGCGACAGTTTACGAGCTAGCTAGGGGCGAGTCGATCACCCCAGTTACAGCTTAGCTAGCGGACGAGCTTATTGGCCCAGATACAGCCAGCAGCAAACTTTCGAGTCGTGTTGAGTTAAAAACTTTAGAGAAGTGTGGTTGTGTTTGGAGTTTCCCTACAATTCAACTCGGCCTTTCTTCATTTCTTCATCTTCAGTTAAGATTGGACGGAAGGGAGATTTGTGTTTCATGGACCTCGCCATACTTAAATTACGTCTGACAAGAATTTGTTGCACATGCATCTCCATGATAATATAATTAATAGTCCAGTTAGTGATTTTAACCCATCATGCCGAGACGTAAAACGGATATTGGTCGTTGTTCATTGACATTGAAAAAAAAAGCGCTTATCACGTAATACATTCTGAGGAGGTGACACGCAAAGACGAACATGTCCACAATTTAAAAAAAATGAGATACAATATGGAACGGGACGTACAAGATGAGCGGAATGTAAATAGGTCGTGCCATTTAAGCAAACTTGAATATGTCCCATGATACAAGCCTGTGAAAATGCATGGTTCAGCGCAAACACGAACTTGTCCACATCTACATTTCCTGCAAAGACGAACTAGTCCATACGGCCAATATGAAGCGCTGATTCATGTCACGTGAATTCCATTCCGCGCGAGACCAGACGTTCCCGCGCAGAGCAGCTGATATTAGCATTAGTTCCGTGCTTATGTGCTCCGGCATAATAATATTACATATTGCCATTACAATTATTACGTCAGTGTTGTAGCAGAATGGATGAAGAATGTGTTCGTGTGAAGACTGCAAACAAGGGTACAAGAAAGAGGAAAATGATGATAATTGTTGTTTTAAGGGGCCTAACATCTAGGTTATCGGTCCCTACTGGTTTGGGTGATAATGGAGGATAAGATGAGAATGAAAAACTAATACTAATACTAACTACTAACTTACATACTAGAAGAAAAAATTGTAAACAAATAAAGGATAAGGCCAATAAAGGACAGGAAGAAAAGGAATGCCCTCAACCCTCGAAGAATGAGGATTGAGGGACTTGGAAGGAAGGAGAGCCATGAAAGGCAGATAGGAAAGTGGGAAAGAGGAGAGGGCTCGCCCCAAGGTCAGAGGAAAAAGCGGGCAAAACGGACCCAGCTCAGGAATCCCTCGGGGTCGCCAACTCCCAAACTCACCAGCCGTGAGCCCTTGAGGGTGTAGCATTATCCAGGGTGCACCAGAAGTGTTGGGGCTACGTACACCCTGCCTCCTTGAGGGCCTTGTGCAGAAGGCAGGAGATAACATGAAAAGAAAAAGAAGGCTGATCCCTCGAAGAATGATGGTATCAGGAAAGATGAGACAAGGGCTAATTAAGGCGGGAAAGTGAAAGACTCCCTAGGCCTCGGATACCCTAATGCCGTCGGGGTCGGAAAAGGACAAGAGTTGACTAAGGGAGGTCGACAGGAGAGAAGACGGAGAGGAGCCCGGCACTAAGCGGAAGCAATGCCGGACACAGCTGGCGTCCCGTGGTCGCCAACCCACGTCCCGAAATATTGAAGGTGAAAATAAACCGCGTAAATTTAATGTCAATTATTTTATTTTGGTATCTTATGGCAACCATTGATGAATAAAATGTAAGCGATTATGAAAAAATAAAACACCTTCCTGTTGAAAATCATTCAAAGCCGAACTTGTCCAAACGGTTCATGCAAAAGAAAACATGTCCATAATTAAATGTGCTTTTTAAACAAATATTTTCATTGTAGATTTATTTGCAGTCATGAATTGCCCTTTGTGCATGAAAATGAAATTGTTTGCATTTCAATATGTTATTTTCATTACCATGTATGGCTGAAATACGTTTTATGTTGATTGTGAAAAACTGTATTAGGTGGACATGTTCGTCTTTGCGTGTCACCTCCTCTCTGTTCCCGGACGAAGCCTGGTCGGGTTGCTAGTTTACATATAAATGTAGGCATAATTGGAATAATGTTTCTATCTGATATAAGGACTGGAAGGCACAGTGTATTTCATTTGATTTCATGCGTTGCACTTATATTATATATGTTATTATAGCTAATCACTTATGTATAAAATTCATAGGAATATAAATTGGTAATCTTATATCATTTATGTCCGGGTTTTAGGTTTCATATACTCGTAGTCACATAACCATCACAGGGTTTTTGAACATTACATCAGCCCTTGGGTGGATAACTTAATGGACGTGATAAGCGAGATATCTACTTCTTTAAAAGCAAAAAGATTAGATGCCTGATATACTTATACTCGTACTATTCGATAAATGTCTAAGAAAAATCGATGAGAACAAATCACAAAGGCTAGAAAACGTAATGTAAGCCATCTTCAAGAAAAATGTATATCAATGAAAATTTACAACATAATGTTAATAAATGTCATTTGAAGTTTCGATTGCGTTATTCACAGCACTTGCGGTGCGTGCGGTTTACGTCTTTGGTATGTTCGTCCTCTACATGGTAATGAACGGATTCTTCTGTGAGCGCTGGAATGAGCCAGCGAGCGCGTTAATGACACAAATACCCGGCGCCGGAATCTACTGCCTGCTGCGTCCCTACAGAATGTTACTCGCCAGTCTTCCTTTCGCGTGCATTAACCGTCCACAATAAAGTACACACCGTTTTTCGATTGCTTAGTAAATATCAAACAAGACCACCTCGTGCTTTGCGGCTAGCATGCTTGGCTGTCGTCCCGACGGTCCGGCTCTGCTAAGAAATGTAATTCTGGTGTGAGGGCTGGAGCGGGTTATACACAAACTCGTGAGGTAAAATTGAGAAGTGGAGGGTTCGATTCCCACCTCAGCTATCTTGGAAGTGGTTTTCCGTGGTTTCCCACTTCTACCTCAGGCAAATGCCGGGATGGTTCCTAACTTAAGGACATTGCACTCAGGTGATAAGAAAACAAAATTTACTGCTTATAAAGATGAACATTGACTTTGGAGATTTGATCGAACAATATTGATCAGAACAGAAAGGGATAGCTGGGTGTTCGTCTCGGCGAGAAGAATTGTGAACCTTTTGCTCGATATTACACGAAACAGTAAAAAAAACTCATCCGGTTGTATTCCACGACACAACACAATTGAAGACTCCACGAAAATAACTCGGTAAGTCCATTTTTATCGGATATGAGTTTATGGCTCATTCTAGTGGCCATCCATATAACTACAGATCAATTGAAATTAATTTCAAATATTGAGGTAAGTCACCGAGATACAGAGGTTTCTATTTTTAGTGGAAACGGAAAGAACGTTCGATATTCTCTCATAATTTAACTTAAGTTGTTATTTGTTTTACATGTAATTCCTTTATAAGAAATACATTTTGCAAAATAACTATTTTGCATACACTCAATTGGGTTGTTTTAAGTATTTCGTTTTAGTGTTGAAAGTTTAAATTGGCTCTCCTGAAAAGTTTACAGAATGTGACTTACCCCGTTTTTTCCGCGAAGCCTTCAATTGCAAACTACCGTTGCACTTTTGCGTCATCGCCGGTAGTCAAAATTTAAGTTTTTTTTCTTTTACGTTTAAATGAAAGACAATACCTTTCTCAATATATCTGTTAAGTTTTATAAGTAAATTCAGCGTTTTGGCAGAGATATAGCGGTTTACGTGAGACCATGCGCCTATCCGTCAATGGAGTGTTTAATATTCAAAGCTGTTTACCCGAAAGGTTGCTTTTTTGGTAGGAAAACACAATATCTCATGAACTATGTGATGAAACTGGATGAAACTTGGCAGATACATTCCAACATATGATCCCTAGAGGATGAACCTCATTTATGAAATTATCTTAAAAAATAATTGAGATATACTTGGAAAATTAAACAAAAAACTGTTCATTTTTGAAAGACAAATTCAATATTTTTTAAAAAATATACTATTTGCAATATAACATACATGGTGGTTCATCCTTGCTATGTATGCGTTTACTTTACATGAAAAAAATCATTCTATTCAGACTGGTATTTCTTGTTAAATCGTGTTTTTTTGTGATTCACGGAGTTTAAAATATCACGAATATTATCCTTTCAATATATCACGAAATACTTTATACACTGCTCCTCTCTAAATTAGATGAAAGCTCTATGTATTTACTATACACCATAACTCTATGTTACATATTAGTGAAGCTATGATATGATTCCTAACTGGATGCGGAAATGCCCACTGGCGGTGAATGAGCCCCCTTAAATTGCCAAATTACAGATGTATGTCCGAGATCTCTTTTCACACCTATAGAACAAATATGCGAACGTACTTAAACTTGGATTCTGGATAACATATACGTTTTTTTCAGCTGTTAGTTGGCATGGGTGATCTACCATACCAGACAGACTAAATGAAACTCACCTAACTGACGCTGTTGAACTTCAACAATACTATGTCGCAATATGTCTACTCAGTAAGTCATTGTCTAACTGACCATATTTACATATTCATATTTTGGAATCTCACACCACTGTCACTATCTTCCTGATTATTTTCATAGAGTAATCGAAGTGTTCATTCCAAGAACTGGTCAGGTTCAAAATTTAAATTATTCAGAAACTTAATTTGTGCTGTATGAAATAAAAATTTGGTTTTAAAACCTACTATTGTCTCACTAACAGCTTTATTATTATTATTACATCATTGTTGCCCTTATGGACAGTGTTTGAACTTAAGTATCTCATGATGTCACAATTTTCACTTCTTTCCCTTCTTCTCTTCCCAAAATCTCTTCATCCTTTGACTGTGCTCCTGTTTCCTTTGTTCCGTCCTATCTTCTTCCTTTCACTTACTAAAAATTTGGCGTTCTTAATTTTGTTTCTGAATTTTTCTCTGTCTTCTATCATTTGCTTGTTGATCCCTAATTGCTTTAAATCGTCTTCTATTTCATGATACCAATTTGTTTTCCTTTTTGAACTGTTTACTACATCAAAGATTTTCTTTGTAAGTCGTTTATTGTTCATTCTCTGTATGTGCCCGTAGAAAGTTAATCTGCGTTTTTCTAAGGATATCTGTGAGTCTGTCTGTGTGTTCATATAGCTCTTTGGTAGGTCTTTTCATCCATATCCCATCTCTGTGTACTGCTCCAAATATTTTTCTCAGAATTTTACGTTCAATTTTTTCTGTTTCTGTGATGCCAGATGCTCCAATTGTGGTCGTTTCTGACGCATACAATGCTTCTGGTAATACAACTGTTTTGTAGTGTCTAAGTTTGGCCTGTCTTGATATGCTTTTCTTATTATAATGTGACCATGTAAGTTTGTATGCTTTCTTGAGTTTTTCCGTTCGTTCTATGTTAGACATCTTGTTTGATCCTCCTATTTGTATATATTCTCCTAAGTACTTAAATTTTTCAACTCTTTGTATGGATCCATATATGGTATGCATGGTTTGTACATTGTTGGTGTGTCGTTCAATGTATTGGGTCTTCTCATAAGATATCTGTAAACCTGTTTTAGCAGCTATTTCATGTAATCGTTCCAGTGCTTCCTTTGCCTCCTGTGTGTTATTGCTGAGTAAGGCTACGTCATCTGCAAATGCTAGACATTTTATGATTGTTTTTGTTTCACGGGTTCTTCCTAGCTCTAATCCTTTAACTTGTTCCTCCCACTGCTTAACAATTTTGTCTAAGACCATGTTGAACAAGATTGGTGAGAGGCCGTCTCCTTGTTTGACACCTGTGCGTATATGAAAGGGTTCTGAAATTTCACCCATGAACTTAACTTTAGAGGTGGTGTCCGAGAGCGTTAGTTGTATAAGTGCTCTGTTTTTTTTTGTCAATGCCATATTCTTCCAGTACTGCAAATAGCGTTTGTCTATCAATGCTGTCGTATGCTTTTTTAAAGTCCACAAAGGTAACTACAGTGTTTTTTGTCTGTCTGACTTTCAGTAGTGTTCTCAAGTTCCAGATCTGTTCGATGCATGATCTTCCTTTTCTGAAGCCTGCCTGGTATTCTCCTATTTGTGGATCTGCTTGTGGTTCTAGTCTGTTCAATAACACTTTAGAGAATATTTTGTAAGCGACTGGCACTAGAGAAATCCCTCTGTAATTATTTGGATCTGACTTATCACCCTTTTTATGTAATGGGTGGATCAATGCACATTTCCATTCCTCTGGCATTTTCTCTGTGATCCAAATGTCTGTGATGATCTCATGAATTGTTTTGGTGATGTTTTTATCTTGAAGCTTCCATACTTCAGCAATAATGCCATCTTCTCCTGCCGCTCTGTTATTTTTCATTTGTTGTATGATCTCCTCTATCTCCTCTATTGTAGGTGGAGTAGAATCGGGATTGGATGTGGTTTTTTGGAAGGTCAATTTCTCCGTGGTTTCTGTACAATTGAGAAGATTATTAAAGTATTGTTTGAGAATTGTACAGTTTTTTTCGTTTTCGTTTCCAGGGACCCATCTGTTCTTCGAAAGCAGAGGCTAGGAGGCTGATAACCCCTAATATTTTCTTTGAATGTTCTGTAAAAATTTCTTGTGTTATTTCTCTTAAAATCTTCTTCAATTTCTTTTAGCCTGTTGTTGTCGTACGCTCGTTTTTCTAACAGCTTTATATTGTTCATAAAGTAATTTTTATGGGGATAGTTGAGAAAACCAAAAAAATACTTTGGACTAGTCTATTTATTGCCGAAATCTTAGTTGAATAAAAAATATACTTATTTAATATTCAAATCCTAACAAAGAACAAATCATTACTGAAAGCCAAACATTTCAGGTGATTAATTATCTTGTAAAAGCTTTGGAAAGTATTGGACTTGTCTTATTTTTATAGAAACCCCAATATTTCACACTCGTATATAACTCGACCTGTCTGCGTTTTGGAGACAGTAACAATATCTATACGTAGAGCTGGCCTTGAAGAGGAAGAATATGTCAAAAAGTCAATTTTTTTACTTGTCTGGTTTTTAGAATGAACCCTTCAATTGTAAATTGTAAGCTTCTAAAGAGTTCGCTTGAAAAGTTCTCTACAATGTTGGAGGAATATTCTTGAACAGTTGATACATACCTAGATTTGAACTTGTAGTATGGTCACAATGAGTTTCATTGTTGGCTATCTCTCGATTATTTGTTTTAATTTTTTTTTAAATTTTACATTAAAAGTCAATAACATTTACCATGTTAGGACATGTTTGATATTTACCGTATTGATTAATAATAGATAACTATTAAAATAGGCTACAACGCCTGCCAATACAAAGTTAAGAACATCTATTCAATTGTTGGCACATGTTTCAACCTATCATTGAGGTCTTCATCAGCCAAATCCTTTATATCCAATTCTTAATACTAGCGTAACAATTATTCATAAAACGAAATGAGTATCCTTACAATTTTCAATTACATAAACGTTGCTTATTCATAAATTCTTTGAGTGCTGGTTTAGCGATAACGTATTTCAATAACAAATAACTTGGTGAATCTAAAACTGTGTCAGTGAAGAATGCGTTTGCAAGTAGCGAATTTTTTAAAATCGACAGAATAGAGTTGAAGGCTGTAGACTATATTAATCAACGCGAGGCTTGCTATGACGGTTATCTCAACAATATAGATCAGGTTCTATTTATGGTTAACGCACGTGGGATAATAAAGGTCAAATCACTTCCAACGGTTTGATTCTACGTAAAAAGGAAATGTCTTATGATCGCAAGGTTAAAAGTCATGTACATTTAGAAGTCCTCTTGTTTTAACACTAACCAAAGTAACAGCTACTGCATCGACTTTTGGGCCTTTTACACAACTCGCCAACATCCCATTTCGTTTTATGAATAATTGTTACACTAGTTTTAAGAATTGGATACAAGCAATTTGCGCTATTGGCTGATAAAGACCCCAATGAAGGGTTGATGCATGTGAATTGATAGGCATTGTATTTTAAGAGTTATTTAATTTTACATTATACATATTTATTGCAGCCAAACAGCTATTACAGAGGATTTGTTCTAGGATTCTTTTTGGTTCCTTACTGTATTCCGTCACTGATTTTGTTCTATTTTTACATCGTTGAATGTGATAGCGTTCACGTCCTTCACCGCATAAAGAAAATCACGCATTCCTCGGCCACGTAATGGAAACGCATTGTCCTACACATTTTATGATGATATCCATGGGGTGCTAGTCTTGTAATTACATGTCTCTATTCTTGGTTTGCCTCCGACCATATCCGTTCCCATATTGCATCGGTGCATTAAAACTCGAGCCATATTGCCTTTCTTTTTCGTCTTCTCTTTTGAGTGCTTTGACACTATTTTGAGTAAGATCCTTGCTCTTAAGTCCTCGATATAGGAGGGGTCTTTGGCCGGCTCATAGACCAGTCTTGACTTTGTGTACGTTCTGACATATAAAACTCTTTTAAGGAGTTTTGCCTTTTCTTTTACTATGGAACTGTTTAATAGTGTGCCCTTTTAGCAAGAAATATGCAAATCACAGTATGCCAGCAATGCTCAAATCGGGATTTTCGGTGTTATGGTATGTTCTCCCACTCTGTGACTTACACATTTTGGATTAAATAGAGGATACACTTCCAAAAATAAAAACAAAATCAACTCCTATTATAAAACACTTAATTTACCAAATATATGGCGCTACAAACAAATTAAACAAATAAACTACTGACCAATCCTTCTAACTTGTTCAGAGTGAACAAGGAATACATAAAATCAAACAAATGTTATATTACAATACATGGTTTCCTACAAACCAACAAACTTATAATTCTTTTCACTTCCATAAAGTATCCCTTTTAAAATTCAATACAATCACGAGTTCCAATGGCTCGATACTTTCCAATATAAACTGTGTTATTCATTTACACACCTCAATATCTATTTTATGAGTTTCTTATAATCAAAACAATATATAATCTTATTTAAAGTAAATGTTACTCCTTTACTTAATTTTTTGGGGGGGCTTTTCACAATGTTCTCATGTTACCACCTCTCTCAAGTTAACAAATTCACTACAGTGATTGGGAAAAATACTTGTGTACTCCCGAGTTATAGAAGACTACTTGAACAAAGTCAAACATTATGATCACTCCCGAAATCTAATTGTCCTCACTGAACTCGTGAAATCATACATCAATATACCATTACATTAGGGATTTATATTTATTATTACTTGTCTTAAAAGACCATCATCTCATAAGAAAGCAACGATCTGAACTTGCAAGCGGTAACTTCCATCTACAAGATCCTCGGTTCGAATCCCGGGTCATTAACAAACTCTAAACACTCATGGTGGATTATGACTTCCAACAGACGGTCACCCGACCTACCACACTTTCGTTAATAGTAAGGGTCGGACCGTAACACTCAGCTTGATTTATTGTCCAGGAGCACGACCCCAAGTCTCGCCCACACGGGACGGCTACACTCTGCTTTAAAACAGCTATTTCTTATACACAGTTCTCTGAACAGACCTGGCGTTTCTTTCATTTATTTTAACAACATTATTTAGGTTCATAGACCACTTTCGTAACCTTGGCATTTATTAATTATGAAGTATCCTCATTGGTGGGTAAGAGTAATTCACATACAACAACGAATATTTAGGGGCTTCAACAACTAGACGAGTCTGGGTTCGACTCTCTCAACTGCCTCGGGAACCAATCCCATACTGGAGGACTTATATAAATGCGACTTAGGGCGGCCTCGGCCTTATAACCTGCGCTCATAATACAATAAATTTGCACCCTATTATAACACAACATAACACACATGGCCTCGTGATCTACATCACTATATGGAGGACTTATCATAGCTCAATTACCGCAATCAACTGCCCCTCATAATTAATTTACCAAGTATATTTAAGTTCAACGCCTTCATAGCGTGACAATTTACTTTAATGCGCTACATTGCGCTATACATTACTTTAAGGCCAAGCGTCTTCCAAAGAACTGATAAATTCAAAATCAACATTTGATCTATATCTCAATTTTTATATTAATCCTCTCCCGTGACAATAATCGCTATACTTTAAGAACATGTATTCACATCATGTATTTATACTTTTACAGGAGCTCAACAGCTACTACTTTCATATAATTCAACTGAATCTTCATTTATATATTTTTTGTCATTATTATTATTCCGCTTGCTTTCATAACATTATCAAATACACTGATATTTTATTTCATACATTTCCTCTAAGGGATTTCTTCATTTCACATAATCATTTTATAATTTCTCAATTTTTATTTGTTCAGATCGCGCTCTTATTCTGTTATTTGTTATTCAATAACATCCCTTTTTCTCATTCTCAGGTGGATTGTACACAAATATTTCCCAACACATAACATAATGAAAATGGTTACTTACATGCTCTGACGGTCCCCGACCTTACTTTCCAACGATGTTTCATTTCGCCCACTATTTGTGATTAAGCCATCTTGCTCAATTCCATTTCATACACTGACATTTCTTGATACACATATAACTTATATACCTTAAACACTGGTAGCATTTTAAAATACAACTCTGTATTCTTCTATTATACACAATAAAATCACTGAAAAATTACTATACTAACACAAATTTTATATATTTACACTACACTGATTCTAATCACTAAGGCTTTAATTAGGCCTTGCACACGTGATTTCTTGATTCCCCGTCTCCAAGGGTGAAACTAGTAGATGTCGGCTTCCTATCTGACCAGAATATGAAAGTCTCGAACACACTACCTCTCCCTGGAATGGTACTTCTTCAAATCCGGTTTCCTGACGATCGGCTATTATTATTACTAGCTCGAAATTGCTTCTTCTAGACGCTAATTAGTTTGTCTAGCGAAAGTCTGTCTTGTTCACGGTCTCCCAAATACTCTATCGGTGACCTATTATTTTTTAGCATCTAATGCTCCTCGTAACTTAGTGCTTTTTATAGTTCGTTTGTTTCCTTGAAACAACGTCTCAAATTAAATTCTCACTTCTGATTATTCTGTTCTCTAATTCCTATCTTTTCAGAATACTATGCAGCCCTTATTTTGTCCGACCCTGATCGGGTTCTTTAACATTGATAGAATGTTTTGTTTCGCTATTATGGTACTTCAAAACGTTACGATACTTTCGGTCGTTTAAAAGAACTGTTATTTGAAGACCTATCGCCTGTTCTTTAAGTTCGCAGCCTACTTTGACTGTAATACTGAACTTTTCACTATAAGACTGATACTGGCGGAACTAAATCCTGTATTAGGATTTTCCTAAGTCTTCACACGGCGATATTTTGATGATACTTCTCGGCCACTCCCTTCGGGTGCACGCTGGTGATACAGAGTATCACGACCTCTCGAGGTCTAGTAAGTACTGCATTTACGGTGATATAGCTTCACGTCCCCTGGACGGAATAATACTTTGCGGTGATGATGCTCCAACGTCTTGCCCCCCCGGGCTGACTAGTAACTGCATTCGATGTGATGTAGCCTGACGCCCCCCTCGGGCTGTCGGAAACTGCATGATGTGCTTGGCTCTGCCAGGACTTTTATACTCTTTAGCTAAATAAAGATAAAATCCTTGTCTTTTTCATAACCAACTTTTGAAGTATTGGTCGCACACTTTTAAAAATTATATCTCTGGAAAGCTTGTTTTCTAAACGTAAACTGACTTCACTGCACATGAAAATCGATCGTACAGTTCTGAGATATTAAATAAAATTTGGTCTTCAGCTGTGTGGGTGTTACAGTTGATTTTTAATCCCCACCTCCTCGGGTCTCGGGGAACTCCCAATGGCGTATGGCCACGTTTGCACTTCATTCCTAGGCAATTATTAAAACCTCTTTCTCCACACAACAATCTCTATTCCGAAATGATTCACAATGCTGTATTTCTTTAGTTAATTTTATTCTTGCAAACGGGTTAAATCTAATTCTTCTTCTTCTGGCACAGCTGCGCGGTTGCCATTTTCCTGCAACGAAAGAGCAATTTCCGAAACATGCTCTCAGTCACTCGCGTGGAAAGTTCCACTCGTTCTATTTATATTCATGACCGGCTCCTTATCTATGCGTCATGCATGATATCATTTCCTGGCCACCTGGACCCTAATTCTTACACAACGTTATGCTCGCCCTCTCGTATAAAATCTTTCTATGTTCCACTGAAGACTGTATATTTCCTTCCTTCTTTTTTACCATAATACATGGATTAGACCCCTTGAACCGATGGTACATGGGTTCAATAGAAAGTTCAGTACAGGGAGCGAAAGACGACAGCTGCACGAGAACAGGCCAAACATCACTCAATTAGCTATGTGCACAATCCACAATAACCTGACCATTTAATAACAATCATATAATCACACCAAGCAAACAAAATTGATGGTCAATCACCACTATCAATATCTCAACAAAAATCACATAATTATATTGAGTAGTTGTGCTAGTTTAATCACTACTGCAACTAAATATGTGTAGGCCTATGTATTGTAAATATCATACTCTATACTTATAATCATAAATTTAATAGCCTAAGTGTAAAGGAGTTGAAGATGATTGCTTGGCGATTGAAACAGGTCATTCAAATCATTAATCATTAAACAAATCAGGGTACAATCGTGTTGACTGACTGAAAAACATTCAATTTATATATTTTGGTTCAAACGTAATCTTTGTTACATATGGAGGAATTCTATCTCCTAACCATGTTTAAAAGGATTGTAGAAAGCTTACAATCAAATAATGTAAATGACCATCGTTAGCGGTACCACATACTGCCAGCACCAGTTGGTAGCTAGGAAAATGCAATATCAACTACAGGATTAACACGCATATTATTTCAAATATGTACTTTATATGTACATCATCACTATTTAATTTGTAATTGACATTTCAGGTTTGTAACTGGGCGATTCAGACTTCCCATTATATTTTTTAAAACGCCCGGCCTACTTGTTGGAAATTTTCCAACTAACCGTGTGTTTTGAATTCTTTAAGCGTATGACTTGTTTCCTCTTTGGCTCTGGGAGATTCTCCCCTCGTATTTTATAACAACGGAGCTACATTTTAATTTGGTCTTTTTATAATTGCATTCTAGCACATACTACACAAGTGTCATGCTAAGAAAATAAATTACTCATTACAATGCAAAGTGGAACCACACTTTGCAAATTACTTCCGCAGACAAAGCTGAAAACTGCTACGCAGGCTTCACAGTTCCGGCTCCAGCCTCCAAAGCAAGCGACAAGCAGTGCACGGAGCAGCGAGAATGGTAAAGAAAACAATGAGAACTGTAAAGAAAAATTAATAATGAACTAGAGAAATCTGCAAAATGAGTTATACAGTCATATTTTCCTACAAAAGTGACAGTGAATGCAACTGTTTGTCCTTGCTTCATTTAAGGGGACGGTTAACTTTCTCTTTGTATCAAATGTCATTTATAATCTCTTTTCCCCCTCATGTCTGTGATATTTTTCCCCAGGGGTCACAGTGAGTGGGCCGTGTATGGCTACCATGGCACCCTGAACTGTGTCCGGCAGAATTGTACTGGGCTCCTTTCTTTCGTCTTTTCTGTCCATCTCCTTTGGTCACTCTAGTTCTCTTCTTGCTCCGAAGATATTAGGATTTGCATAGCTTGACTGTTTTCTCTCCTTAAAGGGTGGTTTTATTTTTATCCATTTTTCTTCTCCCTCCCCGGCTCGTTTTCAGAAGCGTGCAAACTGCACTCGATGGACTCTGGCATGTGGAGATGTCCGTGGGAGAAACTTAGGAAATAGCATACGCTCATTCATTTTCTGTACATACTCACTTATAATATCGCCTACCAGCTGTCAGAGGTACTGTGTAGCTCATCTCCCAATGGCACATCTGGGGAAACTATGGGTGGTATATGCCCTCTGAGCCTCAAATCTAGTGAGTCTAGGTATGTAATCTCCAAGGTACTTCTGAGATGATTCCTTCTCTCTTTTTTCTCTGAAATTGAAGTGGAATCTCTATTATAACGGCTTAGGCTTTCACGGCCTGCGTTCATAACTATTACAAGTTGTCCAGGCTAACTTGCTGCCTGGTATCTTGATTCTTTCTCATTTCTATCTTCCGAAGCCTGGGACAGCAGTTTTGCCTGAACTCTCTCTGTTGTGTTTTGTACGAAGTGGTTGTTAAGGGGGTAACAGTAAATGGTCATCATTATTGTTGAGGTTTATATGCTCTAAAACATAAAATATATGCGAGCAAATATGCACTGAAACTATCAAAATATGAGTTTCTTCTTGGTTCGTTGAGGCCATATGGACCAAGTGGTTCCAACTCTGGCGAGATTTCTTCTTAGCCCAGTATTCCTTCATCTTTGTACTATTGGTTGCTTTCCTTTCCTGAGTCCACTTCACTCCCACTCCAGGACGCAGTGTTTTAGTTGTCGATGACTGAAGAGTGTGGGATGTTCTGATCAGCATTCTAAAAGTATCCCTATTGAATATATCCTTGGGATCAATCTATAAATTCGAGGTCTTTCTGAACAAGTCTCGTCCATTTGGCATTTGTCCTCTTTACTCTAGAAATGATGTTGAAGATCCCTGAGGCCAGTCTCTTGTTGTACATGTGACCGTAGAAAATAAGTCTCCTTTTTCTCATGGCTGATGTTATGCCCTCTAAATGTTGGTAAAGCTCATTCTTATGCCTGATTCTGTATTCACCTCCCTCTTTAATGGGACCCATGATTTTTCTCAAGATCATTCATTCTTTCAATTCCAAATTCCTGAGTTGTCTCTTTTTTTTACCACGTTCAAGCATTCCGAGGCATATAGTACCGAAGGTCTTACTACAGTTTCGTAGTGTCGAAGTTTGACTCGAAGGGAAAGAGATTTGGACTTGTAAATGATCTTACAGATATGACAAGTTCTCTCCAGTTTGGTACACCTGGCTTTCGTGTGTTTATATACGTACTAATCATAAATTACTCTATTTACAGCTAAATTCTGCGGCATAGAAAGAAATAGCTCTCTGGCCATGTAGCCTAGCAGGAAATGTTGAAATTGTAGGATACCAAGAAGGAGATAATTTAATTTATATGTACTGGAAGAAAGGAAAACTAAATCACGTCAAATTACAAGGGAATTTTTCTATACTGAAGCAACGAAAAATCACGAATGGAAAGGACCAAATTTCAAGTTACGCCACGTCTTCACGCGTTACGCTGCACATGGTTTTCATAGTAAAATATGTACAAATCCGAAATTTCACAAACAGACAGAAAAGTGCATTTGTCGCCTATGTGGGGAGCTATGCTCTCTGTATCGTCTTGGAGACTGTGGTGAAAGATCAAAACCGATCAGCACATTTGCTAAAGACTGATACAAATCAGTATTATCTTATTCATATTAATTTCCTTTCTTTGTACACATTGTGTTTAATTATTAATAATTAATTTAATTAAAATCATTCATACAATGACAAAACTTTGAGCAACATTGTTTTTTTTTAATTCTCTATATCCAAGCTATTGCTCCTTTTGGTAGTAGTTGGTTGGTTGGTTGGTTCCTCAGTTTAGGGGCTGCGACAACGCGGTCATGTAGCCCCGTGTACTTTGGGTGTGTGTAGAATCTGTCTGATAACCGGTGTTAATTGTGATGGCTGTATTAGTGTGTGTTATCTGTAATTCAGGTAAGGACTGCAGACGATAAATTTTAATTATAGTTCCTACTATTGCTGCCAAATGCTACCGTTAACGATACCTATCTGTGAACTTGGCTACTAGTTGCCACCGTAACCGGTACCTCGCAGCGAACGTTGGAACTTATAGAGCATTAATCAAATCTAACCTACACATTTAGCTTCACACAATTGTAGTTAGTGAAAGGTTATTTTACATGCCATAAATCATGACATGGGCCCTCCAGCTTTACTTCATCTCCGAAGGAAGGCACACTTAGGGATTTTTAACGCTCTTGAAAATCTGACGACTTCATCCTGGTTTGAACCGGCGATCTTGGGCATAGAAGCTCAGCTTGCTACCAACTACGCCACCGAAGACGCCCTATTTTTGGTGGAAATATACAGTACTTCAGAATAGACGATGTGAGGGAGCCTAGCAACACACTAACGCCTCCTTCCAAATTCCAGCTTAAATTATAAATACACACTACTACATACAACACAATGACACTGGTTATCAGACAGATCCCACCCATACACACACCCAAGTACACTGGGGATACATGGCCACAATATCACAATGCTCGTAAATGAAACAACAAAATCAACAATTCGTTAATGATGAGAATTTTGTATATTTTTAATTTTTAATGTCATACATTGTATATTTTTAGCATTTTGGTAAGACATATTTCCAAAGTTTTCTCCATTTAAGTCTGATCTCAGTCATCAAGTTGATTGATTATATTATTGTAATTATGATGAAGTAATGTGGTTACTAATATGCATCATTAGGACTTTTATTACCAATGAATTGTGAATTCTTTGAAAGGTTCAGTTTTCTTAATTTTCAAACACATGGCATGGAAGGTTGTGTGATGCCACGTGTGAGGATGAGGATGCTTGCTGAATGCGAAGCGAGCACTAGGCTGACAGTCATCGACCAGCTCTGCAGCTGCTATAGAGAGAGATCGCTTCAGGTCAAGGATGCTGTGGGTCGCTATCTGGTCGTCACTTGTCATTCTGGTGCGCAAATAGAGCAAACTTGGGACAGGTGAGGAGAGAGTCCTACTGGTGCATGTGGTGTGAACCGTAATTTACCTTAAACAAGATAGAATAGTCTTGGAGGTAATACGAACTAAAACAAGTAGTTGTACCAACAACTAAATTTCCTTCGTTCCGCAAACGCGTTCCAAACGCGTTAAGTCCTCGAATCCAGGAGCTGGGAGTCACCACCCTGAGTGTAGTGCAGACCGTTTTAGCTTCCTATGGATGAAGTTCGTCGAATCATTCGGGTTATTTCACTAATGCGAATATTTTGAAATTCGGATGTTCGAATGCTCCAAATATTTGAATGTGCGTTATAATTGAGACAGTCGAAATATTCGTATGTTCGAATGAAAATTACGTATTTGGAATTATTCGAACAATTCGATGTTCCTTATTATCAATGTATCATTGTCTCGGCCGATACGTTTTCTTCAAAGCGTAAATGCTTCTCCGTGGTTAAAGTAACATGAGCTGTTGTTAATTGGTATTAGGGGATCGGGACAGCTATGATCATCAGTTCCGTGTACTGGGTGTATGTTAAATTTGTCTGAAAGACTGTGGTTTCTTTGTGTTGCTTACAGTGATGTGTGTAGCTGTAATTATTAGGGATGAGGTAGGTGCTCTGGGACTTGAAATGAGGTGCTATCCCGGTATTTTCCTGTAGGTAGTATGGGAAAAAATCACACTCAGGATAGCCGCTGTTAGTGCCGGGATTTGAACTTCCAATCTACGGAATATCTACTGCTTTCCATCGCAGTTATGGTGACCGGTTTAAAACGCGCGGCTACGCTGTGGGGTTAAAGTAAAATCAATCTGCCTCTAACGAAAGTATGAACAGTCATTTCATCCTTTTCTGAACACTACCAAAACTATACTAATCTATTAAAGTCGAGTGGTGCCTATGTGTTACTCTTTTACTCAAAAACGACTCAATCGATTTTACTGCAGGTTTGCATTGCCGTAGTTTGTAAACCGGAGAAAAAAACAAAGGACTATTGCTGTTTGGAAATGTTGCACTGTTTCAATAAGGTGACAAAAGTTACGTTTTATTTTAGTAGCAGGCGCAGCTATGTCCCGCCCGGCGAGCAGGTATCCAAGGAAGGTTGCATATATTTATTCACCCTTGCCAAGCTTCTCGCTACTGAATTTTCGCTTTCGATTCAGAGTTTATTTTTACTCAAGTTGGAACGTTGCAAATGTTCGGAATGTAATATACATACACAAGTACATGTTTACCCGTACAAAGGACGGGTAACAAGCTAGTTTAAGGAGCACTGGAATGCCAAATGTCTTCAAAATGTTTCGAAATTTAAATTTTGCATCACATTAAGCTGCGGACCATTAGCTTTCTAACGGTACATTTGTTTCTTCACTGCTCATTCCTGAGGCCACTTACACTTTCCCACAAGCGTGCGCCCGATTATTATTATTTATTTTCCTCCCTTTCTATTAGACAATAAACGCTAAAAG
This sequence comes from Meconema thalassinum, assembly GCA_946902985.2. Lineage (NCBI taxonomy): Eukaryota > Metazoa > Arthropoda > Insecta > Orthoptera > Tettigoniidae > Meconema > Meconema thalassinum. Next base: position 439,852,688 of record OX336394.1, on the reverse strand, counting down.
AAAAACTCTTTAAAGAAAGCAATACGATCGTTGCGGTGTCGAGCATTCCTGCCATGAAACCATAGCTGTCTATGTTTTCTCAACTAGTGGAACTATGGTTCCAGTTTTTCAATAAAATATATTTTTAATGTATAAATTACTTTCTTACGGAAGTTTTAAACATTGAAAGCTAAAATATTTACAAGTAATGTCTTATTGTTGTGTTATATTTATCGAAATTTAATCACTTGGATTTATTAATCGCATATAAATTGTTTTCAGGATTAGGGAACCACCCATAACAACTGGGATTACTAAAGCGACTCTGAAAAATGGCCTCCAACACGATAATGTTATATTTTAACACAGTCGTTTTTTTAAATACACTTCAATTTAATTTTGACAGATGAACGTGTTCATGAAAATGCTTTTATAATTACCTACGCCATTTTTAACAAGACGTTCCGTGACGAACTAAAGAGCCTAATTTTCTTAAAATTTAAGACCCATGCCAACGGTTAATATATATGGACCTATCTAGAATAATAACGAAATTGAGTTGGTAATATCGAAATTTCTAATTAGTTCGAAATATATCTGGTATAATGTAGCCTAATAGAGCACTACAGTTGGCAGCCCTGGTGACTGATTATATTCTTAGTTCCATCTATTAAGGTACAGAATACAAAATTTGGTTGAAATCCAATGGATAGCATGGACGTTACATATAGTTAGACATTGGATCTATAAGCGTACGTAAAATCATTTTGACAACAATGTTATGCATGTGTCGGTCAGAAATATTCTGAAATATTATGGTCTCTTGTTGTGCAAATTTTGGATGAAATCCATTTGTTAGTATAGAAGTTACATGTATTTCAAAATTGGACCTATCAGCAGGCTTCGAATCATGTAGGCAGCACTGACATATATTAGTTACTCCAAATTAATCTCGAGTGTCAGGTACTATACGTGTGAAATGTTTAGAGTTGTTGGCTTACATACTTTATGATATATTGATATTAGGGTAAAAATGGAGACAGAATTTATTAAAAAATGGAAGCCCTGGTTGCTCTTAAGAATACGCATGGTCATATTTGTTATGGTACACATAGCACATACGAAATTTGGTTGAAATCCAATTGATAGTTTGGGAGTTACTTGTATTTAAACATTCGTCCTATCAGCAGGCTTAGAATCATGTTGGTAGCACTGACGTATATTAGTCACTCCAAATTAATCTGGAATGTCAGGTACTATACGTGTGCATAGTTTAAAGTTGTCGGCTTGCATACTTTCTGATATATAGGTATTTGGATAAAAAATAAATAGAGATAGCATGCATTATCAGTTGGCAGCCCGGTGGCTCTTAAGAATACGCTCAGTCATGTCTGTTTATGTACACATAGTACATACGAAATTTGGTTGAAATCCAATTGATGGTGTAGAAGTTATATGCATTTAAAATTAGACTTATCAGCAGGCTTAGAATCATTTTGGCAACACTGCCGTGCATGGCCTCCTGGAAATTAAACTGATATTTCATTATCTATATGTGTGCTAATTTTGGAATAACTCCCATGCATACCTTCCATGATATCCAACATGGAGCTCAAATTGCAATAGCGGTTTTTCAGCAGTTGGTAGCACTGACATCATTTTCAAATATGGGCTTGGGATATTCTACTCATACCAAATTCGGTTCGATTGCTATAGCCGTTTAGGAGTTGATAGGGTGGGACACACACAGACAGACGGACAGACAGAAGGACAGACAGACAGACACACATTTGCCCGGATAGATCTCAGAAGTCTACTTTTTCCTAATTTTTGCAAAATCTGAAAAGTAGGCTAAAAATCTTGAAAAATAACAAATAAAATTATTTTCCAAAAGCCTATGTCGTAAAGATAAAACATCAAGGATCAATCCTGAAAAAAAAAACACCCTTAAATGGTTTCTGAGATATAGGTAAATGAAAAAAAATGAAAATCCACAGCCTGCTTCCAGTCTCCGACCGGGTCAGGAATGGAATGAATGGAGCCCCGATCTAGCGGCGAGGACATGAACTGTGCCGGCTGCCGAGGCCTGACGCACTCCCCTGGGACAATGATTAAATGAATGACAGATGAAATGAAATGATAATGGAGAGTGTTGCTGGAATGAAATTTTTACAGGGAAAACCGGAGTACCCGGAGGAAAACCTGTCTGCCTCCGTTTTGTCCAGCACAGATCTCACATGGAGTGACCGGGATTTGAACCACGGACCCAGCGGTGAGAGGCCGGCGTGCTGCCGCCTAAGCCACGGAGGCTTCATATAGGTAAATACAAAGTTGAAAATCAACATAGTCAATGTAGGACATTCCGGTACTTCTTAAAATATTTGTCGTAAAAATGCTTTTGAAAAGTCACTATATCTCGCAACATAGTCACTAATTTGGCAACACTGGTCATCTCTGAAGAGTTTTTAGATGCTTTATATGAAGTTGACCTGAAGATCATCTGCTATGGAGTGCAAAGTCATTGGATCAAAATTACTTTATACGCTAGGTGTTCCTTAACATTTCGTCGAAGAGAGACTACATTAGGCCTACTTGGGATTGCAAAAAATTGGAGCGTGTGAGTTGGAGGTTTCTCTAACTCATATTATAGAGAAGAGCAGCTGCTCACGGCACGGTGAGACTCAATGGCACCTGCAGGAGTTCCATCTGTCTGCAACTCGTCTTCTTTATGCTCTCACGTGACTGGGAGTGGCTGGAGATTGGATCCCCTACATCTGCAATAAATATCCCTTCATCCGGATCTATGGGGGAAGTATTTTGAAATTCTGTGGTTTTACTGCTATTTTATATTCCTGAAATAAAAAAAGGATACCTTTCGCCCGAGGATAGAGAACATGGCTACGTTCCATCGTGTTTCGATGCGGTAAAATAAGGCATCAAGGAAAGTAATTTACAGAAAAATCACACACCCGTTTTCGAGATCAATATTCACATTGGTGTATTGTGAACAAGCAAATATAATTTACAATATAGGTTGAGTGTGAAGATATCCTATGGATCTAGTGTTGTGATAGAAAATGAATTCACTTTAGGAGCGTAAGATATCTAACCAGATGGAAAGTTCGTAGTTAAAAAATAAATAAACTTATGTGACACCGTACTTTTTAATCAATGTACAACAACTCGCTGATGATTATGATGATGTTGATGATGAGCGGTCTTTTAAGGGGCACCAACCTTTTAACTTTTCATGAGTTTTTTTTAAATATAAATATGTGTTCCAGCGTTTGGTGAGAGAAATCTCGGTGTGAATGTTAGTGTTTCCTTTCCGAACCACAGCATAACGGATACTTCCATGCCGAAGGGCATAGCATTGTGGCTTAAATATTGGAGTACTGTTGTATTTTAATTATAGATTGGGTTTCAAACTTTTATGGGCATATTTCTAGAGTAAATCCTGAATCACTGATGAAGTCAATTGCTTTTGTTTTACTTTGCGAGAGGAATAATAATAGTACCCAAAGACACTCCATTATATATATTAAAGAGTGTATTCACGTATTTGATATTTCATGTGTTCCATTACATGAGACGGTTTTCTCAATTGGTTCAGTGGAGTTAGCTCATCCCCAAAGAATATGTTTTAATTCATATTGCCAAGCACTTTGCTATATCAGGTCTTGAGAATATTGAACGCCTTTTCTGAGCTGAAGAATGGGTAATGTAGCAAAGGCTATTCAATTTGAAACTTTTCTTTTTGGCATTAGACCTCTCCTTGGCGAGATGAAAGAGATGTGTGTTGGAGGCCTCTTTCTATTTCGCTTTCCTGCTTAAAATATGGTGATTTGTTTAGCGTGAAGAGATTCATGTTCTCAGTTTCGAAAAGACTGACTGAAATCTCAGTGATTCAGTTACAACAAGTCGCTGCTCGTCATTTAAGATCACCTTGTACTGTATAGGAAAAGGAGAAAACAATTCACAGTTCAGCCCCTCAGGGTGGGAACTTAAGGATGAAAACATGGCTTGAGAATTAAAATTTTAGAACAACTAAAAAGGAAAGAAATAATAAAATTTACATCTATTACTTATTCTGAAAGGGACTAGCAGCCCTTCAGAATAAATCAATTCTTTACTTGTCTTATAGACGGTTAAGATATTGATAATATAAGCCAACTAATGGCTACACTGCGTTCTGCTCCACGGCTGAAAGCAACGGGAAACTACAGCCGTAATGCTCTTCCCGAGGATATGCACCTCTCTATGCATAATTACATGTGATGATGGCCTCCTCCCTTGTGAAATTCCAATCCGGAGGTTAACTAGTCCCCCGTTCGGATCTCCGGGTGGAGACTACTCCAGAGGGGGTTAACGTCACAGAAGTGACAAAGAGGAAATCTGACATTCTGCGGATCGGAGCGTGGAATGTTAGAAGTCTGCTGGGAAGTGGAAGGTTAGAAAACTTAGAAAGGGAAATGGATAGGTTGAGGTTGGATTTGGTTGGGATTAGAGAAATGCGCTGGCAGGAAGAACAGGACTTTTGAACGATAGCTCAGGACAGAGAGGCGTGGGGTTCTGTATCAAACCAGTCTAAAGACCGAAGACTCAAACAACAGCAATAACAACAACATCAATTTAGTGAACTACATATGACAAAGGATGTGGTCTAACTGTTGGTGTTAATGACTTGTCAGTAAAAACAGAAATATATATTTCTATTTTGATTTTACCATGTATGAATCAACAGTAGCGCTCGTATTGATAGATTTAGTGAACTACATACGACAAATTATGTGTCGTTCCATACATGGTCAAATAAAAGTTGAAAAATCTACTTCTTTTTTGAGAAATTTTAAAATTCTGCTTCCCACAAGTCGAAGATAAAGAATCAAATAATAGATTAAAACAATCAATCTTTAATTTCACTTACATCTGTAGAATAAAGTTTATAGGAAAATATTTGGACCATTTTAAACCCGCATCTCAAAGTTGGAAAAAAATATCAAATGAAGTCATATGCTCACAATCACAGCAATCACCATTAACTTCAGAAGACGTCAATGGGCTGGTCATGTACAGTACTAATGATGGGAGATGATATGATGGTCTTACAAATCTTTAAAGAAGAACCAAGAGGAGAAAGCCCAGTAGGAAGACCACGAAGTTCCTGGAAAAATGAAATCTCTAAACTTTGTATACATCTGAATGTGAACAACTGGTAAGAACTCGCCCAAAACAGAGTTCGGTGGAGGCATTTTGTGAGATCGGCGCGAGAGCTTCGTGCCCCATAGAAGCCTTCTGATTGAGTGAGTATCTGTAGAATAAGTTCCATTTTACAAACAAGCGTTTTTTAAACATATTTGTTCAAAATATATTATTGCGAGAAGTAATTTTCAAAATGTTATTCTTAAATTAGTTAGAGCTTTCCAAAACACGTATTGTGACACTTTTCCGAGTCTTCTGGTTTTTCAACTTTTGGTACAATTGTCAAAATAGCTAACCTTTACGTTTTTGCTAAACTGGTCCCCTATAGTCTGAGTGCTATTAGTGTAATTTAAAAAATGTTTTAACAATAAAACTCGTAGTTTTATGTGACTGCCAATGTTACAATCGCAGTGGAATCGAACGAGACATTAATTTCGAAAATCAAACGAACCCAGTCTGTCTTGGTGACAGGCAACCAGTTTGACAGCTGTGCCATAACGTTCTTTGAAAAGGAATTGCTCAGAATTTAATACGTCACCAGACATCGTGCCTGTCTTTGATGGATTAATTTTGAGACTGTCAGCTGACAATACTTGTAAATAGTACATTATGCAACGAGCCTAAAATGGCAATAATTAAGGCACGATTATGTTTATAAAACGAGCGATCGACATGTTGGATTTTGAGTGCATGTCAGAAGCTATCCTTACCTAATTGGTCATGAATGAAAATATTGAGCTCTAATTGGTTGGAAAAATTAAGTATGTTATAATGAAAAGTAGTACTTTAATTATCCACATTATGAAACAGTTTTCTGACATAATATTTACATATTGACATCGTCGAACATAAATAAAATAATGGTATCGAACAGTGACAAGTCAGTGATCCGAGCGATGAACTTCTTCTGCTCTAGCGTGGCGAATAATAATTGCTATTTGTGCATTGCTGTTTGAGGACAATGTAATAAAATTCACATTTATCGGCTCTTATTTCTCTCCGTACTTTTTTGGCCGCAATGCAAGTCTTAACAGTTGGTTTATTAGCCTATTTTCAGTTGTGTGTGTGTGTGTGTGTGTGTGAGGTGTGTGTTCCCCCTAATAACATCTAAACGGCTGGAGAGATTTCAATGAACCTCGGTAAGTTCATAGCACTATTCCGGGCGACCCCGACCGTGCCCTTAAAATGTTGTTACGTCTCACCAATCCAACATGGCGGCTGTGCGAAATATTTCACCAGCATTCAATATCTCCGAAACCATTCCCGATATCACCTAGAATTTATTACGGTGATAAAGGGAACTACTAGAAGTTCACCTATGTGACTTTTGAAAAACTGGTAACTACAAAACCAGCATGGCGGCCACGCGAATTTGCGACTTTTAAATAGACGTTTCTCGCGATTTAACCAACCAAACGCAATAAAACATGGTACGGTATATGTTTATATGCATTTTAATGCACCGACATCTAACTTCGTTCAATTGTTTACATAACTACAAGATGGCGGATGTAAGAAATATTTCACCGGCATTCTATATCTCTGAAACTATTAGCGGTATCACCCTGATATTTTGTACGGAGATAAAGGGCACTACTGGAAGTTCATCTATAAGACTTTCAGTAACTGGTTAACTACAAAACGAACATGGTGGCCAAGCGAATTTGAAAATTTTAAATAGACCTTTCTCGCGATTTAATGCTCCAAACGCAATAAAATCTCGTAGAGGAAATGTTCATACACGTTGTAATGCACTGGTATCTAATTCAGTTCAATTGTTTACATAACCTCAAGATGGCGGCTTTGCGAATTTTAAAGTTAAGTTTTTATTTCTTGTGTCGTAATCATGCGATAGAAGTGAAAGTTTGAATAATGAGCCTACGCAATAATTTTCCTTTAATGGTACATGACTCTATGGCCTATACATTTAACAATCCAACATGGCGGCCATCCGAAATATTTAGACGGCTCTGAATATCTACGAATCTATTATAGCAATCAAACTGATTTTTTTTATGTTCATAGGGGCTATGAACTTAAGTTCACCTATAAGACTTTGAATAACCTGGTGATCACAAATCCAACATGGTGGTGACGCGAAGTATAAATATTCACATGGACGTTTCTCGCAATTTAACCATCCGAGTGCAGTGAAACTTGGTACAGTAAATCCTTATACGAATGTTAATCCACTGACATCTAATGTATTTCAATTGTTTCCATAACCACAGGATGGCAGCTGTGCGAAATTTTAAAATCATGCGATTGAAGTCTGAATGCTACACGTACACAATAATCTTCATGTAACAGTACATAACTCTAGGACCTACATATATAAAATCCAACATGGTGACCATCCAAAATATTTAGTCGGTTCTCAATATCTACGAATCTATTACAGCAATCAAACTAAAATGTTGTATGTTGATAATGGCAGTTAACATAAGTCGGATTGGCTATATGAAAATAGGCTGTATAGTTCTTCACGGAACTACTTGTTTTATACAGATGTAATCACATCATTAGAATATGAAATTTAAATGCGTTTCTTGTCAGTCAACACGATTGTATCCAAATTGCATTGGATATTGTTTCCTAATTTGAAAGAAATGACATGAGATTAATTACTGAACACACTTGGATGACCATTTTCGAACTTCGAGCGATCGTCATAAGATACTTTACACTCAGACTATTAATCGTATCGTTGTTCATTCATTTAGGGAATTTAAAACATCGTGGTATTGTAGGCCCGTATACTTCTTGGGTGTGGACACTACCCCGGCATTTAAGTTGGGTACCGTCCCGACGTTTGCCTACCTAGAAGCAAGGAGACAGGAAAAAACAAAAGATGGAATATTTGGTTTTAAGTTCAAGTAATAATAAACTCCATCAAATGTTCTAGGATATTGCCGTGTCTGTTGCGAGTTTTCTCCTAGATATACCAAGTTAGGATCATCAGGAGAATTTTGGGTACCTACCTGGACCCCACAGTACTTACAGTGGTCCAGGTAAGGCGTGCCAAGAGCCTGCTGGCGAGAGTACTGTAACTTGACACACCTAGACGAAACCTTACAAGGCAGAAAACTGGAAGATTTTATGGAGTTCAGAGTAAACCACTTCTAAGAAGGCTGAGGAGGGAATCTAACCCACTTTTTGAAGTGTAACATCTTTCCGCTCGGTTGCTGGATAGTTTTGTGGGAGTGATTTTGAAAATTGGGGACGGAAGTGGATCGGAACGATCGAGCTGGCAGTGGTGGATCAAACGGAAGTATGCACTGAACGCTCGATCAATCAAACGGAAGTGTACTAGCTGGCAGTGGTGGACAACGGATGTATGCACTGCCCGCTCGATCGATCAAACGTAAGTGTGCCCTAGCTGGCAGTGGTGGATCGAAAGGAAGTATAAGACGCACTGCCAACTCGATCCATCGATCCAACTGGCACTGGTAAGAGAAACAATCAGCGCGCGGTGTCGAAAATTGATACCATGTCGCACTCTCGGCCATGTGGAATGTATGACATACTGAACGGAAAACGCTCATGCGAACTCTGGTGTCAAGTGATTTAAACAAATGACATGGTACATGTTCGAAGTCTTCGTATAAGTATTTAAAGGGTAAAATGCCTTAATATCAAACATTGTAAGTAGTCGGCATTGCATTGGCATAAGGCATTTTAAACTCAATGTCACTCAGGAACATTATCGAAACAAGCAAAATATAAATTAAACTTAATTCCGTAATGCAGTATTATTGGAACGTGGAAATAAGTCACCATCTTGTGCACAATATTTGCGTAGTCGAAATAGCCGTGGGGTTATTGCGTATGACTGTGAATCTAGAGATCTTGGGTTCGAATCCTGGGCGGGGTAGATATTTTTGCTACCAGATTATCATTTTAAACGATATTTATCATATCAATATGACTCATTTTAACAGAATCCATATGAAATTACGTGTTGGTCTGTGAATGAAGAGGACCTGTTTATAAGGAATTTAAGGTTATGAGCGGTGTCGCGTCTATTAATCTAGTTGATCCATATCGTATTCTTTATTTAGGCTAGTGCTGGTGGAAGCTACAAATCATCTACTACCGACAGTAGTGGCTACGCTGGCTAAAGCGCGGCGTTAGGTCATGGTGCCAAGCTCACTGCTGACTCGGTAGACGCGTGGGTTCGAGCCCCACCGTCGGCTGTCCTTGAAATGGTTTTCCGTGGTTTCCCATTTTCAACACCAGGCAAATGCTGAGACAGTACCTTCTGACAGGCCACAGCCGCTTCCTTCCACATCCTTGCCCACTTTCATCCATTCATCTCATCTCTCATCCAGACGCGCAGGTCACCCACGGGCGTCGACTAGAAAGACCTGCACTCGGCTTCTCAGGAGGCTACACGAAAAAAAATCTAATAAAATGAGTTCCGTATTATAAACTACAATATCTGTAAAACACTCCCTTTTACAATTGATTAATATTGGTGCCAATAATAGTATAAAATACCGGTGTATGAACATTTTCACGTGAGGTTTCTTCTATGTCAGATGTTACACATCATATGCGACTACTGTAAGGCTCGTAATTTTTATTCTTCACTATCCACACTAGGCAGTTTCAGCCCTGAGACTTGTCAATGCTGGGAATCAAAACCGTGACGATGATGACAGAAGCGTGCCATTAGACCGCGGAAGGCAGCGGTAAGGTTTTGAATTTATATTTCGTCTTTCTTATTGACTTTCAATTTTCTCCAGTATAGTGGCTCATGACGCTACCTTGTGGGATGGCTGTTAATTTCTCCTGCAGTTCAAATGTTTACTTACTCTGGGAGTCTGGTGGTGCGACGAGTTTTAATTGCGGTCTCAGGTGCTGCCATCTGCCTCAACCGAGCCAAGTATACTCTTAGGGGAGTCAACTGCAACGCGTCTGCAAACTTTCAATGTCACGCTTCACCGTGTTATTATCATATGGTGAACATTCTGAAATAACTTATTATTTTTTATTTGAAATTTTAATTTGTGTATTCTGTATATATATGATTGGTAATATTATTCTCTTCTATCGATGTTGATCGGCCGACTTGCCAATATCTTTTCTCCTCCCAGAATTCCTAGGTACGTTCGCTAAGTCTTCTCCTTCTGTCTTCAGACCTTGGTTTTGGAGCTATGTTTTACCTGAAGCTCTTTGAATTTATCAACCTTCCCTAGAAACCCCCATGGCCATTGGCTGCATTAATAAAATAATTATTTAGTATTTCTTTTGGATGATTTCCAACTTCTTGGACATCCTTTTTTATTTCTTCAACCCATTTTGTGGGGGAATTCAACTTGATAATGTAAATTAATATCCTTTGAGTCAACCTACTGTTGTGAGGTGTCCATAAACTGCCATTCTTCTCTTGCGTATTGTGCCCGTAAGTTTCTCAACCTGGCTGTACATATCTCTATTTCTCCTTTACCTCCTCTTTTCTGGCCCGGTTTTTGTTGAGAATCAGGGTTTCAGAACTGAAGAGTGCTTCAAGTTTAATCACCGTGGCATAATGTCGTAGCTTTGCACTGAGGGATATTTTTAATATTATTTATTTATTTAGTTATAAAAAAAATTCATTAATAGTAAACTGATTTGTATTTAGCTGTCAATCTCAAATTTTTAAACTAATCAAATTGTGTATTTTAACTGCGTTATAATGGGGAGAAGCCTTCAGATTCGTTGTGCTAAGTTTCATTGCTCTCGGGTGATTAGATTGCCAGAAAAGGCATTGGAAATATTTGAAAATCGCTTGACTACCATGTTGTTTTTGTGTTCTTTAGGATTTTGAAAGTCACATATATTATAGAAAGCTTTGTATAATAGAACTAGGGGCAACACTGAAAACTGGTTTTTAATATATCAATAGCCATATATAATATATACTTACTTTTTTCCATTAATATACTCTCTGCATGCTCCACTATAGTCATAGTGAACTGTAACTCTTAACTATATATTTACCTAATAGTCCTCTAGCACCAAACAAAATTTCAGTTTGACTCCTTAAATAATTTCCGATATATTGTGAACCGATGAAATATATTGCATGGACGCCATGTTGGATTGTTATATATATTGGCTATAGCATTATATGCCAGTAGATGGATATTATAATGGTGGTTCAACATACCAATCTACATTTTAATCGCTTGTTTAGGACACGAGATACAAAAAAGTGTTCTTAAAATTGCACAGCCACCATTTTTAAGTTCTCACAAAAATATGATTAAATTAGACCAGAATGTCATAAGCCATGCGCTCAGATGATTAAGTCGCGAGAAAATTAAATTTAAATATTTGAATATTGCTTCGCCGCCATGTTGGTTTAGGGCTCACCAGGTCATTGAAAATCCCATAGGTGAACTTATTTTAATGGACTCTGAAAATATACAAAATTTCAGTTTGATTGCTATGGTGGATTCGTAGATTTTGAGAACCAGTGAATTATTTCAGATGATCGCCATGTTGGTTTGTTTTATATGTAGGCTATCGAGTTATGAACCAGTAGATTAATATTATTGCAATGGTTCATTATATGAACGTTCACTTCGATCGCATGATTAGGACACAAAAAGTAATAATTTAATTTTAATATATTGTACAGCCTCAATCTTGAGTTTATGATAACAGTTGAATTAAAATAGATGCTAGTAGATTAAATCTAGTATCGACATGTAGGGTGTTAGGTTTCACTGCGCTCTGTTGAATAAATATCGAGAAAGTTCCATTTAAATATTTTAACTTTGCTTCGCCGCCATGTTGGTATTGCACTTAATAAGTTTTTAGCCTACTTTCAATTTTTGCAAAAAATGAAAGTAGACTTATGAGATCTACACAGGGCCAAACATTGTGTGTCTGTCTGTGTGTGTGTGTGTGTGTGCGAGTGTGTATGTGTGTGTACTCTCTGTATATCTGTCCCCCTATTTCAATTCAAACACGGTGAATCCGAATTGAACGAAATTTGGTACCGAGGTAGCACTAGCAAAGGGCACCTCAGTTTCATGTTTTATATCGCCGCCATTTTTACCAAAACTCAATGGCGGCCACTCAAACGTTCAAAACGTAAAATCAAAAAGCGACTAAATTAATCAACCGATCTCTACAAAATTTGGTAACAACGCGGCTTGTGCTCAAACTAGCAGGCCATCAGCTTTACCCTTTCAGGATGGCGGCCGTGTGAATTATGCAAACTTTATAAGACATAACATGGGACCCACCAGTTCCGATTATCGAACCGAGAATCGTTTAACGTGGCCCGTTCGAAATTAAAAGTTTATCTTGTGATATTATAGTGCAGAAGTGACTTTAAAAAGCTTAGCCGTCTCAGTTAGAAGACAAGATGGCAGCTGATATCTTGTGCCAGACCTATATTTCACTAGTTTGAGTATTGCATGCAATATAGTCTACTGATATAAATGATATAATCTTTGTATTAAATGCTTTATATATAACAAGTATACTCCACTGAAGAAATCGTTTAGTCTAAATCATTATTTGTTAATTCAATTGATATCGGCGCATTTTGGTTGACTTGTTTGGCTCTGCGGTAAAGCGTTAGCCTTCCACCCGTATGCCTGGGGTTCTAATCCAACCAGAGTTTTTTTGCTTGCTTTTTATATTTATTGTTTTGTACTTACTCAAACGTTTTAAAATTAAGCGTTATATTGTAAATATTACAATGGAAAATATATATTTAATTAAAACGAAATTCGCCAGCGGATCTGCACGAGGCATCTAACAGCAACCAGGAGAACTATCATGGCCAACTTATTGCGCACCGGCCCACAGATTACCTTTCAGCTTTAATTGAAAATTGTATTTTTATGGCCGCTAGAATGCACTCTCCCTATTAGGATTATCTTATCCGACAGATGTCATGACTGTCCTACGTGGGACACCACTGGTTGGCATTCTATACGCATGACCCAGGAGAACTGTGGCGTTTAGAGTCAAGTGAGGAAAGTGGATGGAAGTGGCCGGTAAAAGCGAACCTTCATTTCCGACTAGAGGAGAAGTTGTGAATAAGGGTTGAGGCAAAGTGGGCCAGTAAATGGAAGTAGGAAGTAGACCTCTTTTCTGCTTCTCAGCCATCACCTCCCTGGCAACCATTGTCTTCACACTGGATGGATCACTAGCGGCATGCCAGATTTATTTTGTTTCTTTAACTGTCTGCTACTTTACTCTCTCAATTTGTACAATTATTTTGAGAACTATGCGGTTGAAAGAGATGTATCTACACGTTCCTTATTGTATAGCTAACATTACAGTCTACATTGGACGGCTGACAACACAGGTCTTGAGACAGCCTATTTTCACATAGAATCTCCATTACCAAAGTTCTTATAATTATTCAAGAAAATGTCTTCTCATCAAAAAAGAATTCTTCACATCAAAATTTGGTTAACCAAAGAATTTTGACTTGAATATCGGTATTTGAATTAGTGATATGCAAAACAAGAATTTTAAGGGAACAACAATTTGGTCTAAAGGGAACCCAATAACTTATAGAAGAGTAAAAAAAAGTGGTTTTTTTTTTAGAAAAATTTGGTTTGAAGAATAACAACAGAAATTAACTGGAAGACACCAAGTTTGATAAAGACAATGGAATTACAATTCCAAAATTATGTGTTAAATATTTTTTAAACATTTTTGATTTTAAAATTAAATGTAGGCCTATTAGTTTTTATGAATTTTAAGACATCATATTTTAATATTAAATTATATTTGTATGACTTGCACTATACAGTGTATAATTGAAATGTATATGGCTGAAGAAGGTTTATGATAAACCGAAACATGTACCATCGAATGAGAACATAAGTTGTTGTTTAAAAAAAAGTATCGATAAGTGGATAAATTTGTTACAATTGTTAACACATACTCTCTAAGAGAAAAGTAGGTGAAAGGAGAGAACAGGATGGAGAGCGACGTGACACAGCGTTGCAATTCATTCTTCCTTTACTCATAGCGAGAGGCCGACAGTAGAGGAATAATATTAGCCCTGACGGAGACAAGACTAGCAGTGCTCTTAAAGGAGACCACCTCGTGCTGCTAGCATTCTTAGCTGTTGCTCTGTAGGTCCAGTTTCGATTCCCGGCTCTGCCAAGCAATTCAATTCTAGTCTGAGGGTTGGAACAGGGGAAGAGGTGAGTTCGAATTTTACCTCAGCCACGTGGTTTCGCACTTCTACTTGAGCCGAATACCGCAATGGTACCTAACATAAGTCCACGGCTGCCTCTTTCCCATTCCTCACCTCAAACACAAATATAAATACAAACACTGAAACAGCCATCACAATAACACAGGTTATCAGACATAATTCCACATACTCACAAAAAATGATCATGATGGCCAAGACCCTTAAGATTGGTTGGTTGGTTCCTTAGTTTAGGGGCAGCGACAACGCGGTCATGTAGCCCCGTGTTTTTGGGTGTGTGTAGAATCTGATAACCAGTGTTAATTGTGCTGGCTGTATTAGTGTGTTATCTGTTTTTTAATTCAAGTAAGGACTGCAGACATTAAATTTCAAGTAGTTCCTACTTTTGCCACCAAACGCCACCATCAACGACTACTAGTTCAGAACTTGGCTACCAGACGCCACCACAGTCGGCTCCTGGCGACGAACGTAGGATCCTTAAGAGCGTTGTTTAACGTATAAGTTAATTTAGCTTCACACAGGTATAATTAGTGAAGGGTTCTTTAACATGCCATAAATCTATGACATGGGACCGCCGGCTTTACTTCCCCTCCGAAGGAAGGCATAATGAGGGATTTTTAACGCTCTTAAAACATCTGACGACTTCGGCGGGTTTGACCCACGATCTAGGGTATAGAAGCTCAGCATGATACCAACTACGCCACCAAAGCCGCTCAAGACCCTTAAATGAAGCAGCAACAACAATAATAACGCTCTTAAAGGAGATAACTTTTTGTAAATGTAGGGGCTTGACAGTTCTGATTCTTTCTCACCACACGGTAGTAGTTTCGTGTTACGAGTTTGGACATCGTGGTCAATAAGCCCCATGTACTTGAATGTGTGTAGAATTCGTTTGGTAACCTGTGTTGCCGTGATGTCTGTAGTTAATTTATTTATTTGTTGATGGTACACAACAGGGCTCAGTGTGCGTCCCAATAAAAGTGCACTTAATCAGTAAAATACATTTCCAGTTATTTCTACATTAATAATTAATATCTAAATGCAATTCTTCAAACTAGGAAGTTCACACAGATGTAAATGCATACCGGTAGTAGTAAAAGGCTTAATCTAAATATAATATAAAAACTAAATCTAAATTTGATCTAATATCAAACACAAACACACGTTTCGAAATTAATTATTACATAAAAAACTAAAAGTATCTAAGTGTAACTTTAATAACTAGGGAACAGGCCTATCCACTTATATATATTGTTGGTTCTGTTTTGCGTGATAGATAATTTTATGAATTCACTGACTGGATTATAATTTCTCTAATCGAGAGACAGAAATCTAGTTTCCAGTTTACACGAACTGCATCGTTAACAATACTGCAAAGCCTCCATACGGATGAAATGCTATGTGAAGTAGTTTTTGTTGTATCATTTTAGCCTATTTTCATTTTATAAAGTAATACACCATGACCCTATAAAAATCTCGGGTGGAGGATGAGTATCACTGCCTTAGCTGATCGACGAGACTTAATCTCGACTCAATATAGGCCACTCCCATTTCTCAGAATAGACCAACCAATGTTACGTATAATCTCTCAATGAACTGAATATAAAAGTATCATTCTTTCCATTTTATTAAGATGCACTCCAGATTATGGTGCCCCATCTACTCCTAAGAGGAGCCCATTGTTGTCTATCGGTTCAACCTTTACTCCCTCATCCCATTCACCGTTACCGCA
Source organism: Meconema thalassinum (assembly GCA_946902985.2). NCBI lineage: Eukaryota > Metazoa > Arthropoda > Insecta > Orthoptera > Tettigoniidae > Meconema > Meconema thalassinum. The sequence continues at coordinate 439,836,594 of OX336394.1, read as the reverse complement.
GCCCGCACACATACTCACGTGACCTGTTAAAAGCAGTGTAAGAGAGAAAAAAGGAAAGCTATTGTATTCTGGAGCCCCATATCCAATACGCCCAAGACATGACAAGACATGAGAAAGCTCTTTTATATAATCCCATGCCTGGGAGGAACGGCGCGTAAGACTGGGGAAGTAGACGCTTGGAGACGCCTGAAGTCAGTCGAGACGTGGCCTCGCACGTAAATCAGCATAATGAGAAGACCCCTGTGTCTATGTAAGATTGATATCTTGGGATTCAAATTAAAAAGTGAATGAGGAGACGTGAGTTACTCATCGTTGTGTGTCAATCCGTTCATTTCTTTGTGGCATGGAGAGTTGAAAGTAAATTGTTCGTGAGCCCAAGAACTTTTAATGAGACCTAATTATGTCACGTGGAACCTATTCCAAGTTTGTAACTAAGGAGGAAGAGGAGGAGTAACTTGCTGTCTAGCGGTTGGTAATAATATAAACTGCCATTTTATATGCAGTTACTTCCACCTTATAGCCTAACTAGTGGGGAAATATTGAGGAAATGGTATGGATTTTCCCTTCACTTTGGAAAAAGCCCGGTAATATAGCATTCAATTCCTCGTGCGGCAAGAGCAAAATAATTGATTTTATGTTACATTATTTTGCTACATTATTTTGCAATTTTGGAAACTTTGGACTCAACATTATTTTTTGTTTTCTGTCATTTCAAGGGCAATTTTACTGATATGATGCATTAATGAATCATTTTAATTTTTTTTGAGTCGTTTCGGCCATCAATGGACCACGATGTTCTTCACTCATATGATCACTGTAAAGCTTGTTTTCTTGTCTGCCAGTAGATCTTCATTCTTGACGAATGTTCAGCTCTCCTTTCTTCCGTCCACTTGCAGTGAGGGCGAGGCATCACAGATGTTAAAGGGTGTAGATTACTAGTTGATTTAACCGCCTTTCTGAACAGGTTCCTATCCCAAACCAGAGCTTGATTGATTCGAGCTTCTGTTAGGTCCTTTTTAACTTACATCGACCATTTACAATAGGAATTTTTTTTAGAGATTGATGAGTGGATTCGATATGAAAGTCGATGATGCTCCATCCGCTCCAAATGTCCAAAGAAAGACATTCTCCTTTTTCTCATCACACTCACCAAATCTTCTATATGTTCAAATAATTCATTGTTATGTCTTCTTCTGTAAGTACCATTATCATTAACAGGTCCTAATATTTTCCTTAGAATTTTCCGATCCTTAAGTTCTAATTTTCTCAATGGGCCTTTGTTTGTCATCTGTAAGTATTCTGCAGCATACAGTGCTGACGGCCTAATTACTGTATTATAATGACAAAGTTTGACATTCCGGGACAAGCTTTTACTTTTGTAAATGTTTTTGCAGGTTTGAAAGGCACCTTCCAATTTGTTACATCTGCTCTCAATGGCAGCTATTGCTGAATTATTAGGGGTAATCCATTCGCCTAGGTATTTAAATTTTTGGACTTTTTTGATTTTTTGCAGACCAATCGTGATGAATGTTGAGGCATCTTTGACATTTGTGATAAAATTAGTTTTATGGAAGGCCACTTTAAGTCCAGTTTTAGCAGCTATGATTTGTAGTTTATTAAGTTGGTCAGTGGCCTCTTCCATTGAATTAGCGAACAAAGCAATGTCATCTGCAAAAGCGAGACAGTTTATATTCAGGTCTTCTTTTTTATAACCAATTCGAATACCATAATTATTTGGTAAGATTGTTAACCATTCTCTTATAATTTTTTCCAAGACACAGTTGAACAGCATCGGTGATCCCAGATCACCTTGTCTACAGCCAGTCTTGATTGCAAAGGCTTCGGACAATTCACCACGAAATTTGACCTTAGAAATGGTGTTTTCTAAGCTTGCTTTGAACAAATTAATTGATTTATTGTCTAGGCCAAACTCACGTAAGGTGTTAATTATTGTGTCTCTATGAATGCAATCATAAGCCTTTTGAAAGTCCACAAAAATCACAACATAAGGTTTTGATCGTACCGTACAGTAGGAGATTATGGTCTTAATGTTATGAATTTGTTCAGGACCGGATCTTGATTTCCTGAACCCAGCTTGATATTCCCCTAACTGACGGTCTAATATCGGTTCTGCTCTGTTCAGAAGAGCCCTTGCAAATATTTTGTACGTTACCGATACCAGTGAAATACCTCTATAATTATTTGGGTCGGATTTATCCCCTTTCTTATGTATAGGATGAATGATGGCAGAAGTCCAATCCTCCGGCAACTTTTCACTATGCCATATTTCTTCAATGGTTTTCTGGAGACAAATGATGGAGTCATTATCTGCATATTTCCATAATTCAGCCACAATACTATCCTCCCCAGAGGCTTTATTATTTTTTAGCGCCTTGATGATTTGTGTTATTTCTTCGACGGAGGGTGGTGAGCTGTCGTGGTATGCAACGCTAGGATAGAAAGCAAGTTGTTCAGTAGGTATGTCCGTGTTCAAAAGGGTTTTAAAATATTCTGCAAAAGCTTTAGCACAGTCTTTATTATTGAGATTAAGTTTACCATCAGATCCTCGGATGTGAAGAGTAGGGGCGACGTATTTGGACAGTTGGTGTTTAAAAGTTTGATAGAAATCCCTTGTTTTGTGCCTTTGAAAATCATCTTCAATTTGAATAATTTGAGATTTATGGAAATTTCTTTTTGACAATTTTAAAATTTTACAAGTTTCTTTCCTGATGCAGAGAAAGTTCTCAAGGTTCACATCGTCTTTCTTGTTATTCCACTTGATCCAAGCTTTTCTTCTTTCCTCTATTGCGTGATCACATTGACCGTTCCACCATGGATGCTTGCGCGTTCTATCAAGAGGAATGGATTCCGAAGCCGCAGTAACAATGGCGTTCCTTAAAGTAAACCATGTTCCATCTTTTGGTTTGTTGTGGATTGTTTCCGCAAAAGTTAATATGTTGTATCTTTCTTAATTATATATAAAAACTCGAAATATTCTTTATGACCAAATTAATATAGGCTACTGACACGTAGGTTTATTCATTTTATTAGTAAATTAAAAAAATGGTTGAGGTTCAATTAATTTTGTAAATATCTCCACAAATGCATCCAATGAGTGGCATTTAATGAGTAAAGTAGTATTTTGGAGTAATTTTCACTATTGCTATTAATTTAAAGTATTAATTACGACGTATTTCTGTGTTAAATTACTTGTGGCTAGGATTTATATTTTCTATCGGAAAGGTTTGTTTTACTGCTCTATGTAGACCTAAATAGATTTAATTAAAAATAAAACTGTCTCATTAATAGAACACTAAAATAAATGTGTAATACCACTGTAAAGTAATCACCTGAATTCATCCATTTTTAATTATATTTTTTTCAATATTCTCTATAGATTTAAGGGAATTCTATTTTACATTTTTGTGCTTTTTGCATCATCACCATCCGCCCTTATTTAAAACTTACTTTTTCAGGCGTTGAAAATCACATTTCCAGCTCCCTCCCATATCTTCTCTACATTCAAGCTCCCTCCTCTTGATACACCAATCAGAACGTGGTTGCTATGACAACCCTCTTCTCTTCCAACTTCAATCTTCAAACCCGCTGATTAGTTGTGGCCCCCCACGTGATTCTTCTGTCTAAGAAATATGGAGTAGCCTTCCACTTCAATTTAAATCTCCTGGCACGAGACAATGGTGACGCGAATCTAGCTCGAGTGACCGTCTGTGACCTCTATTGTTCTTCGTACTTCCTCAATTCTCTGAACATGTTGCGAGAACATCCTTGCTCCAAGTCAGGGAAGTCTCCCGCTGCGCGTACTGACCAGAATAAACTCTTGTCGCCTAACGTATTGAAATCTGTCTGAATATGAAGTAGAAATGAACTCCATTCTTTCACATCCCCAAGTTAACGAAATAATGTATAGTAATACTGTAATGAATCTCTATGATTCTGCTTGTTAAATAATTATAGAGAACTGATATTATTGAAATATCACCATAGCTTAATTAGCCTTTACAAAAATATTACTAATAATAATAAACAAAATTAAAGGATATATCAAATAAGAATAATAATAATAATAATATATCGTCACAATGAAGCCTATTTATTGCAATATGCTACTCTTATATATTCGATGTTTCGATGAACTCAGTTTTGTTCAATTCCGAACAAGGCTAGAAAAAAAAAAATTAGAAACACTTGCTCTTTATCCTACTTGAGGACTGACACCCAAGACCAGAACAGAGTGAGAGAAAGCAACAGGAAGAGGAGATACATAACGCCGGAGTTTATTCGTTCTTAATGCGGGGAGGTGGTGAACAATAAGACAAAGCGAACAGAAGACAGATGAGCCAGATGTTGCGGTAATAGTTACAGGTCATTGTTTTAAACTGCTTTCTATTGTCTTGGTGTCTGCTTGATATGAGACAGATCGCATTACAATTGGCTTCGAAATTGCTTCATCACTTTCACAAGGTGGTGTGTACAATGTTATGTTCAAACTTCAAAGTAAGTTAAACCATTCAGAAAATTGTCATTGTACCAAACGTCCTCCCGGGAATCATGTTCATCACTTAATTTTTTCTTCGCCTATATCAACACTAACATCTAGGCTGTGAAGATCATAAAAAATCTTCTATAATTAGCTGCATACAACGTGCTTATATGATAAAAAAAGAACTTTCAGATATGATGGCGATGTGCACATGAATCAATTTGAGTCATCCATCTCCATGGGTATGAAGACCAAAAGAGGCATCAACAACCGATAGTGAGTGATCCAGAGAGTACATTTTTAGGTACCCACACATTTCTTAGAGAATTAGTGGTAGATTTTGCGATTCATGATTCCAAAGTTACGGGTTCTATACAAGACCCAGGATGACAGACTGTTTTGGGAGGTTATACGCTGTTACGATGGGAAATGGAAAATGGAATGTAGAACACCTGTATACAGTTCTACCTCAAGAAATCTACATCAATTCTGGGTTTATATTATTATTATCTTTTGTACCCGTTTGAATGACAGGATCACATTATTATTATTGACACCTACTCGCTTTGGGGGATAGGGTGGATGGGCCAACCCACCTTTTCTCGGAGGTACGCTCACAACTGCAACTCACCGCCAGTTGACATGCCCCAACAGAAGAACACCTAAAGACGGAGGAAGGTGGAGAAGAAGAAACCCACAGGTTCGTCTACAGAAAAACCCCCGATAACTAACAGAACTGCCACCGACGAAATGATGCAAGAACAGTAGCTTGCTTGAAAAAAAAATTAATGTTAAATGAACAGCTCCACCAGAGAACAGAAAATGCATCAGCCAGCATAAAATTACAAAAACTTAAACAAACCCCACTTAAAATTCTCACTGGAGATAAAAACAAGGCTAAAGGTCGATACCAATTAACAATTACCTGAGGGGATACTAACGAAACATTTAGTTAAGAGACCCAAACAAAATTTACAACAACTATAATTATTTTGGTAGGAAGTTTGATACATAAAAGGTAACATAGAAACTACCATGAAGTATTACCTGAAGTCAGAGAAGGAAAAGCCCCAAAAAAAAAACTTAAACACTAAACATGTACCTGACATACTTTCAACTGAACCATGAGGTCCACGGAGAATCAAAAGGAAGTAAATAATGCAAACTTTACCATGAACAAGGCACCGAAAGATACACGAGTACTAAAATAGAAAACTCCAAATAAGGAAAACCAAAGGATAATTTAAAACCAAAACAAGTTAAACAACATCACAATAACCCACGAACATGCACTTCAAACACACGCCAGTAACAAACCCACAATGCACTACTTTCAACAAGTAACCGTGGCGACCAGAACAGTTGAAAGTATATCAGTACGAATTTACATCAAACGCAGAATTTTACATTTAAAAAAATCTTCTCCAGTGAGAAAACAGGAAGATATAAAAAACTCTAGACATGACGAGATCAAATATTATTTTAAAAGGCTACGGATCAAAATAAAAACCGATCGACTAATGATCAAAATTAGGCCTACTACTCAATTGACTAGTCTGGTCAGTACCAGAATATAACAAGAAGAAAACGCCTTAACAAGACACCAAATAATAAAATTAGAAGAAAAACATAGAAGTGTTCCCCCGGACTAATATTATTTAACAAAATTTTACATATTCAGTGGTGACATTTTTAGGCCTAGCCAACCTTCAGACAAAAAAAACTTAAACACAAGTACACAATGAAAAATATGGAGCTCCAACAATTTAAAATAAATAAAACATCAAAATATACCTTAATAAAGCCTTTTGGGGAGACACTAATATTTAAAACACTAATAAGATATCCTTAAAAGATTTATATCACCAACAAGAAAGATGCAGATGGCTGCCAGCGGAACACGTTGAGATGCAAACAAATACATCATATCTCCATATTTAGGCAGAAAAAAACAGTTCACGAATATCACAGATGATAGTTGTACACCATATTCTTCATATTCATCAAAATAATGGGATATATCCCCAAGTTAAAGGACTCCCATCATGCATCAAGTTTATTTAAAATTGACCAATCCATATGCGCCACATCTGCGACAATGTGCATAGCAAAATAATATTCACTCGACACCATTAAAATAATTTGGCGGCATGATGCATATATAGTCTTTTGTTTAATGACGTAGGATAATATACTTTTTCAAATATGTATCGATTAGAGGCGGTTCAGGAAGACACCTACGTCTCACTCTAGCGGTCGAAGACACAACCGACAGCTTGTAGTGCCGATAGGCGCTGCCATCTCGAGTTCATTAGCCAAACCAAGGCATCTTAGCGGGTACATTAAATGACAGATGGTACAAAGACATCGTAATAGATGCATAATAATAATGTTTGAGACAGGCTTTGCATATCACAATTATTATTATTATTATTATTGAAACGCAGGAGATTCCCCCTTAATTGGAATGACCAGGCCCAAAAGAAACAACATACCCAGAATAGTATTCCGAGACTACAGTACTAAGCCTAGACCTAGAAATGATACACTTGCGTTCCTTAAATGAACAACTTCTATTTGACATTTTTTAACATTACATTTACAATAACATTAACAACAAGATTAGATTTAACAAAACTAGAAGATGTGGAAATAGTTCACGTTCCCAGTACTTGCCTTCGCACGGAGAAAGACTTATGTAGTCCAGCATATATGTCACGACAGTTACCCAACTATCAATCATATAGGCCTCATTATCATCGAAGGAATAGCCTACAATTTCAATCTTAGAAGAATTCATCAGCTGCATGAACTAAGGTACTTTCAAACACTTTAAGAACTTCACGTCGTATTTTCAAAAGCTCACACACGTTGTCATACATAATAAACTTATGGCCAAACCAACCCACCATTAAAATCTTTTAATTTCCAGAAGAACTTCATAAGAAGACAGAACTTCAGTAATGGCTCCCTCGATCTTTCTCTGTTCACATCCCAGCTGATTGTCATGCATGGTTAAGAAACCCAACAGAAGATCCGAAAACAAAACAAAACAAATACTACATTGCCAGAGGGGCACTTACAGAACTAAACTCACTCCCATACTCCCAAAGAATAATAGAACCGAAACCTAACTGAAGCCTACAATATCAAAATTTACATACAAAATATATATATATTGTACCCAACTGTCATCATGTGGAACATGTGTTCGTATCCCAGCTAACTCACGGTCTTTCGAGGTATGGGACGTTCCTGCCCACCATACGACCACATGCTCAGGATTTGAGTCTACCAGGTAACTACTCTTCATGAAATACACAACATATTCCTACAAGACAATATTTACTGGTCTAGAATCATGGCTATACAACAAATACAAATAAAGGACAAATTATATTTAATTCCCACAAATAAAAATAGGATTATTTTGTGAGTTTTCTTCATAAAATAGTGCTACACTGCACTCAAATCTAATTCTAGCATCCTATCATTGATACTTTCAGACTTCAATGGGTTTCCATAGTGTTCATCATGTGACATAATTACTTAACTGGAGTATCATAACACAAAAGTCACATATCACATCAAAATGACATTAATAAAACATTTCTCCGTTCCTTACGGCATTTACTTTAATTAGCATAAATTCATTATTTTCTGCATTAATTAATAAATATTTGTTGTGTCGTGTGGATCATCTTCCTTCTTTCCGTCAATTATGAACGCTTTAAGAAAAGTGGTCCTTATCCCTTCCAAAATAAACATGGATATAATATTTTATAGTTTCACCATACAACGATTTTCTGGGTCTTGTCGGGCTTATATCGTTACAAACGTGTCATGTTCTTAGAAATCACATACCCGTCTGCATAACTTAGTGTGAACCGGCAAAATGCATTCTAAAAAGATGCCTAACAATTTATTTGGTTCAGTGTTCCTCTTCAGAGAATAACTGGGCCAAATATTATCCGATTTCTTTGATCCAATAATGTATGTGTGTTGCAACACATCATTCAATTCAATTGGCATCATCAAAACACTCCTATCATAATTGTATATTGAAATATCGAGATTCTTCAGTGTCCTACTGTGACCCTCATTTAAAGGACTGGTCGACCGACCTTCCCCTTCCCCCAGCAGGCAATAAAATTCGTTCCAGCAGGCTAGTCAAGATGGCTGCCGCAGAAGTGGTCTATATCCCCCACTTCCCTCATCTGCTGTCAATGTCAGATTTGTTTACAACAGCAGTACAGTAATGTTACGCTAGGTGTGGCTCCTAAGTAATTGAGTCATTTAATTATTTAACACCTATAATTAGTGCATTGGGCTCGACTTGGCTCCTATTAACATTCATGGCTGGGGATGACTCTGGTGATAGCCTTGCCGTTCTATGGTGAATACTGTGGCTTTAGACGCGCATCATAACGAAAATCCAAGATTTTCGCCAGCAGCTGTCACAATAATATATAAGGAAATCTGCGTTTCCTAAACGAAGAATATGATCCTTACCTCTCAGGGTAGATCATTCATATACATGCTCACGGAGTCTCAACGGATCTCAATCGTGGCCATAATTCATGCAAGCGATGGCAACATACAGGCTCTGTCCAATTCGCTGCGAATAATACAGTATGCTCAAGGGCGATACTACTCGTAGATTTAGCCAATTTCTCACCTAACGCGCAAGCTATACTAGTTGGTCCCCGCAATTATTTATTACGTAAATCACTGGATTCTACGTTAATTCTGCACGCGATATGCGGCTTCAAACAATACTTCACATAGATGACTCAATTATTAAGGCACCCGCGCTCTTTCTGTAATAATACTTAAGCCAAAGCTCTAAATAGTTCCTAATAACAAGGTATGAATTTACTGGCTTACTTTACCTTAATGGTCCTCAAATATAATCCTAAGGATTGACCATATCAAATATTCATTCAACATTTCACTGACACTGAAAAATTCTCGTATCTCGCTATATTCCACATTACTTTCTTATTGTTTACCAAAATACAGTATCTTTATATTAGACATGACACAATTTGAACATTATGTAGGCCAAAAATGCCTATTACTTTACTGTTGCCGACCCCAGATTATTATTATTATTATCATTCATTTAACGTTACCGTTAAAGGTACGTCACTGCTAAACGAGAGGCAAAGAAATCTGTGGCTGAAGCAAGAGCCAACCACTACAACAACCTCTATCTTAACTTGGACACCAAAGATGGTGAAAAGGATATTTACCGTCTGGCCAAAGCCCGAGCAAGAACTGCAAGGGATATTGAACACTATGTGTGCATAAAGAGCAAGGAAGGCCAAAGACTACACAACAAACATGCTATTCTCATGCGATGGAAAGAGCATTTCGAGGAGATCTCAAACATAGAGTTTCCGCATCCAACAATCCCAGAAGGTGTCCCAACTAGTGGGCCTATCCCCCAAATCACTCCACAGGAAGTTACCACTGCCCTAAAAAGCATGAGAAACCATAAATCTCCTGGGCCAGACAACCTCCCTGCTGACTTCTGGAAACTTCAAGAACTGCAATCTACTGCGATAGATTGGCTTGTTACCTTTTTCAATGCCATATTGGACTCCGGCCACATCCCTATTAACTGGGCTACAAGCATTACAGTACCGATTTTCAAGAACAAAGGAGACCCAGCGGAATGTTCAAACTATCGCCCAGTACGTCTTCTCTCACATACAATGAAGATCTTTGAGAGGATTCTTGATCGACGCCTACGTGCCATCACCGAAATCAGCTCCAACCAGTGCGGGTTTGTCAAGGGGGCTGGAACCGCTGACGCCATCTTCGCAGCACGGTTACTGATGGAGAAGCACCGTGAGAAAAGAAAGCCTCTGCATATTGCCTTTCTTGACCTTGAAAAGGCCTTCGATCGTGTTCCTCATGAGTTGATTTGGTATGCGCTCCGCAACCATGGTGTGCCAGAGTCATTTGTAAATGTGGTCAAGATGTTATACACGAACACAAGCAGTAGAGTTCGTTGTGCTGTTGGCACCTCGGAAAACTTTCCTGTAAATGTCGGCGTCCACCAAGGCTCAGCACTATCACCGTCCCTTTTTGTTATTGTGATGGACACCATCACTCGTGACCTGCAACGGAATGTTCCTTGGACCCTTCTGTATGCAGATGATATAATGGTTGCAGATGACACCCGAGAAAAACTCCAATGTCAAGTTGAAGATTGGAATAACCGCCTCTCCCAGTACGGCCTATGTCTGAATGTGAAAAAGACGGAGTATCTGGAGTTAAACCCAAGCGACGGTACCATTCAAGTCGCTGGACAAAATCTAGTCAAGACAGAATGCTTCAGGTACCTTGGATCTCGTCTTCAGAGTGATGGCAACTTCAATGATGAAGTAAGAGCCAGGGTAAACGCAACCTGGTTGCGGTGGAAGGAGGTCACGGGTGTGCTTTGCGACAAGAAAATGCCACTTCGTCTCAAATCGAAAATATATCGGACAGTGGTACGGCCAGTTGCGCTGTTTGGAGTTGAATGTCGACCATCCGACAAAATTTCAGAACGTCGCCTGCACGCCATGGAAATGAGAATGCTCCGTTGGACAATGGGCATCTCCCTTATTGACCATGTCAGAAACGACACAATTCGGGAGCAAATGGGTGTCGCCCCAATTGTGGACAAAATGAGAGAGAAACGGCTCCGATGGTATGGCCATGCCCTGCGTGCAGCGCCTGATACTGTTAATAACTCTGTCCTTCACTTTGAGGTGGAAGGCCTACGGCCCAGAGGACGACCGAAGCAGCGTTGGCAAGACACAATAAATGGCGATTTTAAAAATTACCGGCCTAAATCCAGCTGACGCACAAAACCGGACAAAATGGAGGTCAATGACCAAAAAAGCGGACCCTGCACCAGCGGGACAACGCTAGGAAGAAGAAGAAGAATTTAACGTTACCGTTACATCCATCACTATTTTTGGCCTGAATGGCCTTAAACAAATCACCTTCCAAGCCATATTTTATTCAAGACGAGTGGTGAAAACTCGTTCAATAAGTGACTGTGACATTTTAGTCTCAAAGTGATAAAATCGTTACATGGTGAACTATTTATTTATAAAAACATAATGAATTGGTACTCACTTTTTCCTTTCGCTGGATAGTGCCAGCAGCTCAACCTGCGACCCACCATGATGCTTGATTTAAGCCATCATGTTATACTTTTCACAACACTTAATTTCACATATTTTCCACCTGATAAACATACTCTTATCAGTGGCCTCATTCACTTTCGCACAATGCATATTAATCACTATACACATGAACACTTTTAAATCACTATTACACAATTTATGTACACTTATTCACTATTCACATGTTGATCCTTAAATCGGACTTCTCCTACGCCTGATCTCAGAGATGCGATGCAATTACGCCAACCGCTGGTCTTCGTGAAATCTAACAGCGTTTACGGACGTTCGGTCCTCGTCACCTGCAACATTGTTCAGCTCACTGTCAAGATGAAGTGGCGATGCTTCCCCAAGCTCCCATCATTGTAGTGATCCTGCTGATAATGTCATATTCAACACTGACAGTACCTCCCGGTATGTGTAATGTTCACAAACATTATAAGTTATACTTTCGCTGTGGCGAATTTATATTTGCGTCAGATAATAGATAAATATCTGTATTAAATTAACTTCGACGCACTTTATGATTATACTTATGAAGCTGTGTGACTTGCTTCCATTGTTCTTTAACGGCTGAGCGTTTATACTTTAACATTTGGCGCGCTCACTGGCGGCGTATAAGTTACGTGTATACTGCTGAATAACTAGAGACGAACTGGTGAAGACTGGAGAACAACTGGCTTGGCTTGCCTTACTCCTCCTATATAAAGGTTTCTCGTACAAAATAGTCCACTGGACATGTGAGAGCGACTCCTATCTTGAAATAATACCTCTTCAGCCGAAATGACATATATACCTTGTTTATTTATGTGTGGAGGTTTCATAACCGTTCGCGTGCCGGCGATCGCTTCGGCCAATTAATTACAATTAATTGCCTTAGTTCAGGGCGTGGGGACGCCATCGTGGTAATTCCCCCTTGCCTGGTCAGCAAATCACTCCTCTCGAGCGTAGGCTAGGTTGTAATGTGTTCATTTGGAGATATCGGCTTAAATTTAGGTGTAAAATCATTCCTAAATTATCTCTCCTTGAATATATTCACCTGGGTGTACATTTCACTTCAATTTAATGCTCCACTTGGCGGTAATTAATTAATTTCCGTTGGCAGTCGTTCCCACCATAGCTTCCATCGTTGTCAAGTGGTGAATACCCGAGTCATTAATTTTGGGCTGTCTTCTCGGTCCAGACGTAAATAGTCCGCTCGGCGCCTAGGGTTACCACCCACTTGCCAAGTGTAATTTGTAAAATGCCAAACTAGCCTCCTTCGTTCTTATATGCTTTGAAAACGTATATTTTCTTGCATTTGTTAGCAATTCTTTACCTTGAATAGCTATGATATTCACATATAGATCGTGAAATCATGCTACATTATTATATCTCATTATACCTCTCATTGCTCTTTGGGTTCCCTAAAACTGCTCCCCCTCAGAGATCAATGGTTCGACTCTAGGCATAATCATGTGCCTGGTCTTCTCTGATGAGACCCGAGTTCGATGCCAGACTGCCGTGACTGATTGGGCACATTTTTCCCCTGCTAAGCTCGGAAAATTCATTTCACAAGTGAATTTTTCGGGCCCCTCAGATGGCATCGACTCCATGCAGTATTTACTTTAAGCGGTCAGTGCTCTCGGCAATGGGATCTCTCGTTCCCCATTCCACTCTGTCTGCCGTCTCGTAGACTCTCGTTCTGTCTTCTCAATTGTTCATTCATCCCCTCTAGCTCCGCAGCGGCTTCCCTCAACTGGTCATAAAGTTCCTGCAGTTGACAGCTGCATTCTCCCTTCGTATCAATTGGGTCGGCGAGCTGGTCGCTTCGCTCCGTTCCTTCCTGGGACTGCAAGCTTTTCTCAAGATTCTTTCCGTGCATACGTAATGACTCCCCGTCCACTTGGGTGTACATTGCTTGCTCCTCTCATATATCATAATCCTCTGGTGGACTATACAACTTCAAATTAGCTGCATTTACAACGACTTCTCTACCTGTTGCTTCGTCTTTGATCCGATATGCATTATTTTGCAAATCCCTTATAATCAGGTAGGGTCCGTGGTAGGCATGCTGAAATTTATTATATTTCCTGCTCTCTGGATCTGAACTAGCGGGTTTCTTCAATAAGACGTATTCCCCCACGAGTAATGGTCTATGATAGCGTTTCCTCCTGTTTCTCCGCTGTCGTCTGTCTTCTTGTTTCTTGAGATACTCGAACGTTCGTTGGATCCTCAACTCACGTCCAGGCTGTGCATCGATGGGTGTCCGAATGACATTATTCCATGGCCTCTCTGGTCTTCTATCAAGATGTAGGCTCACTGGCACCTCTCCTGTCGCTTCATGCACGGTATTGTTGATACAATATTCAATAATCTCAAGTACATCGATCCATTTCCAATTTTCAGTAGAGCAGTATATCTTCATGTACTTTTGCAGTTCCCTCATTACTCTTTCAGCCGAATTCGACTCTGGGTGTCGAACTGTGGACAAAATCTGTCTTATGCCCAGATTTTTTAACTCCCTGCGAAATTCTACGCTGGTAAAACAGCTCCCATGATCAGATAAGATGTTCTCCGGCTGCCCTAATATAGGAATGATTCTTTCCTTCAGCCTCTTGAGTACCTGTTTTGTACTGGTTTTCTGAATTGGACACAGGACTACCATTTTCGAAAACTCGTCTAGTGCAACTAGGATGTGTCTATTTCCTCTTCTAGCTCTAGGAAGCGGCCCAAAGTTGTCCAGTGCCAGAAGCTGACATGGCTTCTCTGGTAAGAGTGGTATAGGTTTCTGCCTCATTAAATACGAGTTAGGCTTTACTCGTTGGCACATATCACATGTCCTGATTGTGTTCCTGACTGTCTCTCGAAGTTTTGGCCAAATAAATGCTTCTTTAAGCAGGGCAACAGTCTTATATACACCGGAGTGACCAAAAGCTCGGTGTGCTAACCATACTAGCCTTCTCTGCAATGCTGGTGGTACAACAATCCTGGGTCTGGTGTGGTCTGAATCGCTCCATTTATGTAGCATCTGGTTAAACCATAGATATTCCGCTGATAGTGCTTCGGCTTCCACATACATCGGTGTTCCTCTGTCCAGCTTTCCCTCGAAGTAATTAATCATCAACCGTATCCAGGGATCTTCACGTTGAAAAACGGTGATGTTCCTCAGATCATCTAAGGTCTTCTGGTCTCTATCTTCTATCTCGATAGCTAGAACTTCTTCTTCATCAGCTGTAGGGTATCTGCTTAGCAAATCAGGTATGATATTGTCCTTCCCCGGGCAATACTCTATTTCCACTTGAAATTGCTGTATGTACAGGGACCATCTCGTCAGTCTTTGACTCGACAAGTCAGTTTTCAACAGGAACGTTAGGGCTTTATGGTCTGTTCTCAATATAATTCTAAAGCCATAAATCAGCTTTTGCCAATACCGTAAGGCATACAGTATCGCGAGTAACTCGATCTCCGTGACCGTATAATTCTTTTCATTAGGTTTCAACCTTCTACTTATAAATGCAATGTAAGTTTTCTCCTCTGGCCTGTCCACGTTTTCCTGATATAACATTGCTCCGATACCTATGAATGATGCGTCAGTCTGGATAATAAATTTCTGAGTGTAGTCAGGATATCCCAATTTTACATAATCTAACAGCATCTGTTTAGACTTCACGAAGGCTTCCTCGCATTGCTCCGTCCAGCGCCATCTTCCTCCCTTCTTCAATAAGTCTTGGAGTGGTGCTACGGTCTCGGTATACTTTGGGCAATGGTTCGAAAAGAATCCAATAACGCCTAGATATTGCCTGACGTTCTTTACCTTCGTTGGTCTCGGGAAATGTTTAATGACTTCCAATTTTCCCGGATTAGGTCTGACTCCTTGTGCATCTATTACGTGACCTAGAAATTTAACTTCTCTCTGACCAAAGTTAGACTTCTTTATATTGACCTTAAAGTTAGCCTGACTCAGGTCATATAACAACTTGCGTAGATCTCTGACGTGTTCTTCGACTGTTTCAGAGGTCAGTAGTATATCATCTACGTAGCATATAGTTGTTGCTTTTACATCTTCATACAGGTTCCGATCTAGCGCTCGTATCAACGCTGAACCTGCTGTTTTCAGTCCAAATGGAAGACGTACATAAAATAGGTATGCTGGTCAAATAAAAACCCAGTTAATAGACTTGTTTTCTCCTCCAGAGCAAGATGGTGAAAACTTGCCGTCAGGTCAAGATTTGAGAAAACAGTCTTTCCTTTGAACCTTCTGAGAACCTCCTTAATGGGCGGCACTTTGTCAAATTCCGGTATAACCTTGGAATTCAAATTTCGTAGGTCCAGGCATATCCTCACACTTCCGTCCTGTTTAGGTACAACTACCAGTGGGCTGACATAGGGTGTGGCTGTCTTCACAATGACTCCTGCCTCTAACATTTCCTGTATTGCTTCTTTGACTTTTAAATAAAGTTTCTCAGCTACGGGATACGGCTTCTGTTTAAATGGTGTCCAATCGCTGACTTGGAACGCATACTGGAAATTCTTGATCCGGCCAGGTCTCGAATCGAAGACTCCTTTATACTCAAATAGCAGTTCCCTTAGCATTTGCTTATGTTCTGGACCAAATTTAGCTTCCTCAATCTTCTCTTCCAGGCATTCTTCAAATTTTGGTTCGAGGTCCTTTTCAATGTCTGCGGCCAGTGTTGCCAACTCTTCCTCAATGTCTTCTGTTGTCGACACTGCATCCCCAGTCATATCTCCGTATGTATGCCATACGTACTCTTCTGGTCTCGTTTCATCGTGCTTTAATGAGAGTTCTAAATCTTCCTTTCCCTCACTTGCGCGAATCATAACAGTGTCTTGCGAGAGATCTATAATAACTTTATATTCTCTTATGAAATCCATTCCAACTATGAGGTTAAAAGGCAGCTTATTTACAAGTAGGAAGCTCTGTGAGAATGTAGAGTTCCCTATCTGCAGATCTAAAAATACTTGGTATCTGCATATCATAATTTTATCTGGTATGACACCTTTTATTTTCACGCTTGAAATAGGTATTTTCAATACGTGGATTTTACTCTGGATTTCATTATATAGTGCCTGTGTTATTAAACACACTGTTGACCCTGTATCAATGAGACTTCTTATCTTCATGCCCGCAATGTTTACAATAATAATGGTTAGTTCCCTTCTTACATTGACCGTCCCTTCATCTAGGTCTTCGATAAGCTCCTCAGGTTTGGCAATCCAGTTAACAACATTTACTGCATTCCATCCTGAACTTATCTCTCTTTGGTCATTTAATTTTGGTGTTTTTTTCAATTGCTCCATTCTTTGTGGAGTTCTTCTGCCTGTCTTCATACTGTTGAAGTTCCAGACTTTTGGCACCGTCATCATTTTTATATATGTCGGGTGACCTTCTATTCCGAATCGCTTCATCCCAATGAACTCGCGATTGTCTCGGTATCTCCGCGCTCTTCCATGTATCTTAAAGATGCGTGATAGCGTTCTTCCGCCTCTTCATCGAACCCGCGACTCTGCTCTTGGGATCTCCATCCTTGGTTGTTCCCATTTCGGCCGTAACTCCTTCTGTCATCAGGCTGCTGGTCTCTGGTACCGCGCTGATTCCAGTTTTTCCTTCCTCGGTTTCCACGGTTCGATCCTCCTCGATATGCTGGCCTCCAATTCTAGTTTTCACGTCCTTCACGTTGCCAGTCTGATTTTTCAGTTTCGGTGCTCGTAGACTTGCTTTTTGTTTGCACCTTAGTCGGTTCAGTCGGTGTAGTCGTCATGTTGACTTGTTCCACGTTTCGACTTTGCCTTGTGTGCTGCACTGTGGTTAGATCGAGTTGTCTCAGCACCTCCTCCATATCGATCGCAGTTTTTGCGTTTGCTGCGATTAGTAGACGTTGTACTTCGTACGGTAGCTGCTTGGCTATCGCTATGCACAAATCTGACTCGCTAAGTCCTTCATCAAGCTCACGGAAACGGCATAATTGACTCACAAAGAATTCTCCGTACTTTGTCGGATTACTAGTACTGTAACGCCTGGAATACAGGTCCAATCTGAGGTTCTGTTGTATGCTCGCATTCCAGTATCTGCTTAAAAATGCTCGGCGAAATTCATCAACGGTGTCGAATGTGTACCGAAAACTCCTAAACCATAAGGCACACTCGCCTTCAGTTAATTTTTCAATCGCTCTCAGCCTTCGCTCTGGCGGTACTTTCGCGTCATTCAAGTACTCGGAAACTTCTTTAAGCCAGTACTTGGGTGTCATGTTAGAATTACTCCCAGAGTATTTCTTTGGTTTCTCATCACTAGCCCTTACAACTGTGACTATTTGATTTTGAACAGCATTTTCCTGCGGTGTTGACATGGCAATTGGCATACCAGGTGTGGTATACGGGCTGTCACTTGGCATGGCTGCATTCTTTGGAGTAGGCTGTATTTCTATATCTGCCCATTTGTTTCTCCTATTCTCGTCTACACTTCCTTCGCTAGACCTAGGATTCCGCAACATGGATTCCTCCTGCGCGATCATTCTGGTCTCGATTTGGCTGTGCCTATTTTCTGCCCTTTCCAAACGAGCTAATACCTCTCGTTCTATTTTCTCTAGGCGATCTCGGTTTCTTTCTGCCATAGAAAATACCTTTTCCTTGTTATCCTTAAGGTTTTCCTTCAGGTGGGTAATTTCCCCCGCTAGACTTTCTCTTACTTCGGCAAGAGTCTTATCGCTGGCTTCAGTCTTTAAGCCTTCTCGAAGTTCTAATTCTTCTCGTAAGCCTGTAACTTCCTTTTGAATGTGACCTTGTATATGAGAGATTTCAGTCCTTATTTTCGTGATTTCTCCCTGGTCTTCATCCTGCCTTTTATGAATAACTGCTAGGTCACTCTGAGTTTGTTCCAACTCTTTCTGCACCTTCCCGACCTGTCTCTTCATATTTGACATTATCTCCTTATTCTCTTGATCAGAAGTTTTTATTTCCTGGATTTCCTTGCATTGATCAAGGATATTCTGATCCTGTTTTCTCAAGGCGTCGTCTACCGCCTTGGCGTAAACTGCCATTCGCGTATTCCATTTTACATCGCTATCCTCGAGCCTTTGGTCCACGGTCTGAGTGAACGTATTAAATTGCTCTAGTTGACGTTTAGTGTTAGCTTCATTCTGACTCTGAATGTCTTTAAGCTCCATGGACATACTGCTTAAACTATCGTTAATCTCACGCTGTGACTCTCTGCACGCTTGCAGATTATTCTCTAGTTTTAACTCAATAGACTCAAAGCGTTTATCGTTATCAGCTTTCATTTCTGAGACCACGCTAACAATATTAGCTCGATTATTCTCTAATTGAATATTTACTTCGGCTTGACTAGCCTCTAGTCTAGTGTTTATTGTGGCCAACATCTGGCTCACCTCAGTCTGATTAACCTCTAATCTAGTGTTTACTGTGGCCAACATCTGGCTCACCTCAGTCTGATTAGCCTCTAACCTAGTGTTTACTTCGGTTTGATTAGCCTCTAACAGAGTATTAACTGTAGCCAATCTATCTGCTATTTCATCCTTAAATGCTTTAGATTCTTCCTTACTCTTAGCATTAGTATTATCAAAATATTCTCTCAACTCAGCAATACACCTGAGTACTTCCTCAGTTCCAGCCATCCTGTATTTCTTAATTTGAGATTCAGGTAGGCCGCAGCTGAACATGCCGGCGCGTTCTATTGGAAAGAAAAGGATTCCGATCCCACGACAACAACAACAACATATTATAAAATGTCAAAACCACCTATGGAATGGGTTTAGACCCACGTACCCGTCGGACAACAGTGTCTGACGTCTGAATATCATCTAGAAAGACTCACAATAGCTCAAACAAAGTTTGAGGAAAAATATTATTTTTATGGTTTTCCCCATGAAAACCATGCTATTATTATGGGGTTTTCTGAATCCCATAAGCCATCCACGTACTGGGCGCCATGATAATGTAGAAGGGATGACACGCTTTGGCCGGTTTGTGCAATGCCAAGATCGCTCATATTGCACTGACGCAGGCGGTTCCATAATGAATTAATACCGTCCCACATTGCTTGGGCCATGATAATTAAAGGGGGTTGTGTGTATGTTACATTTACATTTAAGCATGTCTTATGGAGGATTATCAACATTTATTTTACGTGATGGCTTATTAACAAATGGGGCGCGGCCTTTTTCTATTATATCCTAATTTCTATGCTGTATTTGCTTCTACCATTAATATCTTGGCCGACTTTAGTAGTACCGGTGACTCAATCCTAGTACAGAGACATCTCCTCCATGTACCCAACTGTCATCATGTGGAACATGTGTTCGTATCCCAGCTAACTCACGGTCTTTCGAGGTATGGGACGTTCCTGCCCACCATACGACCACATGCTCAGGATTTGAGTCTACCAGGTAACAACTCTACATGAAATACACAACATATTCCTACAAGACAATATTTACTGGTCTAAAATCATGGCTATACAACAAATACAAATAAAGGACAAATTATATTTAATTCCCACAAATAAAAATAGGGTTATTTTGTGAGTTCTCTTCATAATATAGTGCTACACTGACTCAAATCTAATTCTAGCATCCTATCATTGATACTTTCAGACTTCAATGGGTTTCCATAGTGTTCATCATGTGACATAATTACTTAACTGGAGTATCATAACACAAAAGTCACATATCACATCAAAATGACATTAATAAAACATTTCTCCGTTCCTTACGGCATTTACTTTAATTAGCATAAATTCATTATTTTCTGCATTAATTAATAAATATTTGTTGTGTCGTGTGGATCATCTTCCTTCTTTCCGTCAATTATGAACGCTTTAAGAAAAGTGGTCCTTATCCCTTCCAAAATAAACATGGATATAATATTTTATAGTTTCACCATACAACGATTTTCTGGGTCTTGTCGGGCTTATATCGTTACAAACGTGTCATGTTCTTAGAAATCACATACCCGTCTGCATAACTTAGTGTGAACCGGCAAAATGCATTCTAAAAAGATGCCTAACAATTTATTTGGTTCAGTGTTCCTCTTCAGAGAATAACTGGGCCAAATATTATCCGATTTCTTTGATCCAATAACGTATGTGTGTTGCAACACATCATTCAATTCAATTGGCATCATCAAAACACTCCTATTATAATTGCATATTTGAAATATCGAGATTCTTCAGTGTCCTACTGTGACCCTCAATTAATTCGTTCCAGCAGGCTAGTCAAGATGGCTGCCGCAGCAGTGGTCTATAACCCCACCCCCTCTCATCTGCTGTCAAGGTCAGATTTGTTTACTACTGCAGTACAGTAAAGTTACGCTAGGTGTGGCTCCTAAGTAATTGAGTCATTTAATTATTTAACACCTATAATTAGTGCATTGGGCTCAACTTGGCTCCTATTTAACATTCATGGCTGGGGATGACCCTGGTGATAGCCTTGCCGTTCTATGGTGAATACTGTGGCTTTAGACGCGCATCATAACGAAATCCAAGATTTTCGCCAGCAGCTGTCACAATAATATAAGGAAATCTGCGTTTCCTAAACGACGAATATGATCCTTACCTCATAGGGTAGATCATTTTATAGACATGCTCACTGCGTCTCGGCGGACGTCATTCGTGGCCATAATTCATGCAAACGATGGATACAGACAGGCTCTGTCCAATTCGCTGCGAATAATACAGTATGCTCAAGGGCGATACTACTCGTAGATTTAGCCAACTTCTCACCTAACGCGCAAGCTATACTAGTTGGTCCCCGCAATTATTTATTACGTAAATCACTGGATTCTACGTTAATTCTGCACGCGATATGCGGCTTCAAACAATACTTCACATAGATGACTCAATTATTAAGGCACCCGCGCTCTTTCTGTACTAATACTTTAGTCAAAGCTCTAAATTGCTCCTAATAACAAGGTATGAATTTACTGGCTTACTTTACTTTAATGGTCCTCAAATATAATCCTAAGGATTGACCATATCAAATATTCATTCAACATTTCACTGACACTGAAAAATTCTCGTATCTCGCTATATTTCACATGACTCTTACTGTTTACCAAAATACAGTATCTTTATATTAGACATGACACAATTTGAACATTATTTAGGCCAAAAATGCCTATTACTTTACAGTTGCCGACCCCATATTATTATTATTTTCATTCATTTAACGTTACCGTTACATCCATCACTATTTTTGCCTGAATGGCCTTAAACAAATCACCTTCCAAGCCATATTTTATTCAAGACGAGTGGTGAAAACTCGTTCAGTAAGTGACTGTGACATCTTAGTCTCAAAGTGATAAAATCGTTATATGGTGAACTATTTATTTATAATAACATAATGAATTGGTACTCACTTTTTCTTTTGGCTGGATAGTGCCAGCAGCTCAACCTGCGACCCACCATGATGCTTGACTTAAGCCATCATGTTATACTTTTCACAACACTTAATTTCACCTATTTTCCACCTGATAAACATACTTTTATCAGTGGCCTCTTTCACTGCTACACACTGCATATTAATCACTATACACATGAACACTTTTAAATCACTATTACACAATTTATGTACACTTATTCACTATTTCACAGGTTGATCCTTAAATCGGACTTCTCCTACGCCTGATCTCAGAGATGCGATGCAATTATGCCAACCGCTGGTCTTCGTGAAATCTAACAGCGTTTACGGACGTTCGGTCCTCGTCACCTGCAACATTGTTCAGCTCACTGTCAAGATGAAGTGGCGATGCTTCCCCAAGCTCCCATCATTGTAGTGATCCTGCTGATAATGTCATATTCAACACTGACAGTACCTCCCGGTATGTGTAATGTTCACAAACATTATAAGTTATACTTTCGCTGTGGCGAATTTATATTTGCGTCAGATAATAGATAAATATCTATATGAAATTAACTTCAACGCACTTCATGATTATACTTATGAAGCTGAAGACTGGAGAACAACTGGCTTGGCTTGCCTTACTCCTCCTATATAAAGGTTTCTCGTACAAAATAGTCCACTGGACATGTAAGAGCGACTCCTATCTTGAAATAATACCTCTTCAGCCGAAATGACATATACACCTTGTTTACTTAGGTGTGGAGGTTTCATAACCGTTCGCGTGCCGGCGATCGCTTCGGCCAATTAATTACAATTAATTGCCTTAGTTCAGCGCGTGGGAACGCTACTGTGGTAGTTCCCGGCTGGCTGGTCACAAAATCACTGCTCTCGAGCGTAAGCTGGGTTGTAATTCGTTCATTTGGAGATATAAGCTTTAATTTAGGTGAAAAAACACTCCTAAATTACCTCTCCGTGAATACATTCACCTGGGTGTATATTTCAATGCATTTCAATACTCCACTTGGCTGTAATTAATTAATTTCCGTGAGCCATCATACCTACTCTAGGTTTCATCGTTGTCAAGCGGTGAATACCCGGGTCATTAATTTTGAGCTGTCTCCCCGCTCCAGACGTAAATAGTGCGCTCGGCGCCTAAGTTCTCCGCACACTTGCTAAGGGTAATTTGTAAAACTTCAAACTGGCCTCCTCTCATTCTCGTATGCTCTGAAAATGTATATTTCCTTGCATTTGGCTACAATTCTTCACCTTAAATAGCAATGATTTTCATATATAGGTCGTGAAATCATGCTACATTATTATATCTCATTATTTAACACATTGCTCTTCAGGTTCCCTAAAACTGTTCCCCATCAGAGACCAATGGTTCGACTCCAGGCATAATCATGTGCCTGGTCTTCTCTGATGAGACCTGAGTTCTATGCCAGACTGCCGTGACTGATTGGGCACAATATACAGTACAACTACAGTACACATACAGTACAACTACAGTACACATACAGTACCACTACAGTACACAAACAGTACAAATAGAGTACAACTACAGAACAAATACAATACAACTACAGTACACATACAGTACAACTACAGTACAACTACAGTACAACTACATTACACATACAGTACAAATACAGTACAACTAAATTACACATACAGTACAACTACAGTACACTTACAGAACAAAAACAGTACAACTACATTAACACTACAGTACAACTACAGTACAAATACAGTACAATTACAGTACAACTACAGTAACACTACAGTACACATACAGTACAATTACAGTACAACTACAGTAACAATACAGTACACATACAGAACAAATACAGTACAACTCCAGTACAACTACAGTATACTACAGTAGAACTACAGTACAGATACAGTACAACAACAGTACACATACAGTACAACTACAGTACAACTACAGTACAAATACAGTACAACTACAGTACACATACAGTACAACTACAGTATAATTACAGTACAAATACAGTACAACTACAGTACACATACAGTACAACTACAGTACACATACAGGACACATACAGTACATCTACAGTAACACTAAAGAACAACTACAGTACAAATACAGTAAAAATAAAATACAACTACAGTACACATACATAACAACTACAGTACAACTACAGTACACTTACAGAAAAAATACAGTACAACTACAGTAACACTAAAGTACAACTACAATACAAATACAGTACAATTACTGTACAACAACAGTAACACTACAGTACTCATACAGTACAATTACAGTACAACAACAGTAACACTACAGTACACATACAGAACAAATACAGTACAACTACAGTACAACTACTGTATACTACAGTACAATTACAGTACAGATACAGTAAAACTACAGTACAACTACAGTACAACTACAGTACAACTACAGTACAAATACAGTACAACTACAGTACACATACAGTACAACTACAGTACAATTACAGTACAAATACAGTACAACTACAGTACACATACAGTACAACTACAGTACACATACAGTACAAATACAGTACAACTACAGTAACACTACAGTGAATTTACAGTACAAATACAGTACAAATACAGTACAACTACAGTACAACTACAGTAAACATACAGTACAACTACAGTACAATTACAGTACAAATACAGCACAACTAGATTACACATAAAGTACAACTACAGTACACATACAGGACAAATACAGTACATCTACAGTAACACTAAAGTACAACTACAGTACAAATACAGTAAAAATAAAGTACAACTACAGTACACATAAAGTACAACTACAGTACAACTACAGTACACTTACAGAACAAATACAGTACAACTACAGTAACACTAAAGTACAACTACAGTACAAATACAGTACAATTACAGTACAACAACAGTAACACCACAGTACACATACAGTACAATTACAGTAAAAACTACAGTAACACTACAGTACACATACAGAACAAATACAGTAAACTACAGTACAACTACAGTATACTACAGTACAATTACAGTACAGATACAGTACAACTACAGTACACATACAGTACACATACAGTACAACTACAGTACACATACAGTACCACTACAGTACACAAACAGTACAAATACAGTACAACTACAGAACACATACAGTACAACTACAGTACACATACAGTACAACTACAGTACAACTACAGTACAACTACAGTACAACTACAGTACAACTACATTTCACATACAGTACAAATACAGTACAACTAAAGTACACATACAGTACAACTACAGTAACACTACAGTACACAAACAGAACAAATACAGTACAACTACAGTACAACTACAGTATACTACAGTAGAACTACAGAACAAATACAGTACAACTACAGTACACAAACAGTACAAATACAGTACACATACAGTACAAATACAGTACAAATACAGTACACATACAGTACAACTAAAGTACACATACAGTACAAAGACAGTACAAATACAGTAAAAATTCAGTACAACTACAGTACAACTACAGTACACATACAGTACACATACAGTACACATACAGTACAACTACAGTACACATACAGTACAACTACAGTACACATACAGTACAACTACAGTACACATACAGTACACATACAGTACAACTACAGTACACATACAGTACAAATACAGTACAACTAAAGTACACATAAAGTTCAACTACAGTACACATACAGTACAACTACAGTACACATAAAATACAACTACAGTACAACTACAGTACACATACAAAACAAATACAGTACAACTACAGTACACATACAGTACAACTACAGTACAACTACGGTACAACTAGAGTACAACTAGAGTAACACTACAGTACAACTAGAGTGACACTACAGTACACATAGATAACAAATACAGTACAACTACAGTACACATACAGTACAACTACAGTACACATACAGTGCAACTACAGTACAACTACGGTACAAATACAGTACAAATTCAGTACAACTACAGTACACATACAGTACAACTACAGTACACATACAGTACAAATACAGTACAACTACAGTACAACAACAGTACACATACAGCACACATACAGTACAACTACAGTACACATACAGTACAACTACAGTACACATACAGTACACATACAGTACAACTACAGTACACATACAGTACAACTACAGTACACATACAGTTCAAATACAGTACAACTACAGTACAACTACAGTACAACTACAGTACACATACTGTAAACATACAGTTCAACTACAGTACAACTACGGTACACATACAGTACAACTACAATACACATACAGTACAACTACAGTACAACTACAATATATCTACAGTACAATTACAGTACACATACAGTACATCTACAGTACAACTACAGTACACATACAGTACAACTACAGTTCACATACAGTACAAATACAGTACTAATACTGTACACATACAGTACAAATACAGTACAACTTCAGTACACATACAGTACAACTAAAGTACAACTATAGTACAACTACAATAGAAATACAGTACACCTACAGTACAACTACAGAACACATACAGTACAACTACAGTACAACTACAGTACACTTACAGAATAAATACAGTACAACTGCAGTAACACTACAGTACAACTACAGTACAAATACAGTACAATTACAGTACAACTACAGTAACACTAGAGTACACATACAGTACAATTTCAGTACAACTACAGTAACAATACAGTACACATACAGAACAAATACAGTACAACTACAGTACAACTACAGTATACTATAGTAGAACTACAGTACAAATAGAGTACAAATACAGTACAACTACAGTGCACATACAGTACAACTACAGTACAACTACAGTACAAATACAGTACAACTACAGTAAACATACAGTACAACTACAGTACAATTACAGTACAAATACAGTACAACTAAGGTACAACGAAAGTACACATACAGTACAAATACAGTACAACTACAGTAACACTAAAGTACTACAGTACAAATACAGTAAAAATACAGTACAGTACAACTACAGTACACATACAGTTCAACTACAGTACACATACAGTACAACTACAGTACACATACAGAACAAATACAGTACAACTACAGTAACACTAGAGTACAACTAGAGTAACACAACAGTACAACTAGAGTAACACTACAGTACACATACAGAACAAATACAGTACAACTACAGTACACATACAATACAACTACAGTACACATACAGTACAACTACAGTACACATACAGTACACATACAGTACACATACAGTACAACTACAGTACACATACAGTTCAAATACAGTACAAATACAATACAACTACAGTACAACTACAGTACACATACAGTACACATACAGTTCAACTACTGTACAACTACGGTACACATACAGTACAACTACAGTACACATACAGTACAACTACATTACAACTACAATATATCTACAATACAATTACAGTACACTTACAGTACATCTACAATACAACTACAGTACAACTACTGTACAACTACAGTACACATAGAGTACAACTACATTGCAATTACAGTACACATACAGTACAACTACAGTACACATACAGTACAAATACAGTACAACTACAGTACAAATACAGTACAATTACAGTACAACTACAGTAACACTACACTACACATACAGTACAATTACAGTACAACTACAGTAACACTACAGTACACATACAGAACAAATACAGTACAACTACATTACAACTACAGTATACTACAGTAGAACTACAGTACAAATACAGTACAAATTCAGTACAACTACAGTGCACATACAGTACAACTACAGTACAAATACAGTACAACTACAGCAATCCTACAGTACAACTACAGTACAATTACAGTACAATACAGTACAACTACAGTACACATAAAGTACAACTACAGTACACATACAGGACAAATACAGTACATCTACAGTAACACTAAATTACAACTACAGTACAAATACAGTAAAAATACAGTACAACTACAGTACACATACAGTACAACTAGAGTACAACTACAATACACTTACAGAACATATACAGTACAACTACAGTAACACTAAGGTAAAACTTCAGTACAAATACAGTACAATTTCAGTACAACAACAGTAACACTACAGTACAAATACAGTACAATTACAGTACAACTACAGTAACACTACAGTACCCATACAGAACAAATGCAGTACAACTACAGTACACATACAGTACAACTACCGTACAACTACAGTACAAATACAGCACAACTACAGTACACATACAGTACAACTACAGTACAAATACAGTAAAAATAGAGTACAACTAAAGTACACATACAGTACAACTACAGTACACATACAGTACAAATACAGTACAACTACAGTAACACTACAGTACAACTACAGTACAAATACAGTACAAATACAGTACAACTTCAGTACACATACAGTACAACTACATTACAC
Source organism: Meconema thalassinum (assembly GCA_946902985.2). Taxonomy (NCBI): domain Eukaryota; kingdom Metazoa; phylum Arthropoda; class Insecta; order Orthoptera; family Tettigoniidae; genus Meconema; species Meconema thalassinum. The sequence goes on along the minus strand of OX336394.1, from coordinate 439,808,095 downwards.
ATATAGTACACATACATTACAACTACAGTACACATACAGTACAACTACAATGCACATTCAGTACAACTACAGAACAAATACAGTAAAAATACAGTACAACTACAGTACACATACAGTACAACTACAATACACATACAGTACAACTACAGTACACATAAAATACAATTACAGTACAACTACAGTACACATACAGAACAAATACAGTACAACTACAGTAACACTACAGTACAACTAGAGTAACAATACAGTACAACTAGAGTAACACTACAGTACACATACAGAACAAATACAGTACAACTACATTACACATACAGTACAACTACAGTACACATACAGTGCAACTACAGTACAACTACGGTTCAAATACAGTACAAATACAGTACAACTACAGTACACATACAGTACAACTACAGTACATCTACAGTACAACTACAGTACACATACAGTACACATACAGCACACATAGAGTACAACTACAGGACACATACAGTACAACTAGATTACACATACAGTACACATACAGTACAACTACAGTACACATACAGTACAACTACAGTTCAAATACAGTACAATTACAGTACAACTACAGTACAACTACAGTACAACTACAGTACACATACAGCACAACTACAGTACAATTAGAGTACATCTATAGTACACAACAGTACAAATACAGTACAATTACAGTACAACTACAGTACAACTAGAGTACAAATACAGTACAAGTATAGTACACATACAGTACAACTACAGTTACACTACAGTACAACTGCAGCACAAATACAGTACAATTACAGTACAACTACAATAACACTACAGTACACATACAGTAAAATTACAGTACAACTAGAGTAACACTACTGTACACATACAGAACAAATACAGTACAACTACAGTACAACTACAGTACAAATACAGTACAAATACAGTACAACTACAGTACACATACAGTACAACTACAGTACAACTACAGTACAAATACAGTACAACTACAGTACAATTATAGTACAACTACAGTAACACTACAGAACAACTACAGTACAAATACAGTACAAATACAGTACAACTACAGTACAATTACAGTACAAACACAGTACAACTACAATAAACATACATTACAACTACAGCACACATACAGTACAAATACAGTACAACTTCAGTAACACTACAGTACAACTACAGTACAAATACAGCACAAATACAGTACAACAACAGTACATATACAGTACAACTACAGTACAAATACAGTACAACTACAGTAACACTACAGTACAACTACAATACAAATACAGAAAAAATACCGTACAACTACACTACACATTCAGTACAATTACAGTACATATACAGTACACATTCAGTACAACTACAATACACATAGAGTACAACTACAGTACACAAACAGATTTTTTTTCTTCTTCGTGTGGCCTCCTCAGAGGCCGAGTGAAGGTCTTTCGATTCGACGCCCGTGGGCGACCTGCGCGTCGGGATGAAACACAAACAGTACAAATAGAGTACAACTACAGAACACATACAGTACAACTACAGTACACATACAGTACATTTACAGTACAACTACAGTACACATACGATACACATACAGTACAACTACAGTACACATACAGTACAACTACAGTACACATACAGTTCAAATACGGTACAAATACAGTACAACTTAAGTACAACTACAGTACAACTACAGTACACATACAGTACACATACAGTACAACTACAGTACAACTACGGTACACATACAGTACAACTACAGTACAACAACAGTACAAATAGAGTACAAATACAGTACAACGACAGTACACATACAGTACAACTACATTTCACATACAGTACAAATACAATACAAATACTGTACACATAGAGAACAAATACTGTACAAATACGGTACACATACAGTACATCTACAGTACAACTACAGTTCACATACAGTACAACTACAGTTCACATACAGTACAAATACAGTACAAATACTGTACACATACAGTACAAATACAGTACAACTACAGTACAACTACACTACACATACAGTACACATACAGTACACATACAGTACAACTACAGTACACATAGAGTACAACTAAGGTACACATACAGTTAAAATACAGTACAAATACAGTACAACTACAGCACAACTAGAGTACAACTACAGTACACATACAGTACACATACAGTACAACTACAGTACAACTGCAGTACAACTACGGTACACATACAGTACAACTACAGTACACATACCGTACAACTACAGTACAAGTACAGCATATCTACAGTACAATTACAGTACACATACAGTACATCTACAGTACAACTACAGTACACATACAGTACAACTACATTTCACATACAGTACAAATTCAATACAAATACTGTACACATAGAGAACAAATACAGTACAAATACGGTACACATACAGTACAACTACAGTACACATACAGTACAACTACAGTACAAATATAGTACAACTGCAGTAGACATACAGTACGTCTAGAGATCACATAGAGTACAACTACAGTACAACTTCAGTACAACTACTGTACACATACACTACACACACCGTTTAATTACAGCTCAACTACAGTACAACTACACTACACATACAGTACAACTACAGTGCAATTACAGTACACATACAGTACAACTTCAGTACAACTACTGTACACATACACTACACACACAGTTTAATTACAGCACAACTACAGTACTACTACAGTACACATACAGTACAACTACAGTTCAATTACAGTACACCTACAGTACAACTACAGTACACATACAGTACAACTACAGTACAACAACAGTACAAATAGAGTACAAATACAGTACAACGACAGTACACATACAGTACAACTACAGTACACATACAGTATAACTACAGTACACATACAGTACAACTACAGTACAACTACAGTACACATACAGTACAACTACAGTACACATACAGTACAATTAAAGTACACATACAGTACAACTACAGTACACATGCAGTACACATACAGTACAACTACACTACACATACAGTACAACTACAATGCAATTACAGTACACATACAGTACAACTTCAGTACAACTACTGTACACATACACTACACACACAGTTTAATTACAGCTCAACTACAGTACAACTACAGTACATATACAGTACAACTACAGTGCAATTACAGTACACCTACAGTACAATTACAGTACACATACAGTACAACTACAGCACACATACAGTACAACTACAGTACAACTACAGTACAACTACAGTACACATACGGTACAACTACAGTACAGCTACAGTACAACTACAGTACAACTACTGTACACATACAGTACACATACAGTGTAATTACAGCTCATCTACAGTACAACTACAGTACACATACAGTACAACTACAGTACAATTACAGTACACATTCAGTACAACTACAGTACTCATACAGTACAACTACAGTACAACTACAGTACAAATACTGTACAATTACAGTACAACTTCAGTACACATACAGTACAACTACAGTACACATGCAGTACAACTACAGTTCACAAACAGTATAATTACAGTACAACTACAGTACACATACAGTACAACTAGAGTACACATACAGTACAACTACAGTACAACTTCATTACACATACAGTACATCTACAGTGCACATACAGTACAACTACAGTAAAACTACAGTACACATACAGTACAACTACAGTACACATACAGTACAACTACAGTACAACTACAGTACAACTACTGTACACATACAGTACACATACAGTGTAATTACAGCTCATCTACAGTACAACTACAGTACACATACAGTACAACTACAGTACAATTACAGTACACATTCAGTACAACTACAGTACTCATACAGTACAACTACAGTACAACTACAGTACAAATACTGTACAATTACAGTACAACTTCAGTACACATACAGTACAACTACAGTACAACTACAGTGCACATACATTACACATACAGTACAAATACAGTACAACTACAGTTCACATACAGTACAACTACAGTACACATAGAGTACAACTACAGTACAACTACAGTACACATAGAGTACAACTACAGTACACATACAGTACAACTACAGTACACATATAGTACAACTACAGTACACATACAGTACAACTTCAGTACACATACAGTACACATACAGTACAACTACAGTACACATACAGTACAACTACATTACACATACAGTACATTTACAGTACAACTACAGTACACATACAGTACAAAGTAGTACACATACAGTACAATTACAGTACAACTACAGTAAAACTACAGTACACATACAGTACACATACAGTACAACTACAGTACACATACAGTACAACTACAGTACACATACAGTACAACTACAGTACAAATAGAGTACAACTATAGTACACAACAGTACAAATACAGTACAATTACAGTACAACTACAGTACAAATACAGTACAACTATAGTACAACTACAGTACACATAATAGTACAACTACACTACACATACAGAACCAATAAATACAACTACAGTACACATACAGCAAGACTACAGTACACATACGGTACAACTACAGTTCACATACAGTACACATACGGTACAAATACAGTACACATACAATACAAATACAGTACAATTACAGTACAATTACAGTACAAATACCGTACAACTACAGTACACATACAGTACACATACAGTACAACTACAGTACAAATACAGTACACATACAGTACACATACAGTACAACTACAGTACATATACAGTACAAATACAGTACACATACTATTCAAATACAGTACAATTAGAGTACAATTACAGTACAAATACAGTTCAACTACAGTACACATACAGTACACATACAGTATAACTACAATACAAATACAGTACACATACAGTACACATACAGTACAAATACAGTACAACTACGGTACAAATACAGAACAACTACAGTACAACTACAGTACACATACAGTACACATACAGTACAACTACAGCACACATACAGTACAACTACAGTACACAAACAGTACAAATACAGTACAACTACAGTACACATACAGTACAACTACAGTACAAATGCAGTACAACTACAGTTCAACTACAGTACACATACAGTACAACTACAGTACAACTAAAGTACAAATACAATAAAACTACAGTACAACTACAGTACTCATACAGAACAATTGCAGTACAACTACAGTAACACTACAGTAAAACTACAGTACAAATACAGTACAATTACAGTACAACTACAATAACACTACAGTACACATACTGTAAAATTACAGTACAACTAGAGTAACACTACAGTACACATACAGAACAAATACAGTACAACTTATGTACAACTACAGTTCAACTACAGTACAAATACAGTACAAATACAGTACATCTACAGTACACAAACAGTACAACTACAGTAAAACTACAGTGCAAATACAGTACAACTACAGTACATATACAGTACAACTACAGTACAATTACAGTACAAATACAGTACAACTACAGTAAACATACATTACAACTACAGCACACATAAAGAACAAATACACTACAACTACAGTAACACTACAGTACAACTACAGTACAAATACAGCACAAATGTAGTACAACTACAGTACACTTACAGTACAACTACAGTACAAATAGAGTACAACTACAGTTACACTACAGTACAACTACAGTACAAATACAGTACAAATACAGTACAACTACAGTACACATACAGTACAACTACAGTACACATACAGTACACATTCATTACAACTACAATACACATAGAGTACAACTACATTACACTAACAGTTTTTTTTCTTTTTCGTGTGGCCTCCTCAGAGGCCGAGTGCTGGTCTTTCTATTCGACGCCCGTGGGCGACCTGCGCGTCGGGATGAATAACAAACAGTACAAATACAGTACAACTACAGAACACATACAGTCCAACTAGAGTACACATACAGTACAACTACAGTACAACTACAGTACACATACAGTACACATACAGTACAACTACAGTACACATACAGTACAACTACAGTACACATACAGTTCAAATACAGTACAAATACAGTACAACTACAGTACAACTACACTACACATACAGTTCACATACAGTACAACTACAGTACAACTACAGTACAACTACAGTACAACTACAGTACAACTACGGTACACATACAGCACAATTACAGTACACATACAGTACATCTACAGTACAACTAGAGTACACATACAGTACAACTACAGTTCACATACAGTACAAATACAGTACAAATACTGTACACATACAGTACAAATACTGTACAACTACAGTACACATACAGTACAACTACAGTACACATAAAGTACAACAACAGTACAACTACAGTACAACTACAGTAGACATAGAGTACGACTACAGTACAACTACAGACCACATACAGTACAACTACAGTACAACTATAGTACAACTACTGTACACATACAGTACACATAGAGTTTAATTTCAGCTCAACTACTGTACAACTACAGTACACATATAGTACAACTACAGTACAATTACAGTACACATACAGTACAAGTACAGTACACTTACAGTACAACAACAGTACAACAACAGTACAAATAGAGTACAAATACAGTACAACTAGAGTACACATACAGTACAACTACAGTACACATACAGTTCAACTACAGCACAACTACAGTACAACTACAGTACACATACAGTACACATACAGTATAAATACAGTAAAACTACAGTACACATACAGTACACAAACAGTACAACCACAGTACACATACAGTATAACTACAGTACACATACAGTACAACTACAGTACAACTACAGTACACATACAGTACAACTACAGTACACATATAGTACAACTACAGTACTCATACAGTATACATGCAGTACACATACAGTACAACTACAGTACACATACAGTACAACTACAGTACAACTACAGTACGCATACAGTACAACTACAGTACGACTACAGTACACATACAGTACAACTAAAGTACAACTACAGTACAACCACTGTACACATACAGTACACATACAGTATAATTACAGCTCATCTACAGTACACATACAGTACAACTAAAGTACAACTACAGTACAACTACTGTACACATACAGTACACATACAGTATAATTACAGCTCATCTACAGTACAACTACAGTACACATACAGTACACATACAGTACAACCACAGTACACATACAGTATAACTACAGTACACATACAGTACAACTACAGTACAACTACAGTACACATACAGTACAACTACAGTACACATATAGTACATCTAAAGTACACATACAGTACAACTACAGTACACATGCAGTACACATACAGTACAACTACAGTACACATACAGTACAACTACAGTACACAAACAGTACAAATACAGTACAACTACAGTACACATACAGTACAACTAGAGGACACATACAGTACAACTACAGTACAACTTCATTACACATACAGTACATCTACAGTACAACTACAGTAAAACTACAGTACACATGCAGTACAACTACAGTACACATACAGTACAACTACAGTACAACTACAGTACACATACAGTACAACTACAGTACAGCTACAGTACAACTACAGTACAACTACTGTACACATACAGTACACATACAGTGTAATTACAGCTCATCTACAGTACAACTACAGTACACATTCAGTACAACTACAGTACAATTACAGTACACATTCAGTACAACTACAGTACTCATACAGTACAACTACAGTTCACAAACAGTACAATTACAGTACAACTACAGTACACATACAGTACAACTAGAGTCCACATACAGTACAACTACAGTACAACTTCATTACACATACAGTACATCTACAGTGCACATACAGTACAACTACAGTAAAACTACAGTACACATACAGTACAACTACAGTACACATACAGTACAACTACAGTACAACTACAGTACAACTACAGTACACATACAGTACAACTACAGTAGAGCTACAGTACAACTACAGTACAACTACTGTACACATACAGTACACATACAGTGTAATTACAGCTCATCTACAGTACAACTACAGTACACATACAGTACAACTACAGTACAATTACAGTACACATTCAGTACAACTACAGTACTCATACAGTACAACTACAGTACAACTACAGTAAAAATACTGTACAGTTACAGTACAACTTCAGTACACATACAGTACAACTACAGTACAACTACAGTGCACATACATTACACATACAGTACAAATACAGTACAACTACAGTTCACATACAGTACAACTACAGTACACATAGAGTACAACTACAGTACAACTACAGTACACATAGAGTACAACTACAGTACACATACAGTACAACTACAGTACACATATAGTACAACTACAGTACACATACAGTACAACTTCAGTACACATACAGTACACATACAGTACAACTACAGTACACATACAGTACAACTACAGTACAAATAGAGTACAACTATAGTACACAACAGTACAAATACAGTACAATTACAGTACAACTACGGTACAAATACAGAACAACTATAGTACAACTACAGTACACATACAGTACAACTACACTACACATACAGAACCAATAAATACAACTACAGTACACATACAGCAAGACTACAGTACACATACGGTACAACTACAGTTCACATACAGTACACATACGGTACAAATACAGTACACATACAATACAAATACAGTACAATTACAGTACAATTACAGTACAAATACCGTACAACTACAGTACACATACTGTACACATACAGTACAACTACAGTACAAATACAGTACAATTACAGTACAACTACGGTACAAATACAGTACAACTATAGTACAACTACAGTACACATACAGTACAACTACACTACACATACAGAACCAATAAATACAACTACAGTACACATACAGCAAGACTACAGTACACATACGGTACAACTACAGTTCACATACAGTACACATACGGTACAAATACAGTACACATACAGTACAACTACAGTACAAATACAGTACAAATACAGTACACATACTATTCAAATACAGTACAATTAGAGTACAATTACAGTACAAATACAGTTCAACTACAGTACACATACAGTACAAATACAGTATAACTACAATACAAATACAGTACACATACAGTACACATACAGTACAAATACAGTACAACTACGGTACAAATACAGTACAACTACAGTACAACTACAGTACACATACAGTACACATACAGTACAACTACAGCACACATACAGTACAACTACAGTACACAAACAGTACAAATACAGTACAACTACAGTACACATACAGTACAACTACAGTACACATGCAGTACAACTACAGTTCAACTACAGTACACATACAGTACAACTACAGTACAACTAAAGTACAAATACAATAAAACTACAGTACAACTACAGTACTCATACAGAACAATTGCAGTACAACTACAGTAACACTACAGTACACATACTGTAAAATTACAGTACAACTAGAGTAACACTACAGTACACATACAGAACAAATACAGTACAACTTATGTACAACTACAGTTCAACTACAATACAAATACAGTACAAATACAGTACATCTACAGTACACATACAGTACAACTACAGTACAACTACAGTGCAAATACAGTACAACTACAGTACATATACAGTACAACTACAGTACAATTACAGTACAAATACAGTACAACTACAGTAAACATACATTACAACTACAGCACACATACAGTACAAATACACTACAACTACAGTAACACTACAGTACAAATACAGTACAAATACAGCACAAATGTAGTACAACTACAGTACACTTACAGTACAACTACAGTACAAATAGAGTACAACTACAGTTACACTACAGTACAACTACAGTACAAATACAGTACAAATACAGTACAACTACAGTACACATACAGTACAACTACAGTACACATACAGTACACATTCATTACAACTACAATACACATAGAGTACAACTACATTACACTAACAGTTTTTTTTTCTTTTTCGAGTGGCCTCCTCAGAGGCCGAGTGCAGGTCTTTCTATTTGACGCCCGTGGGCGACCTGCGCGTCGGGATGAAAAACAAACAGTACAAATACAGTACAACTACAGAACACATACAGTCCAACTAGAGTACACATACAGTACAACTACAGTACAACTACAGTACACATACAGTACACATACAGTACAACTACAGTACACATACAGTACAACTACAGTACACATACAGTTCAAATACAGTACAAATACAGTACAACTACAGTACAACTACACTACACATTCAGTTCACATACAGTACAACTACAGTACAACTACAGTACAACTACAGTACAACTACAGTACAACTACGGTACACATACAGCACAATTACAGTACACATACAGTACATCTACAGTACAACTACAGTACACATACAGTACAACTACAGTTCACATACAGTACAAATACAGTACAAATACTGTACACATACAGTACAAATACTGTACAACTACAGTACACATACAGTACAACTACAGTACACATAAAGTACAACAACAGTACAACTACAGTACAACTACAGTAGACATAGAGTACGACTACAGTACAACTACAGAACACATACAGTACAACTACAGTACAACTATAGTACAACTACTGTACACATACAGTACACATAGAGTTTAATTTCAGCTCAACTACTGTACAACTACAGTACACATATAGTACAACTACAGTACAATTACAGTACACATACAGTACAAGTACAGTACACTTACAGTACAACAACAGTACAACAACAGTACAAATAGAGTACAAATACAGTACAACTAGAGTACACATACAGTACAACTACAGTACACATACAGTTCAACTACAGCACAACTACAGTACAACTACAGTACACATACAGTACACATACAGTATAAATACAGTAAAACTACAGTACACATAGAGTACACATACAGTATAACTACAGTACACATACAGTATAACTACAGTACAACTACAGTACACATACAGTACAACTACAGTACACATACAGTATAAATACAGTAAAACTACAGTACACACACAGTACACATACAGTATAACTACAGTACACATACAGTACAACTACAGTACAACTACAGTACACATACAGTACAACTACAGTACACATATAGTACAACTACAGTACTCATACAGTATACATGCAGTACACATACAGTACAACTACAGTACATACACAGTACAACTACAGTACACATACAGTACAACTACAGTACAACTACAGTACGCATACAGTACAACTACAGTACGACTACAGTACACATACAGTACAACTAAAGTACAACTACAGTACAACTACTGTACACATACAGTACACATACAGTATAATTACAGCTCATCTACAGTACAACTACAGTACACATACAGTACACATACAGTACAACCACAGTACACATACAGTATAACTACAGTACACATACAGTACAACTACAGTACAACTACAGTACACATACAGTACAACTACAGTACACATATAGTACAACTAAAGTACACATACAGTACAACTACAGTACACATGCAGTACACATACAGTACAACTACAGTACACATACAGTACAACTACAGTACACAAACAGTACAAATACAGTACAACTACAGTACACATACAGTACAACTAGAGGACACATACAGTACAACTACAGTACAACTTCATTACACATACGGTACATCTACAGTACAACTACAGTAAAACTACAGTACACATGCAGTACAACAACAGTACACATACAGTACAACTACAGTACAACTACAGTACACATACAGTACAATTACAGTACAACTACAGTACAACTACAGTACAACTACTGTACACATACAATACACATACAGTATAATTACAGCTCATCTACAGTACAACTACAGTACAATTGCAGTACACATACAGTACAACTACTGTACACATACAGTACAACTACAGTACAACTACAGAACAAATACAGTACAATTACAGTACAACTACAGTACACATACAGTACAACTACAGTACAACTACAGTACACATACAGTACACATACAGTACAAATACAGTACAACTACAGTACACATACAGTACACATACTGTACAACCACAGTACACATACAGTACAACTACAGTACACTTACAGTACACATACAGTACACATATAGTACAACTACAGTACGCATACAGTACAACTACAGTACACATACAGTACACATACAGTACAACTACAGTACACATACAGTACAACTACAGTACACATACAGTACACACACAGTACAACTACAGTACACATACAGTACAACTTCTGTACACATACAGTACAGCTACAGTACAACTACAGTACACATACAGTACACATAAAGTACAACTACAGTACAACTACAGTACACATAGAGTACAACTACAGTACAAATAGAGTACAACTATAGTACACAACAGTACAAATACAGTACAATTACAGTACAACTACAGCACAACTACAGTACAAATACAGTACAACTATAGTACAAATACTGTACAACTACAGTACAACTACAGTACACATACAGTACAACTACACTACACATACAGAACAAATAAAGTACAACTACAGTACACATACAGCAAGACTACAGTACACATACGGTACAACTACAGTACACATACAGTACACATACGGTACAAACACAGTAAAACTACAGTACACATACAGTACAAATAAAGTACACATACAATACAAATACAGTACAATTACAGTACAAATACAGTACAATTAGAGTACACATACAGTACAACTACTGTACAAATACCGTACACATACAGTACACATACAGTACAAATACAGTATAACTACAGTACAAATACAGTACAACTACAGTACAACTACAGTACACATACAGTACACATACAGAACAACTACAGCACACATACAGTACAACTACAGTACACAAACAGTACAAATACAGTACAACTACAGTACACATGCAGTACAACTACAGTACAACTAGAGTACAACTACAGTACAACTAGAGTACAACTACACTACACATACAGTACATTTACAGTACAACCTAAGTACACATACAGTAAAACTACAGTACAACTACAGTACAACTACAGTACAAATACAGTACAACTACAGTACACATACAGTACACATACAGAACAACTACAGCACACATACAGTACAACTACAGTACACAAAGAGTACAAATACAGCACAACTACAGTACACATACAGAACTTATACAGTACAACTACAGTAACACTACAGTACAATTACAGTACACATACAGTACAACTACAGTACACATACGGTACACATACAGAACAACTACAGCACACATACAGTACAACTACAGTACACAAACAGTACAAATACAGTACAACTACAGTACACATGCAGTACAACTACAGTACAACTACAGTACAACTACACTACACATACAGTACATTTACAGTTCAACTTAAGTACACATACAGTAAAACTACAGTACAACTACAGTACAACTACAGTACAAATACATTACAACTACAGTACACATACAGTACACATACAGAACAACTACAGCACACATACAGTATAACTACAGTACACATACAGTACACATACAGAACAACTACAGCACACATACAGTACAACTACAGTACACATACAGTACACATACAGAACAACTACAGCACACATACAGTACAACTACAGTACAAATACAGTACAACTACAGTACACATACAGTACACATACAGGACAACTACAGCACACATACAGTACAACTACAGTACAACTACACTACACATACAGTACATTTACAGTACAACTGAAGTACACATACAGTAAAACTACAGTACAACTACAGTACAACTACAGTACAAATACAGTACAACAACAGTACACATACAGTACACATACAGAACAACTACAGCACACATACAGTACAACTACAGTACACAAACAGTACTAATACAGTACAACTACAGTACACATACAGAACTTATACAGTACAACTACAGTAACACTACAGTACAACAACAGTACACATACAGTACAACTACAGTACACATACAGTACACATACAGAACAACTACAGCACACATACAGTACAACTACAGTACAACTACGGTACAAATACAGTACCACTATAGTACAACTACAGTACACATACAGTACAACTACACTACACATACAGAACCAATAAATACAACTACAGTACACATACAGCAAGACTACAGTACACATACGGTACAACTACAGTTCACATACAGTACACATACGGTACAAATACAGTACACATACAATACAAATACAGTACAATTACAGTACAATTACAGTACAAATACCGTACAACTACAGTACACATACAGTACACATACAGTACAACTACAGTACAAATACAGTACAATTACAGTACAACTACGGTACAAATACAGTACAACTATAGTACAACTACAGTACACATACAGTACAACTACACTACACATACAGAACCAATAAATACAACTACAGTACACATACAGCAAGACTACAGTACACATACGGTACAACTACAGTTCACATACAGTACACATACGGTACAAATACAGTACACATACAGTACAACTACAGTACAAATACAGTACAAATACAGTACACATACTATTCAAATACAGTACAATTAGAGTACAATTACAGTACAAATACAGTTCAACTACAGTACACATACAGTACAAATACAGTATAACTACAATACAAATACAGTACACATACAGTACACATACAGTACAAATACAGTACAACTACGGTACAAATACAGTACAACTACAGTACAACTACAGTACACATACAGTACACATACAGTACAACTACAGCACACATACAGTACAATTACAGTACACAAACAGTACAAATACAGTACAACTACAGTACACATACAGTACAACTACAGTACACATGCAGTACAACTACAGTTCAACTACAGTACACATACAGTACAACTACAGTACAACTAAAGTACAAATACAATAAAACTACAGTACAACTACAGTACTCATACAGAACAATTGCAGTACAACTACAGTAACACTACAGTAAAACTACAGTACAAATACAGTACAATTACAGTACAACTACAATAACACTACAGTACACATACTGTAAAATTACAGTACAACTAGAGTAACACTACAGTACACATACAGAACAAATACAGTACAACTTATGTACAACTACAGTTCAACTACAATACAAATACAGTACAAATACAGTACATCTACAGTACACATACAGTACAACTACAGTACAACTACAGTGCAAATACAGTACAACTACAGTACATATACAGTACAACTACAGTACAATTACAGTACAAATACAGTACAACTACAGTAAACATACATTACAACTACAGCACACATACAGTACAAATACACTACAACTACAGTAACACTACAGTACAACTACAGTACAAATACAGCACAAATGTAGTACAACTACAGTACACTTACAGTACAACTACAGTACAAATAGAGTACAACTACAGTTACACTACAGTACAACTACAGTACAAATACAGTACAAATACAGTACAACTACAGTAGACATACAGTACAACTACAGTACACATACAGTACACATTCATTACAACTACAATACACATAGAGTACAACTACATTACACTAACAGTTTTTTTTCTTTTTCGTGTGGCCTCCTCAGAGGCCGAGTGCAGGTCTTTCTATTTGACGCCCGTGGGCGACCTGCGCGTCGGGATGAAAAACAAACAGTACAAATACAGTACAACTACAGAACACATACAGTCCAACTAGAGTACACATACAGTACAACTACAGTACAACTACAGTACACATACAGTACACATACAGTACAACTACAGTACACATACAGTACAACTACAGTACACATACAGTTCAAATACAGTACAAATACAGTACAACTACAGTACAACTACGGTACACATACAGCACAATTACAGTACACATACAGTACATCTACAGTACAACTACAGTACACATACAGTACAACTACAGTTCACATACAGTACAAATACAGTACAAATACTGTACACATACAGTACAAATACTGTACACTACAGTACACATACAGTACAACTACAGTACACATAAAGTACAACAACAGTACAACTACAGTACAACTACAGTAGACATAGAGTACGACTACAGTACAACTACAGAACACATACAGTACAACTACAGTACAACTATAGTACAACTACTGTACACATACAGTACACATAGAGTTTAATTTCAGCTCAACTACTGTACAACTACAGTACACATATAGTACAACTACAGTACAATTACAGTACACATACAGTACAAGTCCAGTACACTTACAGTACAACAACAGTACAACAACAGTACAAATAGAGTACAAATACAGTACAACTAGAGTACACATACAGTACAACTACAGTACACATACAGTTCAACTACAGCACAACTACAGTACAACTACAGTACACATACAGTACACATACAGTATAAATACAGTAAAACTACAGTACACATAGAGTACACATACAGTATAACTACAGTACACATACAGTATAACTACAGTACAACTACAGTACACATACAGTACAACTACAGTACACATACAGTATAAATACAGTAAAACTACAGTACACACACAGTACACATACAGTATAACTACAGTACACATACAGTACAACTACAGTACAACTACAGTACACATACAGTACAACTACAGTACACATATAGTACAACAACAGTACTCATACACTATACATGCAGTACACATACAGTACAACTACAGTACATACACAGTACAACTACAGTACACATACAGTACAACTACAGTACGCATACAGTACAACTACAGTACGACTACAGTACACATACAGTACAACTAAAGTACAACTACAGTACAACTACTGTACACATACAGTACACATACAGTATAATTACAGCTCATCTACAGTACAACTACAGTACACATACAGTACACATACAGTACAACCACAGTACACATACAGTATAACTACAGTACACATACAGTACAACTACAGTACAACTACAGTACACATACAGTACAACTACAGTACACATATAGTACAACTAAAGTACACATACAGTACAACTACAGTACACATGCAGTACACATACAGTACAACTACAGTACACATACAGTACAACTACAGTACACAAACAGTACAAATACAGTACAACTACAGTACACATACAGTACAACTAGAGGACACATACAGTACAACTACAGTACAACTTCATTACACATACGGTACATCTACAATACAACTACAGTAAAACTACAGTACACATGCAGTACAACTACAGTACACATACAGTACAACTACAGTACAACTACAGTACACATACAGTACAATTACAGTACAACTACAGTACAACTACAGTACAACTACTGTACACATACAATACACATACAGTATAATTACAGCTCATCTACAGTACAACTACAGTACAATTGCAGTACACATACAGTACAACTACTGTACACATACAGTACAACTACAGTACAACTACAGAACAAATACAGTACAATTACAGTACAACTACAGTACACATACAGTACAACTACAGTACAACTACAGTACACATACAGTACACATACAGTACAAATACAGTACAACTACAGTACACATACAGTACACATACTGTACAACCACAGTACACATACAGTACAACTACAGTACACATACAGTACACATACAGTACACATATAGTATAACTACAGTACGCATACAGTACAACTACAGTACACATACAGTACACATACAGTACAACTACAGTACACATACAGTACAACTACAGTACACATACAGTACACACACAGTACAACTACAGTACACATACAGTACAACTTCTGTACACATACAGTACAGCTACAGTACATCTACAGTACACATACAGTACACATACAGTACAACTACAGTACAACTACAGTACACATAGAGTACAACTACAGTACAAATAGAGTACAACTATAGTACACAACAGTACAAATACAGTACAATTACAGTACAACTACAGCACAACTACAGTACAAATACAGAACAACTATAGTACAAATACTGTACAACTACAGTACAACTACAGTACACATACAGTACAAATAAAGTACACATACAATACAAATACAGTACAATTACAGTACAAATACAGTACAATTAGAGTACACATACAGTACAACTACTGTACAAATACAGTACACATACAGTACACATACAGTACAAATACAGTACAACTACAGTACAAATACAGTACAACTACAGTACAACTACAGTACACATACAGTACACATACAGAACAACTAGAGCACACATACAGTACAACTACAGTACACAAACAGTACAAATACAGTACAACTACAGTACACATGCAGTACAACTACAGTACAACTAGAGTACAACTACAGTACAACTAGAGTACAACTACACTACACATACAGTACATTTACAGTACAACCTAAGTACACATACAGTAAAACTACAGTACAACTACAGTACAACTACAGTACAAATACAGTACAACTACAGTACACATACAGTACACATACAGAACAACTACAGCACACATACAGTACAACTACAGTACACAAAGAGTACAAATACAGTACAACTACAGTACACATACAGAACTTATACAGTACAACTACAGTAACACTACAGTACAACTACAGTACACATACAGTACAACTACAGTACACATACGGTACACATACAGAACAACTACAGCACACATACAGTACAACTACAGTACACAAACAGTACAAATACAGTACAACTACAGTACACATGCAGTACAACTACAGTACAACTACAGTACAACTACACTACACATACAGTACATTTACAGTACAACTTAAGTACACATACAGTAAAACTACAGTACAACTACAGTACAACTACAGTACAAATACAGTACAACTACAGTACACATACAGTACACATACAGAACAACTACAGCACACATACAGTATAACTACAGTACACATACAGTACACATACAGAACAACTACAGCACACATACAGTACAACTACAGTACACATACAGTACACATACAGAACAACTACAGCACACATACAATACAACTACAGTACAAATACAGTACAACTACAGTACACATACAGTACACATACAGAACAACTACAGCACACATACAGTACAACTACAGTACAACTACACTACACATACAGTACATTTACAGTACAACTTAAGTACACATACAGTAAAACTACAGTACAACTACAGTACAACTACAGTACAAATACAGTACAACAACAGTACACATACAGTACACATACAGAACAACTACAACACACATACAGTACAACTACAGTACACAAACAGTACAAATACAGTACAACTACAGTACACATACAGAACTTATACAGTACAACTACAGTAACACTACAGTACAACAACAGTACACATACAGTACAACTACAGTACACATACAGTACACATACAGAACAACTACAGCACACATACAGTACAACTACAGTACACAAACAGTACAAATACAGTACAACTACAGTACACATGCAGTACAACTACAGTACAACTACAGTGCAACTACACTACACATACAGTACATTTACAGTACAACTTAAGTACACATACAGTAAAACTACAGTACAACTACAGTACAACTACAGTACAAATACAGTACAACTACAGTACACAAACAGTAGAAATACAGTACAACAACAGTACACATACAGAACTTATACAGTTCACATACAGTACACATACAGGACACCTACAGCACACATACAGTACAACTACAGTACAACTACAGTACAACTACAGTACACATACAGTACACATACAGAACAACTACAGCACACATACAGTACAACTACAGTACACATACAGTACAACTACAGTACACATACAGTACAACTACAATACAACTACAGTACAACTACACTACACATACAGTACAACTACAGCACAACTACAGTACAACTACAGTACACATACAGTACACATACAGAACAACTACAGCACACACACAGTACAACTACAGTACACATACAGTACAACTACAGTGCACATACAGTACACATCCAGAACAACTACAGCACACATACAGTACAACTACAGTACACATACAGTACA
The DNA here is from genome assembly GCA_946902985.2 of Meconema thalassinum. Taxonomy (NCBI): domain Eukaryota; kingdom Metazoa; phylum Arthropoda; class Insecta; order Orthoptera; family Tettigoniidae; genus Meconema; species Meconema thalassinum. The sequence continues at coordinate 439,787,968 of OX336394.1, read as the reverse complement.
CATACAGTACAACTACAGTACACAAACAGTACACATACAGTACAACTACAGCACACATACAGTACAACTACAGTACACATACAGTACAACTAGAGTACACATACAGTACAACTACAGTACACATACAGTTCAACTACAGTACAACTACAGTACAACTACACTACACATACAGTACATTTACAGTACAACTTAAGTACACATACAGTAAAACTACAGTACAACTACAGTACAACTACAGTACAAATACAGTACAACTACAGTACACAAACAGTACAAATACAGTACAACTACAGTACACATACAGAACTTATACAGTACACATACAGTACACATACAGAACAACTTCAGCACACATACAGTACAACTACAGTACACATACAGAACTTATACAGTACACATACAGTACACATACAGAACAACTACAGCACACATACAGTACAACTACAGTACACATACAGTACAACTACAGTACACATACAGTACACATACAGAAACACTACAGCACACATTCACTACAACTACAGTAAACAAACAGTACAACTACAGTACACATACAGTACAACTACAATACAACTACAGTACAACTACACTACACATACAGTACAACTACAGTACACATACAGTACAACTACAACACACATACAGTACAACTACAGTACACATACAGTACAACCACAGTACTCATACAGTACAACTACAGTACACATACAGTACAACTACAGTACAACTACAGTACAACTACACTACACATACAGTACATTTACAGTACAACTTAAGTACACATACAGTAAAACTACAGTACAACTACAGTACAACTACAGTACAAATACAGTACAACTACAGTACACAAACAGTACAAATACAGTACAACTACAGTACACATACAGTACAACTACAATAACACTACAGCACACATACAGTAAAATTATAGTACAACTAGAGTAACAGTACAGTACACATACAAAACAAATACAGTACAACTACAGTAATAATACAGTACAAATACAGTAGAACTACAGTACACATACAGTACAACTACAGTACAAATACAGTACAAATACAATACAAATATAGCACAACTACAGTAACACCACAGTACAACGACAGTACAAATACAGTACAAATACAGTACAACTACAGTACAATTACAGTACAAATACCGTACAACTACAGTAAACATACATTACAACTACAGCACATATACAGTACAAATACAGTACAACTACAGTAACACTACAGTACATCTACAGTACAAATACAGCACAAATACAGTACAACTACAGTACACATACAGTACAACCACAGTACAAATACAGTACAACTACAGTAACACTACAGTACAACTACAATAAAAATACAGTACAAATACAGTACAACTACACTACACATTCAGTACAACTACAGTAAACATACAGTACACATTCAGTACAACTACAATACACATAGAATACAACTACAGTACACAAACAGTTTTTTTTCTTTTTCGTGTGGCCTCCTCAGAGGCCGAGTGCAGATCTTTCGATTCGACGACCGTGGGCGACCTGCGCGTCGGGATGAAACACAAACAGTACAAATAGAGTACAACTACAGAACACATACAGTACAACTACAGTACACATACAGTACAACTACAGTACAACTACAGTACACATACGGTACACATACAGTACAACTACAGTACACATACAGTGCAACTACAGTACACATACAGTTCAAATACGGTACAAATACAGTACAACTACAGTACACATGCAGTACAACTACAGTACAACTACAGTACAACTACAGTACAACAATGTACACTTACATTTCAACTATAATACACATACAGTACAACTACAGTACAACCACAGTATATCTACAGTACAATTACAGTACACATACAATACATCTACAGTACAACTACAGTACACATAATGTACAACTACAGTTCACATACAGTACAAATACAGTACAAATACTGTACTCATACACTACAAATACAGTACAACTACAGTACAACTACACTACAACTACAGTACACATAGAGTACACATACAGTACAACTACAGTACACATAGAGTACAACTAAGGTACACATACAGTTCAAATACAGTACAAATACAGTACAACTACAGTACAACTAGAGTACAACTACAGTACACATACAGTACACATACAGTACAACTACAGTACAACTACAATACAGCTTCGGTACACATATAGTACAACTACAGTACACATACAGTACAACTACAGTACAACTAAAGTACACATACAGTAAAACTACAGTACAACTACAGTACACATACAGAACAAATACAGTACAACTACAGTAACACTACAGTACAACTACAGTACAAATACAGTACAATTACAGTACAACTACAATAACACCACAGCACACATACAGAACAAATACAGTACAACTACAGTACACATACAGTACAAATACAGTACAAATAGAGTACAACTACAGTACACATACAGTACAACTACAGTACAACTACAGTACAAATACAGTACAACTACAGTACAAATATAGTACAACTACAGTAACACTACAGTACAACTACAGTACAAATACAGTACAAATACAGTACAACTACAGTACAATTACAGTACAAATGCAGTACAACTACAGTACAAATACAGTTTAACTATAATACACATACAGTACAACTACAGTATAACTACTGTTACACTACAGAACAACTACAGTACAAATACAGTACAATTACAGTACAACTACAAAAACACTACAGTACACATACAGTAAAATTACAGTACAACTAGAGTAACACTACAGTACACATACAGAACAAATACAGTACAACTACAGTACAACTACAGTACAACTACAGTATAAATACAGTACAAATACAGTACAACTACAGTACACATACAGTATAACTACAGTACAACTACAGTACAAATACAGTACACATACAGTACACATACAGTACAACTACAGTACAACTACAGTACACATACAGTACAACGACAGTACAATTAGAGTACAACTATAGTACACAACAGTACAAATACAGTACAATTACAGTACAACTACAGTACAACTACAGTACAAATACAGTACAAGTGTAGTACACATACAGTTCAACTACAGTACAACTACAGTACACATACAGAAAAAAATACAGTACAACTACAGTAACACTACAGTACAACTACAGCACAAATACAGTACAATTACAGTACAACTACAATAACACTACAGTACACATACAGTACAAATACAGTACAACTAGAGTAACACTACTGTACACATACAGAACAAATACAGTACAACTACAGTACAACTACAGTACAAATACAGTACAAATACAGTACAACTACAGTACACATACAGTACAACTACAGTACAAATACAGTACAACTACAGTACAATTATAGTACAACTAGAGTATCACTACAGAACAACTACAGTACAAATACAGTACAAATACAGTACAACTACAGTACAATTACAGTACAAACACAGTACAACTACAGTAAACATACATTACAACTACAGCACACATACAGTACAAATACAGTACAACTACAGTAACACTACAGTACAACTACAGTACAAATACAGCACAAATACAGTATAACTACAGTACACATACAGTACAACTACAGTACAAATACAGTACAACTACAGTAACACTACAGTACAACTACAATACAAATACAGTACAAATACCGTACAACTACACTACACATTCAGTACAACTACAGTACATATACAGTACACATTTAGTACAACTACAGTACACATAGAGTACAACTACAGTACACAAAAAGATTTTTTTCTTTTTCGTGTGGCCTCCTCAGAGGCCGAGTGCAGGTCTTTCGATTCGACGCCCGTGGGAGACCTGCGCGTCGGGATGAAACACAAACAGTACAAATAGAGTTCAACTACAGAACACATACAGTACAACTACAGTACACATACAGTACAACTACAGTACAACTACAGTACACATACGATACACATACAGTACAACTACAGTGCATATACAGTACAACTACAGTACACATACAGTTCAAATACGGTACAAATACAGTACAACTACAGTACAACTACAGTACAACTACAGTACACATACAGTACACATACAGTACAACTACAGTACAACTACAGTACAACTACAGTACAACTACGGTACAACCACAGTATATCTACAGTACAATTACAGTACACATACAGTACATCTACAGTACAACTACAGTTCACATACAGTACAACTACTGTTCACATACAGTACAAATACAGTACAAATACTGTACACATACAGTACAAATACAGTACAACTAGAGTACAACTACACTACAAGTACAGTACACATACAATACACATACAGTACACATACAGTACAACTACAGTACACATAGAGTACAACTAAGGTACACATACAGTTAAAATACAGTACAAATACAGTACAACTACAGCACAACTAGAGTACAACTACAGTACACATACAGTACACATACAGTTCATAATAATAATAATGTTATTGGTTTTACGTCCCTTTTAACTACCCTGGCTTTTAGAGACGCACATACAGTTCAACTACAGTACAACTACAGTACAACTACGGTACACATACAGTACAACTACAGAACACATACAGTACAACTACAGTACAACTACAGCATATCTACAGTACATTTACAGTACACATACAGTAAATCTACAGTACAACTACAGTACACATTTAGTACAACTACATTTCACATACAGTACAAATACAATACAAATACTGTACACATAGAGAACAAATACAGTACAAATACGGTACACATACAGTAAAACTACTGTACACATACACTACACACACAGTTTAATTACAGCTCAACTACAGTACAACTACACTACACATACAGTACAACTACAGTGCAATTACAGTACACATACAGTACAACTTCAGTACAACTATTGTACACATACACTACACACACAGTTTAATTACAGCTCAACTACAGTACAACTACAGTACACATACAGTACAACTACAGTTCAATTACAGTACACCTACAGTACAACTACAGTACACATACAGTACAACTACAGTACAACAACAGTACAAATATAGTACAAATACAGTACAACGACAGTACACATACAGTACAACTACAGTACACATACAGTATAACTACAGTACACATACAGTACAACTACAGTACAACTACAGTACACATACAGTACAACTAAAGTACACATACAGTACAACTACAGTACACATGCAGTACACATACAGTACAACTACACTACACATAAAGTACAACTACAGTGCAATTACAGTACACATACAGTACAACTTCAGTACAACTACTGTACACATACACTACACACACAGTTTAATTACAGCTCAACTACAGTACACCTACAGTACAATTACAGTACACATACAGTACAACTACAGTACAACAACAGTACAAATAGAGTACAAATACAGTACAACTACAGTACACATACAGTACAACTACAGCACACATACAGTACAACTACAGTTCACAAACAGTACAATTACAGTACAACTACAGTACACATACAGTACAACTACAGTACAACTTCATTACACATACAGTACATCTACAGTGCACATACAGTACAACTACAGTAAAACTACAGTACACATACAGTACAACTACAGTACACATACAGTACAACTACAGTACAACTACAGTACAACTACAGTACACATACAGTACAACTACAGTACAACTACAGTACAACTACTGTACACATACAGTACACATACAGTGTAATTACAGCTCATCTACAGTACAACTTCAGTACACATACAGTACAACTACAGTACAATTACAGTACACATTCAGTACAACTACAGTACTCATACAGTACAACTACAGTACAACTACAGTACAAATACTATACAATTACAGTACAACTTCAGTACACATACAGTACAACTACAGTACACATACATTACACATACAGTACAAATACAGTACAACTACAGTTCACATACAGTACAACTACAGTACACATAGAGTACAACTACAGTACAACTACAGTACACATAGAGTACAACTACAGTACAACTACAGTACACATACAGTACAACTACAGTACACATATAGTACAACTACAGTACACATACAGTACAACTTCAGTACACATACAGTACACATACAGTACAACTACAGTACACATACAGTACAACTACAGTACACATACCGTACATTTACAGTACAACTACAGTACACATGCAGTACAAAGCAGTACACATACAGTACAATTACAGTACAACTACAGTACAACTACAGTTCACATACAGTACACATACAGTACAACTACAGTACACATACAGTACAACTACAGTACAAATAGAGTACAACTATAGTACACAACAGTACAAATACAGTACAATTACAGTACAACTACAGTACAAATACAGTACAACTATAGTACACATACAGTACAACTACAGTACAACTACAGTACACATACAGTACAACTACACTACACATACAGAACCAATAAAATACAACTACAGTACACATACAGCAAGACTACAGTACACATACCGTACAACTACAGTTCACATACAGTACACATACAATACAAATACAGTACAATTACAGTACAATTACAGTACAAATACAGTACAACTTCAGTACACATACAGTACACATACAGTACAACTACAGTACAAATACAGTACACATACAGTACACATACAGTACAACTACAGTACAAATACAGTACAAATACAGTACACATACTATTCAAATACAGTACAATTATAGTACAATTACAGTACAAATACAGTACAACTACAGTACACATACAGTACACATACAGTACAACTACAATACAAATAAAGTACACATACAGTACACATACAGTACAAAACAGTACAACTACGGTACAAATACAGTACAACTACAGTACAACTACAGTACAACTACAGTACACATACAGTACACATACAGTACAACTACAGCACACATACAGTACAACTACAGTACACAAACAGTACAAATACAGTACAACTACAGTACACATACAGTACAACTACAGTACACATGCAGTACAACTACAGTTCAACTACAGTACACATACAGTACAACTACAGTACAACTAAAGTACAAATACAATAAAACTACAGTACAACTACAGTACTCATACAGAACAAATGCAGTACAACTACAGTAACACTACAGTAAAACTACAGTACAAATACAGTACAATTACAGTACAACTACAATAACACTACAGTACACATACTGTAAAATTACAGTACAACTAGAGTAACACTACAGTACACATACAGAACAAATACAGTACAACTTATGTACAACTACAAAACACATACAGTACAACTACAGTACACATACAGTATAACTACAATACACATACAGTACAACTACAGTACAACTACAGTACACATACAGTACAACTAAAGTACACATACAGTACAACTACAGTACACATGCAGTACACATACAGTACAACTACACTACACATAAAGTACAACTACAGTGCAATTACAGTACTCATACAGTACAACTGCAGTACAACTACTGTACACATACACTACACACACAGTTTAATTACAGCTCAACTACAGTACACCTACAGTACAATTACAGTACACATACAGTACAACTACAGTACAACAACAGTACAAATAGAGTACAAATACAGTACAACTACAGTACTCATACAGTACAACTACAGCACACATACAGTACAACTACAGTTCACAAACAGTACAATTACAGTACAACTACAGTACACATACAGTACAACTACAGTACAATTTCATTACACATACAGTACATCTACAGTGCACATACAGTACAACTACAGTAAAAACTACAGTACACATACAGTACAACTACAGTACACATACAGTACAACTACAGTACAACTACAGTACAACTACAGTACACATACAGTACAACTACAGTACAACTACAGTACAACTACTGTACACATACAGTACACATACAGTGTAATTACAGCTCATCTACAGTACAACTTCAGTACACATACAGTACAACTACAGTACAATTACAGTACACATTCAGTACAACTACAGTACTCATACAGTACAACTACAGAACAACTACAGTACAAATACTGTACAATTACAGTACAACTTCAGTACACATACAGTACAACTACAGTACACATACATTACACATACAGTACAAATACAGTACAACTACAGTTCACATACAGTACAACTACAGTACACATAGAGTACAACTACAGTACAACTACAGTACACATAGAGTACAACTACAGTACAACTACAGTACACATACAGTACAACTACAGTACACATATAGTACAACTACAGTACACATACAGTACAACTTCAGTACACATACAGTACACATACAGTACAACTACAGTACACATACAGTACAACTACAGTACACATACCGTACATTTACAGTACAACTACAGTACACATGCAGTACAAAGCAGTACACATACAGTACAATTACAGTACAACTACAGTACAACTACAGTTCACATACAGTACACATACAGTACAACTACAGTACACATAGAGTACAACTAAGGTACACATACAGTTCAAATACAGTACAAATACAGTACAACTACAGTACAACTAGAGTACAACTACAGTACACATACAGTACACATACAGTACAACTACAGTACAACTACAATACAGCTTCGGTACACATATAGTACAACTACAGTACACATACAGTACAACTACAGTACAACTAAAGTACACATACAGTAAAACTACAGTACAACTACAGTACACATACAGCAAGACTACAGTACACATACGGTACAACTACAGTTCACATACAGTACACATACAATACAAATACAGTACAATTACAGTACAATTACAGTACAAATACAGTACAACTACAGTACACATACAGTACACATACAGTACAACTACAGTACAAATACAGTACACATACAGTACACATACAGTACAACTACAGTACAAATACAGTACAAATACAGTACACATACTATTCAAATACAGTACAATTAGAGTACAATTACAGTACAAATACAGTACAACTACAGTACACATACAGTACACATACAGTACAACTACAATACAAATAATGTACACATACAGTACACATACAGTACAAAACAGTACAACTACGGTACAAATACAGTACAACTACAGTACAACTACAGTACAACTACAGTACATATACAGTACACATACAGTACAACTACAGCACACATACAGTACAACTACAGTACACAAACAGTACAAATACAGTACAACTACAGTACACATACAGTACAACTACAGTACACATGCAGTACAACTACAGTTCAACTACAGTACACATACAGTACAACTACAGTACAACTAAAGTACAAATACAATAAAACTACAGTACAACTACAGTACTCATACAGAACAAATGCAGTACAACTACAGTAACACTACAGTAAAACTACAGTACAAATACAGTACAATTACAGTACAACTACAATAACACTACAGTACACATCCTGTAAAATTACAGTACAACTAGAGTAACACTACAGTACACATACAGAACAAATACAGTACAACTTATGTACAACTACAGTACAACTACAGTACAAATACAGTGCAAATACAGTACATCTACAGTACACATACAGTATAACTACAGTACAACTACAGTGCAAATACAGTACAACTACAGTACATATACAGTACAACTACAGTACAATTACAGTACAAATACAGTACAACTACTGTAAACATACATTGCAACTACAGCACACATACAGTACAAATAGAGTACAACAACAGTAACACTACAGTACAACTACAGTACAAATACAGCACAAATGTAATACAACTACAGTACACATACAGTACAATTACAGTACAAATACAATACAACTACAGTTACACTACAGTACAACTACAGTACAAATACAGTACAAATACAGTACAACTACAGTACACATACAGTACAACTACAGTACACATACAGTACACATTCATTACAACTACAATACACATAGAGTACAACTACATTACACTAACAGTTTTTTTCTTTTTCTTGTGGCCTCCTCAGAGGCCGAGTGCAGGTCTTTCTATTCGACGCCCGTGGGCGAACAGCGCGTCGGGATGAAAAACAAACAGTACAAATACAGTACAACTACAGAACACATACAGTACAACTAGAGTACACATACAGTACAACTACAGTACAACTACAGTACACATACAGTACACATACAGTACAACTACAGTACACATACAGTACAACTAGAGTACACATACAGTTCAAATACAGTACAAATACAGTACAACTACAGTACAACTACACTACACATACAGTTCACATACAGTACAACTACAGTACAACTACAATACAACTACAGTACAACTACAGTACAACTACGGTACACATACAGCAAAATTACAGTACACATACAGTACATCTACAGTACAACTACAGTTCACATACAGTACAAATACAGTACAAATACTGTACACATACAGTACAAATACAGTACAACTACAGTACACATACAGTACAACTACAGTACACATAAAGTACAACAACAGTACAACTACAGTACAACTACAGTAGACATAGAGTACGACTACAGTACAACTACAGAACACATACAGTACAACTACAGTACAACTATAGTACAACTACTGTACACATACAGTACACATAGAGTTTAATTTCAGCTCAACTACAGTACAACTACAGTACCCATATAGTACAACTACAGTACAATTACAGTACACATACAGTACAACTACAGAACACTCACAGTACAACAACAGTACAACAACAGTACAAATACAGTACAAATACAGTGCAACTAGAGTACACATACAGTACAACTACAGTACACATACAGTTCAACTACAGCACAACTACAGTACAACTACAGTACACATACAGTTCACATAAGTATAAATACAGTAAAACTACAGTACACATACAGTACACATACAGTACAACCACAGTACACATACAGTATAACTACAGTACACATACAGTACAACTGCAGTACAACTACAGTACACATACAGTACAACTACAGTACACATATAGTACAACTACAGTACTCATACAGTATACATGCAGTACACATACAGTACAACTACAGTACATACACAGTACAACTACAGTACACATACAGTACAACTACAGTACAACTACAGTACAACTACAGTACGCATACAGTACAACTACAGTACGACTACAGTACACATACAGTACAACTACAGTACAACTACAGTACAACTACTGTACACATACAGTACACATACAGTATAAATACAGCTAATCTACAGTACAACTACAGTACACATACAGTACAACTACAGCACAACTACCGTACAACTACAGTGCACATACAGTACACATACAGTATAAATACAGTAAAACTACAGTACACATACAGTACACATACAGTACAACCACAGTACACATACAGTATAACTACAGTACACATACAGTACAACTACAGTACAACTACAGTACACATACAGTACAACTACAGTACACATATAGTACAACTAAAGTACACATACATTACAACTACAGTACACATGCAGTACACATACAGTACAACTACAGTACACATACAGTACAACTACAGTACACAAACAGTACAAATACAGTACAACTACAGTACACATACAGTACAACTAGAGTACACATACAGTACAACTACAGTACAACTTCATTACACATACAGTACATCTACAGTACAACTACAGTAACACTACAGTACACATGCAGTACAACTACAGTACACATACAGTACAACTACAGTACAACTACAGTACACATACAGTACAATTACAGTACAACTACAGTACAACTACTGTACACATACAATACACATACAGTATAATTACAGCTCATCTACAGTACAACTACAGTACAATTACAGTACACATACAGTACAACTACTGTACACATACAGTACAACTACAGTACAACTACAGTACAAATACAGTACAATTACAGTACAACTACAGTACACATACAGTACAACTACAGTACAACTACAGTACACATACAGTACACATACAGTACAAATACAGTACAACTACAGTACACATACTGTACAACCACAGTACACATACAGTACAACCACAGTACACATACAGTACAACTACAGTACAACTACAGTACACATACAGTACAACTACAGTACACATATAGTACAACTACAGTACGCATACAGTACAACTACAGTACACATACAGTACACATACAGTACAACTACATTACACATACAGTACAACTACAGTACACATACAGTACACACACAGTACAACTACAGTACAACTTCTGTACACATACAGTACAACTACAGTACAACTACAGTACAACTACAGTACACATACCGTACAACTACAGTACAACTACAGTACACATAGAGTACAACTACAGTACAAATAGAGTACAACTATAGTACACAACAGTACAAATACAGTACAATTACGGTACAACTACAGCACAACTACAGTACAAATACAGTACAACTATAGTACAAATACTGTACAACTACAGTACAACTACAGTACACATACAGTACAACTACACTACACATACAGAACAAATAAAGTACAACTACAGTACACATACAGCAAGACTACAGTGCACATACGGTACAACTACAGTACACATACAGTACACATACGGTACAAATACAGTACAACTACAGTACACATACAGTACAAATAAAGTACACATACAATACAAATACAGTACAATTACAGTACAAATACAGTACAATTAGAGTACACATACAGTACAATTACAGTACAACTACAGTACACATACAGTACACATACAGTACAAATACAGTACAACTACAGTACAAATACAGTACAACTACAGTACAACTACAGTACACATACAGTACAACTACAGTACACATACAGTACACATACAGTACAACTACAGCACACATACAGTACAACTACAGTACACAAACAGTACAAATACAGTACAACTACAGTACACATGCAGTACAACTACAGTACAACTACAGTACAACTACACTACACATACAGTACATTTACAGTACAACTTAAGTACACATACAGTAAAACTACAGTACAACTACAGTACACATACAGAACTTATACAGTACAACTACAGTAACACTACAGTACAACTACAGTACAAATACAGTACAATTACAGTACAACTAGAGTAACAGTACAGTACACATACAGAACAAATACAGTACAACTACAGTACAACTACAGTACAACTACAATACAACTACAGTACAAATACAGTACAAATACAGTACAAATACCGTACAACTACAGTACAACTACAATACAACTACAGTACAACTACAGTACAAATACAGTACAAATAGCGTACAACTACAGTACACATACAGTACAACTACAGTACAAAAACAGTACAACTACAGTACAACTACAGTACAACTACGGTACACATACAGCACAATTACAGTACACATACAGTACATCTACAGTACAACTACAGTACACATACAGTACAACTACAGTTCATATACAGTACAAATACAGTACAAATACTGTACACATACAGTACAAATACAGTACAACTACAGTACACATACAGTACAACTACAGTACACATAAAGTACAACAACAGTACAACTACAGTACAACTACAGTAGACATAGAGTACGACTACAGTACAACTACAGAACACATACAGTACAACTACAGTACAACTATAGTACAACTACTGTACACATACAGTACACATAGATTTTAATTTCAGCTCAACTACAGTACAACTACAGTACCCATATAGTACAACTACAGTACAATTACAGTACACATGCAGTACAACTACAGTACACATACAGTACAACTACAGTACAACTACAGTACACATACAGTACAATTACAGTACAACTACAGTACAACTACAGTACAACTACTGTACACATACAATACACATACAGTATAATTACAGCTCATCTACAGTACAACTACAGTACAATTACAGTACACATACAGTACAACTACTGTACACACACTGTACAACTACAGTACACATATAGTACAACTACAGTACTCATACAGTATACATGCAGTACACATACAGTACAACTACAGTACATACACAGTACAACTACAGTACACATACAGTACAACTACAGTACAACTACAGTACAACTACAGTACGCATACAGTACAACTACAGTACGACTACAGTACACTCACAGTACAACAACAGTACAACAACAGTACAAATACAGTACAAATACAGTGCAACTAGAGTACACATACAGTACAACGACAGTACACATACAGTTCAACTACAGCACAACTACAGTACAACTACAGTACACATACAGTACACATACAGTATAAATACAGTAAAACTACAGTACACATACAGTACACATACAGTACAACCACAGTACACATACAGTATAACTACAGTACACATAGAGTACAACTGCAGTACAACTACAGTACACATACAGTACAACTACACTACACATACAGAACCAATAAAATACAACTACAGTACACATACAGCAAGACTACAGTACACATACGGTACAACTACAGTTCACATACAGTACACATACAATACAAATACAGTACAATTACAGTACAATTACAGTACAAATACAGTACAACTACAGTACACATACAGTACACATACAGTACAACTACAGTACAAATACAGTACACATACAGTATACATACAGTACAACTACAGTACAAATACAGTACAAATACAGTACACATACTATTCAAATACAGTACAATTAGAGTACAATTACAGTACAAATACAGTACAACTACAGTACACATACAGTACACATACAGTACAACTACAATACAAATAAAGTACACATACAGTACAAAACAGTACAACTACGGTACAAATACAGTACAACTACAGTACAACTACAGTACACATACAGTACACATACAGTACAACTACAGCACACATACAGTACAACTACAGTACACAAACAGTACAAATACAGTACAACTACAGTACACATACAGTACAACTACAGTACACATGCAGTACAACTACAGTTCAACTACAGTACACATACAGTACAACTACAGTACAACTAAAGTACAAATACAATAAAACTACAGTACAACTACAGTACTCATACAGAACAAATGCAGTACAACTACAGTAACACTACAGTAAAACTACAGTACAAATACAGTACAATTACAGTACAACTACAATAACACTACAGTACACATACTGTAAAATTACAGTACAACTAGAGTAACACTACAGTACACATACAGAACAAATACAGTACAACTTATGTACAACTACAGTACACATACAGTACAACTACAGTACACATACAGTATAACTACAGTACACATACAGTACAACTACAGTACAACTACAGTACACATACAGTACAACTAAAGTACACATACAGTACAACTACAGTACACATGCAGTACACATACAGTACAACTACACTACACATAAAGTACAACTACAGTGCAATTACAGTACTCATACAGTACAACTGCAGTACAACTACTGTACACATACACTACACACACAGTTTAATTACAGCTCAACTACAGTACACCTACAGTACAATTACAGTACACATACAGTACAACTACAGTACAACAACAGTACAAATAGAGTACAAATACAGTACAACTACAGTACACATACAGTACAACTACAGCACACATACAGTACAACTACAGTTCACAAACAGTACAATTACAGTACAACTACAGTACACATACAGTACAACTACAGTACAATTTCATTACACATACAGTACATCTACAGTGCACATACAGTACAACTACAGTAAAACTACAGTACACATACAGTACAACTACAGTACACATACAGTACAACTACAGTACAACTACAGTACAACTACTGTACACATACAGTACACATACAGTGTAATTACAGCTCATCTACAGTACAACTTCAGTACACATACAGTACAACTACAGTACAATTACAGTACACATTCAGTACAACTACAGTACTCATACAGTACAACTACAGAACAACTACAGTACAAATACTGTACAATTACAGTACAACTTCAGTACACATACAGTACAACTACAGTACACATACATTACACATACAGTACAAATACAGTACAACTACAGTTCACATACAGTACAACTACAGTACACATAGAGTACAACTACAGTACAACTACAGTACACATAGAGTACAACTACAGTACAACTACAGTACACATACAGTACAACTACAGTACACATATAGTACAACTACAGTACACATACAGTACAACTTCAGTACACATACAGTACACATACAGTACAACTACAGTACACATACAGTACAACTACAGTACACATACCGTACATTTACAGTACAACTACAGTACACATGCAGTACAAAGCAGTACACATACAGTACAATTACAGTACAACTACAGTACAACTACAGTTCACATACAGTACACATACACTACAACTACAGTACACATACAGTACAACTACAGTACAAATAGAGTACAACTATAGTAGACAACAGTACAAATACAGTACAATTACAGTACAACTACAGTACAAATACAGTACAACTATAGTACACATACAGTACAACTACAGTACAACTACAGTACACATACAGTACAACTACGCTACACATACAGAACCAATAAAATACAACTACAGTACACATACAGCAAGACTACAGTACACATACGGTACAACTACAGTTCACATACAGTACACATACAATACAAATACAGTACAATTACAGTACAATTACAGTACAAATACAGTACAACTACAGTACACATACAGTACACATACAGTACAACTACAGTACAAATACAGTACACATACAGACCACACATACAGTACAACTACAGTACAAATACAGTACAAATACAGTACACATACTATTCAAATACAGTACAATTAGAGTACAATTACAGTACAAATACAGTACAACTACAGTACACATACAGTACACATACAGTACAACTACAATACAAATAAAGTACACATACTGTACACATACAGTACAAAACAGTACAACTACGGTACAAATACAGTACAACTACAGTACAACTACAGTACAACTACAGTACACATACAGTACACATACAGTACAACTACAGCACACATACAGTACAACTACAGTACACAAACAGTACAAATACAGTACAACTACAGTACACATACAGTACAACTACAGTACACATGCAGTACAACTACAGTTCAACTACAGTACACATACAGTACAACTACAGTACAACTAAAGTACAAATACAATAAAACTACAGTACAACTACAGTACTCATACAGAACAAATGCAGTACAACTACAGTAACACTACAGTAAAACTACAGTACAAATACAGTACAATTACAGTACAACTACAATAACACTACAGTACACATACTGTAAAATTACAGTACAACTAGAGTAACACTACAGTACACATACAGAACAAATACAGTACAACTTATGTACAACTACAGTACAACTACAGTACAAATACAGTGCAAATACAGTACATCTACAGTACACATACAGTACAACTACAGTACAACTACAGTGCAAATACAGTACAACTACAGTACATATACAGTACAACTACAGTACAATTACAGTACAAATACAGTACAACTACTGTAAACATACATTGCAACTACAGCACACATACAGTACAAATAGAGTACAACTACAGTAACACTACAGTACAACTACAGTACAAATACAGCACAAATGTAATACAACTACAGTAAACATACAGTACAATTACAGTACAAATACAGTACAACTACAGTTACACTACAGTACAACTACAGTACAAATACAGTACAAATACAGTACAACTACAGTACACATACAGTACAACTACAGTACAACTACAGTACACATACAGTACACATACAGTACAAATACAGTACAACTACAGTACACATACAGTACACATACTGTACAACCACAGTACACATACAGTACAACTACAGTACACATACAGTACAACTACAGTACAACTACAGTACACATACAGTACAACTACAGTACACATATAGTACAACTACAGTACGCATACAGTACAACTACAGTACACATACAGTACTCATACAGTACAACTACAGTACACATACAGTACAACTACAGTACACATACAGTACACACACAGTACAACTACAGTACAACTTCTGTACACATACAGTACAACTACAGTACAACTACTGTACAACTACAGTACACATACAGTACACATACAGTACAACTACAGTACAACTACAGTACACATAGAGTACAACTACAGTACAAATAGAGTACAACTATAGTACACAACAGTACAAATACAGTACAATTACGGTACAACTACAGCACAACTACAGTACAAATACAGTACAACTATAGTACAAATACTGTACAACTACAGTACAACTACAGTACACATACAGTACAACTACACTACACATACAGAACAAATAAAGTACAACTACAGTACACATACAGCAAGACTACAGTGCACATACGGTACAACTACAGTACACATACAGTACACATACGGTACAAATACAGTACAACTACAGTACACATACAGTACAAATAAAGTACACATACAATACAAATACAGTACAATTACAGTACAAATACAGTACAATTAGAGTACACATACAGTACAATTACAGTACAAATACAGTACACATACAGTACACATACAGTACAAATACAGTACAACTACAGTACAAATAGAGTACAACTACAGTACAACTACAGTACACATACAGTACAACTACAGTACACATACAGTACACATACAGTACAACTACAGCACACATACAGTACAACTACAGTACACAAACAGTACAAATACAGTACAACTACAGTACACATGCAGTACAACTACAGTACAACTACAGTACAACTACACTACACATACAGTACATTTACAGTACAACTTAAGTACACATACAGTAAAACTACAGTACAACTACAGTACACATACAGAACTTATACAGTACAACTACAGTAACACTACAGTACAACTACAGTACAAATACAGTACAATTACAGTACAACTAGAGTAACAGTACAGTACACATACAGAACAAATACAGTACAACTACAGTACAACTACAGTACAACTACAGTACAACTACAATACAACTACAGTACAAATACAGTACAAATACAGTACAAATACCGTACAACTACAGTACAACTACAGTACAACTACAATACAACTACAGTACAACTACAGTACAAATACAGTACAAATAGCGTACAACTACAGTACACATACAGTACAACTACAGTACACATACAGTACAACTACAGTACACATAAAGTACAACAACAGTACAACTACAGTACAACTACAGTAGACATAGAGTACGACTACAGTACAACTACAGAACACATACAGTACAACTACAGTACAACTATAGTACAACTACTGTACACATACAGTACACATAGAGTTTAATTTCAGCTCAACTACAGTACAACTACAGTACCCATATAGTACAACTACAGTTCAATTACAGTACACATGCAGTACAACTACAGTACACATACAGTACACATACAGTACAACTACAGTACACATACAGTACAACTACAGTACACATACCGTACATTTACAGTACAACTACAGTACACATGCAGTACAAAGCAGTACACATACAGTACAATTACAGTACAACTACAGTACAACTACAGTTCACATACAGTACACATACAGTACAACTACAGTACACATACAGTACAACTACAGTACAAATAGAGTACAACTATAGTAGACAACAGTACAAATACAGTACAATTACAGTACAACTACAGTACAAATACAGTACAACTATAGTACACATACAGTACAACTACAGTACAACTACAGTACACATACAGTACAACTACGCTACACATACAGAACCAATAAAATACAACTACAGTACACATACAGCAAGACTACAGTACACATACGGTACAACTACAGTTCACATACAGTACACATACAATACAAATACAGTACAATTACAGTACAATTACAGTACAAATACAGTACAACTACAGTACACATACAGTACACATACAGTACAACTACAGTACAAATACAGTACACATACAGACCACACATACAGTACAACTACAGTACAAATACAGTACAAATACAGTACACATACTATTCAAATACAGTACAATTAGAGTACAATTACAGTACAAATACAGTACAACTACAGTACACATACAGTACACATACAGTACAACTACAATACAAATAAAGTACACATACAGTACACATACAGTACAAAACAGTACAACTACGGTACAAATACAGTACAACTACAGTACAACTACAGTACAACTACAGTACACATACAGTACACATACAGTACAACTACAGCACACATACAGTACAACTACAGTACACAAACAGTACAAATACAGTACAACTACAGTACACATACAGTACAACTACAGTACACATGCAGTACAACTACAGTTCAACTACAGTACACATACAGTACAAATACAGTACAACTAAAGTACAAATACAATAAAACTACAGTACAACTACAGTACTCATACAGAACAAATGCAGTACA
The DNA here is from genome assembly GCA_946902985.2 of Meconema thalassinum. NCBI lineage: Eukaryota > Metazoa > Arthropoda > Insecta > Orthoptera > Tettigoniidae > Meconema > Meconema thalassinum. Next base: position 439,767,396 of record OX336394.1, on the reverse strand, counting down.
ACTACAGTAACACTACAGTAAAACTACAGTACAAATACAGTACAATTACAGTACAACTACAATAACACTACAGTACACATACTGTAAAATTACAGTACAACTAGAGTAACACTACAGTACACATACAGAACAAATACAGTACAACTTATGTACAACTACAGTACAACTACAGTACAAATACAGTGCAAATACAGTACATCTACAGTACACATACAGTACAACTACAGTACAACTACAGTGCAAATACAGTACAACTACAGTACATATACAGTACAACTACAGTACAATTACAGTACAAATACAGTACAACTACTGTAAACATACATTGCAACTACAGCACACATACAGTACAAATAGAGTACAACTACAGTAACACTACAGTACAACTACAGTACAAATACAGCACAAATGTAATACAACTACAGTACACATACAGTACAATTACAGTACAAATACAGTACAACTACAGTTACACTACAGTACAACTACAGTACAAATACAGTACAAATACAGTACAACTACAGTACACATACAGTACAACTACAGTACAACTACAGTACACATACAGTACACATACAGTACAAATACAGTACAACTACAGTACACATACAGTACACATACTGTACAACCACAGTACACATACAGTACAACTACAGTACACATACAGTACAACTACAGTACAACTACAGTACACATACAGTACAACTACAGTACACATATAGTACAACTACAGTACGCATACAGTACAACTACAGTACACATACAGTACTCATACAGTACAACTACATTACACATACAGTACAACTACAGTACACATACAGTACACACACAGTACAACTACAGTACAACTTCTGTACACATACAGTACAACTACAGTACAACTACTGTACAACTACAGTACACATACAGTACACATACAGTACAACTACAGTACAACTACAGTACACATAGAGTACAACTACAGTACAAATAGAGTACAACTATAGTACACAACAGTACAAATACAGTACAATTACGGTACAACTACAGCACAACTACAGTACAAATACAGTACAACTATAGTACAAATACTGTACAACTACAGTACAACTACAGTACACATACAGTACAACTACACTACACATACAGAACAAATAAAGTACAACTACAGTACACATACAGCAAGACTACAGTGCACATACGGTACAACTACAGTACACATACAGTACACATACGGTACAAATACAGTACAACTACAGTACACATACAGTACAAATAAAGTACACATACAATACAAATACAGTACAATTACAGTACAAATACAGTACAATTAGAGTACACATACAGTACAATTACAGTACAAATACAGTACACATACAGTACACATACAGTACAAATACAGTACAACTACAGTACAAATACAGTACAACTACAGTACAACTACAGTACACATACAGTACAACTACAGTACACATACAGTACACATACAGTACAACTACAGCACACATACAGTACAACTACAGTACACAAACAGTACAAATACAGTACAACTACAGTACACATGCAGTACAACTACAGTACAACTACAGTACAACTACACTACACATACAGTACATTTACAGTACAACTTAAGTACACATACAGTAAAACTACAGTACAACTACAGTACACATACAGAACTTATACAGTACAACTACAGTAACACTACAGTACAACTACAGTACAAATACAGTACAATTACAGTACAACTAGAGTAACAGTACAGTACACATACAGAACAAATACAGTACAACTACAGTACAACTACAGTACAACTACAGTACAACTACAATACAACTACAGTACAAATACAGTACAAATACAGTACATATACCGTACAACTACAGTACAACTACAGTACAACTACAATACAACTACAGTACAACTACAGTACAAATACAGTACAAATAGCGTACAACTACAGTACACATACAGTACAACTACAGTACACATACAGTACAACTACAGTACACATAAAGTACAACAACAGTACAACTACAGTACAACTACAGTAGACATAGAGTACGACTACAGTACAACTACAGAACACATACAGTACAACTACAGTACAACTATAGTACAACTACTGTACACATACAGTACACATAGAGTTTAATTTCAGCTCAACTACAGTACAACTACAGTACCCATATAGTACAACTACAGTACAATTACAGTACACATGCAGTACAACTACAGTACACATACAGTACAACTACAGTACAACTACAGTACACATACAGTACAATTACAGTACAACTACAGTACAACTACAGTACAACTACTGTACACATACAATACACATACAGTATAATTACAGCTCATCTACAGTACAACTACAGTACAATTACAGTACACATACAGTACAACTACTGTACACATACTGTACAACTACAGTACACATATAGTACAACTACAGTACTCATACAGTATTCATGCAGTACACATACAGTACAACTACAGTACATACACAGTACAACTACAGTACACATACAGTACAACTACAGTACAACTACAGTACAACTACAGTACGCATACAGTACAACTACAGTACGACTACAGTACACTCACAGTACAACAACAGTACAACAACAGTACAAATACAGTACAAATACAGTGCAACTAGAGTACACATACAGTACAACTACAGTACACATACAGTTCAACTACAGCACAACTACAGTACAACTACAGTACACATACAGTACACATACAGTATAAATACAGTAAAACTACAGTACACATACAGTACACATACAGTACAACCACAGTACACATACAGTATAACTACAGTACACATACAGTACAACTGCAGTACAACTACAGTACACATACAGTACAACTACAGTACACATATAGTACAACTACAGTACTCATACAGTATACATGCAGTACACATACAGTACAACTACAGTACATACACAGTACAACTACAGTACACATACAGTACAACTACAGTACAACTACAGTACAACTACAGTACGCATACAGTACAACTACAGTACGACTACAGTACACATACAGTACAACTACAGTACAACTACAGTACAACTACTGTACACATACAGTACACATACAGTATAATTACAGCTCATCTACAGTACAACTACAGTACACATACAGTACAACTACAGCACAACTACCGTACAACTACAGTGCACATACAGTACACATACAGTATAAATACAGTAAAACTACTGTACACATACAGTACACATACAGTACAACCACAGTGCACATACAGTATAACTACAGTACACATACAGTACAACTACAGTACAACTACAGTACACATACAGTACAACTACAGTACACATATAGTACAACTAAAGTACACATACAGTACAACTACAGTACACATGCAGTACACATACAGTACAACTACAGTACACATACAGTACAACTACAGTACACAAACAGTACAAATACAGTACAACTACAGTACACATACAGTACAACTAGAGTACACATACAGTACAACTACAGTACAACTTCATTACACATACAGTACATCTACAGTACAACTACAGTAAAACTACAGTACACATGCAGTACAACTACAGTACACATACAGTACAACTACAGTTCAACTACATTACACATACAGTACAATTACAGTACAACTACAGTACAACTAAAGTACAACTACTGTACACATACAATACACATACAGTATAATTACAGCTCATCTACAGTACAACTACAGTACAATTACAGTACACATACTGTACAACTACTGTACACATACAATACAACTACAGTACAACTACAGTACAAATACAGTAAATTACAGTACAACTACAGTACACATACAGTACAACTACAGTACAACTACAGTACACATACAGTACACATACAGTACAAATACAGTACAACTACAGTACACATACAGTACACATACTGTACAACCACAGTACATATACAGTACAACTACAGTACACATACAGTACAACTACAGTACAACTACAGTACACATACAGTACAACTACAGTACACATATAGTACAACTACAGTACGCATACAGTACAACTACAGTACACATACAGTACACATACAGTACAACTACAGTACACATACAGTACAACTACAGTACACATACAGTACACACACAGTACAACTACAGTACAACTTCTGTACACATACAGTACAACTACAGTACAACTACAGTACAACTACAGTACACATACAGTACACATACAGTACAACTACAGTACAACTACAGTACACATAGAGTACAACTACAGTACAAATAGAGTACAACTATAGTACACAACAGTACAAATACAGTACAATTACGGTACAACTACAGCACAACTACAGTACAAATACAGTACAACTATAGTACAAATACTGTACAACTACAGTACAACTACAGTACACATACAGTACAACTACACTACACATACAGAACAAATAAAGTACAACTACAGTACACATACAGCAAGACTACAGTGCACATACGGTACAACTACAGTACACATACAGTACACATACGGTACAAATACAGTACAACTACAGTACACATACAGTACAAATAAAGTACACAAACAATACAAATACAGTACAATTACAGTACAAATACAGTACAATTAGAGTACACATACAGTACAATTACAGTACAAATACAGTACACATACAGTACACATACAGTACAAATACAGTACAACTACAGTACAAATACAGTACAACTACAGTACACATACAGTACAACTACAGTACACATACAGTACACATACAGTACAACTACAGCACACATACAGTACAACTACAGTACACAAACAGTACAAATACAGTACAACTACAGTACACATGCAGTACAACTACAGTACAACTACAGTACAACTACACTACACATACAGTACATTTACAGTACAACTTAAGTACACATACAGTAAAACTACAGTACAACTACAGTACACATACAGAACTTATACAGTACAACTACAGTAACACTACAGTACAACTACAGTACAAATACAGTACAATTACAGTACAACTAGAGTAACAGTACAGTACACATACAGAACAAATACAGTACAACTACAGTACAACTACAGTACAACTACAGTACAACTACAATACAACTACAGTACAAATACAGTACAAATACAGTACAAATACCGTACAACTACAGTACAACTACAGTACAACTACAATACAACTACAGTACAACTACAGTACAAATACAGTACAAATAGCGTACAACTACAGTACACATACAGTACAACTACAGTACAAATACAGTACAACTACAGTACAACTACAGTACAACTACGGTACACATACAGCACAATTACAGTACACATACAGTACATCTACAGTACAACTACAGTACACATACAGTACAACTACAGTTCATATACAGTACAAATACAGTACAAATACTGTACACATACAGTACAAATACAGTACAACTACAGTACACATACAGTACAACTACAGTACATATAAAGTACAACAACAGTACAACTACAGTACAACTACAGTAGACATAGAGTACGACTACAGTACAACTACAGAACACATACAGTACAACTACAGTACAACTATAGTACAACTACTGTACACATACAGTACACATAGAGTTTAATTTCAGCTCAACTACAGTACAACTACAGTACCCATATAGTACAACTACAGTACAATTACAGTACACATGCAGTACAACTACAGTACACATACAGTACAACTACAGTACACATACAGTACAATTACAGTACAACTACAGTACAACTACAGTACAACTACTGTACACATACAATACACATACAGTATAATTACAGCTCATCTACAGTACAACTACAGTACAATTACAGTAAAATACAGTACAACTACTGTACACATACTGTACAACTACAGTACACATATAGTACAACTACAGTACTCATACAGTATACATGCAGTACACATACAGTACAACTACAGTACATACACAGTACAACTACAGTACACATACAGTACAACTACAGTACAACTACAGTACAACTACAGTACGCATACAGTACAACTACAGTACGACTACAGTACACTCACAGTACAACAACAGTACAACAACAGTACAAATACAGTACAAATACAGTGCAACTAGAGTACACATACAGAACAACTACAGTACACATACAGTTCAACTACAGCACAACTACAGTACAACTACAGTACACATACAGTACACATACAGTATAAATACAGTAAAACTACAGTACACATACAGTACACATACAGTACAACCACAGTACACATACAGTATAACTACAGTACACATACAGTACAACTGCAGTACAACTACAGTACACATACAGTACAACTACAGTACACATATAGTACAACTACAGTACTCATACAGTATACATGCAGTACACATACAGTACAACTACAGTATATACACAGTACAACTACAGTACACATACAGTACAACTGCAGTACAACTACAGTACAACTACAGTACGCATGCAGTACAACTACAGTGCGACTACAGTACACATACAGTACAACTACAGTACAACTACAGTACAACTACTGTACACATACAGTACACATACAGTATAATTACAGCTCATCTACAGTACAACTACAGTACACATACAGTACAACTACAGCACAACTACCGTACAACTACAGTGCACATACAGTACACATACAGTATAAATAGAGTAAAACTACTGTACACATACAGTACACATACAGTACAACCACAGTGCACATACAGTATAACTACAGTACACATACAGTACAACTACAGTACAACTACAGTACACATACAGTACAACTACAGTACACATATAGTACAACTAAAGTACACATACAGTACAACTACAGTACACATGCAGTACACATACAGTACAACTACAGTACACATACAGTACAACTACAGTACACAAACAGTACAAATACAGTACAACTACAGTACACATACAGTACAACTAGAGTACACATACAGTACAACTACAGTACAACTTCATTACACATACAGTACATCTACAGTACAACTACAGTAAAACTACAGTACACATGCAGTGCAACTACAGTACACATACAGTACAACTACAGTACAACTACAGTACACATACAGTACAATTACAGTACAACTACAGTACAACTACAGTACAACTACTGTACACATACAATACACATACAGTATAATTACAGCTCATCTACAGTACAACTACAGTACAATTACAGTACACATACTGTACAACTACTGTACACATACAGTACAGCTACAGTACAACTACAGTACAAATACAGTAAATTACAGTACAATTACAGTACACATACAGTACAACTACAGTACAACTACAGTACACATACAGTACACATACAGTACAAATACAGTACAACTACAGTACACATACAGTACACATACTGTACAACCACAGTACACATACAGTACAACTACAGTACACATACAGTACAACTACAGTACAACTACAGTACACATACAGTACAACTACAGTACACATATAGTACAACTACAGTACGCATACAGTACAACTACAGTACACATACAGTACACATACAGTACAACTACAGTACACATACAGTACAACTAGAGTACACATACAGTACACACACAGTACAACTACAGTACAACTTCTGTACACATACAGTACAACTACAGAACAACTACAGTACAACTACAGTACACATACAGTACACATACAGTACAACTACAGTACAACTACAGTACACATAGAGTACAACTACAGTACAAATAGAGTACAACTATAGTACACAACTGTACAAATACAGTACAATTACGGTACAACTACAGCACAACTACAGTACAAATACAGTACAACTATAGTACAAATACTGTACAACTACAGTACAACTACAGTACACATACAGTAGAACTACACTACACATACAGAACAAATAAAGTACAACTACAGTACACATACAGCAAGACTACAGTGCACATACGGTACAACTACAGTACACATACAGTACACATACGGTACAAATACAGTACAACTACAGTACACATACAGTACAAATAAAGTACACATACAATACAAATACAGTACAATTACAGTACAAATACAGTACAATTAGAGTACACATACAGTACAATTACAGTACAAATACAGTACACATACAGTACACATACAGTACAAATACAGTACAACTACAGTACAAATACAGTACAACTACAGTACAACTACAGTACACATACAGTACAACTACAGTACACATACAGTACACATACAGTACAACTACAGCACACATACAGTACAACTACAGTACACAAACAGTACAAATACAGTACAACTACAGTACACATGCAGTACAACTACAGTACAACTACAGTACAACTACACTACACATACAGTACATTTACAGTACAACTTAAGTACACATACAGTAAAACTACAGTACAACTACAGTACACATACAGAACTTATACAGTACAACTACAGTAACACTACAGTACAACTACAGTACAAATACAGTACAATTACAGTACAACTAGAGTAACAGTACAGTACACATACAGAACAAATACAGTACAACTACAGTACAACTACAGTACAACTACAGTACAACTACAGTACAACTACAATACAACTACAGTACAAATACAGTACAAATACAGTACAAATACCGTACAACTACAGTACAACTACAATACAACTACAGTACAACTACAGTACAAATACAGTACAAATACTGTACACATACAGTACAAATACAGTACAACTACAGTACACATACAGTACAACTACAGTACACATAAAGTACAACAACAGTACAACTACAGTACAACTACAGTAGACATAGAGTACGACTACAGTACAACTACAGAACACATACAGTACAACTACAGTACAACTATAGTACAACTACTGTACACATACAGTACACATAGAGTTTAATTTCAGCTCAACTACAGTACAACTACAGTACCCATATAGTACAACTACAGTACAATTACAGTACACGTGCAGTACAACTACAGTACACATACAGTACAACTACAGTACAACTACAGTACAACTACAGTACACATACAGTACAATTACAGTACAACTAGAGTACAACTACAGTACAACTACTGTACACATACAATACACATACAGTATAATTACAGCTCATCTACAGTACAACTACAGTACAATTACAGTACACATACAGTACAACTACTGTACACATACAGTACAACTACAGAACACATATAGTACAACTACAGTACTCATACAGTATACATGCAGTACACATACAGTACAACTACAGTACATACAGAGTACAACTACAGTACAACTACAGTACGCATACAGTACAACTACAGTACGACTACAGTACACTCACAGTACAACAACAGTACAACAACAGTACAAATACAGTACAAATACAGTGCAACTAGAGTACACATACAGTACAACTACAGTACACATACAGTTCAACTACAGCACAACTACAGTACAACTACAGTACACATACAGTACACATACAGTATAAATACAGTAAAACTACAGTACACATACAGTACACATACAGTACAACCACAGTACACATACAGTATAACTACAGTACACATACAGTACAACTGCAGTACAACTACAGTACACATACAGTACAACTACAGTACACATATAGTACAACTACAGTACTCATACAGTATACATGCAGTACACATACAGTACAACTACAGTACATACACAGTACAACTACAGTACACATACAGTACAACTACAGTACAACTACAGTACAACTACAGTACGCATACAGTACAACTACAGTACGACTACAGTACACATACAGTACAACTACAGTACAACTACAGTACAACTACTGTACACATACAGTACACATACAGTATAATTACAGCTCATCTACAGTACAACTACAGTACACATACAGTACAACTACAGCACAACTACCGTACAACTACAGTGCACATACAGTACACATACAGTATAAATACAGTAAAACTACTGTACACATACAGTACACATACAGTACAACCACAGTGCACATACAGTATAACTACAGTACACATACAGTACAACTACAGTACAACTACAGTACACATACAGTACAACTACAGTACACATATAGTACAACTAAAGTACACATACAGTACATCTACAGTACACATGCAGTACACATACAGTACAACTACAGTACACATACAGTACAACTACAGTACACAAACAGTACAAATACAGTACAACTACAGTACACATACAGTACAACTAGAGTACACATACAGTACAACTACAGTACAACATCATTACACATACAGTACATCTACAGTACAACTACAGTAAAACTACAGTACACATGCAGTACAACTACAGTACACATACAGTACAACTACAGTACAACTACAGTACACATACAGTACAATTACAGTACAACTACAGTACAACTACAGTACAACTACTGTACACATACAATACACATACAGTATAATTACAGCTCATCTACAGTACAACTACAGTACAATTACAGTACACATACAGTACAACTACTGTACACATACAGTACAACTACAGTACAACTACAGTACAAATACAGTAAATTACAGTACAACTACAGTACACATACAGTACAACTACAGTACAACTACAGTACACATACAGTACACATACAGTACAAATACAGTACAACTACAGTACACATACAGTACACATACTGTACAACCACAGTACACATACAGTACAACTACAGTACACATACAGTACAACTACAGTACAACTACAGTACACATACAGTACAACTACAGTACACATATAGTACAACTACAGTACGCATACAGTACAACTACAGTACACATACAGTACACATACAGTACAACTACAGTACACATACAGTACAACTACAGTACACATACAGTACACACAGAGTACAACTACAGTACAACTTCTGTACACATACAGTACAACTACAGAACAACTACAGTACAACTACAGTACAACTACAGTACACATACAGTACACATACAGTACAACTACAGTACAACTACAGTACATATAGTGTACAACTACAGTACAAATAGAGTACAACTATAGTACACAACAGTACAAATACAGTACAATTACGGTACAACTACAGCACAACTACAGTACAAATACAGTACAACTATAGTACAAATACTGTACAACTACAGTACACATACAGTAGAACTACAATACACATACAGAACAAATAAAGTACAACTACAGTACACATACAGCAAGACTACAGTGCACATACAGTACAACTACAGTACACATACAGTACAAATAAAGTACACATACAATACAAATACAGTACAATTACAGTACAAATACAGTACAATTAGAGTACACATACAGTACAATTACAGTACAAATACAGTACACATACAGTACACATACAATACAAATACAGTACAACTACAGTACAAATACAGTACAACTACAGTACAACTACAGTACACATACAGTACAACTACAGTACACATACAGTACACATACAGTACAACTACAGCACACATACAGTACAACTACAGTACACAAACAGTACAAATAGAGTACAACTACAGTACACATGCAGTACAACTACAGTACAACTACAGTACAACTACACTACACATACAGTACATTTACAGTACAACTTAAGTACACATACAGTAAAACTACAGTACAACTACAGTACTCATACAGAACTTATACAGTACAACTACAGTAACACTACAGTACAACTACAGTACAAATACAGTACAATTACAGTACAACTAGAGTAACAGTACAGTACACATACAGAAAAAATACAGTACAACTACAGTACAACTACAGTACAACTACAGTACAACTACAGTACAACTACAATACAACTACAGTACAAATACAGTACAAATACAGTACAAATACCGTACAACTACAGTACAACTACAGTACAACTACAATACAACTACAGTACAACTACAGTACAAATACAGTACAAATACCGTACAACTACAGTACACATACAGTACAACTACAGTACAAATACAGTACAACTACAGTACAAATATAGTACAACTACAATAACACTACAGTACAACTACAGTACAAATACAGTACAACTACAGTACAATTACAGTACAAATACAGTAAAACTACAGTACACATACAGTATAACTACAGTACAACTACAGTACAAATAAAGTACACATACAGTACACATACAGTACAACTAGAGTACAACTACAGTACACATACTGTACAACTAGAGTACAATTAGAGTACAACTATTGTACACAACAGTACAAATACAGTACAATTACAGTACAACTACAGTACAAATACAGTACATGTATAGTACACATACAGTACAACTACAGTACACATACAGTACAACTACAGTACACATACAGAACAAATACAGTACAACTACAGTAACACTACAGTACAACTACAGCACAAATACAGTACACTTACAGTACAACTACAATAACACTACAGTACACATACAGAACAAATACAGTACAACTACAGTACAACTACAGTACAACTACAGTACAACTACAGTAAAAATACAGAACAAATTCAGTACAACTACAGTACACATACAGTACACATACAGTACAACTACAGTACAACTACAGTACAAATACAGTACAACTACAATACAAATATAGTACAACTACAGTAACACTACAGTACAACGACAGTACAAATACAGTACAACTACAGTAACACTACAGTACAACTACAATACAAATATAGTACAACTACAGTACAACTACAGTACAAATACGGAACAAATACAGTACAACTACAGTACACATACAGTACAACTACAATACAAATATAGTACAACTACAGTACAAATACAGTACAACTACAGTACAACTACAGTACAAATACAGTACAACTACAATACAAATATAGTACAACTACAGTACAACTACAGTACAAATACAGAACAAATACAGTACAACTACAGTACACATACAGTACAACTACAGCACAAATACAGTACAATTACAGCACAACTAGAGTAACACTACAGTACACATACAGAACAAATACAGTACAACTACAGTACAACTACAGTACAACTACAGTAAAAATACAGTACAAATACAGTACAACTACAGTACACATACAGTACAACTACAGTACAACTACAGTACAAATACAGTACAACTACAATACAAATATAGTACAACTACAGTAACACTACAGTACAACGACAGTACAATTATAGTACAAATACAGTACAACTACAGTAAACATACATTACAACTACAGCACACATACAGTACAAATACAGTACAACTACAGTAACACTACAGTACATCTACAGTACAAATACAGCACAAATACAGTACAACTACAGTACACATACAGTACAACTACAGTAAACATACAGTACACATTCAGTATAACTACAATACACATAGAGTACAACTACAGTACACAAACAGTTTTTTTTTCTTTTTCGTGTGGCCTCCTCAGAGGCCGAGTGCAGATCTTTCGATTCGACGCCCGTGCGCGACCTGCGCGTCGGGATGAAACACAAACAGTACAAATAGAGTACAACTACAGAACAAATACAGTACAACTACAGTACACATACAGTACAACTACAGTACAACTACAGTACACAAACGGTACACATACAGTACAACTACAGTACACATACAGTACAACTACAGTACACATACAGTTCAAATACGGTACAAATACAGTACAACTACAGTACACATACTGTACAACTACAGTACAACTACAGTACAACTACAGTACAACTACGGTACACTTACATTTCATCTATAATACACATACAGTACAACTACAGTACAACCACAGTATATCTACAGTACAATTACAGTACACATACAATACATCTACAGCACAACTACAGGAAACATACAGTACAACTACAGTTCACATACAGTACAAATACAGTACAAATACTGTACACATACACTACAAATACAGTACAACTACAGTACAACTACACTACAACTACAGTAGACATAGAGTACACATACAGTACAACTACAGTACACATAGAGTACAACTAAGGTACACATACAGTTCAAATACAGTACAAATACAGTACAACTACAGTTCAACTAGAGTACAACTACAGTACACATACAGTACACATACAGAACAACTACAGTACAACTACAATACAGCTTCGGTACACATATAGTACAACTACAGTACACATACAGTACAACTACAGTACAACTGCAGTATATCTACAGTACAATTACAGTACACATACAGTGAATCTACAGTACAACTACAGTACACATACAGTACAACTACTTTTCACATACAGTACAAATACAATACAAATACTGTACACATAGGGTACAAATACAGTTCAACTACGGTACACATACAGTACAACTAGAGTACACATACAGTACAACTACAGTACAAATATAGTACAACTACAGTAGACATACAATACAACTACAGAACACATACAGTACAACTACAGTACAACTTCAGTAAAACTACTGTACACATACACTACACACACAGTTTAATTACAGCTCAACTACAGTACAACTACAGTACACATACAGTACAACTACAGTGCAATTACAGTACACATACAGTACAACTTCAGTACAACTACTGTACACATACACTACACACAGTTTAATTACAGCTCAACTACAGTACAACTACAGTACACATACAGTACAACTACAGTGCAATTACAGTACACCTACAGTACAACTACAGTACAAATAGAGTACAAATACAGTACAACTAGAGTACACATACAGTACAACTACAGTACACATACAGTATAACTACAGTACACATACAGTACAACTACAGTACAACTACAGTACACATACAGTACAACTACAGTACACATACAGTACAACTATAGTACACATACAGTACAACTACAGTACACATGCAGTACACATGCAGTACAACTACAGCAAACATACAGTACAACTACAGTACACAAACAGTACAAATACAGTACAACTACAGTACACATTCCGTACAACTAGAGTACACATACAGTACAACTACAGTAAACTTCATTACACATACAGTACATCTACAGTGCACATACAGTACAACTACAGTAAAACTACAGTACACATACAGTACAACTACAGTACAACTACAGTACAACTATAGTACAACTACTGTACACATACAGTACACATACAGTATAAATACAGCTCATCTACAGTATAACTACAGTACACATACAGTACAACTTCAGTACAATTACAGTACTCATACAGTACAACTACAGTACAACTACAGTACAAATTCAGTACAAATACAGTGCAACTACAGTACACATACAGTACAACTACAGTACAATTACAGTACTCATAGAGTACACTACAGTACAACTACAGTACACATACAGTACAACTACAGTACACATATAGTACAACTACAGTACACATACAGTACAACTTCAGTACACATACAGTACAACTACAGTACACAAGCAGTACAACTACAGTACATCTACAGTACACATACAGTACACATACAGTACAACTACAGTACACATACAGTACAAAGCAGTACACATACAGTACAATTACAGTACAACTACAGTACAACTACAGTACACGTACAGTAAACATACAGTACAACTACAGTACACATACAGTACAACTACAGTACAAATAGAGTACAACTATAGTACACAACAGTACAAATACAGTATAATTACAGTACAACTACAGTACAACTACAGTACAAATACAGTACAACTATAGGACACATTCAGTACAACTACAGTACAACTACAGTACACATACTTTACAACTACACTACACTTACAGAACAAATAAAGTACAACTACAGTACACATACAGCAAGACTACAGTACACATACGGTACAACTACAGTACACATACAGTACACATACGGTACAAATACAGTACACATACAATACAAATACAGTACAATTACAGTACAATTACAGTAAAACGACAGTAACACTTCAGTACAACTACAGTACAAATACAGTACAAATACAGTACAACTACAGTACACATACAGTACAACTACAGTACACATACAGTACACATTCAGTACAACTACAATACACATAGAGTACAAATACAGTACACAAACATTTTTTTTCTTTTTCGTGTGGCCTCCTCAGAGGCCGAGTGCAGGTCTTTCTATTCGACGCCCGTGGGCGACCTGCGCGTCGGGATGAAACACAAACAGTACAAATACAGTAATCTACAGAACACATACAGTACAACTACTTTACACATACAGTACAACTACAGTACAACTACAGTACACATACAGTACACATACAGTACAACTACAGTACACATACAGTACAGCTACTGTACACATACAGTTCAAATACAGTACAAATACAGTACAACTACAGTACAACTACAGTACAACTACAGTACACATACAGAACACATACAGTACATCTACAGTACAACTACATTACAACTACTGTACAACTACGGTACACATACAGCACAATTACAGTACACATACAGTACATCTACAGTACAACTTCAGTACACATACAGTACAACTACAGTTCACATACAGTACAAATACAGTACAAATACTGTACACATACAGAACAAATACAGTTCAACTACAGTACACATACAGTACAACTACAGTACACATACAATACAACTACAGTACACATATAGTACAACTACAGTACTCATACAGTACACATGCAGTACACATACAGTACAACTACAGTACAACTACAGTACAACTACTGTACACATACAGTACACATAGAGTTTAATTTCAGCTCAACTACAGTACAACTACAGTACACATATAGTATAACTACAGTACAATTACAGTACACATACAGTACAACTACAGTAAACTTACAGTACAACTACAGTACAACATCAGTACAAATACAGTACAAATACAGTACAACTACAGTACACATACAGTACATCTACAGTACACATAGAGTACAACTACAGTACAACTACAGTACAACTACAGTACACATACAATACAACTACAACACAACTACAGTACACATACCGTACAACTACAGTAAAACTACAGTACGACTACAGTACACATACAGTACAACTACAGTACAACTACAGTACAACTACTGAACACATACAGTACACATACAGTATAATTACAGCTCATCTACAGTTCAATTACAGTACACATACAGTACAACTACAGTACAATTACAGTACACATACAGTACACATACATTACAACTACAGTACACATAGAGTACAACTACAGTACAACTACAGTACAACTACAGTACAACTACTGTACACATACAGTACACATACAGTATAATTACAGCTCATCTACAGTACAACTACAGTACACATACAGTACAACTACAGTACAATTACAGTACACATACAGTACAACTACAGTACTCATACAGTACAACTACAGTACAACTACAGTACAAATACAGTACAATTACAGTACAACTACAGTACACATACAGTACAACTACAGTACAACTACAGTACACATACAGTACACATACAGTACAAATACAGTACAACTACATTACACATAGAGTACACATACTGTACAACCACAGTACACATACAGTAAAACTACAGTACACATAGAGTACAACTACAGTACAACTACAGTACACATACAGTACAACTACAGTACACATATAGTACAACTACAGTACACAGACAGTACAACTACAGTACACATACAGTACACATACAGTACAACTAGAGTACACATACAGTACAACTACAGTACACATACAGTACACAAACACTACAACTACAGTACACATACAGTAAAAATCAGTACACATACAGAACAATTACAGTACAACTACAGTACAACTACAGTACACATACAGTACACATACAGTATAACTACCGTACACATACAGTACAACTACAGTACAAATAGAGTACAACTATAGTACACAACAGAACAAATTCAGTACAATTACAGTACAACTACAGTACAAGTACAGTACAAATACAGTACATCTATAGTACACATACAGTACAGCTACAGTACAACTACAGTACACATACAGTACAACTACACTACACATACAGAACAAATAAAGTACAACTACAGTACACATACAGCAAGACTACAGTACACATAAGGTACAACTACAGTACACATACAGTACACATACGGTACAAATACAGTACACATACAATACAAATACAGTACAATTACACCACAATTACAGTACTAATACAGTACAACTGCAGTACACATTCAGTACACATACAGTACAACTACAGTACAAATACAGTAAACATACAGTACACAAACAGTACAAATACAGTACAAATACAGTACAAATACAGTACACATACAATTCAAATACAGTACAATTACAGTTCAATTACAGTACAAATACAGTACAACTACAGTACACATACAGTACACATACAGCACAACTACAGTACAAATAAAGTACACATACAGTACACATACAGTACAAATACAGTACAACTACAGTACAAATACAGTACAACTACAATACAACTACAGTACACATACAGTACAACTACAGTACACATACAGTACAACTACAGTACACATACAGTACACATACAGTACAACTACAGCACACATACATTAGAACTACAGTACACAAACAGTACAATAACAGTACAACTACAGTTCACATACAGTACAACTACAGTATACATGCAGTACAACTACAGTACAACTACAGTACACATACAGTACAACTATAGTACACATACAGTGAAACTACAGTACAACTACAGTACACATACAGAACAAATACAGTACAACTACAGTATCACTACAGTACAACTACAGTACAAATACAGTACAATTACAGTACAACTAGAGTAACACTACAGTAAACATACATAACAAATACAATACAACTTCAGTACAACTACAGTACAACTACAGTACAAATACAGTACAAATACAGTACAACTACAGTACAAATACAGTACAACTACAGTACATATACAGTACAACTACAGTACAATTACAGTACAAATACAGTACAACTACAGTAAACATACATTACAACTACAGCAGAATATCAGTACAAATACAGTACAACTACAGTAACACTACAGTACAACTACAGTACAAATACAGCACAAATACAGTACAACTACAGTACACATACAGTACAACTACAGTACAAATACAGTACAACAACAGTAACACTACAGTACAACTCCAGTACAAATACAGTACAAATACAGTACAACTACAGTACACATACAGTACAACTACAGTACACATACAGTACACATTCAGTACAACTACAATACACATAGAGTACAACTACAGTACACAAACAGTTTTTTTTCTTTTTCGTGTGGCCTCCTCAGAGGCCGAATGCAGGTCTTTCTATTCGACGCCCGTGGGCGACCTGCGCGTCGGGATGAAACATAAACAGTACAAATACAGTACAACTACAGAACACATACAGTACAACTACAGTACACATACAGTACAACTACAGTACAACTACAGTACACATACAGTACACATACAGTACAACTACAGTACACATACAGTTCAAATACAGTACAAATATAGCACAACTACAGTACAACTACAGTACAACTACAGTACACATACAGTACACATACAGTACAACAACAGTACAACTACAGTACAACTACAGTACAACTGCGGTACACAT
Organism: Meconema thalassinum; assembly: GCA_946902985.2. Classification (NCBI taxonomy): domain Eukaryota; kingdom Metazoa; phylum Arthropoda; class Insecta; order Orthoptera; family Tettigoniidae; genus Meconema; species Meconema thalassinum. The sequence continues at coordinate 439,747,779 of OX336394.1, read as the reverse complement.
ACAGCACAACTACAGTACACATACAGTACAACTACAGTACAACCACAGTATATATACAGTACAATTACAGTACATATACAGTACATCTACAGTACAACTACAGTACACATACATTACAACTACAGTTCACATACAGTACAAATACAGTACAAATACTGTACACATACATTACAAATACAGTACAACTACAGTATACATACAGTACAACTACAGTACACATACAGTACAACTACAGTACATATACAGTACAACTACAGTACAACTACTGTACACATACAGTACAACTACAGTACAACTACAGTAGACATACAGTACAACTACAGTAGACATAGAGTACGACTACAGTACAACTACAGTACACATATAGTACAACTACAGTACAAATACTGTACACATACAGTACAACTACAGTACAACTACAGTAGACATAGAGTACGACTACAGTACAACTACAGAACACATATAGTACAACTACAGTGCAACTACAGTACAACTACTGTACACATAGAGTACACATAGAGTTTAATTTAGCTCAACTACCGTAGAACTACAGTACACATATAGTACAACTACAGTACAATTACAGTACACAGTACAGTACAGCACAACTACAGTACAACAACAGTACAAATACAGTACAAATACAGTACAACTACAGTACACATACAGTACAACTACAGTACACATACAGTACAACTACAGCACAACTACAGTACAACTACAGTACACATACAGTATAAATACAGTAAAACTACAGTATTCATACAGTACACATACAGTACAACCACAGTACACATACAGTATAACTACAGTACACATACAGTACAACTACAATACAACTACAGTACACATACAGTACAAAGCAGTACACATACAGTACAATTACAGTACAACTACAGTACAACTACAGTACACATACAGTACACATACAGTACAACTACAGTACACATACAGTACAACTACAGTACAAATAGAGTACAACTATAGTACTATAGTACACAACAGTACAAATACAGTACAATTACAGTACAACTACTGTACAACTACAGTACAAATGCAGTACAACTATAGTACACATTCAGTACAACTACAGTACAACTACAGTACACATACTTTACAACTACACTACACTTACAGAACAAAAAAAAATACAACTACAGTACACATACAGCAAGATTACAGTACACATACGGTACAACTACAGTACACATACAGTACACATACGGTACAAATACAGTACACATACAATACAAATACAGTACAATTACAGTACAATTACAGTACAACTACAGTACAAATACAGTAAAACTACAGTACACATACAGTACAACAACAGTACAAATACAGTAAAAATACAGTACACCTACAGTACACATACAGTACAAATACAGTACAACTACAGAACAAATACAGTAGGTTACAGTACACATACAGTACAAATACAACACAACTACAGTACACATACAGTACGACTACAGCACACATACAGTACAACTACAGTACAACTACAGTACAACTACAGTACAACTACAGTACACATACAGTACAAATACAGTACGACTACAGTACACATACAGTACAACTACAGTACAACTACAGTACAACTACTGTACACATACAGTACACATACAGTATAATTACAGCTCATCTGCAGTACAACTACAGTACACAAACAGTACAAATACAGTACAACTACAGTACTCATACAGTACAACTACAGTACACATACAGTACAACTACAGTACAACTACAGTACACATACAGTACATTTACAGTACAACTAAAGTACACATACAGTAAAACTACAGTACAACTAAAGTACACATACAGAACAAATACAGTACAACTACAGTAACACTACAGTACAATTACAGTACAAATACAGTACAATTACAGTACAACTACAGTAACACTACAGTACAAAACCAGTACAATTACAGTACAACTACAGTTACACTACAGTACACATACAGAACAAATACAGTACAACTACATTACAACTACAGTACAACTACAGTACGAATACAGTACAAATACAGTACAACTACATTACACATACAGTACAACTACAGTACAATTACAGTACAAATACAGTACAACTACAGTACACATGCAGTAAACTACAGTACACATACAGTACAAATACAGTACAACTACAGTAACACTACAGTACAAATACAGTACAAATACAGTACAACTACAGTACACATACAGTACAACTACAGTACAAATACAGTACAACTACAGTAACACTACAGTGCAACTACAGTACAAATACAGTACAAATACAGTACAACTACAATTCACATACAGTACTACTACAGCACACATACAGTACACATACAGTACAACTACAGTTCACATACGGTACAACAACAGTACACAAATATTACAAATACAGAACAACTACAGAACACATACAGTACAACTACAGTACACATACAGTACAACTACAGTACACAAACAGTACAACTACAGTACAACTACAGTACACATACAGTACAACTACAGTACAACTACAGTACAAATACAGTACAACTTCAGTACCCATACAGTACAACTACAGTACAATTACAGTACAAATACAGTACAACTACAGTACACATACAGTACAACTACAGTACACATACAGTACAAATTCAGTACAACTAAAGTAACACTACAGTACAACTACAGTACAAATACAGTACAAATAATGTACAACTACAGAACACATACAGTTCAACTACAGTACACATACAGTACAACTACAGTACAACAACAGTACAACTACAGTACAACTACATTACACATACAGTACAAATACAGTACAACTAAAGTACACATACATTACAACTACAGTACAAATACAGTACACTTACAGAACAAATACAGTACAACTACAGTAACACTACAGTACAACTACCGTACAAATACAGTACAATTACACTACAACTACAGTAACACTACAGTACACATACAGTACAATTACAGTACAACTACAGTAACACTACAGTACACACACAGAACAAATACATTACAACTACAGTACAACTACAGTAAGCATACAGTACAACTACAGCAAAATTACAGTACAAATAGAGGTACAACTACTGTACACATACAGTACAACTACAGTACACATACAGTACAAATACTGTACAACTACAGTAACACTTAAGTACAACTACAGTACAAATATAGTAAAAATACAGTACAACTACAGTACACATACAGTACAACTACAGTACACATACAGTACAAGTACAGTACAAATACAATACAACTACAGTACAACTACAGTACACATACAGAACAAATACAGTACAACTGCAATAACTCTACAGTACAACTAGAGTAACACTACAGTACAACTAGAGTAACACAACAGTACACATACATAACAAATACAGTACAACTACAGTACACATACAGTACAACTACAGTACACATACAGTGCAACTACAGTACAACTACAGTACAATACAGTACAAATAACGTACAACCACAGTACACATACAGTACAACTACAGTACACATACAGTACAACCACAGTACAACTACAGTACACATACAGTACAAAGCAGTACACATACAGTACAATTACAGTACAACTACAGTACAACTACAGTACACATACAGTACACATACAGTACAACTACAGTACACATACAGTACAAATAGAGTACAACTATAGTACACAACAGTACACAACAGAACAAATACAGTACAATTACAGTACAACTACAGTACAACTACAGTACAAATACAGTACAACTATAGTACACATTCAGTACAACTACAGTACAACTACAGTACACATACTTTACAACTACACTACACTTACAGAACAAATAAAGTACAACTACAGTACACATACAGCAAGACTACAGTACACATACGGTACAACTACAGTACACATACAGTACACATACAGTACAAATACAGTACACATACAATACAAATACAGTACAATTACAGTACAATTACAGTACAAATACAGTACAACTACAGTAACACTACAGTACAACTACAGTACAAGTACAGTACAAATACAGTACAACTACAGTACACATAGAGTACAACTACAGTACACATACAGTACACATTCAGTACAACTACAATACACATAGAGTACAACTACAGTACACAAACATTTTTTTTCTTTTTCGTGTGGCCTCCTCAGAGGCCGAGTGCAGGTCTTTCTATTCGACGCCCGTGGGCGACCTGCGCGTCGGGATGAAACACAAACAGTACAAATACAGTAATCTACAGAACACATACAGTACAACTACTGTACACATACAGTACAACTACAGTACAACTACAGTACACATACAGTACACATACAGTACAACTACAGTACACATACAGTACAACTACAGTACACATACAGTTCAAATACAGTACAAATACAGTACAACTACAGTACAACTACAGTACAACTACAGTACACATACAGTACACATACAGTACAACTACAGTACAACTACAGTACAACTACAGTACAACTACGGTACACATACATCACAATTACAGTACACATACAGTAAATCTACAGTACAACTTCAGTACACATACAGTACAACTACAGTTCACATACAGTACAACTACAGTACACATAACGTACAACAACAGTACCACTACAGTACAACTACAGTAGACATAGAGTACGACTACAGTACAACTACAGAACACATACAGTACAACTACAGTACAACTACAGTACAACTACTGTACACATACAGTACACATAGAGTTTAATTTCAGCTCAACTACAGTACAACTACAGTACACATATAGTATAACTACAGTACAATTACAGTAAACATACAGTACAACTACAGTACACTTACAGTACAACTACAGTACAACAACAGTACAAATACAGTACAAATACAGTACAACTAGAGTACACATACAGTACAACAACAGTACACATACAGTACAACTACAGTACACATACAGTACACATACAGTACAACTACAGTACAAATACAGTACAACTACAGTGCACATACAGTACACATACAGTACAACTACAGTACACATACAGTACAACTACAGTGCACATACAGTACACATACAGTACAACTACAGTACACATACAGTTCAACTACAGTACAACAACAGGACAACTACAGTACACATACAGTACACATACAGTACAACTACAGTACACATACAGTACAACTACAGTGCACATACAGTACACATACAGTACATCTACAGTACACATACAGTTCAACTACAGTACAACAACAGGACAACTACAGTACATATACAGTACACATACAGTACAACTACAGTACAACTACAGTACACATACAGTACAACTACAGTGCAAATAGAGTAATACTACAGTACACATACAGTACAAATACAGTACAATTACATTACAACTACAGTACACATACAGTACAACTACAGTACAAATACAGTACAACTACAGTACACATACAGTACAACTACAGTACAACCAGTACACATACTGTACAACTACAGTACACATACAGAAAAAATACAGTACAACTACAGTACACATACAGTAAAACTACAGTACACATGCTGTACAACTACAGTTCACATACAGTACAAATACAGTACATTTACAGTACACATACAGTACAAATACAGTACACATACAATAAAAGTACAGTACAATTACAGTACAACTACAGTACAAATACAGTAAAACTACAGTACACATAGAGTACAACAACAGTACAAATACAGTACAAATACAGTACACATACAGTACAAATACAGTACAACTACAGTACAAATACAGTAGGTTACAGTACACATACAGTACAAATACAACACAACTACAGTACACATACGGTACAACTACAGTACACTTACAGTACACATACAGTACAACTACAGCAAACATACAGTACAACTACAGTACACAAACAGTACAAATACATTACAACTACAGTACTCATACAGTACAACTACAGTACACATACAGTACAACTACAGTACAACTACAGTACACATACAGTACAACTACAGTACAACTAAAGTACACATGCAGTAAAACTACAGTACAACTAAAGTACACATACAGAACAAATACAGTACAACTACAGTAACACTACAGTACAATTACAGTACAAATACAGTACAATTACAGTACAACTAAAGTAACACTACAGTACAAAACCAGTACAATTACAGTACAACTACAGTAACACTACAGTACACATACAGAACAAATACAGTACAACTACATTACAACTACAGTACAACTACAGTACGAATACAGTACAAATACAGTACAACTACAGTACACATAGAGTACATCTACAGTACAACTACAGTACAAATACAGTACAACTACAGTACACATACAGTACAACTACAGTACAATTACAGTACAAATACAGTACAACTACAGTACTCATCCAGTAAACTACAGTACACATACAGTACAAATACAGTACAACTACAGTAACACTACAGTACAAATACAGTACAAATACAGTACAACTACAGTACACATACAGTACAACTACAGTACAAATACAGTACAACTACAGTAACACTACAGTGCAACTACAGTACAAATACAGTACAAATACAGTACAACTACAATTCACATACAGTATTACTACAGCACACATACAGTACACATACAGTACAACTACAGTTCACATACGGTACAACAACAGTACACAAACATTACAAATACAGAACAACTACAGAACACATACAGTACAACTACAGTAAACATACAGTACAACTACAGTACAACTACAGTACACATACAGTACAACTACAGTACAACTAAAGTAGACATACAGTTCAACAACAGTAAAACTACAGTACACTTACAGTACAATTACAGAACAACTACAGTAACACTACAGTACACATACAGAACAAATTCAGTACAACTACAGTACAACTACAGTACACATACAGTACAACTACAGTACAACTACAGTACAAATACAGTACAACTTCAGTACCCATACAGTACAACTACAGTACAATTACAGTACAAATACAGTACAACTACAGTACACATACAGTACAAATTCTGTACAACTAAAGTAACACTACAGTACAACTACAGTACACATACAGTTCAAATACAGTACAAATACAGTACAACTACAGGACAACTACGGTACACATACAGTACAACTACAGTACACATACAGTACAACTTCAGTACAACTACAGTACAACTACAGTACACATACAGTACAACTACAATACACATACTGTGCAACTCCAGTACAACTACAGTACACAAACAGTACAACTACAATACACATACAGTGCAACTCCAGTACAACTACAGTACACATACAGTACAACTACAATACACATACAGTACAACTACATTACAACTAGAGTACACATACAGTACAACTACAGTACAATACAGAACAAATACAGTACAACTACAGTAACAATACAATACAACTACAGTACACATACAGTACACATTGAGTACAAATACAGTACAACTACAATACACATACAGTACACATACAGTACAACTACATTACACATAAAATACAACTACAGTACACATACAGTACACATACAGTACATCTACAGTACACATACAGTACAACTACAGTACACATACAGTTCAAATACAGTACAACTACAGTACAACTACAGTACACATACAGCACACATACAGTACAACTCCAGTACAACTACAGTACAACTACGGTACACATACAGTACAACTACTGTACACATACAGTACAACTACAGTATATCTACAGTACAATTACAGTACACATACAGTACATCTACAGTACAACTACAGTACAAATACAGTACAACTACAGTTCACATACAGTACAAATACAGTACAAATACTGTACACATACAGTACAAATACAGTACAACTACAGTACACATACAGTACAACTACAGTACACATACAGTACAACTACAGTACAACTACAGTACAACTACAGTAAACATACAGTACAACTACAGTTCAAGTACTGAACACTTACAGTACAACTACAGTACAACTGCAGTACAACTACTGTACACATACAGTACACATACAGTTTAATTACAGCTCAACTACAGTACAACTACAGTACACATACAATACAACTACAGTGCAATACAGTACACATACAGTACAACTACAGTACACATACAGGACAACTACAGTACAACAACAGTACAAATACAGTACAAATACAGTACAACTACAGTACACATACAGTACAACTACAGTACACATACAGTACAACTACAGCACAACTACAGTACAAGTACAGTACACATACAGTACACATACAGTATAAATACAGTAAAACTACAGTACACATACAGTACACATAGAGTACATCCACAGTACACATACAGTATAACTAAAGTACACGTACAGTACAACTACAGTACAACTACAGTACACATATAGTACAACTACAGAACACATATAGTACAACTAAAGTACACATAGAGTACAACTACAGTACACATGCAGTACACATACAGTACAACTACAGTACACATACAGTACAACTACAGTACACAAACAGTACAAATACAGTACAACTACAGTACACATACAGTACAACTAGAGTACACATACAGTACAACTACAGTACAACTTCATTACACATACAGTACATCTACAGTACACATACAGTACAATTACAGTAAAACTACAGTACACATACACTACAACTAAAGTACACATACATTACAACTACAGTACAAGTACAGTACAACTACAGTACACATACAGTACAACTACAGTACCGTACAACTACAGTACAACTACAGTTTAACTACAGTGCAACTACTGTACACATACAGTACACATACAGTATAATTACAGCTCATCTACAGTACAACTACAGTACACATAGAGTACAACTACAGTACAATTACAGTACACATACAGTACAACTACAGTACACATACAGTACAACTACAGTACAACTACAGTAAAAATACAGTACAATTACAATAAAACTACAGTACACATACAGTACAACTACAGTACAACTACAGTACACATACAGTACAACTACAGTAACACTACAGTACAACTACAGTACAAATACAGTACAATTACAGTACAACTACAGTAACACTACAGTACACATACAGTACAATTACAGTACAACTACAGTTACAATACAGTACACATACAGAACAAATACAGTACAACTCCAGTACAACTACAGTATACTACAGTAGAACTACAGTACAAATACCGTACAAATAAAGTACAACTACAGTGCACATACAGTAAAACTACAGTAGAACTACAGTACAAATACAGTACAACTACAGTAAACATACAGTACAACTACAGTACAATTACAGTACAAATACAGTACAACTAGAGTACACATAATGTACAACTACAGTACACTTACAGGACAATACAGTACATCTACAGCAACACTTAAGTACAACTACAGTACAAATACAGTAAAAATAAAGTACAACTACAGTACACATACAGTACAACTACAGTACAACTACAGTACACTTACAGAAAAAATACAGTACAACTACAGTAACACTAAAGTACAACTACAATACAAATACAGTACAATTACAGTACAACAACAGTAACACTACAGTACACATACAGTACAATTACAGTACAACTACAGTAACACTACAGTACACATACAGAACAAATGGAGTACAACTACAGTACAACTACTCTATACTACAGTACAATTACAGTACAGATACAGTACAACTACAGTACACATACAGTACAACTACAGTACGAATACAGTACAATTACAGTACAACTACAGTACACATACAGTACAACTACAGTACAACTACAGTACACATACAGTACACATACAGTACAAATACAGTACAACTACATTACACATACAGTACACATACTGTACAACCACAGTACACATACAGTACAACTACAGTACACATAGAGTACAACTACAGTACAACTACAGTACACATACAGTACAACTACAAAGCACATATAGTACAACTACAGTACACATACAGTACAACTACAGCACAACTACCGTACAACTACAGTGCACATACAGTACACATACAGTATAAATACAGTAAAACTACAGTACACATACAGTACACATTGCACCGCCCTATTAAAATAAACATATTCTTGGCGTGCCTCCTAGCTGCATCACTGGAACCAACTAGAAAAGAAAGGAGTACGCAGTGGAAATGGATGTTAATTTCTGGCCTGTGCTGGGCCCGTACTTGCAGGCCAGATGTGCCGAGCGACTCCAGACTCCGTGAAGGTGGTCCCACGACGAGTGGTAGGAATACCCTCGTTGTGCTAGAAAGCTAGAATAAGTTAGGCCTAGGTTTGAAGAGAGAAAGAGAGAGAGCAGCCCGATCGCCAAACACTACTAAATAAGACACATGGGTAAAGAAATGGAAATTTAATGAATTGAAACCGAACACACAAAGAAACCCGGCCAGAATTACACACACAAAAAAGAATACCCTTCACCTAGGGGTCAAATAAAGTCACTTTCAAACGGGGAAGATAAATATAAATAACAATAAATAACTTACGATAGTAAATAACGTTAACAAATTAAATTCATACCTGTGCTTACTTCCGTGAAAACGATGTAAAAAGGGAGGAAGTAAATGATCAAGAGGCAATCGAGCCGGTCGCTGGTCAACAACAATCACTTCTCCGCCTAGAGATGGATGGTTGTCATGACGACCACAAATAACAAGCATAGCAAAGATAAAGCAAGAGGCTATGTGCGTGTCGCAAAGGCTGTGGCGAGCAATGGGGATGCGATCGAGCTGGCAGTCTCCAGAGAAAAGAAATGCAAAAAACCAAAGATACTACAAGGAGAAACAAATGACGTCAAGTGTCCGTGAAATATATCATGATACATACACGCAATCAAACACACAAAATGCTAGCCGACGATGCAGTAATAAAACACAAAGCAACTCGTGCTTGTAGGTAGTCTAGCAAAACATGCTAAACCTATATGGTCCCCAACTTACGTTCCGAGTTCGAGCTGAATACGGTAAGGCCTACTTAAAGTTACCGCCGTGATTCAGTTGCACGAAGCATGGAATGAAGGGAATACATAAGGGCTAAAATATATGGTGTCATGCCTCGTGTTGGGAGAATGGTCGAAACGCCAACGTCCACAAACCACGGGAGACCCATTCGAAGATATGCCCAATCAAAACAACTTCAATGCACCTGGCAGCAAGAAAAACATACACTCACAAAATCACTCGCAGATATATTTCACGGCACAAATAAAAGGTTAAACGAAGACTCAAACAAAATAAAACAGGAGACCGCCATTACGATTGGTTCCACAGCAAATCCAAGCACACGACGAAGATCAAAAAGAAAGGTTAAATTTAGGAAATGAGCATAGTGGACACAAGGTTAGATGTATTACTTACATGAGTAAATGGAAGGCTTCGGCATAATAACAATGTTAAATAAAAAGGAAAAACATTACATTTTAAATAATAAGGCGGAGATCCTCAAGGCACGTCCGGACAGAAAGTATCTCACATGGCGTCTGAGTCTACCGGGACGGCCGCCAAAGAAAATAAAGAAATGAGAGATGTTAAACATGGCTCAGGATCCACACCACCCCCCAAAAGAAAAATTATTTATAATAATAAAAGATTTTTCTTTTTACATCACTAAGCACCACCGCTTTGAAATCAATCATGTCCCAAGTGTTCCAAAATACACAACATCCTTATCACACAGGTGGTTTGTCAACAACTATAACAGTACACAAAATATGAGGGGGGATGGTGATCGATATAACAATCACTTAAGCAATTGAGCCATATCAGAAAGAATACGGTTATAAAATGAAGTAATATATAAAAATAATCAGATCGCTTCGGCGATCGCAATATCAGGACAGAACTCCTTCGGGGTCCCCAAAGGTGCGCGTTCCCTTGACGATCCCTGAGCTTGTCATAATGGTATTACGGTTCGCCTGAGCGTTAAAATGACAAGAAAAGTAGATAGAGACACGGACGAAAATCATAAACAAAAGACTTTCGCCCTTTGACGCCGAAGTCTGCCATTCTCCTTATACCCATCATGAAAGTGACGTATTAAAATAACAAAGAAGAGATATAATGTGTCCATTATTTATAGAATATAAATTCTCTACTGGCCGAATTCGCAAAAATACATATTTTTACAATAAATATTAAGTTACACAGAGTATGTAGGCCTATTTCTTCTTGTATTATTTTCTTTCTTGAGCTCGTAAATTTGTACTTGACTCTGCCTCGGTCAAAATTGGTTCAATAATAGGCAGGTCAAGGAGACGCCTTATGAATACTAGCTTCCTTGGATAACATAAGCAAATTATGATTGGCTAACCTACGCAGAAAAAGGACAACATTAATCACAGCAAATAAGAAGGTTACACAATAAATGGTTTCAATTGAGATATGTGAGCTCTGGATACGTCGGTGGGATTCTCCTTGGAGATCAATTCAACAGTGACAGGTGTTAAAAATCTAGTGATAGTTTTGGGCGTGCTCCAGCGAAGCATTAGCGTAGCTGACTCCTTATTCTTGGCCGAACTCTGTGGGTGCAGGCGCACTAGCACGTCGTCATTCACCTGAAAACAAACAGGATGCCTACCCTTGTTATAGCGAGACGCCACGCGATCTCGTGCCCTTTTCAGATGCCGTACAGCAACTTCCCATTTTTCTTTGACTGAGGTACGGCGGGATGGCGCAGCCAGATAATCTATTTTCCACTGAAGCTGAAGTGGATCAACAATACGCCTCCCTAAAAACAATTCCGAAGGGGTAGAATTCGTCGATTCATGAAGAGCAGTGTTAAATCCTAAGGAGAAAAACTGAAGATTTGCGTCCCAACGTGACTGATCTGCGTCGTGGAACGCACTCAAGCAAGCCTTCAAGTTACGATGAAACCTTTCAACGTGATTTGGCTGAGGGTGGTAGGGTGCCAAAAAGACATGATCAATTCCCCAAGAAAAACACATTGATCTAAAAGACTTGGACCGGAAAACGCTCGCGTTATCGGACACTAAAAACTTTGGAGGACCAAAAACACCAAAAATATGATTGGTCAAAAGCCTAACAGTGGTACGTGTCGTGATTTCCCTGACAGGAAATAACCATACAAATTTTGAAAATCCATCAACGACAGTAAGTATAGCTTGATGACCAGAAGATGACCTAACTAGGGGACGAAAATAATCTATAAACAGGCGCTCATTAGGATATGACATCGTGTCAGCGTGGTGAAGTCCAATGCGAGAATTCTTTGTTGGCTTAGAACAGTAGAGGAGCAGGGAGGGTTCTGCTTCAAATACCGTTATTTATGCAAATGAGGGGGGCGTGTCAAGATCAATGACCTTGAGGTTGGTCATGGTCAATGACCTTGAGGTAGGTCGTTGACCCCCCAAGGTCGCCTGGACCCCGGAAGGTAAACAAACCTTGGAGGGTCCAGGAACCGGTTTGAGGGGGTGTGGGTGGAGGGGAGGGGTGGGGGAGGGGGGAGGGGGAGGGAAGGGTGGGGTGGGGGACGAGGGGGGAAGGATGGAAGAGGATCTGCACGAGACCCTCCTCGACCCAGTCTCTCTGTTGGACTGAGCGCCTTCTCTGTTATGGTCTCGTGCTATATAGCTTTGCTTTGTACTTGATGAGATCCGAGTGTTGCCGAAGGTTTCCGAATCTTTGTCGGTGAATGAATCGTCAGATTTGAACGGTCAACTGGCGTGTGTGTGACGTCATAGTATATTACGGGATGTGAGGTAGGTCATGAACGGGTGTGTTTTGAATGGAAAACATGAATGGTGGTGGGCGGTGGTTGTTGAACCCTGACGTGGTAGGTTGGTTAGGTGTGAATGGGTCTGAGAGACAAACAAGATGGGGTTGAAAGCGCTCAATAGTAAACAAACATCAATGGTATCGGGAGTAGTGAATGGAATTGAGAGAGAGGGGGAATGAACTGGTTGTTGAATGTGCTCAATGGTAAACAAACATCAATGAATCTGGAGTAGTATTTCCTGTAAATGGTAGGGTGGGGGTAGGATACAAATCGCATGGCATGTTGAGTCGGCCAGCTCGACATGAAATAAAAATAGGAAGGTGTACACCAGATCTGATTTATTAATCCATGAATTATATGTGGCATTAAAACCTAGCCACTTAACAAAAAGTTTATTGCCACGTTTTTGTACAATTTTTTCAACAAGATAATGCTTGGGATATTGCGTCCTTTGCAGTTCCTCCATGTAGAATCCTCCTTGGATTGGCTGCTTGTTGAGGTCATCAAGTAAATAAACAACTGGATTAGAAAGTTTTACCTTGCGAATACGAAATATTTCTGTGCTCCAGTTTGGTGTGTATCCTTTGGCGAAGATTGTTTTATGTTTACTGATGCGCACATAATCACCAATACGTAATTGATGACGTCGTGGATCTACTGTTTTGATTTTGTGATGAATGCGATCCAATTGCGCAATGTTCTTGGTTACAAGGCGTGGTTTCATTTTAATGGTTCTATGTTTAGTGTTGTTGTAACGTGTCACCAGGTCGCCTACAAGTTCAAGCCAGCGATAGGATCCTCTTGCTGTAAATTGTTCCCACATGCGCGTCTTGAGTGTGCGGTTGAAACGTTCTACAACACTTGCCTTTAGATTGCTAAAAGTGGAATAGTGATGGATGTCAAGTGATTTGAGATAAGCGGAAAAAGTCTTGTTGAAAAATTCTTTGCCTTGATCTGTTTGAAGCAAACGAGGTTGTCGTCTTGACCTCTGAACGATGGTCTTGAATGCAGCGGTGACCAGTTGTGCAGATTTATTCCGAACAGGTTCAACAAAGGCCATTTTGGAATAAACGTCGATGACAGTGAGCAGATAGTTGACCCCGTTGTTAGCTTTGGCATAGGGAATCATTTCAACCAGATCAGCTTGCCAAAGATCGTCAACGCCCCGTGTGATGACATGACGACGATGGTAGAGACGACGAGCTGGTCTATGCAACTCGCGAGCAATGGCAGCCTTAACAGGCGAGGGTGTATGAACACGTTGACTCATTAGACAATAATGCCAGCATGACGAAGCTCCTCTTCTATTTCTAAAACTTCCGCCTCGTGTCCGGTATGACCAGCCTGTTCCGATGCACGCAACAGTTGCAGACGTTTAACCAACTTATTTGGATTGTTCCAATAGGCGAAATCGATGAATGGTTTCAAAGTATTAAACGTGATACCGGACGCTGAATTTGCACGGCGAACACTTGCATAGGTGGGAAACAATTTTGATATGATGGTTTTATATTTGAAGCCCTTATTAGCATTTATTGCTTCAGAACGTTTATAATTACGTCTAAAACCATTTGTAGCCATCAAGATGTCTTTATACTTTTCAAGATCTTCTTTATCATAGTCCTCGGTAGAAGGTGTACGTGAAAATAAAAGTTCTAAAAGACCTGGCGTCAATTTGTAACGAACTGTTTTAACAATCAAAACATTGTCACTTATCTTGATTGCTGAATCGCCAATTCGAAATCTATTGTTTTCATAGCGAACACCATAGGTAGTATCAGTTTTCTTAGTAAAAAGATCTTCAAGGAAGGGGGTAACCAACGCACCATAATTTTGTAGTAAAATAGATTTTAACCGCACATATTGTTCGGGCGTATTCAATATTTCTTTAAGAGTAGGCTGCTTTTCTTTGGCTCTAGTGGGTGTTTCAGCAATTATTGATGTTTTCAAAAACTGGGGCAGCGGTGATTCTTTGGAGCCAGAAGACGGAAGCAATGGAGAAAAAACATCCTCAGGTTCTTCATCATTTTCTTCCTCCTCCTCCTCTTCAATTGTTTGTGTTTCTTTTGAGCGTGTACTAGGCTTTGTTGTTCCTTTCAACACAGCTTCCAGAGGTGATTTCAAATGTTTTTCGACAAACAGTTCACTGTCGGCATGTGCACGTTTTAGATAGCGAAACTTTTGTCGAATGCTATTTCGCGCACGGATTATGTGCTTTTTTAATTGACTCCCTGTTGTCGCCATGACATCTGAACTAATGATGTTCAGAAAAGCGATGCAGCTACTTAAATACGAATGAAATGATCAAATCCCATGCGGTAGCGTCCATTGTTGATGTTGCTCTGCTTATCAATAACAAGACAACTGTGGTGATGAGCGTTCCAACACATGGCACACAACTGTGTAAAGGCTTGAAAGGTCATGTCTGGGTTCACGTGATCATCGTAGACGTGATGCATGTTGCGCTCATCCTGACGGAAGAGAACAATCACGTTGGCATTGTCACGAATCAACTGTTTTGGTATTCGCGAATAGGTTTGAGCGAGATAAAAACAATCAATATATTTATGACGTCCCATGCTAAAGTAAGCCTGAATAATGCCCTGTCGTTCTGTGGCCACATCATCAAAAATCATAAGCGAATGGGGGCGAACATTGTCTGGAGAAATGACATCTTCGTGCGCTGCGAATGTGAAGTAGCCCATGTTGCGCAGACCTGACATGACCTGTTCCAAGAACACATACAGCGGTTGATACAGCGATTTGGCAAAAATATAGATATTTTGAAAGCGCACTCCGTTTAAGGAGGTGATGAGGGTAAGCAGAAGATTGGTTTTTCCACATCCCGACGGGCCGGCGATGAGACAGCGAATGGAGGATGGGAAGAGTGATCCATGACGTTGTTCGGACGATGTTGAGAAGAGGTGTGAAACCAAGTCTCCCACCGGAAGTGAATGTTGTTGCTTAATAATCTGCATATCAACTAAATGTGAAAGGGGAAGAGCTGGTCTCTATATACATGAGGCAAACGGGTGTTTCAGTTCTAGTGTAACCATGGACGCCTTTGGAAGAACTCTTAAAACAAATGAACGATTTGCTTTGACAAACGATCCAAAACATGATACAGATCCGGCTACTAAACGATATGTCGATGTTAATGTATTGTCACGCACTACAGATGGCAATTACAACTTTAATGGAAAGCGATTGACCAATATAACAGAACCCGTATTACCCTCGGACGCATGTTCAAAAAAGTATGTAGATTATTACCGATTACGACGTATCAAAGGAGATTATGAGGCTCAGAATAAACGTATTACGGGCGTTGCAGATCCTGTGAACGATCAAGATGTGTGCACCAAAGCCTATGTGTTAACCAATGCTGTGGTGTTAACAGAAGCAAAGGACTATGACGTACACCAACGTCGAATCACTCAGCTGGCTCTTCCAACAAACAACACGGACGCTGCTCGAAAGGACTATGTAGATAACAAGGTGAAACAGGTGCTCAGTATTGTGCCCACCCTAACTGTAAAGGGCTATACAGCAAATAATGCACGCCTTGTGCATGTGGCCGATCCTGAAGATGATCAAGATGTTTGTACAAAACGGTTTTTAAACTCTGAAATGGAAAAGGTGTGGGAAATTAAGGAGAACGCTCTACAGATGAAGCGAAGACGAATAGCCGAAGTTGCTGATCCTGTGCAACCTCACGACGTGACGACCAAACGATTTTTGGAACAACGGTTATCGCTTATTAAATCAATACCCTCTATATTTCTGCTTCACATTGTAAACCAACAACCGGTAAAAGATCCCAATAACCTCGCCTACATACTACGTTCGGGGTATGACAATTACCGTTTAATGTATGATGGTGCCATTCGTGTAATTGAGTATGCACCAGATTTGAAACATTTAGAGGTACGATTAAACGGTAGTGTTCAACCACTTATTGATCAACCGGTGAAAGCCGGAGACAAATTATTCTTTCACTTGAAACTCTCGTCTGAAGAAAAAGAGGCGGGGAAAACGATGAACGATTTTCCTCTGTATATAGAACTTGAATATACAGCCACCATTGAATAATAACTACAGGTTCCCTTCCTGAGGAGCGTTAGTTGTGTTCTATACTTTGCGGTGTGAGGTTGTCTTGTTCTTTGGTCGCGATGGTGAAACAGAGATATGTGGTGAAGAAGAGGAAGAAGTTGTCAAGAAAGGGAGGCTTTAAAGCTATTCTTCATGCGGCACGTCAAGCTTCGCGCGGAGAAACAAATAGTGAGTTGGCTATTAAGAAAGCACTCCGAGCAGCACGATTGCATGCGAATCCCAAAAGTAAACTACGTTTTAGAAAACGTGCCTGAGTTATTCCTGTGCCGAAACGTGGTGGATTTTTGCCTGCACTGTTTGCTGGACTAGCAGCCCTGGGTTCACTTCTTGGAGGAGCAAGTGCGGTAGCACGAACGGTGAAAGCTGTTGAGGAGGCGAAGCAACAGTTGAAGGAAAGTGAAAGGCATAATAAAACTATGGAGGCCATAGCACTGCGCGGCAAAGGTGTGAACTTGAAGCTAGCACCCTACAAGAAAGGACTCGGCATTTACATGTCGCCAAAAAACGGTTAATCGATGCACTGCCACGAAGAGCCATGACGCATGAGGAAGTTATAAGATATGCAAAACAGCTTAAGATCTCCCACTTTCGAGGCGTGTTTATGCGCAACCAACTACCGTCTCGACCACGGAGCCATGAAAGTGCAGTTGTCAATTTGGATGACAGTCATGGACCGGGAACGCATTATGTGGCCTACATAAAGCATGGGCGAACCGCGTGGTACTTTGACAGTTTTGGAAATCTTCCTCCTCCGACAGAGCTTGTTCGCTATTTTGGAAGCAGTGCAACAATACACTATAATGTGAAACGAGTGCAAAATTTTAACACGCAACAGTGCGGTCGTCTATGTTTGACTTTTCTTTATAAGACCGAGCACGGCGGGTGACGTGGTCATTATGACAACAGAAAGTAGAACGTTTACAGTGCACGGACAAGGTGCGGAAGTAACTGTTGACTTTTATCCTCCTATTGAATTGGGACGACGACCCTACGTGCTGGGACTTGTTTCGTTTGAAGGCTATAATAGAATCTGCAACATAATTGAAGACGTCAATGATAAGTTCTACTACGATGACTATGTGTTAACTCTACCGTCTGGCAGCTACACCGTAGATGATATTCACGATCACATCTACACTACTCTCACCAATGAATTTAGTCTAAAAGCATTTCTGGACGGGACACGCAAGTTTGAACTCATAGCCAACAACGTGACACATCGCTGCAGTATTCTTTCATCTTTTAGGATTGATTTTAAATCTCAACCAGATTCGATTGGGTCATTGTTAGGCTATTCACCACAAGTGTTAGTACCAAACGTGATACACAAGTCTGACCAACCGGTGAAAATAATTGAAGATCATCACATATCTGTCACGTGTAATATTATTACAGACGTCTACACCAATCAAGATCCCTCGCATTCGCTTTATGATTTTATTGTTACTTCACCTGGTGGTTATATCATCCGCGAAAACCCGTCGGTGGTGCTCTATCATCCTGTGAGTGTGACCAACATCAGGAATATTACCTTAAGACTGGTGAATAGAAACCAACGTCTCATCCGGTTAGACCCTCATACACCTGTGACCTACAAACTGTATTTGAAGCCAGCATGAAACAAGTGTATAAAGCGGCAACGCTGTCAAGAGCAGGTGTTAGTTGTGCTCAACGCGTGTACAGGTTAACACGTGTCAACAAGCAGATCCTACAACAACTTGGTTACATCTTACGTCATGAATTCGATTCTAGACGTGACAAACCCTGTCGAAGTTCAGGAGGGTATTGTAAGAATTGAACACCATTCCTACCAACCGTATACTCAGGGACTAAATAATAATGATGAGATTCGAATTACTATTAACCAACAAGATATCTACACGCTTCCACATGAAAGTTACATCCAGATTGAAGGGCAACTCACCAAATTGGATGGTACCATTCCAACAACGTCAAAGTTGGCCAACAATGCTTTGGCCTTTTTGTTTTCTGAGGTTCGCTACGTGATCAACGGTATTGAAGTGGATACTACTCGAAATGTTGGCATAACAAGTGTCATGAAACTTTATCCCTCGTACGGAAGCGAAGAGAGTAAAGCTTTTTGTATGACTGGTTGGTGTCCCAACTCAACCAACGACTGGATGATTAACGATGATGGTACATTTACTGGACATTTACCTCTAAAATTAATACTAGGCTTTGCAGAGGATCATAAGCGCATTGTTGTGAACGCAAGACAGGATCTGATTCTTGTACGAGACAGGAGTGATTATAATGCGCTAAAGGGAGCTGATACAGCGCCAATAGATACAAAAATTCTACTGCAACGAATTCTATGGAAAGTACCGCACGTTACTCTATCAGATCAGAAAAAATTGAGTCTGCTCAAGATTGTGGAGAAGGATACAGCTTTACCCATTCAATTTAGAAGCTGGGAGCTGCATGAATACCCGGTATTACCACTCTCCGATACACATACTTGGTCTATAAAAACCTCACGGTATACAGAGCGGCCACTCTACGTCCTGGTTGGATTTCAAACAGATCGCAAATATCAACAGAATAAAGATGCATCAAAATTTGACCACATCCAATTACGAAATATACGACTCTTTTTGAACGGAGTTACCTTTCCCTATGAGGGAATGGATTTAAACTTTAACAAGAACAAATATGGTAAGCTCTATGACATGTTTGTAAACTTTCAGTCTTCCTATTATCAGAAAGAGGCATGTCCGCTATTATCACCACAAGACTTCAAGTCCAAGGCGCCTCTGGTGGTGATGGACTGTTCGTATTTGGAGGAGTCGATGAAGGAAACAACAATTGATATCAGACTAGAATTTGAAACATCGACAGTTATTCCAGAAAAAACAACAGCCTATTGCCTTATTGTTCACGAGGCGCAAGTGTTTTATCAACCGCTGTCCAATATGGTGACCAGAGTATAAATAGCATGTCTTCCTGTATTGCCCTTCACAGTCATGGAAAGCTACGATGAAGTCACAACCCCCTCTGCGAGGTGGGTCTGTAAATGTGAAAGTGATTCACCAGGTTCAGATGAAGATTCAAGGTTTACCATTTATCGCGCCCTAGTGAGTGAAGCTATAACTGCCTATCACAAGAATCATACTGTGCTTAGAATGCCGCCGCATCTGGTTCACTATTTACCAGATGGATTCATGTCTACGTTTGGTATTCATGACAGGGGCTACAACAACAAGCCCATCGCTAATCAAACAAATAATGTGGACGATGGCGTTGCCAAAGCTTCATCTTGTCATGTTGGAGAGCGGGTAGATTGTATGGACTGCAAATGCGATCGTTGCTCAACAAGTCGAGACGCTGATGCAGCATTTGAGATTTATCGCACCCTGGTGAGTTTAGCAATACGCGCCTACCATAAAGCACAATTTCTTCGTGAAATGCCGCAGCATCTGATTGCCTATTTACCAGCTGGATTTCTGACCGCGTACGGTGCACACGACATTGACCTTAATTGGGATAAGCTACCATTACACCTCCGTATGTCGGCGGATGTTGCAGCCTGCCGTCCTTGTCGTAGACACTTTATGCATCGAGGAGATTCTCACTGTGATTGGGATGGTCCAAATCCTATGATAAAAAATTGTAAGCGATGTACTGATAACTTTATGAATAAAATTGTGTAATTGATTTTTGTGTGTATATTATTTTCCCGCTCCTATCCAATCAGTTAGTTGTTAAGAAGCAGCGGTGGTGGAAGGTGTGATATCCGTCGCCATGCCGAAAACATTGATTGTCGACGTGCAGGGTTTCAAGGTGAACGGAAACAAGTTTGTATTTAACGAAGTAGGAATTATTGACTGCACAACCATGTGGGCACCAAGAGTAACCAGTTTTGTCTTTGAACCACCGTTTCCATTGCATTTGCAGTCAGACGAGGACAGAAGACAAACCGAGTGGTTGCAACGCAATTTGGGACTAGTCTGGAAAGAAGGCGACATTCCTTACCAGCATCTATCACTTGTTCTGAAAGCTCACTTGTTTGGTGCTGACCTTGTATTTGTAAAGGGAAGTGAAAAAAAGGAATGGTTGCGTCAGTATGTTAATTCAACATGTCAACTTGTTGACCTTCATGATCTGGGATGTCCTGCACTGTACAACCTGTCCGTGCCTGATGAACCTCTACAAAATAAAACACTTCAAAATGTTTGGAAGCTTTTTGATTGGCTAGCTCGCAGAGCATGTCAAAACTTGCATGTTGAGTGCAAAGCGTTGTAACGTCAGCTTCAGTGTGAGACATACCAGTGATCAGTGTGGACGTGTAGTAATATGGCAGCAATTGAAGGTTTGGACTCAAACCCCACAGAGCGAGCTATTGTCAAGTTTTTTGCCTGTAAAAAAAAGCTTGACAGTTTCACAGATGAGGAATTGAACGCTTTGCCCAAGGCGTTCCTTTTTTATGTTGCTTCAAACGCGGTGAAAAATATTTGGCACAGTGTACCTAGTGAATGGAGCAGAGATCCTGGTCTGCGTGAACTACAACCATGCACTGACTTTAGTCATCACCAGCAAGTGTCTATTACTAAAATGCCATCCATTAGACAGTGTGGAACGTGTCAGCTCATCAAATTGTACCACGGCCATACAAATATACCGTCCTGTAAAGACTTTGCTTCATCATTCCATGGTTGCGATGAAGAAGAGGAAGAAGAGACAGCAGCGGCAGTATCGCCAGCACCAAAAAGTAAGACAACGCTTGAAAAATATATGCCAGACCTTTGCTGGTCATGGTCTAGTTAACAAGGCCATTGATCTACTTCCCATTGAACTGCATATTCCTGGCTATCAATTTTGTGGACCTGGAACTAAACTAAGCCAACGTCTAGCACAAGGGAATTCTGGAATCAACATATTGGATGCAGCGTGTAGAGATCATGACATTGCTTACAACAACAAGAATATAGAAGTACGTCGAGTTGCAGACCGCATTCTTCTAAGAAGGGCCATGCAGCGTGTGATGTCATCTACTGCTTCTATTGGTGAGAAGATTGCAGCCTTGATTGTAGCAGGAGCGATGAAGTCAAAGCTATTGATTGGTGGTGGATTAGTGAGGAAAAGGACAAAGTAATAAACATGAATCAAATATTGTAAAGTATTTATTTGAGAGTCAGTCCACCAGTTCATAGTATACACAAAATATGGTTTAGTTTTCTTCTTGTAAAAAACATACAATTTTAATAAAAAGAATTAAAAATGAAAGTGTGTTCTTTTTTTACAAGGTGTGGAAATGTCCAAAAGGCAAGCTATTTACACCATCCCACAGACGTTTATTGTCATATGTTGTCAGCGATGTTTTATTTTGATTTACTGTAAAAATATTATGGTTCTTTGAAAGAATGCGTGTTTGCTGGTATAAGCGAGAGGTGTTTGCGTAGAGTACACATCGATATTCCTCAACATTGAGGAATTGTGTGACGCTACGAAGAACACCCTTCGCTTTGCATTGACCTTTATTCTTTTGTGTTGAAAATGCGTACATTTTCGGCGCCAAAGCCACAAATTCTGTCATAACATCACCGGCGCACTCATCCTTAAATAGACCTATTTTTTTTTTATTCATGGGAATTATGCCAAACATATTGTTAACCTCATAGTTTGAGGTATCAAAGTAATTTGGATGTTCTCTCATCACTGAGTAAACATCTATCTTATTGGTTTGATAAATAAGACTGTCTGTATCCATATACAGTAATTTTACATCTCCAAACTTTTGTTTGGCAAACTCATAATGAAATTGATACATTACAAATTTTGAAAAGTCAAGTATTACCATTCACAAGTAAATTGGTTTGTTATACATGATTTCTGTCTTTGACAATTCAATGGTTACTAAATTAGTTTCAATAACTCGTACAGAATGGAAATTAGGCATAGCTATATATTTTCGTGCGCCATATCGACCGTCCCAGTGGTTTACCAAATGAATAGTTCTATGCTTTCGAATATTTTCCATTGATTTACCGTAGCACGCATTGTTCATTAATTTATAAAAAATTGATTCAAATGTGGTCTTGGCGTGTTGCCGATGATGAGTATTCAATTGCATGTACGGTTGTAACCATGGTTTTTGGTCAAAGCAAATAATGCGGTGAATGGATTGCAGTTTCAAACCATGTTTCAAACATTGCATTAAATTTTCAATGTGTATGACGTACCGATTTTTTGAATTTAACGTTGCCAGCAACTTTTTATTGTTGGAACGTGAACTGGGAGGTTGTAATTTTTCAACACAAAATGGTAGATCAGAATGATCATTGTGTATCTCACAGGGATATAATAAGTCGACCTCTAGAACGTAGCCACGCGTGTCATTGCTCAACACATCTTTTAAATTAAAATTTGAAACTTCATCTGAAGTCAGCCATCGAAAATTTTGATATGGAAGAGGTTTTTCCATAGCATATCCGTATCAATTGTTACAATCTAGGTAGGTGAGGTATGTTGTAGGTGGGTTTGGTTTGTATGTATCCATATATGGATTATTTGCTTTGGCGTGCTTTTGCACAAGCGAAACAAGACCACCACGTATTCCGCGTTCAAAAAAGAGTAACATGTCGATGTCTGTTAATAGTTCCAGTTCTATGTCAGTCACCTTCAACATACAGTCCCAACTATATCCGGCAAGGGTGTAGTAATGGGCTGGATCTAGATTGTATATTTCAAGACACAGTTTGCGAAAGTGTTCAAACACGTCTGTCAAAAGTAGTGTATCAATTTTGAGGTATAAATCAGCATACTCGCCCAAAGTTGATATCTTGAACACGTTCCATACTTTTTGAGCGTGTAAATAGTCTTCTTCAGAAATATGACTTTTTGTTAAGTCATTGTAAAATTTGTCCTTTGAAGGGAGTGCAGTTTCCTGTAAACATGCCCAATTGTTTACATAATTATAGGGAAACACCCCTTTTCGAATGCATAATTCAAATTGTTTGGCATCAGTAAAGTGTTGACGTACAAAATGCAAATTGTTTGGGTGAAGCCCTTGAACAAGCGCATCCAATGATGATGCGAGGAATCTATACGAATCTAAAAATCGTATACTGATTCCATTTCGCCATTTCGAAAACGAAATAAAATTTTCATGATTTTGTGGAATTAAATTAAACTTTTGGTTTTCAAGGTTAGCAAATTCCTTAATAATTAAATGGCTGTCATACCGAGACATGTTGTGTAAGAAACAAGAAATATAGCGTGCTCTTTTATACGTCAAATTACATACACTATGAGCCGCTCCTCTAAATTTTCCAGTGTACCGATTATGGTCTCTCACTGGCGTGTCACAAGGTGCTATTGGTTTTTGACAAATGTGACAAGTGGTTGCTGTTGCAAAAACCGCCTCGTCTGCGTCCGACATTTGAAGCGGAATTGGATTTTCCAGGATATTGTACACCCGATCTGCCAAGGCGTCCAATTCATTTAAGAACCAAGCAGCAGCATCTGCATCGCGATAAGATTTGAAGTATGAAAGTGAAGGGTCGTATGAACAAATCACGTTTAGGGCACAACTGAATGGCACATGTTGCTGTACTTGTTGAGTGTACGGACGTGTCGGATCTGGTTTACATGTGTCAATGGGTGTGGTTAAACATTCAAAATCTGCATATACTGTAAATGGAAGCGGTTCTTGACGAGACACATTTTGAAATTTCATACTGGCTTTATCCTTTTCTGGAAATGTAATTTTTACCGCTGGTTGTGTGATGCAATCAATAGTATGTGCTGCCAACTTTTGATTGCTAGTAAAATATTGCAAACAGCGATCACATATATATATATACCCTATTTTTTTTTGTAACTTGTGAACGAACTAGTCTAGAAAGATCTTTGATATAACAATAATGGTTGCACAATTCCCCTTCAATGTACAGTAAATTAAAATGCTTTTCTTTTTTTCCCTTTGTCACATACAATGGACCAATAACTTTGTCCTCTTCAACTCCGTATACATTAATGGAGTAAAGCGGATTTTTAGATTCAAAACGAGAAATGGCGTTGAGGTCCATTGGGAATTCTATGTCTGCTAAATTTAGACTGATCATTAATTCCATAAATTTCTGGTGATATTTTCCCATTCTGTGAACATTTTCAGTTGCAGGACTTAACCCAACTGCCAAGGACCAAACAAAGCAAAAAACGTCATTATTATCCACATTGATGACTGCGTGATGTTTTTCCAACTGTTTAGGTAAATTAACATGAGCTGAACCACTGTTCATGGGATCAAAGGTGCATACATTAATTTTAAAATGGTTGATAGCTTCCAGCGATTTGCCACTTTCCAATTCTTGAAACTCGGCAAAGCGCGTCATGAGCTTATCGACAATGTTTTTACTATACCTACTGTGTATATTATCAGTGCGGTACAATTCACACATTTTCGTATGTAAATAAATCGGTTTTGTTATTTCAACACCTTGTTTTAAAATAACAAAATCACATAATAACTCAGCGTTAATCTTTAACGCTACATGTTCTCTTAAACAGTCTTGCATTTTATTTTGAAAAATGTTGTAGCTAGCGTTTAAAAATTCATTTGGGTCTAAAAATTTAGCATCATTATTAATTTTAAAGCTACATAACTTATTATTAAAACAACTATCCACGTTCTGCCAACTAAGTTCTGGTGCTGACATCATGACACTTACAGTAATTACATTTACTACAAAAACAGCAAATCACTGAACAGTTTGCAGAGAATGAAAACAAACAAAGTTTATTGTCTCTGCAAATTCTGTTTTAACATTAACAAATTTTAAATTTTATTTGATTCTTCAATAAATTCTACCAAACATCTTTTATTTTCTAGTCCCAAATATTTTAGGTAGATGGTTCCTTTGTTGAGGTCATTTACAGCTTCGTCGTTGAGTTCCATGAACCTCGCAGGTAAGAAGACAGCGAAATCTTCTAGTTCACAAACTATTCTTCCCCCATATTTCGTTTTTACCCTGCGAACAGCTGTCACCAAATAGGACTCGTTAACTGGCAGGTCCTGTAATCGTTTAGTCTCCAGACCGGTTGCTCTGCCAATGGAATTCGCAATTGTTATTGCAGGCATATTGGTTCTGAAAGTTAATTATAAAGTGTTTAGGTAAACTATTAAAAAGTTTCAGGTACCCTCCACCTTTATTTATTAGCACATTAACTCAAACCCTGATCTATAGACTAAACCATCAAATGTGTATACAAAACTTATTTGCTAAGACGAGGAGTCTCCTAACAGCGCTTAGTTCCAATAATCAGTTGGATACAGCGAGATAAGGTAATATCTCTTTTGACTGACGTCAAACCTGGTAATGACTGTTAGTTGCAATAATAGTTTTATATATCCACTTGAGTAGTGTGTCCCGCATCCCCATCCAAACCTCTAGACTAAACCATCAAATGTGTATACAAAACTTATTTGCTAAGACGAGGAGTCTCGTAACAGTGCTTAGTGCCAGTAATCAGTCGGATAGAGCGAGATAAGGTAATATCTCTTTTGACTGACGTCAAGCCTGGTAATGACTGTTAGTTGCAATAATAGTTTTATATACCCATTTGATATTATTATCCACTTGATAAATATTTAAGGTCAACTGTATAACCATCGACAGTTAGAGAAACTAAAAGTACTGTGTTCAATATTACCTGATAGAAGATCTTTGCAGCAAAGCGATGTGTATACTACCAACTCGTGGACTTCTCTGGCTAACAACAATAATGTTACGGCTTATATACCCTTACAATCAGAGGCAACACCCCGGTTTGTCCGCTTTCTCAGTAACTGGATGACCTCCATATTTAGTATAAATGAACCTGCTACTTTACAAAGAATTGTCATTCACTGCTATGTCTGATCAGGAGAACGCCCGTGCTGATGAAGAAGAATCCATCAATTGGGATTCGTCTTTGGACATTTTCATGTAAGTAATATTCATTTTTTTTTAAATTGATACCAGGCTAAAAAATTAAATCAAAGCCTAGAACGCTAACCAATTAACCATGGGACCGGAATATATTTTTAATTAAGACAACACAAACACCCAGTCCCCGAGCCAGGGGAATTAATCACCAGAAAATACAATCCCCACAACCCTCCCAAAAATCTAACCCAGGACCCTCCAGTTCAGAGTCTAACAGCAGCCAAGAACAGTATAGTTGAGCCACACAGCTATACACATAGCTGTATCTTGTCTCGCAATAAGCAGTCAAGTTAATTATTACACTATTGTTTAAATGCAATGTCAAGCTTGGCTAGTACTATTGCTGTTAATGTTAATAGCGTTTGTCAAATTGTGGTCAAGTAGCTTTGAACTCTTAGATAGGTGTTAAGGTTTTATAAACTTAGCCGGGTGTAGCCTTTGTGTAATAACTTGTACTAGTCGAGAATGCAAATTGTATGCAAGTAGTACTTTCTTCAACACTTGTTCATATATATTAATTAACTATAATAACAGCAGCTCCACTCGCTAAAGCGCAGCGTTAGGTCATAGGGCTCAAGTGGCCCACGGGTGTTAACTAGAAAGACATGCACTTGGCCTCTCCAGAGGTCGCACAATCATTATTCATTACCTACCATTAGTTTTCATTACTCATTAACTCGTCCTGCAAAACTTTTAATTTAATTTCATAGCTATTTTTTTGTCGTGTGACCTCCTCAGAGGCCGAGTGCAGGTCTTTCTATTCGACGCCCGTGGACGACCTGCGCGTCGGGATGGAGTGGATGAAGATGAAACTGGGCAAGGATGTGGAAGGAATCGGCCGTGGCCTATCAGAAGGTACCGTCCCAGCATTTGCCTGGTGTTGAAAATGGGAAACCACGGAAAACCATTTCAAGGACGGCCGACGGTGGGGTTCGAACCCACGCGTCTACCGAGTCAGCAGGGAACTTGTTCCCATGACCTAATGATGCATTTTAACCTTGTAATACTATCATATGTACCTACATTTTATGTTACATAAACACGCATGTTGACGATTTTAAAATACAGTGTATTGCATTCCTACATTGTATGGAACAAACAACTTTTTTTTCTCTCTGTCCGACTTAAGAAACATGACCAATTTATTGTAATTTAATGCAAATTGTATTACCGGTTGGAGACATGTTAAATTTATTGCCGTTGTCAAATATAATGGCTTTCATTATATTGCCAAGACATACTGCTTTAACAAAAATAAAAGTTAATAGCCTACATCATCAATCTTGATACCAGTCTAATGTCAAAAGGGCTTTCAATATCTTAGAGTTGTAACAGTATAATTACTCATACATTACAATAGTGTTGCGCTGTTATGTAAATTAGCAGTAGTAGCTTCTCACCGCTGGCCCGCGGTTCAAATTTCACTCACTCCATGTGAGATCTGTGTAGGGTAACACAAAGTTTGAATTGTTGTTTGAGTTCAGTCTTTTGACTGGTTTGATGCAGCTCTCCATGCCTCCCTGTCCTGAGCTAATCGTTTCATCTCTACATAGCTACCACACCCTACATCCAAGGCAATATGTTTAACATATTCTAACCTTGGTCTACCCCTACAGTTTTTGTCCTCAACCCTTCCTTCCATAACTAAGCTTGCTATTCCTGAGTGTCTTAGTATGTGTCCTACCAACCTATCTCTTCTCTTCATTAGCAGTCGCCAGAAACATCTCTCCTCTCCCACTCGTCTTAATACCTCTTTGTTTGTAACCCTATCTACCCATCTGATCTTCGTCATTCTCTTGTAACACCACATTTCAAATGCTTTTATTCTCCTCTTTTCTGCTGCACCAATAGTCCAAGTTTCACTTCCATAGAGCGCCACGCTCCAGACAAAGGATTTCAAAAACGACTTCCTAATACCTAAATCTATATTCGATGTCAGCAGATTCCTTTTTTGTAGAAATGCTTTCTTTGCCTGAGCCAACCTACTTTTAATATCCTCTTTGCTTCGTCCATCACTGGTTATTCTGCTTCCTAAGTAACAGAAGTCTCCTACTTCCTTCAGCTTTTCACCTGCCAATTTGATCTCCATAGAGGTTTCTGATTTATTTCGGTTGCATTCCAGTATTTATGTTTTACATTTATTTATTTTCATCATGAATTCTTTCCGTAAGACGGAGTCCATACCATTCAAAAACTCATTCAAATCCTCAGGCTTGTCGGCCAAGATGACAATGTCATCAGCAAATCTCAGAGTTGAAATTATTTCTCCTTGAACCTTCACTCCCACTTTAAATTTTTCTCTAATTTCCTTCATTGCTTGTTCAATGTAAAGATTGAAAAGTATGGGTGATAAGTTGCAGCCTTGCCTTACACCTTTCTGAATACCAGCTTCTCTCTCATGTCCTTCAACTCGAATGACTGCTGTCTGGTTTCTGTACAGATTGTATATCACCCTCCTATCCCTGTACTTTATTCCAATTGATTTCAAAATGTCAAACAATTTAGTCCAATCAACTTTATCAAAAGCATTTTCTAAATCTACAAAAGCCATGAACGTTCTCTTGTCTTTCCTTATTCTACCTTCTAAAATCAGCCTAAGACTTAGTACAGCTTCCCTTGTTCCTACATTTCTCCTGAAACCAAACTGGTCTTCACCCAACTCCGTTTCTATCTGGCTTTCAATCCTCTTGTAAATCATTCTGGACAGGATCTTTGAAGCATGAGTAATCAAGAAAGTTGAATTAAGGATAACAAAATTAACAGTATTATTCTCTTCTTGCAAAACATTTTTTAAACTCAGCTTCCAAAAGCTTACATATAGCAGAACGCGGGTTTTACAACTACAGAGGTGACAGCCGAGTTCAGCATTGCTTCCACTTACTTGTGTCAAGCTCCTCTCTGTCTTCTTTCCTGTCAACCTCGCTTGGCCAACTCTTGTTCTCTTCCAACTCCAACAGTATTAGAGTATCCAAGGCCCTTGCCACATCTTTTCTGATTCCCTCCTTCTGCAAGAGGCCAGTCTTCTTTTCCCATTATTTCCTACATTCTGCCTGTCATTTAATCATTGATGCAGAGAAGTGCAAGGAGTATGCCTCCATAACTTAGGAGGTTTTCTTCTGTGTACTTTGGTTCACCCTGACACAAACATCAAGACAGTTTATATCCTCGCCGCTAGATTGGGTATTCTAATGACATTGATAGACATTTTTTCTATTTTATAGTTTTTCAAATGACCGTGTCATGGCGGAGTTTTTCGTCCGCATGATGATGATGATGGAGGCCGAGAATGAAACGGAGGAAGACAGTGAAACTGAAGAGGAAGAAGAAGAAAAAGCTACCGAAAATAAATAATAATTACAAGTAAATGTAAGAAAAAAGAAAACAATATTAATAAAAAAAATTCTTGTTTTGATTTATTTGTCTATCATTCCCACTTTTATTTTTTTATATGAAGCTGAGCGAGCCAACATGTCAGGTGTCAATCTCAGAAATTCACTCCTGTGACATCACACATAGGTTGACCGTTCAAATCAGATTATTCATTCTAACACCCATCCATGTCCATTAACCATCTAGCACACATTCTATATCCTCAGCTCTATAACACATAAATTCAAATCTCCCAAGTCAGCATAAATGAAAATCCTTCGGCTGCACTAGGTCTCTGTGATTATGCCTCCATGGCTTAGGGAGAAGCATGCCAACCTCTCACCGCTGGGTCTGTGGTTCAAATCCCAGTTACTCCATGTAAAATCTGTGCTGGACAAAACAGAAGCAGACTGGTTTTTCTCCGGGTACTCTAGTTTTCCTGACAAACTTTCATTCCACCAACACTCTCCATCATCATTTAATTTTATGAGTCATTTATTCAGTCGCTGACTCAGAGGAGTGCGATAGGCTTCGACAGTTGGCACAGTTCATATCTTCACAACTAGATGGAATATTCCAAAGTCATCAATAGACATTACACCATCTTGTTTTTATTTCATGTCGAGCTGGCTGAACCGACATGCCATGCGTTTTGTATCCCCCACCCATTAACAATTTGTTTACCGTTAAGTATTAGAAAAAAACAATCCCATCCATGACCTACACTACATTCTGCCTGTGACGTCCCAACCTCCATTCACAGTTCCATCTTCATTCACGTTTGTTTACCCGCCAACCTAGCACGTCAGGGTTCAACAACCACCATCCATCTCCATTCATGTTTCCCATTAAAACACTCTCATCCATGACCTGTGCTACATACCGTAATCTGCTGTGACGTCGCAACCTCCATTCACGGTGCCATCTTCATTCACGTTTATTTACCCGCAAACCTAGCACGCCAGGGTTCAACAACCACCGCCCACCACCATTCATGTTTTCCATTCAAAACACACCCGTTCATGACCTACCTCACATCCCGTAATATACTATGACGTCACACACACGCCAGTTGACCGTTCAAATCTGACGATTCATTCACCGACAAAGATTCGGAAACCTTCGGCAACACTCGGATCTCATCAAGTACAAAGCAAAGCTGTATAGCACGAGACCATAACAGAGAAGGCGCTCAGTCCAACAGAGAGACTGGGTCGAGGAGGGTCTCGTGCAGATCCTCTTCCATCCTTCCCCCCTCGTCCCCCACCCCACCCTTCCCTCCCCCTCCCCCTCCCCCACCCATCCCCTCCACCCACACCCCCTCAAACCGGTTCCTGGACCCTCCAAGGTTTGTTTACCTTCCGGGGTCCAGGCGACCTTGGGGGGTCAATGACCTACCTCAAGGTCATTGACCATGACCAACCTCAAGGTCATTGATCTCGACACGCCCCCCTCATTTGCATAAATAACGGTATTTGAAGCAGAACCCTCCCTGCTCCTCTACTTAGAACGTTGACACGTAACATATTTTCGGACGAAAGCAAAAGCATCCGCTTTCAAATGAGGCCAGAAGAATTCCTGAGAGATTTTATGGAAAGTCTTCGTCATACCTAAATGTAATCCAAAACAGGATTCATGGAAATACGCCAAGAGCATACTTCGTATATTCTCTGGCACGAAAATCCTACATTTCGAAGATCGAGGAGCGGTATGCACTATAACATCATTGCGCAATGAAAACTCAGATACACCAGGATCTTTCCCGAGAATTTTTCACGCAATGTGACACAAAATGAGTCATCTGCTTGGTACGTACGGATGTCAGTAAAAGACCATGGAATGTGTTGGAGAAGATTCACTGGCTCGGGGATCTCAACAATGGGAGGAGGTTCCTCAAACATGCGTGACAAACAATCCGCTACAACATTTTCACTGCCTCTGACGTGAATGATGTGAAAGCTGAAAGAGGATAGACGAAGAATCCAACGATTTATACGTCCCAATTTTTTGACATGCGAGCGCATCCAGGACAGAGCTTCATTGTCGGTATACACTATGAAATGCCGATGTTCTAGAAAAGATCTGAAACGTTCACAGCCGAATACGACAGCCAGACTTTCTTTCTCGAAAGTGGAATACCGGCGTTCGCAAACATTAAGCATCCGACTGGCAAAAGCGATGGGTGCCAAATTACCATTCACCTGCTGACTAAGCACACAAGAAACTGCGACATCACTCGCATCACAATGTAACATAAAATCTTTTCCAAAATCCGGAGTTCGAAGGACGGGAGCAGAAGAAAGACATTCTTTCAATTTCTCAAAGGCGAGACACTGGTCGGGGCCCCACACGAATCGTACATTCTTCTTCTTCAAATAATTCAGGGGCGCTGAAATGTCCGAAAAGCCCTTAATGATCCTACTGTAAAAGCCTGCCATTCCCAAAAAACGTCGGACTGCTTTCACATTCGTGGGAGTAGGGAACTCTTGGATACATTGCACACGCTCAGGGTTCACTTCTATGCCCACATCCGAAAGAATGTGACCTAAAAATTTGATTTGCTTCGAAGCCAAAGAGATTTTGTCCGGGTTAACAGTGAGTCCGGCTCTGCGAAGACGACATAGGACTTCACGTAAATGGATCAGGTGATCCTCAAAAGACTGACTGTAAATCACGAGGTCATCTAGATAGTTAAACCCAGATGAATACTTTAAATCTCCAAATAACTCGTCCAAAACCCTACTCAATACTTGTCCACCGATAGAAATGCCCATGGGTAACTTATTGAACTCAAAAAGGCCGAACGGAGTGGAGAACGCAGTTACCTTACGGCTCTCGGGATCGAGAGGAATTTGATAATATGCACAATTCAAATCTAGGACGGAATAGTACTTCGCCCCGTGAAAATGCTGAAAAGCGCTCTCCAGAGTTGGAAGGGGAAAGTTGTCAAACACCACCTTAGAATTGAGTCGACGATAATCAACTACTAAACGAAAAGTACCCTCTTTCTTAGGCACCAGGAATGCTGGACTACCATAAGAAGACTTAGAAGGGCTCACAACACCGCGTGCCTTAAGATCATGAATATATTCTCTCATGGCAATGAGTTTGGGTGGAGAGCACGAAAATGGCGCCGACCTAACTGGAACCTCATCAGTTAAATCAATATGACACTCGTAGCCGATAGCGGAACCCAGTTCCGACGTGAGAACATCTGGAAATTCATTCACCAAATCAGATAAAGCGTCACGTTGACTCGTGAATAAAGTAGGAGGGATTAGAACAGCAGAGATGCCAGAAAAATTACAAGGAACACTCGCTTCACAAGTATTAAAATGAAACCGCTCCTTGGATTTAAACAAAAAACTGAAGGAATGATCCGAAAAATCAAGCCTCAACCCTGCTTTGTGCATAAAATCAGAACCTAAGATCATAGGCGTAGATAAGTCATCCACCACATGGAAGTTCCAATCCCAAGAATAACCACATATCTTAATATGACATGTTACAACGCTAGAAACAGAAATAGATGACTTCACCGCAGAATAAAATTTCAAACCCCCATCTTGTGGACAAATCTGAGTAACAGGAAGCTGTTCCGCGATGGAGCGCTGAATAAATGAACGTGAAGCACCAGAATCCAGTAAAGCGGGTATCGACAATTTCTTAACACTTACAGGGACCCAAGGACAGAAGTTTCCAGTCGTGGAAATGTTCATTTCCCGGCGAACTTCATTGCATGGCCACTCCGGCGGGTCTAAACCGGGGACCCATGCTCGTTTCCCTGACGCGAAGCACATCTAGGACAGGCTATG
Source organism: Meconema thalassinum (assembly GCA_946902985.2). Classification (NCBI taxonomy): domain Eukaryota; kingdom Metazoa; phylum Arthropoda; class Insecta; order Orthoptera; family Tettigoniidae; genus Meconema; species Meconema thalassinum. The sequence goes on along the minus strand of OX336394.1, from coordinate 439,712,764 downwards.
TGCGTCACGTCACGAAGACCACATGTGTGACAAAACACACGAGAGGGCGCACGGCAGGAATTAAAATGATGCCCCAAACGATCACAATTACAACATTTTATACGGTTATACATGTTCGGGTTTCGAGGTAACTGTTGATCCTGAGGAGCGGGATTCGCAGAAGAAGTAGCATTGGGAATACTCCCGACAATATGCGAGTGGGGACGGTTAACTGCCCGGTCCTCCTGACGAGATATTGAAGATGGGTGCGCAGTCCTCTGAATCTGGGATTCCGCGCATACAGTCTCTGGAAACAAACTGTCAGAGGGGAGGGGTGGGGGTACATATGACTTGCGCAGGCACCGATTGAACTCGCATTCACGTCCTTGATCAACAATGTCAGCCACACTATACACACTGGACCGGCGTATGAAAGACTTGTACTCAGGTGCTAGATTTCTATACACAATATCAACAGTTTCAATAAGGGGAAGGGGCTGCGACAACCTACTTATTAAAGTCATTAGCCCAGTAACAAAATCGTCTACAGGCTCTTCCAAACCCTGGGTACGGCGATGAATTTCAGCCTTCAAGTCATGTTCAAAATCATAAGTCGTAAACCGCTCCTTTATTGACTTACAGAAATCAACCCACGAGATGAAAGATCTGTTGGTAAGTCGATACCATTTTAAAGCTAAGCCACTCAACAATAACGGTAGGCAGACAACAATGTCGTCTGGTTCGAGGTCATAACAATGGCAGAGTTCACTGACCCTGTCTAAAAACTCAAATACAGACGAAACTCCCAGTTCACCAGAAAAAGAAATTCCCCACTTGGACACTATATTGGCTACGCCTCCCTTGCGATGGCCTTTCACCTCAGTCAATGGATTAGTGTCTTTCCCACAGACACTTTCAAACGATAGCAGATCATCGTCAGACTGGATGAGCTCCTTCTTCACGTTACAACCTGGGAGAGAATACAAGGCTAAACTACAGAAGTACTGCTAGCTACAATTCAAAACAATAACTACAAATGTCTTGCCTCCGTCCTGCGCCTGAAATGAGTACGAAACAATAAGTAGGGTTGGTTAGTACATTACCAATGCTGGGGTTCGTTGATAGGGTCCAACTCATTGCACTCTCCTTACAGTTTGTTATTTTTATGGTCCATACTCCTTGGAAGTTCACATTGACTCTCAATATTTGTTTGCATAGTATGCAATAGGGAACATGAAACAGAATAAAAACAACATTGAAAAATATGCAGCGAAATATTAAAATCCAATGGATATGGCTAAGCGACCAGGAGACTTAACCTCGCAACTGATACCATCTGCACCGCCCTATTAAAATAAACATATTCTTGGCGTGCCTCCTAGCTGCATCACTGGAACCAACTAGAAAAGAAAGGAGTACGCAGTGGAAATGGATGTTAATTTCTGGCCTGTGCTGGGCCCGTACTTGCAGGCCAGATGTGCCGAGCGACTCCAGACTCCGTGAAGGTGGTCCCACGACGAGTGGTAGGAATACCCTCCTGGTGCTAGAAAGCTAGAATAAGTTAGGCCTAGGTTTGAAGAGAGAGAGAGAGAGAGAGAGAGAGAGAGCAGCCCGATCGCCAAACACTACTAAATAAGACACATGGGTAAAGAAATGGAAATTTAATGAATTGAAACCGAACACACAAAGAAACCCGGCCGGAATTACACACACAAAAAAGAATACCCTTCACCTAGGGGTCAAATAAAATCACTTTCAAACGGGGAAGATAAATATAAATAACAATAAATAACTTACGATAGTAAATGACGTTAACAAATTAAATTCACTGCCGTGAAAACGATGTAAAAAGGGAGGAAGTAAATGATCAAGAGGCAATCGAGCCGGTCGCTGGTCAACAACAATCACTTCTCCGCCTAGAGATGGATGGTTGTCATGACGACCACAAATAACAAGCATAGCAAAGATAAAGCAAGAGGCTGTGTGCGTGTCGCAAAGGCTGTGGCGAGCAATGGGGATGCGATCGAGCAGGCAGTCACCAGAGAAAAGAAATGCAAAAACCAAAGATACTACAAGGAGAAACAAATGACGTCAAGTGTCCGTGAAATATATCATGATACATACACGCAATCTAACACACAAAATGCTAGCCGACGATGCAGTAATAAAACACAAAGCAACTCGTGCTTGTAGGTAGTCTAGCAAAACATGCTAAACCTATATGGTCCCCAACTTACGTTCCGAGTTCGAGCTGAATACGGTGAGGCCTACTTAAAGTTACCGCCGTGATTCAGTTGCACGAAGCATGGAATGAAGGGAATACATAAGGGCTAAAATATATGGTGTCATGCCTCGTGTTGGGAGAATGGTCGAAACGCCAACGTCCACAAACCACGGGAGACCCATTCGAAGATATGCCCAATCAAAACAACTTCAATGCACCTGGCAGCTAGAAAAACATACACTCACAAAATCACTCCCAGATATATTTCACGGCACAAATAAAAGGTTAAACGAAGACTCAAACAAAATAAAACAGGAGACCGCCATTACGATTGGTTCCACAGCAAATCCAAGCACACGACGAAGATCAAAAAGAAAGGTTAAATTTAGGAAATGAGCATAGTGGACACAAGGTTAGATGTATTACTTACATGAGTAAATGGAAGGCTTCGGCATAATAACAATGTTAAATAAAAAGGAAAAACATTACATTTTAAATAATAAGGCGGAGAGCCTCAAGGCACGTCCGGACAGAAAGTATCTCACATGGCGTCTGAGTCTACCGGGACGGCCGCCAAAGAAAATAAAGAAATGAGAGTTGTTAAACATGGCTCAACATACAGTACAACCACAGTACACATACAGTATAACTACAGAACACATACAGTACAACTACAGTACAACTACAGTACACATACAGTACAACTACAGTACACATATAGTACAACTAAAGTACACATACAGTACAACTACAATACACATGCAGTACACATACAGTACAACTACAGTACACATAGAGTACAACTACAGTACACAAACAGTACAAATACAGTACAACTACAGTACACATACAGTACAACTAGAGTACACATACAGTACAACTACAGTACAACTTCATTACACATACAGTACATCTACAGTACAACTACAGTAAAACTACAGTACACATGCAGTACAACTACAGTACACATACAGTACAACTACAGTACAACTACCGTACACATACAGTACAATTACAGTACAACTACAGTACAACTACAGTACAACTACTGTACACATACAGTACACATACAGTATAATTACAGCTCATCTACAGTACAACTACAGTACACATACAGTACAACTACTGTACAATTACAGTACACATACAGTACAACTACAGTACACATACAGTACAACTACAGTACAACTACAGTACAAATACAGTACAATTAGAGTACAACTACAGTACACATACAGTACAACTACAGTACAACTACAGTACACATACAGTACACATACAGTACAAATACAGTACAACTACAGTACACATACAGTACACATACTGTACAACCACAGTACACATACAGTACAACTACAGTACACATACAATACAACTACAGTACAACTACAGTACACATACAGTACAACTACAGTACACATATAGTACAACTACAGTACGCATACAGTACAACTACAGTACACATACAGTACACATACAGTACAACTACAGTACACATACAGTACAACTACAGTACACATACAGTACACACACAGTACAACTACAGTACACATACAGTACAACTTCTGTACACATACAGTACAACTACAGTACAACTACAGTACAACTTCAGTACACATACAGTACACATACAGTACAACTACAGTACAACTACAGTACACATAGAGTACAACTACAGTACAAATAGAGTACAACTATAATACACAACAGTACAAATACAGTACAATTACAGTACAACTACAGCACAACTACAGTACAAATACAGTACAACTATAGTACAAATACTGTACAACTACAGTACAACTACAGTACACATACAGTACAACTACACTACACATACAGAACAAATAAAGTACAACTACAGTACACATACAGCAAGACTACAGTACACATACGGTACAACTACAGTACACATACAGTACACATACGGTACACATACAATACAAATACAGTACAATTACAGTACAAATACAGTACAATTAGAGTACACATACAGTACAACTACAGTACAAATACAGTACACATACAGTACACATACAGTAGAAATACAGTACAACTACAGTACAAATACAGTACAACTACAGTACAACTACAGTACACATACAGTACAACTACAGTACACATACAGTACACATACAGTACAACTACAGCACACATACAGTACAACTACAGTACACAAACAGTACAAATACAGTACAACTACAGTACACATACAGAACTTATACAGTAGAACTACAGTAACACTACAGTACAACTACAGTACAAATACAGTACAACTACACTACACATTCAGTACAACTACAGTAAACATACAGTACACATTCAGTACAACTACAATACACATAGAGTACAACTACAGTACACAAACAGTTTTTTTTCTTTTTCGTGTGGCCTCCTCAGAGACCGAGTGCAGATCTTTCGATTCGACGCCCGTGGGCGACCTGCGCGTCGGGATGAAACACAAACAGTACAAATAGAGTACAACTACAGAACACAGACAGTACAACTACAGTACACATACAGTACAACTACAGTACTACTACAGGACACATACGGTACACATACAGAACAACTACAGTACACATACAGTACAACTACAGTACACATACAGTTCAAATACGGTACAAATACAGTACAACTACAGTACACATACAGTACAACTACAGTACAACTACAGTACAACTACAGTACAACTACGGTACACTTACATTTCAACTATAATACACATACAGTACAACTACAGTACAACCACAGTATATCTACAGTACAATTACAGTACACATACAATACATCTACAGTACAACTACAGTACACATACAGTACAACTACAGTTCACATACAGTACAAATACAGTACAAATACTGTACACACACACTACAAATACAGTACAACTACAGTACAACTACACTACAACTACAGTACACATAGAGTACACATACAGTACAACTACAGTACACATAGAGTACAACTAAGGTACACATACAGTTCAAATACAGTACAAATACAGTACAACTACAGTACAACTAGAGTACAACTACAGTACACATACAGTACACATACAGTACAACTACAGTACAACTACAATACAGCTTCGGTACACATATAGTACAACTACAGTACACATACAGTACAACTACAGTACAACTGCAGTATATCTACAGTACAATTACAGTACACATACAGTGAATCTACAGTACAACTACAGTACACATACAGTACAACTACTTTTCACATACAGTACAAATACAATACAAATACTGTACACATAGGGTACAAATACAGTACAACTACGGTACACATACAGTACAACTACAGTACACATACAGTACAACTACAGTACAAATATAGTACAACTACAGTAGACATACAGTACAACTACAGATCACATACAGTACAACTACAGTACAACTTCAGTAAAACTACTGTACACATACACTACACACACAGTTTAATTACAGCTCAACTACAGTACAACTACAGTACACATACAGTACAACTACAGTGCAATTACAGTACACATACAGTACAACTTCAGTACAACTACTGTACACATACACTACACACACAGTTTAATTACAGCCCAACTACAGTACAACTACAGTACACATACAGTACAACTACAGTGCAATTACAGTACACCTACAGTACAACTACAGTACAAATAGAGTACAAATACAGTACAACTACAGTACAATTATATTACAACTACAGTAACACTACAGAACAACTACAGTACAAATACAGTACAAATACAGTACAACTACAGTACAATTACAGTACAAATACAGTACAACTACAGTAAACATACATTACAACTACAGCACACATACAGTACAAATACAGTACAACTACAGTAACACTACAGTACAACTACAGTACAAATACAGCACAAATACAGTACAACTACAGTACACATACAGTACAACTACAGTACAAATACATTACAACTACAGTAACACTACAGTACAACTACAATACAAATACAGTACAAATACAGTGCAACTACACTACACATTCAGTACAACAACAGTACATATACAGTACACATTCAGTACAACTACAATACACATAGAGTACAACTACAGTACACAAACAGATTTTTTTTCTTTTTCGTGTGGCCTCGTCAGAGGCCGAGTGCAGGTCTTTCGATTCGACGCCCGTGGGCGACCTGCGGGTCGGGATGAAACACAAACAGTACAAATAGAGTACAACTACAGAACACATACAGTACAACTACAGTACACATACAGTACAACTACAGTACAACTACAGTACAAATACAGTACAATTACAGTACAACTACAGTACACATACAGTACAACTACAGTACAACTACAGTACACATACAGTACACATACAGTACAACTACAGTACAACTACAGTACACATAGAGTACAACTACAGTACAAATAGAGTACAACTATAGTACACAACAATACAAATACAGTACAATTACAGTACAACTACAGCACAACTACAGTACAAATACAGTACAACTATAGTACAAATACTGTACAACTACAGTACAACTAGAGTACACATACAGTACAACTACAGTACAACTTCATTACACATACAGTACATCTACAGTGCACATACAGTACAACTACAGTAAAACTACAGTACACATACAGTACAACTACAGTACACATACAGTACAACTACAGTACACATACAGTACAACTACAGTACAGCTACAGTACAACTACAGTACAACTACTGTACACATACAGTACACATACAGTGTAATTACAGCTCATCTACAGTACAACTACAGTACACATACAGTAAAACTACAGTACAATTACAGTACACATTCAGTACAACTACAGTACTCATACAGTACAACTACAGTACAACTACAGTACAAATACTGTACAATTACAGTACAACTTCAGTACACATACAGTACAACTACAGTAAAACTACAGTGCACATACATTACACATACAGTACAAATACAGTACAACTACAGTTAACATACAGTACAACTACAGTACACATAGAGTACAACTACAGTACAACTACAGTACACATAGAGTACAACTACAGTACAACTACAGTACACATACAGTACAACTACAGTACACATATAGTACAACTACAGTACACATACAGTACAACTTCAGTACACATACAGTACACATACAGTACAACTACAGTACACATACAGTACAACTACAGTACACATGCAGTACAACTACAGTTCAACTACAGTACACATACAGTACAACTACAGTACAACTAAAGTACAAATACAATAAAACTACAGTACAACTACAGTACTCATACAGAACAAATGCAGTACAACTACATTAACACTACAGAAAAAACTACAGTACAAATACCGTACAATTACAGTACAACTACAATAACACTACAGTACACATACTGTAAAATTACAGTACAACTAGAGTAACACTACAGTACACATACAGAACAAATACAGTACAACTTATGTACAACTACAGTACAACTACAGTACAAATACAGTACAAATACAGTACATCTACAGTACACATACAGTACAACTACAGTACAACTACAGTGCAAATACAGTACAACTACAGTACATATACAGTACAACTACAGTACAATTACAGCACAAATACAGTACAACTACAGAAAACATACATTACAACTACAGCACACATACAGTACAAATACAGTACAACTATAAAAACACTACAGTACAACTACAGTACAAATACAGCACAAATGTAGTACAACTACAGTGCACATACAGTACAACTACAGTACAAATACAGTACAACTACAGTTACACTACAGTACAACTACAGTACAAATACAGTACAAATACAGTACAACTACAGTACACATACAGTACAACTACAGTACACATACAGTACACATTCATTACAACTACAATACACATAGAGTACAACTACATTACACTAACAGTTTTTTTTCTTTTTCGTGTGGCCTCCTCAGAGGCCGAGTGCAGGTCTTTCTATTCGACGCCCGTGGGCGACTCGCGCGTCGGGATGAAAAACAAACAGTACAAATACAGTACAACTACAGAACACATACAGTACAACTAGAGTACACATACAGTACAACTACAGTACAACTACAGTACACAAACAGTACACATACAGTACAACTACAGTACACATACAGTACAACTACAGTACACATACAGTTCAAATACAGTACAAATACAGTACAACTACAGTACAACTACACTACACATACAGGTCACATACAGTACAACTACAGTACAACTACAGTACAACTACGGTACACATACAGCACAATTACAGTACACATACAGTACATCTACAGTACAACTACAGTACACATACAGTACAACTACAGTTCACATACAGTACAAATACAGTACAAATACTGTACACATACAGTACAAATACAGTACAACTATAGTACACATACATTACAACTACAGTACACGTAAAGTACAACAACAGAACAACTACAGTACAAATACAGTACAACTACACTACACATTCAGTACAACTACAGTAAACATACAGTACACATTCAGTACAACTACAATACACATAGAGTACAACTACAGTACACAAACAGTTTTTTTTCTTTTTCGTGTGGCCTCCTCAGAGGCCGAGTGCAGATCTTTCGATTCGACGCCCGTGGGCGACCTGCGCGTCGGGATGAAACACAAACAGTACAAATAGAGTACAACTACAGAACACAGACAGTACAACTACAGTACACATACAGTACAACTACAGTACTACTACAGTACACATACGGTACACATACAGAACAACTACAGTACACATACAGTACAACTACAGTACACATACAGTTCAAATACGGTACAAATACAGTACAACTACAGTACACATACAGTACAACTACAGTACAACTACAGTACAACTACAGTACAACTACGGTACACTTACATTTCAACTATAATACACATACAGTACAACTACAGTACAACCACAGTATATCTACAGTACAATTACAGTACACATACAATACATCTACAGTACAACTACAGTACACATACAGTACAACTACAGTTCACATACAGTACAAATACAGTACAAATACTGTACACACACACTACAAATACAGTACAACTACAGTACAACTACACTACAACTACAGTACACATAGAGTACACATACAGTACAACTACAGTACACATAGAGTACAACTAAGGTACACATACAGTTCAAATACAGTACAAATACAGTACAACTACAGTACAACTTGAGTACAACTACAGTACACATACAGTACACATACAGTACAACTACAGTACAACTACAATACAGCTTCGGTACACATATAGTAAAACTACAGTACACATACAGTACAACTACAGTACAACTGCAGTATATCTACAGTACAATTACAGTACACATACAGTGAATCTACAGTACAACTACAGTACACATACAGTACAACTACTTTTCACATACAGTACAAATACAATACAAATACTGTACACATAGGGTACAAATACAGTACAACTACGGTACACATAAAGTACAACTACAGTACACATACAGTACAACTACAGTACAAATATAGTACAACTACAGTAGACATACAGTACAACTACAGATCACATACAGTACAACTACAGTACAACTTCAGTAAAACTACTGTACACATACACTACACACACAGTTTAATTACAGCTCAACTACAGTACAACTACAGTACACATACAGTACAACTACAGTGCAATTACAGTACACATACAGTACAACTTCAGTACAACTACTGTACACATACACTACACACACAGTTTAATTACAGCCCAACTACAGTACAACTACAGTACACATACAGTACAACTACAGTGCAATTATCGTACACCTACAGTACAACTACAGTACAAATAGAGTACAAATACAGTACAACTACAGTACAATTATATTACAACTACAGTAACACTACAGAACAACTACAGTACAAATACAGTACAAATACAGTACAAGTACAGTACAATTACAGTACAAATACAGTACAACTACAGTAAACATACATTACAACTACAGCACACATACAGTACAAATACAGTACAACTACAGTAACACTACAGTACAACTACAGTACAAATACAGCACAAATACAGTACAACTACAGTACACATACAGTACAACTACAGTACAAATACTTTACAACTACAGTAACACTACAGTACAACTACAATACAAATACAGTACAAATACAGTACAACTACACTACACATTCAGTACAACAACAGTACATATACAGTACACATTCAGTACAACTACAATACACATAGAGTACAACTACAGTACACAAACAGATTTTTTTTCTTTTTCGTGTGGCCTCGTCAGAGGCCGAGTGCAGGTCTTTCGATTCGACGCCCGTGGGCGACCTGCGGGTCGGGATGAAACACAAACAGTACAAATAGAGTACAACTACAGAACACATACAGTACAACTACAGTACACATACAGTACAACTACAGTACAACTACAGTACAAATACAGTACAATTACAGTACAACTACAGTACACATACAGTACAACTACAGTACAACTACAGTACACATACAGTACACATACAGTACAACTACAGTACAACTACAGTACACATAGAGGAGTACAACTACAGTACAAATAGAGTACAACTATAGTACACAACAATACAAATACAGTACAATTACAGTACAACTACAGCACAACTACAGTACAAATACAGTACAACTATAGTACAAATACTGTACAACTACAGTACAACTAGAGTACACATACAGTACAACTACAGTACAACTTCATTACACATACAGTACATCTACAGTGCACATACAGTACAACTACAGTAAAACTACAGTACACATACAGTACAACTACAGTACACATACAGTACAACTACAGTACACATACAGTACAACTACAGTACAGCTACAGTACAACTACAGTACAACTACTGTACACATACAGTACACATACAGTGTAATTACAGCTCATCTACAGTACAACTACAGTACACATACAGTAAAACTACAGTACAATTACAGTACACATTCAGTACAACTACAGTACTCATACAGTACAACTACAGTACAACTACAGTACAAATACTGTACAATTACAGTACAACTTCAGTACACATACAGTACAACTACAGTAAAACTACAGTGCACATACATTACACATACAGTACAAATACAGTACAACTACAGTTAACATACAGTACAACTACAGTACACATAGAGTACAACTACAGTACAACTACAGTACACATAGAGTACAACTACAGTACAACTACAGTACACATACAGTACAACTACAGTACACATATAGTACAACTACAGTACACATACAGTACAACTTCAGTACACATACAGTACACATACAGTACAACTACAGTACACATACAGTACAACTACAGTACACATGCAGTACAACTACAGTTCAACTACAGTACACATACAGTACAACTACAGTACAACTAAAGTACAAATACAATAAAACTACAGTACAACTACAGTACTCATACAGAACAAATGCAGTACAACTACAGTAACACTACAGAAAAAACTACAGTACAAATACCGTACAATTACAGTACAACTACAATAACACTACAGTACACATACTGTAAAATTACAGTACAACTAGAGTAACACTACAGTACACATACAGAACAAATACAGTACAACTTATGTACAACTACAGTACAACTACAGTACAAATACAGTACAAATACAGTACATCTACAGTACACATACAGTACAACTACAGTACAACTACAGTGCAAATACAGTACAACTACAGTACATATACAGTACAACTACAGTACAATTACAGCACAAATACAGTACAACTACAGTAAACATACATTACAACTACAGCACACATACAGTACAAATACAGTACAACTACAATAACACTACAGTACAACTACAGTACAAATACAGCACAAATGTAGTACAACTACAGTGCACATACAGTACAACTACAGTACAAATACAGTACAACTACAGTTACACTACAGTACAACTACAGTACAAATACAGTACAAATACAGTACAACTACAGTACACATACAGTACAACTACAGTACACATACAGTACACATTCATTACAACTACAATACACATAGAGTACAACTACATTACACTAACAGTTTTTTTTCTTTTTCGTGTGGCCTCCTCAGAGGCCGAGTGCAGGTCTTTCTATTCGACGCCCGTGGGCGACTCGCGCGTCGGGATGAAAAACAAACAGTACAAATACAGTACAACTACAGAACACATACAGTACAACTAGAGTACACATACAGTACAACTACAGTACAACTACAGTACACATACAGTACACATACAGTACAACTACAGTACACATACAGTACAACTACAGTACACATACAGTTCAAATACAGTACAAATACAGTACAACTACAGTACAACTACACTACACATACAGTTCACATACAGTACAACTACAGTACAACTACAGTACAACTACGGTACACATACAGCACAATTACAGTACACATACAGTACATCTACAGTACAACTACAGTACACATACAGTACAACTACAGTTCACATACAGTACAAATACAGTACAAATACTGTACACATACGGTACAAATACAGTACAACTACAGTACACATACATTACAACTACAGTACACGTAAAGTACAACAACAGAACAACTACAGTACAAATACAGTACAACTACACTACACATTCAGTACAACTACAGTAAACATACAGTACACATTCAGTACAACTACAATACACATAGAGTACAACTACAGTACACAAACAGTTTTTTTTCTTTTTCGTGTGGCCTCCTCAGAGGCCGAGTGCAGATCTTTCGATTCGACGCCCGTGGGCGACCTGCGCGTCGGGATGAAACACAAACAGTACAAATAGAGTACAACTACAGAACACAGACAGTACAACTACAGTACACATACAGTACAACTACAGTACTACTACAGTACACATACGGTACACATACAGAACAACTACAGTACACATACAGTACAACTACAGTACACATACAGTTCAAATACGGTACAAATACAGTACAACTACAGTACACATACAGTACAACTACAGTACAACTACAGTACAACTACAGTACAACTACGGTACACTTACATTTCAACTATAATACACATACAGTACAACTACAGTACAAGCACAGTATATCTACAGTACAATTACAGTACACATACAATACATCTACAGTACAACTACAGTACACATACAGTACAACTACAGTTCACATACAGTACAAATACAGTACAAATACTGTACACACACACTACAAATACAGTACAACTACAGTACAACTACACTACAACTACAGTACACATAGAGTACACATACAGTACAACTACAGTACACATAGAGTACAACTAAGGTACACAAACAGTTCAAATACAGTACAAATACAGTACAACTACAGTACAACTAGAGTACAACTACAGTACACATACAGTACACATACAGTACAACTACAGTACAACTACAATACAGCTTCGGTACACATATAGTACAACTACAGTACACATACAGTACAACTACAGTACAACTGCAGTATATCTACAGTACAATTACAGTACACATACAGTGAATCTACAGTACAACTACAGTACACATACAGTACAACTACTTTTCACATACAGTACAAATACAATACAAATACTGTACACATAGGGTACAAATACAGTACAACTACGGTACACATACAGTACAACTACAGTACACATACAGTACAACTACAGTACAAATATAGTACAACTACAGTAGACATACAGTACAACTACAGATCACATACAGTACAACTACAGTACAACTTCAGTACAACTACTGTACACATACACTACACACACAGTTTAATTACAGCCCAACTACAGTACAACTACAGTACACATACAGTACAACTACAGTGCAATTACAGTACACCTACAGTACAACTACAGTAAAAATAGAGTACAAATACAGTACAACTACAGTACAATTATATTACAACTACAGTAACACTACAGAACAACTACAGTACAAATACAGTACAAATACAGTACAACTACAGTACAATTACAGTACAAATACAGTACAACTAGAGTAAACATACATTACAACTACAGCACACATACAGTACAAATACAGTACAACTACAGTAACACTACAGTACAACTACAGTACAAATACAGCACAAATACAGTACAACTACAGTACACATACAGTACAACTACAGTACAAATACATTACAACTACAGTAACACTACAGTACAACTACAATACAAATACAGTACAAATACAGTACAACTACACTACACATTCAGTACAACAACAGTACATATACAGTACACATTCAGTACAACTACAATACACATAGAGTACAACTACAGTACACAAACAGATTTTTTTCTTTTTCGTGTGGCCTCGTCAGAGGCCGAGTGCAGGTCTTTCGATTCGACGCCCGTGGGCGACCTGCGGGTCGGGATGAAACACAAACAGTACAAATAGAGTACAACTACAGAACACATACAGTACAACTACAGTACACATACAGTACAACTACAGTACAATTACAGTACAAATACAGTACAATTACAGTACAACTACAGTACACATACAGTACAACTACAGTACAACTACAGTACACATACAGTACACATACAGTACAACTACAGTACAACTACAGTACACATAGAGTACAACTACAGTACAAATAGAGTACAACTATAGTACACAACAGTACAAATACAGTACAATTACAGTACAACTACAGCACAACTACAGTACAAATACAGTACAAGTATAGTACAAATACTGTACAACTACAGTACAACTAGAGTACACATACAGTACAACTACAGTACAACTTCATTACACATACAGTACATCTACAGTGCACATACAGTACAACTACAGTAAAACTACAGTACACATACAGTACAACTACAGTACACATACAGTACAACTACAGTACAACTACAGTACAACTACAGTACACATACAGTACAACTACAGTACAGCTACAGTACAACTACAGTACAACTACTGTACACATACAGTACACATACAGTGTAATTACAGCTCATCTACAGTACAACTACAGTACACATACAGTAAAACTACAGTACAATTACAGTACACATTCAGTACAACTACAGTACTCATACAGTACAACTACAGTACAACTACAGTACAAATACTGTACAATTACAGTACAACTTCAGTACACATACAGTACAACTACAGTAAAACTACAGTGCACATACATTACACATACAGTACAAATACAGTACAACTACAGTTAACATACAGTACAACTACAGTACACATAGAGTACAACTACAGTACAACTACAGTACACATAGAGTACAACTACAGTACAACTACAGTACACATACAGTACAACTACAGTACACATATAGTACAACTACAGTACACATACAGTACAACTTCAGTACACATACAGTACACATACAGTACAACTACAGTACACATACAGTACAACTACAGTACACATACAGTACATTTACAGTACAACTACAGTACACATACAGTACAAAGCAGTACACATACAGTACAATTACAGTACAAATAGAGCACAAATACAGTACACATTCAGTACACATACAGTACAACTACAGTACACATACAGTCCAACTACAGTACAAATAGAGTACAACTATAGTACACAACAGTACAAATACAGTACAATTACAGTACAACTACAGTACAAATACAGTACAACTATAGTACACATACAGTACAACTAGAGTACAACTACAGTACACATACAGTACAACTACACTACACATACAGAACCAATAAAATACAACTACAGTACACATACAGGAAGACTACAGTACACATACGGTACAACTACAGTTCACATACAGTACACATACGGTACAAACACAGTACACATACAATACAAATACAGTACAATTACAGTATAATTACAGTACAAATACAGTACAACTACAGTACACATACAGTACACATACAGTACAACTACAGTACAAATACAGTACACATACAGTACACATACAGTACAACTACAGTACAAATACAGTACAAATACAGTACACATACTATTCAAATACAGTACAATTAGAGTACAATTACAGTACAGATACAGTACAACTACAGTACACATACAGTACACATACAGTACAACTACAATACAAATACAGTACACATACAGTACACATACAGTACAAATACAGTACAACTACGGTACAAATACAGTACAACTACAGTACAACTACAGTACACATACAGTACAACTACAGTACACATACAGTACACATACAGTACAACTACAGCACACATACAGTACAACTACAGTACACAAACAGTACAAATACAGTACAACTACAGTACACATACAGTACAACTACAGTACACATGCAGTACAACTACAGTTCAACTACAGTACACATACAGTACAACTACAGTACAACTAAAGTACAAATACAATAAAACTACAGTACAACTACAGTACTCATACAGAACAAATGCAGTACAACTACAGTAACACTACAGAAAAAACTACAGTACAAATACCGTACAATTACAGTACAACTACAATAACACTACAGTACACATACTGTAAAATTACAGTACAACTAGAGTAACACTACAGTACACATACAGAACAAATACAGTACAACTTATGTACAACTACAGTACAACTACAGTACAAATACAGTACAAATACAGTACATCTACAGTACACATACAGTACAACTACAGTACAACTACAGTGCAAATACAGTACAACTACAGTACATATACAGTACAACTACAGTACAATTACAGCACAAATACAGTACAACTACAGTAAACATACATTACAACTACAGCACACATACAGTACAAATACAGTACAACTACAATAACACTACAGTACAACTACAGTACAAATACAGCACAAATGTAGTACAACTACAGTACACATACAGTACAAATACAGTACAAATACAGTACAACTACAGTTACACTACAGTACAACTACAGTACAAATACAGTACAAATACAGTACAACTACAGTACACATACAGTACAACTACAGTACACATACAGTACACATTCATTACAACTACAATACACATAGAGTACAACTACATTACACTAACAGTTTTTTTTCTTTTTCGTGTGGCCTCCTCAGAGGCCGAGTGCAGGTCTTTCTATTCGACGCCCGTGGGCGACTCGCGCGTCGGGATGAAAAACAAACAGTACAAATACAGTACAACTACAGAACACATACAGTACAACTAGAGTACACATACAGTACAACTACAGTACAACTACAGTACACATACAGTACACATACAGTACAACTACAGTACACATACAGTACAACTACAGTACACATACAGTTCAAATACAGTACAAATACAGTACAACTACAGTACAACTACACTACACATACAGTTCACATACAGTACAACTACAGTACAACTACAGTACAACTACGGTACACAAACAGCACAATTACAGTACACATACAGTACATCTACAGTACAACTACAGTACACATACAGTACAACTACAGTTCACATACTGTACAAATACAGTACAAATACTGTACACATACAGTAGAAATACAGTACAACTACATTACACATACATTACAACTACAGTACACGTAAAGTACAACAACAGAACATCTACAGTACAACTACAGTAGACATCGAGTACGACTACAGTACAACTACAGAACACATACAGTAAAACTACAGTACAACTATAGTACAACTACTGTACACATACAGTACACATAGAGTTTAATTTCAGCTCAACTACAGTACAACTACAGTACACATATAGTACAACTACAGTACAAAACAGTACACATACAGTACAACTACAGTACACTTACAGTACAACAACAGTACAACAACAGTACAAATACAGTACATCTAGAGTACACATACAGTACAACTACAGTACACATACAGTTCAACTACAGCACAACTACAGTACAACTACAGTACACATACAGTACACATACAGTATAAATACAGTAAAACTACAGTACACATACAGTACACATACAATACAACCACAGTACACATACAGTATAACTACAGTACACATACAGTACAACTACAGTACAACTACAGCACACATACGGTACAACTACAGTACACATATAGTACAACTACAGTACTCATACAGTATACATGCAGTACACATACAGTACAACTACAGTACATACACAGTACAACTACAGTACACATACAGTACAACTACACTACAACAACAGTACAACTACAGTACGCATACAGTACAACTACAGTACGACTAGAGTACATATACAGTACAACTACAGTACAACTACAGTACAACTACGGTGCACATACAGTACACATACAGTATAATTACAGCTCATCTACAGTACAACTACAGTACACATACAGTAAAACTACAGCACAACTACCGTACAACTACAGTGCACATACAGTACACATACAGTATACATACAGTAAAACTACAGTACACATACAGTACACATACAGTACAACCACAGTACACATACAGTATAACTACAGTACACATACAGTACAACTACAGTACAACTACAGTACACATACAGTACAACTACAGTACACATATAGTACAACTAAAGTACACATACAGTACAACTACAGTACACATGCACTACACATACAGTACACATACAGTACAACTACAGTACACAAACAGTACAAATACAGTACAACTACAGTACACATACAGTACAACTAGAGTACACATACAGTACAACTACAGTACAACTTCATTACACATACAGTACATCTACAATACAACTACAGTAAAACTACAGTACACATGCAGTACAACTACAGTACACATACAGTACAACTACAGTACAACTACAACACATACAGTACAATTACAGTACAACTACAGTACAACTACAGTACAACTACTGTACACATACAATACACATACAGTATAATTACAGCTCATCTACTGTACAACTACAGTACAATTACAGTACACATACAGTACAACTACTGTACACATACAGTACAACTACAGTACAACTACAGTACAAATACAGTACAATTACACTACAACTACAGTACACATACAGTACAACTACAGTACAACTACAGTTCACATACAGTACAAATACAGTACAAATACTGTCCACATACAGTACAAATACAGTACAACTACAGTACACATACATTACAACTACAGTACACATAAAGTGCAACAACAGTACAACTACAGTACAACTACAGTAGACATCGAGTACGACTACAGTACAACTACAGAACACATACAGTACAACTACAGTACAACTATAGTACAACTACTGTACACATACAGTACACATAGAGTTTAATTTCAGCTAAACTACAGTTCAACTACAGTACACATATAGTACAACTACAGTACAATTACAGTACACATACAGTACAACTACAGTACACTTACAGTACAACAACAGTACAACAACAGTACAAATACAGTACAAATACAGTACATCTAAGGTACACATACAGTACAACTACAGTACACATACAGTTCAACTACAGCACAACTACAGTACAACTACAGTACAGATACAGTACACATACAGTATAAATACAGTAAAACTACAGTACACATACAGTACACATACAGTACAACCACAGTACACATACAGTATAACTACAGTACACATACAGTACAACTACAGTACAACTACAGTACACAATCAGTACAACTACAGTACACATATAGTACAACTACAGTACTCATACAGTATACATGCAGTATACATACAGTACAACTACAGTACACATACAGTACAACTACAGTACAATTACAGTACAACTACAGTACGCATACAGTACAACTACAGTACGACTACAGTACACATACAGTACAACTACAGTACAACTACAGTACAACTACTGTGCACATACAGTACACATACAGTATAATTACAGCTCATCTACAGTACAACTACAGTACACATACAGTACAACTACAGCACAACTACCGTACAACTACAGTGCACATACAGTACACATACAGTATAAATACAGTAAAACTACAGTACACGTACAGTACACATACAGTACAACCACAGTACACATACAGTATAACTACAGTACACATACAGTACAACTGCAGTACAACTACAGTACACATACAGTACAACTACAATACACATATTGTACAACTAAAGTACACATACAGTACAACTACAGTACACATGAAGTACACATACAGTACAGCTACAGTACACATACAGTACAACTACAGTACACAAACAGTACAAATACAGTACAACTACAGTACTCATACAGTACAACTAGAGTAAACATACAGTACAACTACAGTACAACTTCATTACACATACAGTACATCTACAGTACAACTACAGTAAAACTACAGTACACATGCAGTACAACTACAGTACACATACAGTACAACTACAGTACAACTACAGTACACATACAGTACAATTACAGTACAACTACAGTACAACTACAGTACAACTACTGTACACATACAATACACATACAGTATAATTACAGCGCATCTACAGTACAACTACAGTACAATTACAGTACACATACAGTACAACTACTGTACCCATACAGTACAACTACAGTACAACTACAGTACAAATACGGTACAATTACAGTACAACTACAGTACACATACAGTACAACTACAGTACAACTACAGTACACATACAGTACACATACAGTACAAATACAGTACAACTACAGTACACATACAGTACACATACTGTACAACCACAGTACACATACAGTACAACTACAGTACACTTACAGTACAACCACAGTACAACTACAGTACACATACAGTACAACTACAGTACAAATATAGTACAACTGCAGTAGACATACAGTACATCTAGAGATCACATAGAGTACAACTACAGTACAACTTCAGTACAACTACTGTACACATACAATACACACACAGTTTAATTACAGCTCAACTACAGTACAACTACAGTACATATACAGTACAACTACAGTAGAACTAAAGTACACATACAGTACAATTACAGTACAACTACAGTACAACTACACTACAACTACAGTACACATACAGTACACATACAGTACACATACAGTACACATACAGTACACATACAGTACACATACAGTACAACTACAGTACACATAGAGTACAACTAAGGTACACATACTGTTAAAATACAGTACAACTACAGCACAACTAGAGTACAACTACAGTACACATACAGTACACATACAGTACAACTACAGTACAACTACAGTATTACTACGGTACACATACAGTAAAACTACAGTACACATACTGTACAACTACAGTACAACTACAGCATATCTACAGTACAATTACAGTACACATACAGTACATCTACAGTACAACTACAGTACACATACAGTACAACTACATTTCACATACAGTACAAATACAATACAAATACTGTACACATAGAGAACAAATACAGTACAAATACGGTACACATACAGTACAACTACAGTACACATACAGTACAACTACAGTACAAATATAGTACAACTGCAGTAGACATACAGTACATCTAGAGATCACATAGAGTACAACTACTGTACAACTTCAGTACAACTACTGTACACATACACTACACACACAGTTTAATTACAGCTCAACTACAGTACAACTACAGTACATATACAGTACAACTACAGTGCAATTACAGTACACCTACAGTACAATTACAGTACACATACAGTAAAACTACAGTACAACTTCATTACACATACAGTACATCTACAGTGCACATACAGTACAACTACAGTAAAACTACAGTACACATACAGTACAACTACAGTACACATACAGTACAACTACAGTACAACTACAGTACAACTACAGTACACATAGAGTACAACTACAGTACAACTACAGTACAACTACTGTACACATACAGTACACATACAGTGTAATTACAGCTCATCTACAGTACAACTACAGTACACATACAGTACAACTACAGTACAATTACAGTACACATTCAGTACAACTACAGTACTCATACAGTACAACTAGAGTACAACTACAGTACAAATACTGTACAATTACAGTACAACTTCAGTACACATACAGTACAACTACAGTACAACTACAGTACACATACATTACACATACAGTACAAATACAGTACAACTACAGTTCACATACAGTACAACTACAGTACACATAGAGTACAACTACAGTACAACTACAGTACACATAGAGTACAACTACAGTACAACTACAGTACACATACAGTACAACTACAGTACACATATAGTACAACTACAGTACACATACAGTACAACTTC
Source organism: Meconema thalassinum (assembly GCA_946902985.2). Classification (NCBI taxonomy): domain Eukaryota; kingdom Metazoa; phylum Arthropoda; class Insecta; order Orthoptera; family Tettigoniidae; genus Meconema; species Meconema thalassinum. The sequence goes on along the minus strand of OX336394.1, from coordinate 439,690,250 downwards.
AGTACACATACAGTACACATACAGTACAACTACAGTACACATACAGTACAACTACAGTACACATACAGTACATTTACAGTACAACTACAGTACACATACAGTACAAAGCAGTACACATACAGTACAATTACAGTACAACTACAGTACAACTACAGTACACATACAGTACACATACAGTACAACTACTGTACACATACAGTACAACTACAGTACAAATAGAGTACAACTATAGTACACAACAGTACAAATACAGTACAATTACAGTACAACTACAGTACAAATACAGTACAACTATAGTACACATACAGTACAACTACAGTACAACTACAGTACACATACAGTACAACTACACTACACATACAGAACCAAAAAAATACAACTACAGTACACATACAGCAAGACTACAGTACACATACGGTACAACTACAGTTCACATACAGTACACATACGGTACAAATACAGTACACATTGCACCGCCCTATTAAAATAAACATATTCTTGGCGTGCCTCCTAGCTGCATCACTGGAACCAACTAGAAAAGAAAGGAGTACGCAGTGGAAATGGATGTTAATTTCTGACCTGTGCTGGGCCCGTACTTGCAGGCCAGATGTGCCGAGCGACTCCAGACTCCGTGAAGGTGGTCCCACGACGAGTGGTAGGAATACCCTCCTGGTGCTAGACAGCTAGAATAAGTTAGGCCTAGGTTTGAAGAGAGAGAGAGAGAGAGAGAGAGAGAGAGCAGCCCGATCGCCAAACACTACTAAATGAGACACATGGGTAAAGAAATGGAAATTTAATGAATTGAAACCGAACACACAAAGAAACCCGGCCAGAATAACACACACAAAAAAGAATACCCTTCACCTAGGGGTCAAATAAAGTCACTTTCAAACGGGGAAGATAAATATAAATAACAATAAATAACTTACGATAGTAAATAACGTTAACAAATTAAATTCATACCTGTGCTCACTTCGGTGAAAACGATGTTAAAAGGGAGGAAGTAAAAGATCAAGAGGCAATCGAGCCGGTCGCTGGTCAACAACAATCACTTCTCTGCCTAGAGATGGATGGTTGTCATGACGACCACAAATAACAAGCATAGCAAAGATAAAACAAGAGGCTGTGTGCGTGTCGCAAAGGCTGTGGCGAGCAATGGGGATGCGATCGATCTGGCAGACCCCAGAGAAAAGAAATGCCAAAACCAAAGATACTACAAGGAGAAACAAATGACGTCAAGTGTCCGTGAAATATATCATGATACATACACGCAATCAAACACACAAAATGCCAGCCGTCGATGCAGTAATAAAACACAAAGCAACTCGTGCTTGTAGGTAGTCTAGCAAAATATGCTAAACCTATATAGTCCCCAACTTACGTTCCGAGTTCGAGCTGAATACGGTAAGGCCTACTTAAAGTTACCGCCGTGATCCAGTTGTCCGAAGCATGGAATGAAGGGAAAACATAAGGGCTAAAATATATGGTGTCATGCCTCGTGTTGGGAGAATGGTCGAAACGCCAACGTCCACAAACCACGGGAGACCCATTCGAAGATATGCCCAATCAAAACAGCATCAATGCACCTGGCAGCAAGAAAAACATACACTCACAAAATCACTCGCAGATATATTTCACGACACAAATAAAAGGTTAAACGAAGACTCAAACAAAATAAAACAGGAGACCGCCATTACGATTGGTTCCACAGCAAATCCAAGCACACGACGAAGATCAAAAAGAAAGGTTAAATTTAGGAAATGAGCATAGTGGACACAAGGTTAGATGTATTACTTACATGAGTAAATGGAAGGCTTCGGCATAATAACAATGTTAAATAAAAAGGAAAAACATTACATTTTAAATAATAAGGCGGAGGGCCTCAAGGCACGTCCGGACAAAAAGTATCTCACATGGCGTCTGAGTCTACCGGGACGGCCGCCAAAGAAAATAAAGAAATGAGAGATGTTAAACATGGCTCAGGATCCACACCACCCCTCAAAAGAAAAATTATTTATAATAATAAAAGATTTTTCTTTTTACATCACTAAGCACCACCGCTTTGAAATCAATCATGTCCCAAGTGTTCCAAAATACACAACATCCTTATCACACAGGTGGTTTGTCAACAACTATAACAGTACACAAAATATGAGGGGGGAGGGTGATCGATATAACAATCACTTAAGCAATTGAGCCATATCAGAAAGAATACAGTTATAAAATGAAGTAATATATAAAAATAATTAGATCGCTTCGGCGATCGCAATATCAGGACAGAACTCCTTCGGGGTCCCCAAAGGCGCGCGTTCCTTTGACGATCCCTGGACTTGTCATAATGGTATTACGGTTCGCCTGCGCGTTACAATGACAAGAAAAGTAGATAGAGACACGGACGAAAATCATAAACAAAAGACTTTTGCCCTTTGACGCCGAAGTCTGCCATTCTCCTTATACCCATCATGAAAGTGACGTATTAAAATAACAGAAGCGATATAATGTGTCCATTATTTATAGAATATAAATTCTCTACTGGCCGAATTCGCAAAAATACATATTTTTACAATAAATATTAAGTTACACAGAGTATGTAGGCCTATTTCTTCTTGTATTATTTTCTTTCTTGAGCTCGTAAATTTGTACTTGACTCTGCCTCGGTCAAAATTGGTTCAATAATAGGCAGGTCAAGGAGACGCCATATGAATACTAGCTTCCTTGGATAACATAAGCAAATTATGATTGGCTAACCTACGCAGAAAAAGGACAACATTAATCACAGCAAATAAGAAGGTTACACAATAAATGGTTTCAATTGAGATATGTGAGCTCTGGATACGTCGGTGGGATTCTCCTTGGAGATCAATTCAACAGTGACAGGTGTTAAAAATCTAGTGATAGTTTTGGGCGTGCTCCAGCGAAGCATTAGCTTAGCTGACTCCTTATTCTTGGCCGAACTCTGTGGGTGCAGGCGCACTAGCACGTCGTCATTCACCTGAAAACAAACAGGTTGCCTACCCTTGTTATAGCGAGACGCCACGCGATCTCGTGCCCTTTTCAGATGCCGTACAGCAACTTCCCATTTTTCTTTGACTGAGGTACGGCGGGATGGCGCAACCAGATAATCTATTTTCCACTGAAGCTGAAGTGGATCAACAATACGCCTTCCTAAAAACAATTCCGAAGGGGTAGAATTCGTCGATTCATGAAGAGCAGTGTTAAATCCTAAGGAGAAAAACTGAAGATATGCGTCCCAACGTGACTGATCTGCGTTGTGGAACGCACTCAAGCAAGCCTTCAAGTTACGATGAAACCTTTCAACGTGATTTGGCTGAGGGTGGTAGGGTGCCAAAAAGACATGATCAATTCCCCAAGAAAAACACATTGATCTAAAAGACTTGGACCGGAAAACGCTCGCGTTATCGGACACTAAAAACTTTGGAGGACCAAAAACACCAAAAATATGATTGGTCAAAAGCCTAACAGTGGTACGTGTCGTGATTTCCCTGACAGGAAATAACCATACAAATTTGAAAATCCATCAACGACAGTAAGTATAGCTTGATGACCAGAAGATGACCTAACTAGGGGACCAAAATAATCTATAAACAGGCGCTCATTAGGATATGACATCGTGTCAGCGTGGTGAAGTCCAATGCGAGAATTCTTTGCTGGCTTAGAACGTTGACACGTAACACATTTTCGGACGAAAGCAAAAGCATCCGCTTTCAAATGAGGCCAGAAGAATTCCTGAGAGATTTTATGGAAAGTCTTCGTCATACCTAAATGTAATCCAAAACAGGATTCATGGAAATACGCCAAGAGCATACTTCGTATATTCTCTGGCACGAAAATCCTACATTTCGAAGATCGAGGAGCGGTATGCACTATAACATCATTGCGCAATGAAAACTCAGATACACCAGGATCTTTCCCGAGAATTTTTTCACGCAATGTGACACAAAATGGGTCATCTGCTTGGTACGTACGGATGTCAGTAAAAGACCATGGAATGTGTTGGAGAAGATTCACTGGCTCGGGGATCTCAACAATGGGAGGAGGTTCCTCAAACATGCGTGACAAACAATCCGCTACAACATTTTCACTGCCTCTGACGTGAATGATGTCAAAGCTGAAAGAGGATAGGCGAAGAATCCAACGATTTATACGTCCCAATTTTTTGACATGCGAGCGCATCCAGGACAGAGCTTCATTGTCGGTATACACTATGAAATGCCGATGTTCTAGAAAAGATCTGAAACGTTCACAGCCGAATACGACAGCCAGACTTTCTTTCTCGAAAGTGGAATACCGGCGTTCGCAATCATTAAGCATCCGACTGGCAAAAGCGATGGGTGCCAAATTACCATTCACCTGCTGACTAAGCACACAAGAAACTGCGACATCACTCGCATCACAATGTAACATAAAATCTTTCCCAAAATCCGGAGTTCGAAGGACGGGAGCAGAAGAAAGACATTCTTTCAATTTCTCAAAGGCGAGACACTGGTCGGGGCCCCACACGAATCGTACATTCTTCTTCTTCAAATAATTCAGGGGCGCTGAAATGTCCGAAAAGCCCTTAATGAACCTACTGTAAAAGCCTGCCATTCCCAAAAAACGTCGGACTGCTTTCACATTCGTGGGAGTAGGGAACTCTTGGATACATTGCACACGCTCAGGGTTCACTTCTATGCCCACATCCGAAAGAATGTGACCTAAAAATTTGATTTGCTTCGAAGCCAAAGAGATTTTGTCCGGGTTAACAGTGAGTCCGGCTCTGCGAAGACGACATAGGACTTCACGTAAATGGATCAGGTGATCCTCAAAAGACTGACTGTAAATCACGAGGTCATCTAGATAGTTAAACCCAGATGAATACTTTAAATCTCCAAATAACTCGTCCAAAATCCTACTCAATACTTGTCCGCCGATAGAAATGCCCATGGGTAACTTATTGAACTCAAAAAGGCCGAACGGAGTGGAGAACGCAGTTACCTTACGGCTCTCGGGATCGAGAGGAATTTGATAATATGCACAATTCAAATCTAGGACGGATTAGTACTTCGCCCCGTGAAAATGCTGAAAAGCGCTCTCCAGAGTCGGAAGGGGAAAGTTGTCGAACACCACCTTAGAATTGAGTCGACGATAATCAACTACTAAACGAAAAGTACCCTCTTTCTTAGGCACCAGGAATGCTGGACTACCATAAGAAGACTTAGAAGGGCTCACAACACCGCGTGCCTGAAGATCATGAATGTATTCTCTCATGGCAATGAGTTTGGGTGGAGAGCAAGAAAATGGCGCCGACCTAACTGGAACATCATCAGTCAAATCAATATGACACTCGTAGCCGATAGCGGAACCCAGTTCCGACGTGAGAACATCTGGAAATTCATTCACCAAATCAGATAAAGCGTCACGTTGACTCGTGAATAAAGTAGGAGGGATTAGAACAGCAGAGATACCAGAAAAATTACAAGGAACACTCGCTTCACAAGTATTAAAATGAAACCGCTCCTTGGATTTAAACAAAAAACTGAAGGAATGATCCGAAAAATCAAGCCTCAACCCTGCTTTGTGCATAAAATCAGAACCTAAGATCATAGGCGTGATTAGTCATCCACTACATGGAAGTTCCAATCGCAAGAATAACCACATATCTTAATATGACATGTTACAACGCTAGAAACAGAAATAGATGACTTCACCGCAGAATAAAATTTTAAACCCCCATCTTGTGGACAAATCTGAGTAACAGGAAGCTGTTCCGCGATGGAGCGCTGAATAAATGAACGTGAAGCACCAGAATCCAGTAAAGCGGGTATCGACAATTTCTTAACACTTACAGGGACCCAAGGACAGAAGTTTCCAGTCGTGGAAATGTTCATTTCCCGGCGAACTTCATTGCATGGCCACTCCGGCGGGTCTAAACCGGGGAGCCATGCTCGTTTCCCTGACGCGAAGCACATCTAGGACAGGCTATGTGCGTCACGTCACGAAGACCACATGTGTGACAAAACACACGAGAGTGCGCACGGCAGGAATTAAAATGATGCCCCAAACGATCACAATTCCAACATTTTATACGGTTATACATGTTCGGGTTTCGAGGTAACTGTTGATCCTGAGGAGCGGGATTCGCAGAAGAAGTAGCATTGGGAATACTCCCGACAATATGCGAGTGGGGACGGTTAACTGCCCGGTCCTCCTGACGAGATATTGAAGATGGGTGCGCAGTCCTCTGAATCTGGGATTCTGCGCATGCAGTCTCTGGAAACAAACTGTCAGAGGGGAGGGGTGGGGGTACATATGACTTGCGCAGGCGCCGATTGAACTCGCATTCACGTCCTTGATCAACAATGTCAGCCACACTATACACACTGGACCGGCGTATGAAAGACTTGTACTCAGGTGCTAGATTTCTATACACAATATCAACAGTTTCAATAAGGGGAAGGGGCAGCGACAACCTACTTATTAAAGTCATTAGCCCAGTAACAAAATCGTCTACAGGCTCTTCCAAACCATGGGTACGGCGATGAATTTCAGCCTTCAAGTCATGTTCAAAATCATAAGTCGTAAACCGCTCCTTTATTGACTTACAGAAATCAACCCACGAGATGAAAGATCTGTTGGTAAGTCGATACCATTTTAAAGCTAAGCCACTCAACAATAACGGTAGGCAGACAACAATGTCGTCTGGTTCGAGGTCATAACAATGGCAGAGTTCACTGACCCTGTCTAAGAACTCAAATACAGACGAAACTCCCAGTTCACCAGAAAATGAAATTCCCCACTTGGACACTATATTGGCTACGCCTCCCTTGCGATGGCCTTTCACCTCAGTCAATGGATTAGTGTCTTTCCCACAGACACTTTCAAACGATAGCAGATCATCGTCAGACTGGAAGAGCTCCTTCTTCACGTTACAACCTGGGAGAGAATACATGGCTAAACTACAGAAGTACTGCTAGCTAAAATTCAAAACAATAACTACAAATGTCTTGCCTCCGTCCTGCGCCTGAAATGAGTACGAAACAAGAAGTAGGGTTATTTAGTACATTACCAATGCTGGGGTTCGTTGATAGGGTCCATCTCATTGCACTCTCCTTATAGTTTGTTATTTTTATGGTCCATACTCCTTGGAAGTTCACATTGACTCTCAATATTTGTTTGCATAGTATGCAATAGGGAACATGAAACAGAATAAAAACAACATTGAAAAATATGCAGCGAAATATTAAAATCCAATGGATATGGCTAAGCGACCAGGAGACTTAACCTCGCAACTGATACCATCTGCACCGCCCTATTAAAATAAACATATTCTTGGCGTGCCTCCTAGCTGCATCACTGGAACCAACTAGAAAAGAAAGGAGTACGCAGTGGAAATGGATGTTAATTTCTGACCTGTGCTGGGCCCGTACTTGCAGGCCAGATGTGCCGAGCGACTCCAGACTCCGTGAAGGTGGTCCCACGACGAGTGGTAGGAATACCCTCCTGGTGCTAGACAGCTAGAATAAGTTAGGCCTAGGTTTGAAGAGAGAGAGAGAGAGAGAGAGCAGCCCGATCGCCAAACACTACTAAATGAGAAACATGGGTAAAGAAATGGAAATTTAATGAATTGAAACCGAACACACAAAGAAACCCGGCCAGAATAACACACACAAAAAAGAATACCCTTCACCTAGGGGTCAAATAAAGTCACTTTCAAACGGGGAAGATAAATATAAATAACAATAAATAACTTACGATAGTAAATAACGTTAACAAATCAAATTCATACCTGTGCTCACTTCGGTGAAAACGATGTAAAAAGGGAGGAAGTAAAAGATCAAGAGGCAATCGAGCCGGTCGCTGGTCAACAACAATCACTTCTCTGCCTAGAGATGGATGGTTGTCATGACGACCACAAATAACAAGCATAGCAAAGATAAAACAAGAGGCTGTGTGCGTGTCGCAAAGGCTGTGGCGAGCAATGGGGATGCGATCGATCTGGCAGTCCCCAGAGAAAAGAAATGCCAAAACCAAAGATACTACAAGGAGAAACAAATGACGTCAAGTGTCCGTGAAATATATCATGATACATACACGCAATCAAACACACAAAATGCCAGCCGTCGATGCAGTAATAAAACACAAAGCAACTCGTGCTTGTAGGTAGTCTAGCAAAATATGCTAAACCTATATAGTCCCCAACTTACGTTCCGAGTTCGAGCTGAATACGGTAAGGCCTACTTAAAGTTACCGCCGTGATCCAGTTGCCCGAAGCATGGAATGAAGGGAAAACATAAGGGCTAAAAGATATGGTGTCATGCCTCGTGTTGGGAGAATGGTCGAAACGCCAACGTCCACAAACCACGGGAGACCCATTCGAAGATATGCCCAATCAAATCAGCATCAATGCACCTGGCAGCAAGAAAAACATACACTCACAAAATCACTCGCAGATATATTTCACGGCACAAATAAAAGGTTAAGCGAAGACTCAAACAAAATAAAACAGGAGACCGCCATTACGATTGGTTCCACAGCAAATCCAAGCACACGACGAAGATCAAAAAGAAAGGTTAAATTTAGGAAATGAGCATAGTGGACACAAGGTTAGATGTATTACTTACATGAGTAAATGGAAGGCTTCGGCATAATAACAATGTTAAATAAAAAGGAAAAACATTACATTTTAAATAATAAGGCGGAGGGCCTCAAGGCACGTCCGGACAAAAAGTATCTCACATGGCGTCTGAGTCTACCGGGACGGCCGCCAAAGAAAATAAAGAAATGAGAGATGTTAAACATGGCTCAACATACAATACAAATACAGTACAATTACAGTACAATAACAGTACAAATACAGTACAACTACAGTACACATACAGTACACATACAGTACAACTACAGTACAAATACAGTACACATAGAGTACACATACAGTACAACTACAGTACAAATACAGTACAAATACAGTACACATATTATTCAAATACAGTACAATTAGAGTACAATTACTGTACAAATACAGTACAACTACAGTACACATACAGTACACATACAGTACAACTACAATACAAATACAGTACACATACAGTACACATACAGTACAAATACAGTACAACTACGGTACAAATACAGTACAACTACAGTACAACTACAGTACACATAGAGTACAACTACAGTACACATACAGTACACATACAGTACAACTGCAGCACACATACAGTACAACTACAGTACACAAACAGTACAAATACAGTACAACTACAGTACACATACAGTACAACTACAGTACACATGCAGTACAACTACAGTTCAACTACAGTACACATACAGTACAACTACAGTACAACTAAAGTACAAATACAATAAAACTACAGTACAACTACAGTACTCATACAGAACAAATGCAGTACAACTACAGTAACACTACAGTAAAACTACAGTACAAATACAGTACAATTACAGTACAACTACAATAACACTACAGTACACATACTGTAAAATTACAGTACAACTAGAGTAACACTACAGTACACATACAGAACAAATACAGTACAACTTATGTACAACTACATTACAACTACAGTACAAATACAGTACAAATACAGTACATCTACAGTACACATACAGTACAACTACAGTACAACTACAGTGCAAATACAGTACAACTACGGTACATATACAGTACAACTACAGTACAATTACAGTACAAATAGAGTACAACTACAGCAAAAAATACATTACAACTACAGCACACATACAGTACAAATACAGTACAACTACAGTAACACTACAGTACAACTACAGTACAAATACAGCACAAATGTAGTACAACTACAGTACACATACAGTACAACTACAGTACAAATACAGTACAACTACAGTTACACTACAGTACAACTACAGTACAAATACAGTACAAATACAGTACAACTACAGTACACATACAGTACAACTACAGTACACATACAGTACACATTCATTACAACTACAATACACATAGAGTACAACTACATTACACTAACAGTTTTTTTCTTTTTCGTGTGGCCTCCTCAGAGGCCGAGTGCAGGTCTTTCTATTCGACGCCCGTGGGCGACCTGCACGTCGGGATGAAAAACAAACAGTACAAATACAGTACAACCACAGAACACATACAGTACAACTAGAGTACACATACAGTACAACTACAGTACACATATAGTACAACTAAAGTACACATACAGTACAACTACAGTACACATGCAGTACACATACAGTACAACTACAGTACACATACAGTACAACTACAGTACACAAACAGTACAAATACAGTACAACTACAGTACACATACAGTACAACTAGAGTACACATACAGTACAACTACAGTACAACTTCATTACACATACAGTACATCTACAGTACAACTACAATAAAACTAGAGTACACATGCAGTACAACTACAGTACACATACAGTACAACTACAGTACAACTACAGTACACATACAGTACAATTACAGTACAACTACAGTACAACTACAGTACAACTACTGTACACATACAATACACATACAGTATAATTACAGCTCATCTACAGTACAACTACAGTACAATTACAGTACACATACAGTACAACTACTGTACACATACAGTACAACTACAGTACAACTACAGTACAAATACAGTACAATTACAGTACAACTACAGTACACATACAGTACAACTACAGTACAACTACAGTTCACATACAGTACAAATAGAGTACAAATACTGTACACATACAGTACAAATACAGTACAACAACAGTACACATACATTACAACTACAGTACACATAAAGTACAACAACAGTACAACTACAGTACAACTACAGTAGACATCGAGTACGACTACAGTACAACTACAGAACACATACAGTACAACTACAGTACAACTATAGTACAACTACTGTACACATACAGTACACATAGAGTTTAATTTCAGCTCAACTACAGTACAACTACAGTACACATATAGTACAACTACAGTACAATTACAGTACACATACAGTTCAACTACAGTACACTTACAGTACAACAACAGTACAACAACAGTACAAATACAGTACAAACACAGTACATCTAGAGTACACATACAGTACAACTACAGTACACATACAGTTCAACTACAGCACAACTACAGTACAACTACAGTACACATACAGTACACATACAGTATAAATACAGTAAAACTACAGTACACATACAGTACACATACAGTACAACCACAGTACACATACAGTATAACTACAGTACACATACAGTACAACTACAGTACAACTACAGTACACATACAGTACAACTACAGTACACATATAGTACAACTACAGTACTCATACAGTATACATGCAGTACACATACAGTACAACTACAGTACACATACAGTACAACTACAGTACAACTACAGTACAACTACAGTACGCATACAGTACAACTACAGTACGACTACAGTACACATACAGTACAACTACAGTACAACTACAGTACAACTACTGTGCACATACAGTACACATACAGTATAATTACAGCTCATCTACAGTACAACTACAGTACACATACAGTACAACTACAGCACAACTACCGTACAACTACAGTGCACATACAGTACACATACAGTATAAATACAGTAAAACTACAGTACACATACAGTACACATACAGTACAACCACAGTACACATACAGTATAACTACAGTACACATACAGTACAACTACAGTACAACTACAGTACACATACAGTACAACTACAGTACACATATTGTACAACTAAAGTACACATACAGTACAACTACAGTACACATGCAGTACACATACAGTACAACTACAGTACACACACAGTACAACTACAGTACACAAACAGTACAAATACAGTACAACTACAGTACTCATACAGTACAACTAGAGTACACATACAGTACAACTACAGTACAACTTCATTACACATACAGTACATCTACAGTACAACTACAGTAAAACTACAGTACACATGCAGTACAACTACAGTACACATACAGTACAACTACAGTACAACTACAGTACACATACAGTACAATTACAGTACAACTACAGTACAACTACAGTACAACTACTGTACACATACAATACACATACAGTATAATTACAGCTCATCTACAGTACAACTACAGTACAATTACAGTACACATACAGTACAACTACTGTACACATACAGTACAACTACAGTACAAATACAGTACAAATACAGTACAATTACAGTACAACTACAGTACACATACAGTACAACTACAGTACAACTACAGTACACATACTGTACACATACAGTAAAAATACAGTACAACTACAGTACACATACAGTACACATACTGTACAACCACAGTACACATACAGTACAACTACAGTACACATACAGTACAACCACATTACAACTACAGTACACATACAGTACAACTACAGTACACATATAGTACAACTACAGTACGCATACAGTACAACTACAGTACACATACAGTACAACTACAGTACAACTAAAGTACACATACAGTACAATTACAGTACAACTACAGTACAACTACAGTACAACTACTGTACACATACAATACACATACAGTATAATTACAGCTCATCTACAGTACAACTACAGTACAATTACAGTACACATACAGTACAACTACTGTACACATACAGTACAACTACAGTACATTTACAGTACAAATACAGTACAATTACAGTACAACTACAGTACACATACAGTACAACTACAGTACAACTACAGTACACATACAGTACACATACAGTACAAATACAGTACAACTACAGTACACATACAGTACACATACAGTACAACTACATTACACATACAGTACAACTACAGTACACATACAGTACACACACAGTACAACTACAGTACACATACAGTACAACTTCTGTACACATACAGTACAACTACAGTACAACTACAGTACAAATACAGTACAATTACAGTACAACTACAGTACACATACAGTACAACTACAGTACAACTACAGTTCACATACAGTACAAATAGAGTACAAATACTGTACACATACAGTACAAATACAGTACAACAACAGTACACATACATTACAACTACAGTACACATAAAGTACAACAACAGTACAACTACAGTACAACTACAGTAGACATCGAGTACGACTACAGTACAACTACAGAACACATACAGTACAACTACAGTACAACTATAGTACAACTACTGTACACATACAGTACACATAGAGTTTAATTTCAGCTCAACTACAGTACAACTACAGTACACATATAGTACAACTACAGTACAATTACAGTACACATACAGTTCAACTACAGTACACTTACAGTACAACAACAGTACAACAACAGTACAAATACAGTACAAACACAGTACATCTAGAGTACACATACAGTACAACTACAGTACACATACAGTTCAACTACAGCACAACTACAGTACAACTACAGTACACATACAGTACACATACAGTATAAATACAGTAAAACTACAGTACACATACAGTACACATACAGTACAACCACAGTACACATACAGTATAACTACAGTACACATACAGTACAACTACAGTACAACTACAGTACACATACAGTACAACTACAGTACACATATAGTACAACTACAGTACTCATACAGTATACATGCAGTACACATACAGTACAACTACAGTACACATACAGTACAACTACAGTACAACTACAGTACAAATACAGTACGCATACAGTACAACTACAGTACGACTACAGTACACATACAGTACAACTACAGTACAACTACAGTACAACTACTGTGCACATACAGTACACATACAGTATAATTACAGCTCATCTACAGTACAACTACAGTACACATACAGTACAACTACAGCACAACTACCGTACAACTACAGTGCACATACAGTACACATACAGTATAAATACAGTAAAACTACAGTACACATACAGTACACATACAGTACAACCACAGTACACATACAGTATAACTACAGTACACATACAGTACAACTACAGTACAACTACAGTACACATACAGTACAACTACAGTACACATATTGTACAACTAAAGTACACATACAGTACAACTACAGTACACATGCAGTACACATACAGTACAACTACAGTACACACACAGTACAACTACAGTACACAAACAGTACAAATACAGTACAACTACAGTACTCATACAGTACAACTAGAGTACACATACAGTACAACTACAGTACAACTTCATTACACATACAGTACATCTACAGTACAACTACAGTAAAACTACAGTACACATGCAGTACAACTACAGTACACATACAGTACAACTACAGTACAACTACAGTACACATACAGTACAATTACAGTACAACTACAGTACAACTACAGTACAACTACTGTACACATACAATACACATACAGTATAATTACAGCTCATCTACAGTACAACTACAGTACAATTACAGTACACATACAGTACAACTACTGTACACATACAGTACAACTACAGTACAAATACAGTACAAATACAGTACAATTACAGTACAACTACAGTACACATACAGTACAACTACAGTACAACTACAGTACACATACTGTACACATACAGTAAAAATACAGTACAACTACAGTACACATACAGTACACATACTGTACAACCACAGTACACATACAGTACAACTACAGTACACATACAGTACAACCACATTACAACTACAGTACACATACAGTACAACTACAGTACACATATAGTACAACTACAGTACGCATACAGTACAACTACAGTACACATACAGTACAACTACAGTACAACTAAAGTACACACACAGTACAATTACAGTACAACTACAGTACAACTACTGTACACATACAATACACATACAGTATAATTACAGCTCATCTACAGTACAACTACAGTACAATTACAGTACACATACAGTACAACTACTGTACACATACAGTACAACTACAGTACATTTACAGTACAAATACAGTACAATTACAGTACAACTACAGTACACATGCAGTACAACTACAGTACAACTACAGAACACATACAGTACACATACAGTACAAATACAGTACAACTACAGTACACATACAGTACACATACAGTACAACTACATTACACATACAGTACAACTACAGTACACATACAGTACACACACAGTACAACTACAGTACACATACAGTACAACTTCTGTACACATACAGTACAACTACAGTACAACTACAGTACACATACAGTACACATACAGTACCACTACAATACAACTACAGTACACATAGAGAACAACTACAGTACAAATAGAGTACAACTATAGTACACAACAGTACAAATACAGTACAATTACAGTACAACTACAGCACAACTACAGTACAAATACAGTACAACTATAGTACAAATACTGTACAACTACAGTACAACTACAGTACACATACAGTACAACTACACTACACATACAGAACAAATAAAGTACAACTACAGTACACATACATCAAGACTACAGTACACATACGGTACAACTACAGTACACATACAGTACACATACGGTACAAATACAGTACAACTACAGTACACATACAGTACAAATAAAGTACACATACAATACAAATACAGTACAATTACAGTACAAATACAGTACAATTAGAGTACACATACAGTACAATTACAGTAAAAATACAGTACACATACAGTACACATACAGTACAAATACAGTACAACTACAGTACAACTACAGTACACATACAGTACAACTACAGTACACATACAGTACACATACAGTACAACTACAGCACACATACAGTACAACTACAGTACACAAACAGTACAAATACAGTACAACTACAGTACACATGCAGTACAGCTACAGTACAACTACAGTACAACTACACTACACATACAGTACATTTACAGTACAAATTAAGTACACATACAGTAAAACTACAGTACAACTACAGTACACATACAGTACACATACAGTACAAATACAGTACAAATACAGTACAACTACAGTACACATACAGTACAACTACAGTACAAATACAGTACAACTACAGTACAAATATAGTACAACTACAATAACACTACAGTACAACTACAGTACAAATACAGTACAAATACAGTACAACTACAGTACAATTACAGTACAAATACAGTACAACTACAGTACAAATACAGTACAACTATAGTACACATACAGTACAACTACAGTACACATACAGAACAAATACAGTACAACTACAGTACAACTACATACAAATACAGTACAATTACAGTACAACTACAATAACACTACAGTACACATACAGTAAAATTACAGTACAACTACAGTATAAATACAGTACAACTACAGTACAAATACAGTACAAATACAGTAAAACAACAGTACAACTAGGGTAACACTACAGTACAACTACAGTACAAATACAGTACAATTACAGTACAACTAGAGTAACACTACAGTACAACTACAGTACACATACAGTACAATTACAGTACAACTAGAGTACAACTACAGTACACATACAGTACACATACAGTACAACTACAGTACACATACAGAACAAATACAGTACAACTACAGTAACACTACAGTACAACTACAGTACAAATACACTACAATTACAGTACAACTAGAGTAACACTACAGTACACATACAGAACAAATACAGTACAACTACAGTACAATTACAGTACATCTACAGTACAAATACAGTACAAATACAGTAAAACTACAGTACACATACAGTATAACTACAGTACAACTACAGTACAAATAAAGTACACATACAGTACACATACAGTACAACTAGAGTACAACTACAGTACACATACAGTACAACTAGAGTACAATTAGAGTACAACTATTGTACACAACAGTACAAATACAGTACAATTACAGTACTACTACAGTACAACTGCAGTACAAATACAGTACAACTACAGTACAAATACAGTACAACTACAGTACAAATACAGTACAAATACAGTAAAACTACAGTACACATACAGTACAACTACAGTACACATACAGTACAACTACAGTACACATACAGAACAAATACAGTACAACTACAGTAACACTACAGTACAACTACAGCACAAATACAGTACAATTACAGTACAACTACAATAACACTACAGTACACATACAGTAAAATTACAGCACAACTAGAGTAACACTACAGTACACATACAGAACAAATACAGTACAACTACAGTACAACTACAGTACACATACAGTACAACTACAGTACAACTACAGTACAACTACAGTAAAAATACAGTACAAATACAGTACAACTACAGTACACATACAGTACAACTGCAGTACAACTACAGTACAAATACAGTACAACTACAATACAAATATAGTACAACTACAGTAACACTACAGCACAACTACAGTACAAATACAGTACAACTATAGTACAAATACTGTACAACTACAGTACAACTACTGTACACATACAGTACAACTACACTACACATACAGAACAAATAAAGTACAACTACAGTACACATACAGCAAGACTACAGTACACATACGGTACAACTACAGTACACATACAGTACACATACGGTACAAATACAGTACAACTACAGTACACATACAGTACAAATAAAGTACACATACAATACAAATACAGTACAATTACAGTACAAATACAGTACAATTAGAATACACATACAGTACAATTACAGTAAAAATACAGTACACATACAGTACACATACAGTACAAATACAGTACAACTACAGTACAACTACAGTACACATACAGTACAACTACAGTACACTTACAGTACACATACAGTACAACTACAGCACACATACAGTACAACTACAGTACACAAACAGTACAAATACAGTACAACTACAGTACACATGCAGTACAACTACAGTACAACTACAGTACAACTACACTACACATACAGTACATGTACAGTACAACTTAAGTACACATACAGTAAAACTACAGTACAACTACAGTACACATACAGTACACATACAGTACAAACACAGTACAAATACAGTACAACTACAGTACACATACAGTACAACTACAGTACAAATACAGTACAACTACAGTACAAATATAGTACAACTACAATAACACTACAGTACAACTACAGTACAAATACAGTACAAATACAGTACAACTACAGTACAATTACAGTACAAATACAGTACAACTACAGTACAAATACAGTACAACTATAGTACACATAAAGTACAACTACAGTACACATACAGAACAAATACAGTACAACTACAGTAACACTACAGTACAACTACATACAAATACAGTACAATTACAGTACAACTACAATAACACTACAGTACACATACAGTAAAATTACAGTACAACTACAGTACAAATACAGTACAACTACAGTACAAATACAGTACAAATACAGTAAAACTACAGTACAACTAGAGTAACACTACAGTACAACTACAGTACAACTACAGTACTCATACAGTACAATTACAGTACAACTAGAGTACAACTACAGTAAAAATACAGTACACATACAGTACAACTACAGTACACATACAGAACAAATACAGTACAACTACAGTAACACTACAGTACAACTACAGTACAAATACAGTACAATTACAGTACAACTAGAGTAACACTACAGTACACATACAGAACAAATACAGTACAACTACAGTACAATTACAGTACAACTACAGTACAAATACAGTACAAATACAGTAAAACTACAGTACACATACAGTATAACTACAGTACAACTACAGTACAAATAAAGTACACATACAGTACACATACAGTACAACTAGAGTACAACTACAGTACACATACAGTACAACTAGAGTACAATTAGAGTACAACTATTGTACACAACAGTACAAATACAGTACAATTACAGTACTACTACAGTACAACTGCAGTACAAATACAGTACAACTACAGTACAAATACAGTACAACTACAGTACAAATACAGTACAAATACAGTAAAACTACAGTACACATACAGTACAACTACAGTACACATACAGTACAACTACAGTACACATACAGAACAAATACAGTACAACTACAGTAACACTACAGTACAACTACAGCACAAATACAGTACAATTACAGTACAACTACAATAACACTACAGTACACATACAGTAAAATTACAGCACAACTAGAGTAACACTACAGTACACATACAGAACAAATACAGTACAACTACAGTACAACTACAGTACACATACAGTACAACTACTTTTAACATACAGAACAAATACAATACAAATACTGTACACATATGGTACAAATACAGTACAACTACGGTACACATACAGTACAACTACAGTACACATACAGTACAACTACAGTACAAATAGAGTACAAATACAGTACAACTACAGTACACATACAGTACAACTACAGTACACATACAGTATAACTACAATACACATACAGTACAACTACAGTACAACTACAGTACACATACACTACAACTACAGTACACATACAGTACAACTAAAGTACACATACAGTACAACCACAGTACAAATACAGTACAACTACAGTAACACTACAGTACAACTACAATACAAATACAGTACAAATACAGTACAACTACACTACACATTCAGTACAACTACAGTAAACATACATTACACATTCAGTACAACTACAATACACATAGAGTACAACTACAGTACACAAACAGTTTTTTTTCTTTTTCTTGTGGCCTCCTCAGAGGCCGAGTGCAGATCTTTCGATTCGACGCCCGTGGGCGACCTGCGCGTCGGGATGAATCACAAACAGTACAAGTAGAGTACAACTACAGAACACATACAATACAACTACAGTACACATACAGTACAACTACAGTACACAAACGATACACATACAGTACAACTACAGTACACATACAGTACAACTACAGTACACATACAGTTCAAATACGGTACAAATACAGTACATCTACAGTACACATACAGTACAACTACAGTACAACTACAGTACAACTACGGTACACTTACATTTCAACTATAATACACATACAGTACAACTACAGTACAACCACAGTATATCTACAGTACAATTACAGTTCACATACAATACATCTACAGTACAACTAGAGTACACATACAGTACAACTACAGTACACATACAGTACAACTACAGTACAACTACAGTACAACTACAGTACAACTACGGTACACTTACATTTCAACTATAATACACTTACAGTACAACTACAGTACAACCACAGTATATCTACAGTACAATTACAGTACACATACAATACATCTACAGTACAACTACAGTACACATACAGTACAACTACAGTTCACATACAGTACAAATACAGTACAAATACTGTACACATACACTACAAATACAGTACAACTACAGTACAACTACACTACAACTACAGTACACATAGAGTACACATAGAGTACAACTACAGTACACATAGAGTACAACTAAGGTACACATTCAGTTCAAATACAGTCAAATACAGTACAACTACAGTACAACTAGAGTACAACTACAGTACACATACAGTACACATACAGTACAACTACAGTACAACTACAATACAGCTTCGGTACACATATAGTACAACTACAATACACATACAGTACAACTACAGTACAACTGCAGTATATCTACAGTACAATTACAGTACACATACAGTGAATCTACAGTACAACTACAGTACACATACAGTACAACTACTTTTCACATACAGTACAAATACAATACAAATACTGTACACATAGGGTACAAATACAGTACAACTACGGTACACATACAGTACAACTACAGTACACATACAGTCTAACTACAGTACAAATATAGTACAACTACAGTAGACATACAGTACAACTACAGATCACATACAGTACAACTACAGTACAACTTCAGTAAAACTACTGTACGCATACACTACACACACAGTTAATTACAGCTCAACTACAGTACAACTACAGTACACATACAGTACAACTACAGTGCAATTACAGTACACATACAGTACAACTTCAGTACAACTACTGTACACATACACTACACACACAGTTTAATTACAGCTCAACTACAGTACAACTACAGTACACATACAGTACAACTACAGTGCAATTACAGTACACCTACAGTACAACTACAGTACAAATAGAGTACAAATACAGTACAACTACAGTACAATTATAGTACAACTACAGTAACACTACAGAACAACTACAGTACAAATACAGTACAAATACAGTACAACTACAGTACAATTACAGTACAAATACAGTACAACTACAGTAAACATACATTACAACTACAGCACACATACAGTACAAATACAGTACAACTACAGTAACACTACAGTACAACTACAGTACAAATACAGCACAAATACAGTACAACTACAGTACACATACAGTACAACTACAGTACAAATACATTACAACTACAGTAACACTACAGTACAACTACAATACAAATACAGTACCGATACAGTACAACTACACTACACATTCAGTACAACAACAGTACATATACAGTACACAATCAGTAAAACTACAATACACATAGAGTACAACTACAGTACACAAACAGATTTTTTTTCTTTTTTGTGTGGCCTCCTCAGAGGCCGAGTGCAGGTCTTTCGATTCGACGCCCGTGGGCGACCTGCGCGTCGGGATGAAACACAAACAGTACAAATAGAGTACAACTACAGAACACATACAGTACAACTACAGTACACATACAGTACAACTACAGTACAACTACAGTACAAATACAGTACAATTACAGTACAACTACAGTACACATACAGTACAACTACAGTACAACTACAGTACACATACAGTACACATACAGTACAACTACAGTACAACTACAGTACACATAGAGTAAAACTACAGTACAAATAGAGTACAACTATAGTACACAACAGTACAAATACAGTACAATTACAGTACAACTACAGCACAACTACAGTACAAATACAGTACAACTATAGTACAAATACTGTACAACTACAGTACAACTAGAGTACACATACAGTACAACTACAGTACAACTTCATTACACATACAGTACATCTACAGTGCACATACAGTACAACTACATTAAAACTACAGTACACATACAGTACAACTACAGTACACATACAGTACAACTACAGTACAACTAGAGTACAACTACAGTACACATACAGTACAACTAGGGTACAGCTACAGTACAACTACAGTACAACTACTGTACACATACAGTACACATACAGTGTAATTACAGCTCATCTACAGTGCAACTACAGTACACATACAGTACAACTAGAGTACAATTACAGTACACATTCAGTACAACTACTGTACTCATACAGTACAACTACAGTACAACTACAGTACAAATACTGTACAATTACAGTACAACTTCAGTACACATACAGTACAACTACAGTACAACTACAGTGCACATACATTACACATACAGTACAAATACAGTACAACTACAGTTCACATACAGTACAACTACAGTACACATAGAGTACAACTACAGTACAACTACAGTACACATAGAGTACAACTACAGTACAACTACAGTACACATACAGTACAAAGCAGTACACATACAGTACAATTAAGTACAACTAGAGTACAACTACAGTACACATACAGTACACATACAGTACAACTACAGTACACATACAGTACAACTACAGTACAAATAGAGTACAACTATAGTACACAACAGTACAAATACAGTACAATTACAGTACAACTACAGTACAAATACAGTACAACTATAGTACACATACAGTACAACTACAGTACAACTACAGTACACATACAGTACAACTACACTACACATACAGAACCAATAAAATACAACTACAGTACACATACAGCAAGACTACAGTACACATACGGTACAACTACAGTTCACATACAGTACACATACGGTACAAGTACAGTACACATACAATACAATTACAGTACAATTACAGTACAATTACAGTACAAATACAGTACAACTACAGTACAAATACAGTACACATACAACACAACTACAGTACAAATACAGTACAAATACAGTACACATAGAGTACACATACAGTACAACTACAGTACAAATACAGTACAAATACAGTACACATACTATTCAAATACAGTACAATTAGAGTACAATTACAGTACAAATACAGTACAACTACAGTACACATACAGTACAACTACAATACAAATACAGTACACATACAGTACACATACAGTACAAATACAGTACAACTACGGTACAAATACAGTACAACTACAGTACAACTACAGTACAACTACAGTACAACTACAGTACACATACAGTACAACTACAGTACACATACAGTACACATACAGTACAACTACAGCACACATACAGTACAACTACAGTACACAAACAGTACAAATACAGTACAACTACAGCACACATACAGTACAACTACAGTACACATGCAGTACAACTACAGTTCAACTACAGTACACATACAGTACAACTACAGTACAACTAAAGTACAAATACAATAAAACTACAGTACAACTACAGTACTCATACAGAACAAATGCAGTAGAACTACAGTAACACTACAGTAAAACTACAGTACAAATGCAGTAGAACTACAGTAACACTACAGTAAAACTACAGTACAAATACAGTAAAATTACAGTACAACTACAATAACACTACAGTACACATACTGTAAAATTACAGTACAACTAGAGTAACACTACAGTACACATACAGAACAAATACAGTACAAATACAGTACATCTACATTACACATACAGTACAACTACAGTACAACTACAGTGCAAATACAGTACAACTACAGTACATATACAGTACAACTACAGTACAATTACAGTACAAATACAGTACAACTACAGTAAACATACATTACAACTACAGCACACATACAGTACAAATACAGTACAACTACAGTAACACTACAGTACAACTACAGTACAAATACAGCACAAATGTAGTACAACTACAGTATACATACAGTACAACTAAAGTACAAATACAGTACAACTACAGTTACACTACAGTACAACTACAGTACAAATACAGCACAAATACAGTACAACTACAGTACACATACAGTACAACTACAGTACACATACAGTACACATTCATTACAACTACAATACACATAGAGTACAACTACATTACACTAACAGTTTTTTTTCTTTTTCGTGTGGCCTCCTCAGAGGCCGAGTGCAGGTCTTTCTATTCGACGCCCGTGGGCGACCTGCGCGTCGGGATGAAAAACAAACAGTACAAATACAGTACAACTACAGAACACATACAGTACAACTAGAGTACACATACAGTACAACTACAGTACAACTACAGTACAACTACAGTACACATACAGTACACATACAGTACAACTACAGTACACATACAGTACAACTACAGTACACATACAGTTCAAATACAGTACAAATACAGTACAACTACAGTACAACTACACTACACATACAGTTCACATACTGTACAACTACAGTACAACTACAGTACAACTACAGTACAACTACGGTACACATACAGCACAATTACAGTACACATACAGTACATCTACAGTACAACTACAGTACACATACAGTACAACTACAGTTCACATACAGTACAAATACAGTACAAATACTGTACACATACAGTACAAATACAATACAACTACAGTACACATACAGTACAACTACAGTACACATAAAGTACAACAACAGTACAACTACAGTACCACTACAGTAGACATAGAGTACGACTACAGTACAACTACAGAACACATACAGTACAACTACAGTACAACTATAGTACAACTACTGTACACATACAGTACACATAGAGTTTAATTTCAGCTCAACTACAGTACTACTACAGTACACATATAGTACAACTACAGTACAATTACAGTACACATACAGTACAACTACAGTACACTTACAGTACAACAACAGTACAACAACAGTACAAATACAGTACAACTACAGTACAACTACAGAACACATACAGTACAACTACAGTACACATACAGTACACATACAGTATAAATACAGTAAAACTACAGTACACATACAGTACACATACAGTACAACCACAGTACACATACAGTATAACTACAGTACACATACAGTACAACTACAGTACAACTACAGTACACATACAGTACAACTACAGTACACATATAGTACAACTACAGTACAACTACAGTACACATACACTACAACTACAGTACACATACAGTACAACTAAAGTACACATACAGTACAACTACAGTACACATGCAGTACACATACAGTACAACTACAGCAAACATACAGTACAACTACAGTACACAAACAGTACAAATACAGTACAACTACAGTACACATACAGTACAACTAGAGTACACATACAGTACAACTACAGTAAACTTCATTACACATACAGTACATCTACAGTGCACATACAGTACAACTACAGTAAAACTACAGTACACATACAGTACAACTAGAGTACACATACAGTACAACTACAGTACAAATACAGTACAAATACAGTAAAACTACAGTACACATACAGTACAACTACAGTACACATACAGTACAACTACAGTACACATACAGAACAAATACAGTACAACTACAGTAACACTACAGTACAACTACAGCACAAATACAGTACAATTACAGTACAACTACAATAACACTACAGTACACATACAGTAAAATTACAGCACAACTAGAGTAACACTACAGTACACATACAGAACAAATACAGTACAACGACAGTACAACTACAGTACACATACATTACAACTACAGTACAACTACAGTACAACTACAGTAAAAATACAGTACAAATACAGTACAACTACAGTACACATACAGTACAACTACAGTACAACTACAGTACAAATACAGTACAACTACAATACAAATATAGTACAACTACAGTAACACTACATTACAACTACAGTACAAATACAGTACAAATATAGTACAAATACTGTACAACTACAGTACAACTACAGTACACATACAGTACAACTACACTACACATACAGAACAAATAAAGTACAACTACAGTACACATACAGCAAGACTACAGTACACATACGGTACAACTACAGTACACATACAGTACACATACGGTACAAATACAGTACAACTACAGTACACATACAGTACAAATAAAGTACACATAAAATACAAATACAGTACAATTACAGTACAAATACAGTACAATTAGAGTACACATACAGTACAATTACAGTAAAAATACAGTACACATACAGTACACATACAGTACAAATACAGTACAACTACAGTACAACTACAGTACACATACAGTACAACTACAGTACACATACAGTACACACACAGTACAACTACAGCACACATACAGTACAACTACAGTACACAAACAGTACAAATACAGTACAACTACAGTACACATGCAGTACAACTACAGTACAACTACAGTACAACTACACTACACATACAGTACATTTACAGTACAACTTAAGTACACATACAGTAAAACTACAGTACAACTACAGTACACATACAGTACACATACAGTACAAACACAGTACAAATACAGTACAACTACAGTACACATACAGTACAACTACAGTACAAATACAGTACAACTACAGTACAAATATAGTACAACTACAATAACACTACAGTACAACTACAGTACAAATACAGTACAAATACAGTACAACTACAGTACAATTACAGTCCAAATACAGTACAACTACAGTACAAATACAGTACAACTATAGTACACATACAGTACAACTACAGTACACATACAGAACAAATACAGTACAACTACAGTAACACTACAGTACAACTACATACAAATACAGTACAATTACAGTACAACTACAATAACACTACAGTACACATACAGTAAAATTACAGTACAACTACAGTACAAATGCAGTACAACTACAGTACAAATACAGTACAAATACAGTAAAACTACAGTACAACTAGAGTAACACTACAGTACAACTACAGTACAAATACAGTACAATTACAGTACAACTAGAGTAACACTACAGTACAACTACAGTACACATACAGTACAATTACAGTACAACTAGAGTACAACTACAGTACACATACAGTACACATACAGTACAACTACAGTACACATACAGAACAAATACAGTACAACTACAGTAACACTACAGTACAACTTCAGTACAAATACAGTACAATTACAGTACAACTAGAGTAACACTACAGTACACATACAGAACAAATACAGTACAACTACAGTACAATTACAGTACAACTACAGTACAAATACAGTACAAATACAGTAAAACTACAGTACACATACAGTATAACTACAGTACAACTACAGTACAAATAATGTACACATACAGTACACATACAGTACAACTAGAGTACAACTACAGTACACATACAGTACAACTAGAGTACAATTAGAGTACAACTATTGTACACAACAGTACAAATACAGTACAATTACAGTACTACTACAGTACAACTGCAGTACAAATACAGTACAACTACAGTACAAATACAATACAACTACAGTACAAATACAGTACAAATACAGTAAAACTACGGTACACATACAGTACAACTACAGTACACATACAGTACAACTACAGTACACATACAGAACAAATACAGTACAACTACAGTAACACTACAGTACAACTACAGCACAAATACAGTACAATTACAGTACAACTACAATAACACTACAGTACACATACAGTAAAATTACAGCACAACTAGAGTAACACTACAGTACACATACAGAACAAATACAGTACAACTACAGTACAACTACAGTACACATACAGTACAACTACAGTACAACTACAGTACAACTACAGTACAACTACAGTAAAAATACAGTACAAATACAGTACAACTACAGTACACATACAGTACAACTACAGTACAACTACAGTACAAATACAGTACAACTACAATACAAATATAGTACAACTACAGTAACACTACAGTACAACGACAGTACAAATACAGTAAAAATACAGTACAACTACAGTACAATTACAGTACAAATACAGTACAACTACAGTAAACATACATTACAACTACTGCACACATACAGTACAAATACAGTACAACTAGAGTAACACTACAGTACATCTACAGTACACATACAGCACAAATACAGTACAACTACAGTACACATACAGTACAACCACAGTACAAATACAGTACAACTACAGTAACACTACAGTACAACTACAATACAAATACAGTACAAATACAGTACAACTACACTACACATTCAGTACAACTACAGTAAACATACATTACACATTCAGTACAACTACAATACACATAGAGTACAACTACAGTACACAAACAGTTTTTTTTCATTTTCTTGTGGCCTCCTCAGAGGCCGAGTGCAGATCTTTCGATTCGACGCCCGTGGGCGACCTGCGCGTCGGGATGAAACACAAACAGTACAAATAGAGTACAACTACAGAACACATACAATACAACTACAGTACACATACAGTACAACTACAGTACACAAACGGTACACATACAGTACAACTACAGTACACATACAGTACAACTACAGTACACATACAGTTCAAATACGGTACAAATACAGTACATGTACAGTACACATACAGTACAACTACAGTACAACTACAGTACAACTACGGTACACTTACATTTCAACTATAATACACATACAGTACAACTACAGTACAACCACAGTATATCTACAGTACAATTACAGTTCACATACAATACATCTACAGTACAACTACAGTACACATACAGTACAACTACAGTTCACATACAGTACAAATACAGTACAAATACTGTACACATACACTACAAATACAGTACAACTACAGTACAACTACACTACAACTACAGTAGACATAGAGTACACATACAGTACAACTACAGTACACATAGAGTACAACTAAGGTACACATACAGTTCAAATACAGTACAAATACAGTACAACTACAGTACAACTAGAGTACAACTACAGTACACATACAGTACACATACAGTACAACTACAGTACAACTACAATACAGCTTCGGTACACATACAGTACAACTACAGTACACATACAGTACATCTACAGTACAACTGCAGTATATCTACAGTACAATTACAGTACACATACAGTGATTCTACAGTACAACTACAGTACACATACAGTACAACTACTTTTAACATACAGAACAAATACAATACAAATACTGTACACATAGGGTACAAATACAGTACAACTACGGTACACATACAGTACAACTACAGTACACATACAGTACAACTACAGTACAAATAGAGTAAAAATACAGTACAACTACAGTACACATACAGTACAACTACAGTACACATACAGTATAACTACAATACACATACAGTACAACTACAGTACAACTACAGTACACATACAGTACAACTACAGTACTCATACAGTACAACTAAAGTACACATACAGTACAACTACAGTACACATGCAGTACACATACAGTACAACTACAGCAAACATACAGTACAACTACAGTACACAAACAGTACAAATACAGTACAACTACAGTACACATACAGTACAACTAGAGTACACATACAGTACAACTACAGTAAACTTCATTACACATACAGTACATCTACAGTGCACATACAGTACAACTACAGTAAAACTACAGTACACATACAGTACAACTAGAGTACACATACAGTACAACTACAGTACAACTACAGTACACATACAGTACAACTACAGTACAACTATAGTACAACTACTGTACACATACAGTACACATACAGTATAATTACAGCTCATCTACAGTACAACTACAGTACACATACAGTACAACTACAGTACAATTACAGTACTCATACAGTACAACTACAGTACAACTACAATACAAATTCAGTACAATTACAGTACAAATACAGTACACACACAGTACAACTACAGTACACATACAGTACAACTTCTGTACACATACAGTACAACTACAGTACAACTTCAGTACACATACAGTACACATACAGTACAACTACAGTACAACTACAGTACACATAGAGTACAACTACAGTACAAATAGAGTACAACTATAATACACAACAGTACAAATACAGTACAATTACTGTACAACTACAGCACAACTACAGTACAAATACAGTACAACTATAGAACAAATACTGTACAACTACAGTACAACTACAGTACACATACAGTACAACTACACTACACATACAGAACAAATAAAGTACAACTACAGTACACATACAGCAAGACTACAGTACACATACGGTACAACTACAGTACACATACAGTACACATACGGTACAAATACAGTACAACTACAGTACACATACAGTACAAATAAAGTACCCATACAATACAAATACAGTACAATTACAGTACAAATACAGTACAATTAGAGTACACATACAGTACAACTACAGTACAAATACAGTACACATACAGTACACATACAGTAGAAATACAGTACAACTACAGTACAAATACAGTACAACTACAGTACAACTACAGTACACATACAGTACAACTACAGTACACATACAGTACACATACAGTACAACTACAGCACACATACAGTACAACTACAGTACACAAACAGTACAAATACAGTACAACTACAGTAGACATGCAGTACAACTACAGTACAACTACAGTACAACTACACTACACATACAGTACATTTACAGTACAACTTAAGTACACATACAGTAAAACTACAGTACAACTACAGTACACATACAGAACTTATACAGTACAACTACAGTAACACTACAGTACAACTACAGTACAAATAGAGTACAAGTACACTACACATTCTGTACAACTACAGTAAACATACAGTACACATTCAGTACAACTACAATACACATAGAGTACAACTACAGTACACAAACAGTTTTTTTTTTCGTGTGGCCTCCTCAGAGGCCGAGTGCAGATCTTTCGATTCGACGCCCGTGGGCGACCTGCGCGTCGGGATGAAACACAAACAGTACAAATTGAGTACACCTACAGAACACAGACAGTACAACTACAGTACACATACAGTACAACTACAGTACAACTACAGTAAACATACGGTACACATACAGTACAACTACAGTACACATACAGTACAACTACAGTACACATACAGTTCAAATACGGTACAAATACAGTACAACTACAGTACACATACAGTACAACTACAGTACAACTACAGTACAACTACAGTACAACTACGGTACACTTACATTTCAACTATAATACACTTACAGTACAACTACAGTACAACCACAGTATATCTACAGTACAATTACAGTACACATACAATACATCTACAGTACAACTACAGTACACATACAGTACAACTACAGTTCACATACAGTACAAATACAGTACAAATACTGTACACATACACTACAAATACAGTACAACTACAGTACAACTACACTACAACTACAGTACACATAGAGTACACATAGAGTACAACTACAGTACACATAGAGTACAACTAAGGTACACATTCAGTTCAAATACAGTCAAATACAGTACAACTACAGTACAACTAGAGTACAACTACAGTACACATACAGTACACATACAGTACAACTACAGTACAACTACAATACAGCTTCGGTACACATATAGTACAACTACAATACACATACAGTACAACTACAGTACAACTGCAGTATATCTACAGTACAATTACAGTACACATACAGTGAATCTACAGTACAACTACAGTACACATACAGTACAACTACTTTTCACATACAGTACAAATACAATACAAATACTGTACACATAGGGTACAAATACAGTACAACTACGGTACACATACAGTACAACTACAGTACACATACAGTCTAACTACAGTACAAATATAGTACAACTACAGTAGACATACAGTACAACTACAGATCACATACAGTACAACTACAGTACAACTTCAGTAAAACTACTGTACGCATACACTACACACACAGTTAATTACAGCTCAACTACAGTACAACTACAGTACACATACAGTACAACTACAGTGCAATTACAGTACACATACAGTACAACTTCAGTACAACTACTGTACACATACACTACACACACAGTTTAATTACAGCTCAACTACAGTACAACTACAGTACACATACAGTACAACTACAGTGCAATTACAGTACACCTACAGTACAACTACAGTACAAATAGAGTACAAATACAGTACAACTACAGTACAATTATAGTACAACTACAGTAACACTACAGAACAACTACAGTACAAATACAGTACAAATACAGTACAACTACAGTACAATTACAGTACAAATACAGTACAACTACAGTAAACATACATTACAACTACAGCACACATACAGTACAAATACAGTACAACTACAGTAACACTACAGTACAACTACAGTACAAATACAGCACAAATACAGTACAACTACAGTACACATACAGTACAACTACAGTACAAATACATTACAACTACAGTAACACTACAGTACAACTACAATACAAATACAGTACCGATACAGTACAACTACACTACACATTCAGTACAACAACAGTACATATACAGTACACAATCAGTAAAACTACAATACACATAGAGTACAACTACAGTACACAAACAGATTTTTTTTCTTTTTTGTGTGGCCTCCTCAGAGGCCGAGTGCAGGTCTTTCGATTCGACGCCCGTGGGCGACCTGCGCGTCGGGATGAAACACAAACAGTACAAATAGAGTACAACTACAGAACACATACAGTACAACTACAGTACACATACAGTACAACTACAGTACAACTACAGTACAAATACAGTACAATTACAGTACAACTACAGTACACATACAGTACAACTACAGTACAACTACAGTACACATACAGTACACATACAGTACAACTACAGTACAACTACAGTACACATAGAGTAAAACTACAGTACAAATAGAGTACAACTATAGTACACAACAGTACAAATACAGTACAATTACAGTACAACTACAGCACAACTACAGTACAAATACAGTACAACTATAGTACAAATACTGTACAACTACAGTACAACTAGAGTACACATACAGTACAACTACAGTACAACTTCATTACACATACAGTACATCTACAGTGCACATACAGTACAACTACATTAAAACTACAGTACACATACAGTACAACTACAGTACACATACAGTACAACTACAGTACAACTAGAGTACAACTACAGTACACATACAGTACAACTAGGGTACAGCTACAGTACAACTACAGTACAACTACTGTACACATACAGTACACATACAGTGTAATTACAGCTCATCTACAGTGCAACTACAGTACACATACAGTACAACTACAGTACAATTACAGTACACATTCAGTACAACTACTGTACTCATACAGTACAACTACAGTACAACTACAGTACAAATACTGTACAATTACAGTACAACTTCAGTACACATACAGTACAACTACAGTACAACTACAGTGCACATACATTACACATACAGTACAAATACAGTACAACTACAGTTCACATACAGTACAACTACAGTACACATAGAGTACAACTACAGTACAACTACAGTACACATAGAGTACAACTACAGTACAACTACAGTACACATACAGTACAAAGCAGTACACATACAGTACAATTAAGTACAACTAGAGTACAACTACAGTACACATACAGTACACATACAGTACAACTACAGTACACATACAGTACAACTACAGTACAAATAGAGTACAACTATAGTACACAACAGTACAAATACAGTACAATTACAGTACAACTACAGTACAAATACAGTACAACTATAGTACACATACAGTACAACTACAGTACAACTACAGTACACATACAGTACAACTACACTACACATACAGAACCAATAAAATACAACTACAGTACACATACAGCAAGACTACAGTACACATACGGTACAACTACAGTTCACATACAGTACACATACGGTACAAGTACAGTACACATACAATACAATTACAGTACAATTACAGTACAATTACAGTACAAATACAGTACAACTACAGTACAAATACAGTACACATACAACACAACTACAGTACAAATACAGTACAAATACAGTACACATAGAGTACACATACAGTACAACTACAGTACAAATACAGTACAAATACAGTACACATACTATTCAAATACAGTACAATTAGAGTACAATTACAGTACAAATACAGTACAACTACAGTACACATACAGTACAACTACAATACAAATACAGTACACATACAGTACACATACAGTACAAATACAGTACAACTACGGTACAAATACAGTACAACTACAGTACAACTACAGTACAACTACAGTACAACTACAGTACACATACAGTACAACTACAGTACACATACAGTACACATACAGTACAACTACAGCACACATACAGTACAACTACAGTACACAAACAGTACAAATACAGTACAACTACAGCACACATACAGTACAACTACAGTACACATGCAGTACAACTACAGTTCAACTACAGTACACATACAGTACAACTACAGTACAACTAAAGTACAAATACAATAAAACTACAGTACAACTACAGTACTCATACAGAACAAATGCAGTAGAACTACAGTAACACTACAGTAAAACTACAGTACAAATGCAGTAGAACTACAGTAACACTACAGTAAAACTACAGTACAAATACAGTAAAATTACAGTACAACTACAATAACACTACAGTACACATACTGTAAAATTACAGTACAACTAGAGTAACACTACAGTACACATACAGAACAAATACAGTACAAATACAGTACATCTACATTACACATACAGTACAACTACAGTACAACTACAGTGCAAATACAGTACAACTACAGTACATATACAGTACAACTACAGTACAATTACAGTACAAATACAGTACAACTACAGTAAACATACATTACAACTACAGCACACATACAGTACAAATACAGTACAACTACAGTAACACTACAGTACAACTACAGTACAAATACAGCACAAATGTAGTACAACTACAGTATACATACAGTACAACTAAAGTACAAATACAGTACAACTACAGTTACACTACAGTACAACTACAGTACAAATACAGCACAAATACAGTACAACTACAGTACACATACAGTACAACTACAGTACACATACAGTACACATTCATTACAACTACAATACACATAGAGTACAACTACATTACACTAACAGTTTTTTTTCTTTTTCGTGTGGCCTCCTCAGAGGCCGAGTGCAGGTCTTTCTATTCGACGCCCGTGGGCGACCTGCGCGTCGGGATGAAAAACAAACAGTACAAATACAGAACAACTACAGAACACATACAGTACAACTAGAGTACACATACAGTACAACTACAGTACAACTACAGTACAACTACAGTACACATACAGTACACATACAGTACAACTACAGTACACATACAGTACAACTACAGTACACATACAGTTCAAATACAGTACAAATACAGTACAACTACAGTACAACTACACTACACATACAGTTCACATACTGTACAACTACAGTACAACTACAGTACAACTACAGTACAACTACGGTACACATACAGCACAATTACAGTACACATACAGTACATCTACAGTACAACTACAGTACACATACAGTACAACTACAGTTCACATACAGTACAAATACAGTACAAATACTGTACACATACAGTACAAATACAATACAACTACAGTACACATACAGTACAACTACAGTACACATAAAGTACAACAACAGTACAACTACAGTACCACTACAGTAGACATAGAGTACGACTACAGTACAACTACAGAACACATACAGTACAACTACAGTACAACTATAGTACAACTACTGTACACATACAGTACACATAGAGTTTAATTTCAGCTCAACTACAGTACTACTACAGTACACATATAGTACAACTACAGTACAATTACAGTACACATACAGTACAACTACAGTACACTTACAGTACAACAACAGTACAACAACAGTACAAATACAGTACAACTACAGTACAACTACAGAACACATACAGTACAACTACAGTACACATACAGTACACATACAGTATAAATACAGTAAAACTACAGTACACATACAGTACACATACAGTACAACCACAGTACACATACAGTATAACTACAGTACACATACAGTACAACTACAGTACAACTACAGTACACATACAGTACAACTACAGTACACATATAGTACAACTACAGTACTCATACAGTATACATGCAGTACACATACAGTACAACTACAGTACATACACAGTACAACTACAGTACACATAGAGTACAACTACAGTACAACTACAGTACGCATACAGTACAACTACAGTACGACTACAGTACACATACGGTACAACTACAGTACAACTAGAGTACAACTACTGTACAAATACAGTACACATACAGTATAATCACAGCTCATCTACAGTACAACTACAGTACACATACAGTACAACTACAGCACAACTACCGTACAACTACAGTGCACATACAGTACACATACAGTATAAATACAGTAAAACTACAGTACACATACAGTACACATACAGTACAACCACAGTACACATACAGTATAACTACAGTACACATACAGTACAACTACAGTACAACTACAGTACACATACAGTACAACTACAGTACACATATAGTACAACTAATGTACACATACAGTACAACTACAGTAAACATGCAGTACACATACAGTACAACTACAGTACACATACAGTACAACTACAGTACACAAACAGTACAAATACAGTACAACTACAGTACACATACAGTACAACTAGAGGACACATACAGTACAACTACAGTACAACTTCATTACACATTCAGTACATCTACAGTACAACTACAGTACACATGCAGTACAACTACAGTACACATACAGTACAACTACAGTACAACTACAGTACACATACAGTACAATTACAGTACAACTACAGTACAACTACAGTACAACTACTGTACACATACAATACACATACAGTATAATTACAGCTCATCTACAGTTCAACTACAGTACAATTACAGTACACATACAGTACAACTACTGTACACATACAGTACAACTACAGTACAACTACAGTACAAATACAGTACAATTACAGTACAACTACAGTACACATACAGTACAACTACAGTACAACTACAGTTCACATACTGTACACATACAGTACAACTACAGTACAACTACAGTACACATACAGTACACATACAGTACAACCACAGTACACATACAGTACAACTACAGTACACATACAGTACAACTACAGTACAACTACAGTACACATATAGTACAACTACAGTACGCATACAGTACAACTACAGTACACATACAGTACACATACAGTACAACTACAGTACACATACAGTACAACTACTGTACACATACAGTACACACACAGTACAACTACAGTACACATACAGTACAACTTCTTTACACATACAGTAAAACTACAGTACAACTACAATACAACTTCAGTACACATACAGTACACATACAGTACAACTACAGTACACATAGGGTACACCTACAGTACAAATAGAGTACAACTATAATACACAACAGTACAAATACAGTACAATTACAGTACAACTACAGCACAACTACAGTACAAATACAGTACATCTATAGTACAAATACTGTACAACTACAGTACAACTACAGTACACATACAGTACAACTACACTACACATACAGAACAAATAAAGTACAACTACAGTACACATACAGCAAGACTACAGTACACATACGGTACAACTACAGTACACATACAGTACACATACGGTACAAATACAGTACAACTACAGTACACATACAGTACAAATAAAGTACACATACAATACAAATACAGTACAATTACAGTACAAATACAGTACAATTAGAGTACACATACAGTACAACTACAGTACAAATACAGTACACATACAGTACACATAAAGTACAAATACAGTACAACTACAGTACAAATACAGTACAACTACAGTACAACTACAGTACAACTACAGTACACATACAGTACACATACAGTTCAACTACAGTACACATACAGTACAACTACAGTTCAAATACAGTACAAATACAATACAACTACAGTACAACTACACTACACATACAGTTCACATACAGTACAACTACAGTACAACTACAGTACAACTACAGTACAACTACGGTACACATACAGCACAATTACAGTACACATACAGTACATCTACAGTACAACTACAGTACACATACAGTACAACTACAGTTCACATACAGCACAAATACTGTACACATACAGTACAAATACAGTACAACTACAGTACACATACAGTACAACTACAGTACACATAAAGTACAACAACAGTACAACTACAGTACAACTACAGTAGACATAGAGTACGACTACAGTACAACTACAGAACACATACAATACAACTACAGTACAACTATAGTACAACTACTGTACACATACAGTACACATAGAGTTTAATTTCAGCTCAACTACAGTACAACTACAGTACACATATAATACAAATACAGTACAATTACAGTACACATACAGTACAACTACAGTACACTTACAGTACAACAACAGTACAACAACAGTACAAATACAGTACAAATACAGTACAACTAGAGTACACATACAGTACAACTACAGTACACATACAGTTCAACTACAGCACAACTACAGTACAACTACAGTACACATACAGTACACATACAGTATAAATACAGTAAAACTACAGTACACATACAGTACACATACAGTACAACCACAGTACACATACAGTATAACTACAGTACACATACAGTACAACTACAGTACAACTACAGTACATATACAGTACAACTACAGTACACATATAGTACAACTACAGTACTCATACAGTATACATGCAGTACACATACAGTACAATTACAGTACATACACAGTACAACTACAGTACACATACAGTACAACTACAGTACAACTACAGTACAACTACAGTACGCATACAGTACAACTACAGTACGACTACAGTACACATACGGTACAACTACAGTTCACATACAGTACACATACGGTACAAATACAGTACACATACAATACAAATACAGTACAATTACAGTACAATTACAGTACAAATACAGTACAACTACAGTACACATACAGTACACATACAGTACAACTACAGTACAAATACAGTGCACATACAGTACACATACAGTACAACTACAGTAAAAATACAGTACAAATACAGTACACATACTATTCAAATACAGTACAATTAGAGTACAATTACAGTACAAATACAGTACAACTACAGTACACATACAGTACAACTACAGTACACATGCAGTACAACTACAGTTCAACTACAGTACACATACAGTACAACTACAGTACAACTAAAGTACAAATACAATAAAACTACAGTACAACTACAGTACTCATACAGAACAAATGCAGTAGAACTACAGTAACACTACAGTAAAACTACAGTACAAATACAGTACAATTACAGTACAACTACAATAACACTACAGTACACATACTGTAAAATTACAGTACAACTAGAGTAACACTACAGTACACATACAGAACAAATACAGTACAAATACAGTACATCTACATTACACATACAGTACAACTACAGTACAACTACAGTGCAAATACAGTACAACTACAGTACATATACAGTACAACTACAGTACAATTACAGTACAAATACAGTACAACTAGAGTAAACATACATTACAACTACAGCACACATACAGTACAAATACAGTACAACTACAGTAACACTACAGTACAACTACAGTACAAATACAGCACAAATGTAGTACAACTACAGTACACATACAGTACAACTAAAGTACAAATACAGTACAACTACAGTTACACTACAGTACAACTACAGTACAAATACAGCACAAATACAGTACAACTACAGTACACATACAGTACAACTACAGTACACATACAGTACACATTCATTACAACTACAATACACATAGAGTACAACTACATTACACTAACAGTTTTTTTTCTTTTTCGTGTGGCCTCCTCAGAGGCCGAGTGCAGGTCTTTCTATTCGACGCCCGTGGGCGACCTGCGCGTCGGGATGAAAAACAAACAGTACAAATACTGTACAACTACAGAACACATACAGTACAACTAGAGTACACATACAGTACAACTACAGTACAACTACAGTACAACTACAGTACACATACAGTACACATACAGTACAACTACAGTACACATACAGTATAACTACAGTACACATACAGTTCAAATACAGTACAAATACAGTACAACTACAGTACAACTACACTACACATACAGTTCACATACAGTACAACTACAGTACAACTACAGTACAACTACGGTACACATACAGCACAATTACAGTACACATACAGTACATCTACAGTACAACTACAGTACACATACAGTACAACCACAGTTCACATACAGTACAAATACAGTACAAATACTGTACACATACAGTACAAATACAGTACAACTACAGTACACATACAGTACAACTACAGTAAACATAAAGTACAACAACAGTACAACTACAGTACAACTACAGTAGACATAGAGTACGACTACAGTACAACTACAGAACACATACAGTACAACTACAGTACAACTACTGTACACATACAGTACACATAGAGTTTAATTTCAGCTCAACTACAGTACAACTACAGTACACATATAGTACAACTACAGTACAATTACAGTACCCATACAGTACAACTACAGTACAATTACAGTACAACAACAGTACAACAACAGTACAAATACAGTACAAATACAGTACAACTAGAGTACACATACAGTACAACTACAGTACACATACAGTTCAACTACAGCACAACTACAGTACAACTACAGTACACATACAGTACACATACAGTATAAATACAGTAAAACTACAGTACACGTACAGTACACATACAGTACAACCACAGTACACATACAGTATAACTACAGTACACATACAGTACAACTACAGTACAACTACAGTACACATACAGTACACATACAGTATAAATACAGTAAAACTACAGTACACGTACAGTACACATACAGTACAACCACAGTACACATACAGTATAACTACAGTACACATACAGTACAACTACAGTACAACTACAGTACATACACAGTACAACTACAGTACACATACAGTACAACTACAGTACAACTACAGTACAACTACAGTACGCATACAGTACAACTACAGTACGACTACAGTACACATACGGTACAACTACAGTACAACTTGAGTACAACTACTGTACACATACAGTACACATAGAGTATAATCACAGCTCATCTACAGTACAACTACAGTACACATACAGTACAACTACAGCACAACTACCGTACAACTACAGTGCACATACAGTACACATACAGTATAAATACAGTAAAACTACAGTACACATACAGTACACATACAGTACAACCACAGTACATATACAGTATAACTACAGTACACATACAGTACAACTACAGTACAACTACAGTACACATACAGTACAACTACAGTACACATATAGTACAACTAAAGTACACATACAGTACAACTACAGTACACATGCAGTACACATACAGTACAACTACAGTACACATACAGTACAACTACAGTACACAAACAGTACAAATACAGTACAACTACAGTACACATACAGTACAACTAGAGTACACATACAGTACAACTACAGTACAACTTCATTACACATACAGTACATCTTCAGTACAACTACAGTAAAACTACAGTACACATGCAGTACAACTACAGTACACATACAGTACAACTACAGTACAACTACAGTACACATACAGTACAATTACATTACAACTACAGTACAACTACAGTACAACTACTGTACACATACAATACACATACAGTATAATTACAGCTCATCTACAGTTCAACTACAGTACAATTACAGTACACATACAGTACAACTACTGTACACATACAGTACAACTACAGTACAACTACAGTACAAATACAGTACAATTACAGTACAACTACAGTACACATACAGTACAACTACAGTGCAACTACAGTACACATACAGTACACATACAGTACAACTACAGTACACATACAGTACAACTACAGTACACATACAGTTCAAATACAGTACAAATACAGTACAACTACAGTACAACTACACTACACATACAGTTCACATACAGTACAACTACAGTACAACTACAGTACAACTACAGTACAACCACGGTACACATACAGCACAATTACAGTACACATACAGTACATCTACAGTACAACTACAGTACACATACAGTACAACTACAGTTCACATACAGTACAAATACAGTACAAATACTGTACACATACAGTACAAATACAGTACAACTACAGTACACATACAGTACAACTACAGTACACATAAAGTACAACAACAGTACAACTACAGTTCAACTACAGTAGACATAGAGTACGACTACAGTACAACTACAGAACACATACAGTACAACTACAGTACAACTATAGTACAACTACTGTACACATACAGTACACATAGAGTTTAATTTCAGCTCAACTACAGTACAACTACAGTACACATATAGTACAACTACAGTACAATTACAGTACACATACCGTACAACTACAGTACTCTTACAGTACAACAACAGTACAAAAACAGTACAAATACAGTACAAATACAGTACAACTAGAGTACACATACAGTACAACTACAGTACACATACAGTTCAACTACAGCACAACTACAGTACAACTACAGTACACATTCAGTACACATACAGTATAAATACAGTA
Organism: Meconema thalassinum; assembly: GCA_946902985.2. NCBI lineage: Eukaryota > Metazoa > Arthropoda > Insecta > Orthoptera > Tettigoniidae > Meconema > Meconema thalassinum. Next base: position 439,647,347 of record OX336394.1, on the reverse strand, counting down.
AAACTACAGTACACATACAGTACACATACAGTACAACCACAGTACACATACAGTATAACTACAGTACACATACAGTACAACTACAGTACAACTACAGTACACATACAGTACAACTACAGTACACATATAGTACAACTACAGTACTCATACAGTATACATGCAGTACACATACAGTACAATTACAGTACATACACAGTACAACTACAGTACACATACAGTGCAACTACAGTACAACTACAGTACACATACAGTACAACTACACTACAACTACAGTACAACTACAGTACGCATACAGTACAACTACAGTACGACTACAGTACACATACAGTACAACTACAGTACAACTACAGTACAACTACTGTGCACATACAGTACACATACAGTATAATTACAGCTCAACTACAGTACAACTACAGTACACATACAGTACAACTACAGCACAACTACCGTGCAACTACAGTGCACATACAATACACATACAGTATACATACAGTAAAACTACAGTACACATACAGTACACATACAGTACAACCACAGTACACATACAGTATAACTACATTACACATACAGTACAACTACAGTACCACTACAGTACACATACAGTACAACTACAGTACACATATAGTACAACTAAAGTACACATACAGTACAACTACAGTACACATGCAGTACACATACAGTACAACTACAGTACACATACAGTACAACTACAGTACACAAACAGTACAAATACAGTACAACTACAGTACACATACAGTACAACTAGAGTACACATACAGTACAACTACAGTACATCTTCATTACACATACAGTAAATCTAGAGTACAACTACAGTACAACTAGAGCACACATGCAGTACAACTACAGTACACATACAGTACAACTACAGTACAACTACAGTACACATACAGTACAATTACAGTACAACTACAGTACAACTACAGTACAACTACTGTACACATACAATACACATACAGTATAATTACAGCTCATCTACAGTACAACTACAGTACAATTACAGTACACATACAGTACAACTACTGTACACATACAGTACAACTACAGTACAACTACAGTACAAATACAGTACAATTACAGTACAACTACAGTACACATACAATACAACTACAATACAACTACAGTTCACATACAGTACAAATAGAGTACAAATACTGTACACATACAGTACAAATACAGTACAACTACAGTACACATACATTACAACTACAGTACACATAAAGTACAACAACAGTACAACTACAGCACAACTACAGTAGACATCGAGTACGACTACAGTACAACTACAGAACACATACAGTACAACTACAGTACAACTATAGTACAACTACTGTACACATACAGTACACATAGAGTTTAATTTCAGCTCAACTACAGTACAACTACAGTACACATATAGTACAACTACAGTACAATTACAGTACACATACAGTACAACTACAGTACACTTACAGTACAACAACAGTACAACAACAGTACAAATACAGTACAAATACAGTACATCTAGAGTACACATACAGTACAACTACAGTACACATACAGTTCAACTGCAGCACAACTACAGTACAACTACAGTACACATACAGTACACATACAGTATAAATACAGTAAAACTACAGTACACATACAGTACACATAGAGTACAACCACAGTACACATACAGTATAACTACAGTACACATACAGTACAACTACAGTACAACTACAGTACACATACAGTACAACTACAGTACACATATAGTACAACTACAGTACTCATACAGTATACATGCAGTACACATACAGTACAACTACAGTACACATACAGTACAACTACAGTACAACTACAGTACAACTACAGTACGCATACAGTACAACTACAGTACGACTACAGTACACATACAGTACAACTACAGTACAACTACAGTACAACTACTGTGCACATACAGTACACATACAGTATAATTACAGCTCATCTACAGTACAACTACAGTACACATACAGTACAACTACAGCACAACTACCGTACAACTACAGTGCACATACAGTACACATACAGTATAAATACAGTAAAACTACAGTACACATACAGTACACATACAGTACAACCACAGTACACATACAGTATAACTACAGTACACATACAGTACAACTACAGTACAACTACAGTACACATACAGTACAACTACAGTACACATATTGTACAACTAAAGTACACATACAGTACAACTACAGTACACATGCAGTACACATACAGTACAACTACAGTACACATACAGTACAACTACAGTACACAAACAGTACAAATACAGTACAACTACAGTACTCATACAGTACAACTAGAGTACACATACAGTACAACTACAGTACAACTTCATTACACATACAGTACATCTACAGTACAACTACAGTAAAACTACAGTACACATGCAGTACAACTACAGTACACATACAGTACAACTACAGTACAACTACAGTACACATACAGTACAATTACAGTACAACTACAGTACAACTACAGTACAACTACTGTACACATACAATACACATACAGTATAATTACAGCTCATCTACAGTACAACTACAGTACAATTACAGTACACATACAGTACAACTACTGTACACATACAGTACAACTACAGTACAAATACATTACAAATACAGTACAATTACAGTACAACTACAGTACACATACAGTACAACTACAGTACAACTACAGTACACATACAGTACACATACAGTACAAATACAGTACAACTACAGTACACATACAGTACACATACTGTACAACCACAGTACACATACAGTACAACTACAGTACACATACAGTACAACCACAGTACAACTACAGTACACATACAGTACAACTACAGTACACATATAGTACAACTACAGTACGCATACAGTACAACTACAGTACACATACAGTACAACTACAGTACAACTAAAGTACAGATACAGTACAATTACAGTACAACTACAGTACAACTACAGTACAACTACTGTACACATACAATACACATACAGTATAATTACAGCTCATCTACAGTACAACTACAGTACAATTACAGTACACATACAGTACAACTACTGTACACATACAGTACAACCACAGTACAACTACAGTACAAATACAGTACAATTAAAGTACAACTACAGTACACATACAGTACAACTACAGTACAACTACAGTACACATACAGTACACATACAGTACAAATACAGTACAACTACAGTACACATACAGTACACATACAGTACAACTACAGTACACATACAGTACAACTACAGTACACATACAGTACACACACAGTACAACTATAGTACACTTACAGTACAACTTCTGTACACATACAGTACAACTACAGTACAACTACAGTACAACTACAGTACACATACAGTACACATACAGTACAACTACAATACAACTACAGTACACATAGAGAACAACTACAGTACAAATAGAGTACAACTATAGTACACAACAGTACAAATACAGTACAATTACAGTACAACTACAGCACAACTACAGTACAAATACAGTACAACTATAGTACAAATACTGTACAACTACAGTACAACTACAGTACACATACAGTACAACTACACTACACATACAGAACAAATAAAGTACAACTACAGTACACATACAGCAAGACTACAGTACACATACGGTACAACTACAGTACACATACAGTACACATACGGTACAAATACAGTACAACTACAGTACACATACAGTACAAATAAAGTACACATACAATACAAATACAGTACAATTACAGTACAAATACAGTACAATTTGAGTACACATACAGTACAATTACAGTAAAAATACAGTACACATACAGTACACATACAGTACAAATACAGTACAACTACAGTACAACTACAGTACACATACAGTACAACTACAGTACACATACAGTACACATACAGTACAACTACAGCACACATACAGTACAACTACAGTACACAAACAGTACAAATACAGTACAACTACAGTACACATGCAGTACAACTACAGTACAACTACAGTACAACTACACTACACATACAGTACATTTACAGTACAACTTAAGTACACATACAGTAAAACTACAGTACAACTACAGTACACATACAGTACACATACAGTACAAATACAGTACAAATACAGTACAACTACAGTACACATACAGTACAACTACAGTACAAATACAGTACAACTACAGTACAAATATAGTACAACTACAATAACACTACAGTACAACTACAGTACAAATACAGTACAAATACAGTACAACTACAGTACAATTACAGTACAAATACAGTACAACTACAGTACAAATACAGTACAACTATAGTACACATACAGTACAACTACAGTACACATACAGAACAAATACAGTACAACTACAGTAACACTACAGTACAACTACATACAAATACAGTACAATTACAGTACAACTACAATAACACTACAGTACACGTACAGTAAAATTACAGTACAACTATAGTACAAATACAGTACAACTACAGTACAAATACAGTACAAATACAGTAAAACTACAGTACAACTAGAGTAACACTACAGTACAACTACAGTACAAATACAGTACAATTACAGTACAACTAGAGTAACAATACAGTACAACTACAGTACACATACAGTACAATTACAGTACAACTAGAGTACAACTACAGTACACATACAGTACACATACAGTACAACTACAGTACACATACAGAACAAATACAGTACAACTACAGTAACACTACAGTACAACTACAGTACAAATACAGTACAATTACAGTACAACTAGAGTAACACTACAGTACACATACAGAACAAATACAGTACAACTACAGTACAATTACAGTACAACTACAGTACAAATACAGTACAAATACAGTAAAACTACAGTACACATACAGTATAACTACAGTACAACTACAGTACAAATAAAGTACACATACAGTACACATACAGTACAACTAGAGTACAACTACAGTACACATACAGTGCAACTAGTGTACAATTAGAGTACAACTATTGTACACAACAGTACATATACAGTACAATTACAGTACTACTACAGTACAACTGCAGTACAAATACAGTACAACTACAGTACAAATACAGTACAACTACAGTACAAATACAGTACAAATACAGTAAAACTACAGTACACATACAGTACAACTACAGTACACATACAGTACAACTACAGTACACATACAGAACAAATACAGTACAACTACAGTAACACTACAGTACAACTACAGCACAAATACAGTACAATTACAGTACAACTACAATAACACTACAGTACACATACAGTAAAATTACAGCACAACTAGAGTAACACTACAGTACACATACAGAACAAATACAGTACAACTACAGTACAACTACAGTACACATACAGTACAACTACAGTACAACTACAGTACAACTACAGTAAAAATACAGTACAAATACAGTACAACTACAGTACACATACAGTACAACTACAGTACAACTACAGTACAAATACAGTACAACTACAATACAAATATAGTACAACTACAGTAACACTACAGTACAACGACAGTACAAATACAGTAAAAATACAGTACAACTACAGTACAATTACAGTACAAATACAGTACAACTACAGTAAACATACATTACAACTACTGCACACATACAGTACAAATACAGTACAACTAGAGTAACACTACAGTACATCTACAGTACAAATACAGCACAAATACAGTACAACTACAGTACACATACAGTACAACCACAGTACAAATACAGTACAACTACAGTAACACTACAGTACAACTACAATAAAAATACAGTACAAATAAAGTACAACTACACTACACATTCAGTACAACTACAGTAAACATACAGTACACATTCAGTACAACTACAATACACATAGAGTACAACTACAGTACACAAACAGTTTTTTTTCTTTTTCGTGTGGCCTCCTCAGAGGCCGAGTGCAGATCTTTCGATTCGACGCCCGTGGGCGACCTGCGCGTCGGGATGAAACACAAACAGTACAAATAGAGTACAACTACAGAACACAGACAGTACAACTACAGTACACATACAGTACACGTACCGTACAACTACAGTACACATACAGTACACATGCAGTACAAATATAGCACGCATACAGTACAACTACAGTACACAAACAGTACAAATACAGTATACATAGAGTACAACTACAGTACAACTACAGTACAAATACAGTACAAATACAGTAAAACTACAGTACACATACAGTACAACTACAGTACACATACAGTACAACTACAGTACACATACAGAACAAATACAGTACAACTACAGTAACACTACAGTACAACTACAGCACAAATACAGTACAATTACAGTACAACTACAATAACACTACAGTACACATACAGTAAAATTACAGCACAACTAGAGTAACACTACAGTACACATACAGAACAAATACAGTACAACTACAGTACAACTACAGTACACATACAGTACAATTACAGTACAACTACAATAACACTACAGTACACATACAGTAAAATTACAGCACAACTAGAGTAACACTACAGTACACATACAGAACAAATACAGTACAACTACAGTACAACTACAGTACACATACAGTACAACTACAGTACAACTACAGTACAACTACAGTAAAAATACAGTACAAATACAGTACAACTACAGTACACAAACAGTACAAATACAGTACAACTACAGTACACGTACAGTACATCTACAGTACACATACAGTACAACTACAGTACAACAACAGTACAACTACAGTACAACTACGGTACACTTACATTTCAACTATAACACACATACAGTACAACTACAGTACAACCACAGTATATCTACAGTACAATTACAGTTCACATACAATACATCTACAGTACAACTACAGTACACATACAGTACAACTACAGTTCACATACAGTACAAATACAGTACAAATACTGTACACATACACTACAAATACAGTACAACTACAGTACAACTACACTACAACTACAGTAGACATAGAGTACACATACAGTACAACTACAGTACACATAGAGTACAACTAAGGTACACATACAGTTCAAATACAGTACAAATACAGTACAACTACAGTACAACTAGAGTACAACTACAGTACACATACAGTACACATACAGTACAACTACAGTACAACTACAATACAGCTTCGGTACACATATAGTACAACTACAGTACACATACAGTACAACTACAGTGCAACTGCAGTATATCTACAGTACAATTACAGTACACATACAGTGAATCTACAGTACAACTACAGTACACATACAGTACAACTACTTTTAACATACAGTACAAATACAATACAAATACTGTACACATAGGGTACAAATACAGTACAACTACGGTACACATACAGTACAACTACAGTATACATACAGTACAACTACAGTACAAATAGAGTACAAATACAGTACAACTACAGTACACATACAGTACAACTACAGTACACATACAGTATAACTACAATACACATACAGTACAACTACAGTACAACTACAGTACACATACAGTACAACTAGAGTACACATACAGTACAACTAAAGTACACATACAGTACAACTACAGTACACATGCAGTACACATACAGTACAACTACAGCAAACATACAGTACAACTACAGTACACAAACAGTACAAATACAGTACAACTACAGTACACATACAGTTCAACTAGAGTACACATACAGTACAACTACAGTAAACTTCATTACACATACAGTACATCTACAGTGCACATACAGTACAACTACAGTAAAACTTTAGTACACATACAGTACAACTAGAGTACACATACAGTACAACTACAGTACAACTACAGTACACATACAGTACAACTACAGTACAACTATAGTACAACTACTGTACACATACAGTACACATACAGTATAATTACAGCTCATCTACAGTACAACTACAGTACACATACAGTACAACTACAGTACAATTACAGTACTCATACAGTACAACTACAGTACAACTACAATACAAATTCAGTACAATTACAGTACAACTACAGTACACAAACAGTACAACTACAGTACAACTACAGTACAACTACAGTACACATAGAGTACAACTACAGTACAAATAGAGTACAACTATAATACACAACAGTACAAATACAGTACAATTAATGTACAACTACAGCACAACTACAGTACAAATACAGTACAACTATAGTACAAATACTGTACAACTACAGTACAACTACAGTACACATACAGTACAACTACACTACACATACAGAACAAATAAAGTACAACTACAGTACACATACAGCAAGACTACAGTACACATACGGTACAACTACAGTACACATACAGTACACATACGGTACAAATACAGTACAACTACAGTACACATACAGTACAAATAAAGTACCCATACAATACAAATACAGTACAATTACAGTACAAATACAGTACAATTAGAGTACACATACAGTACAACTACAGTACAAATACAGTACACATACAGTACACATACAGTAGAAATACAGTACAACTACAGTACAAATACAGTACAACTACAGTACAACTACAGTACACATACAGTACAACTACAGTACACATACAGTACACATACAGTACAACTACAGCACACATACAGTACAACTACAGTACACAAACAGTACAAATACAGTACAACTACAGTAGACATGCAGTACAACTACAGTACAACTACAGTACAACTACACTACACATACAGAACATTTACAGTACAACTTAAGTACACATACAGTAAAACTACAGTACAACTACAGTACACATACAGAACTTATACAGTACAACTACAGTAACACTACAGTACAACTACAGTACAAATAGAGTACAAGTACACTACACATTCAGTACAACTACAGTAAACATACAGTACACATTCAGTACAACTACAATACACATAGAGTACAACTACAGTACACAAACAGTTTTTTTCTTTTTCGTGTGGCCTCGTCAGAGGCCGAGTGCAGATCTTTCGATTCGACGCCCGTGGGCGACCTGCGCGTCGGGATGAAACACAAACAGTACAAATAGAGTACAACTACAGAACACAGACAGTACAACTACAGTACACATACAGTACAACTACAGTACAACTACAGTACACATACGGTACACATACAGTACAACTACTGTACACATACAGTACAACTACAGTACACATACAGTTCAAATACGGTACAAATACAGTACAACTACAGTACACATACAGTACAACTACAGTACAACTACAGTACAACTACAGTACAACTACGGTACACTTACATTTCAACTATAATACACATACAGTACAACTACAGTACAACCACAGTATATCTACAGTACAATTACAGTACACATACAATACATCTACAGTACAACTACAGTACACATACAGTACAACTACAGTTCACATACAGTACAAATACAGTACAAATACTGTACACATACACTACAAATACAGTACAACTACAGTACAACTACACTACTACTACAGTACACATAGAGTACACATACAGTACAAGTACAGTACACATAGAGTACAACTAAGGTACACATACAGTTCAAATACAGTCAAATACAGTACAACTACAGTACAACTAGAGTACAACTACAGTACACATACAGTACACATACAGTACAACTACAGTACAACTACAATACAGCTTCGGTACACATATAGTACAACTACAGTACACATACAGTACAACTACAGTACAACGGCAGTATATCTACAGTACAATTACAGTACACATACAGTGAATCTACAGTACAACTACAGTACACATACAGTACAACTACTTTTCACATACAGTACAAATACAATACAAATACTGTACACATAGGGTACAAATACAGTACAACTACGGTACACATACAGTACAACTTCAGTACAACTACTGTACACATACATTACACACACAGTTTAATTACAGCTCAACTACAGTACAACTACAGTACACATACAGTACAACTACAGTGCAATTACAGTACACCTACAGTACAACTACAGTACAAATAGAGTACAAATACAGTACAACTACAGTACAATTATAGTACAACTACAGTAACACTACAGAACAACTACAGTAAAAATACAGTACAAATACAGTACAACTACAGTACAATTACAGTACAAATACAGTACAACTACAGTAAACATACATTACAACTACAGCACACATACAGTACAAATACAGTACAACTACAGTAACACTACAGTACAACTACAGTACAAATACAGCACAAATACAGTACAACTACAGTACACATACAGTACAACTACAGTACAAATACATTACAACTACAGTGACACTACAGTACAACTACAATACAAATACAGTACCGATACAGTACAACTACACTACACATTCAGTACAACAATAGTACATATACAGTACACATTCAGTACAACTACAATACACATAGAGTACAACTACAGTACACAAACAGATTTTTTTTCTTTTTCGTGTGGCCTCCTCAGAGGCCGAGTGCAGGTCTTTCGATTCGACGCCCTCGGGCGACCTGCGCGTCGGGATGAAACACAAACAGTACAAATAGAGTACAACTACAGAACACATACAGTACAACTACAGTACACATACAGTACAACTACAGTACAACTACAGTACAAATACAGTACAATTACAGTACAACTACAGTACACATACAGTACAACTACAGTACAACTACAGTACACATACAGTACACATACAGTACAACTACAGTACAACTACAGTACACATAGAGTAAAACTACAGTACAAATAGAGTACAACTATAGTACACAACAGTACAAATACAGTACAATTACAGTACAACTACAGCACAACTACAGTACAAATACAGTACAACTATAGTACAAATACTGTACAACTACAGTACAACTAGAGTACACATACAGTACAACTACAGTACAACTTCATTACACATACAGTACATCTACAGTGCACATACAGTACAACTACAGTAAAACTACAGTACACATACAGTACAACTACAGTACACATACAGTACAACTACAGTACAACTACAGTACAACTACAGTACACATACAGTACAACTACAGTACAGCTACAGTACAACTACAGCACAACTACTGTACACATACAGTACACATACAGTGTAATTACAGCTCATCTACAGTACAACTACAGTACACATACAGTACAACTACAGTACAATTACAGTACACATTCAGTACAACTACAGTACTCATACAGTACAACTACAGTACAACTACAGTACAAATACTGTACAATTACAGTACAACTTCAGTACACATACAGTACAACTACAGTGCACATACATTACACATACAGTACAAATACAGTACAACTACAGTTCACATACAGTACAACTACAGTACACATAGAGTACAACTACAGTACAACTACAGTACACATAGAGTACAACTACAGTACAACTACAGTACACATACAGTACAACTACAGTACACATATAGTACAACTACAGTACACATACAGTACAACTTCAGTACACATACAGTACACATACAGTACAACTACAGTACACATACAGTACAACTACAGTACACATACAGTACATTTACAGTACAACTACAGTACACATACAGTACAAAGCAGTACACATACAGTACAATTAAGTACAACTAGAGTACAACTACAGTACACATACAGTACACATACAGTACACATACAGTACAACTACAGTACACATACAGTACAACTACAGTACAAATAGAGTACAACTATAGTACACAACAGTACAAATACAGTACAATTACAGTACAACTACAGTACAAAAACAGTACAACTATAGTACACTTACAGTACAACTACAGTACAACTACAGTACACATACAGTACAACTACACTACACATACAGAACCAATAAAATACCACTACAGTACACATACAGCAAGACTACAGTACACATACGGTACAACTACAGTTCACATACAGTACACATACGGTACAAATACAGTAAACATACAATACAATTACAGTACAATTACAGTACAATTACAGTACAAATACAGTACAACTACAATACAAATACAGTACACATACAGTACACATACAGTACAAATACAGTACAACTACGGTACAAATACAGTACAACTACAGTACAACTACAGTACACATACAGTACAACTACAGTACACATACAGTACACATACAGTACAACTACAGCACACATACAGTACAACTACAGTACACAAACAGTACAAATACAGTACAACTACAGTACAAATACAGTACAACTACAGTACACATGCAGTACAACTACAGTTCAACTACAGTACACATACAGTACAACTACAGTACAACTAAAGTACAAATACAATAAAACTACAGTACAACTACAGTACTCATACAGAACAAATGCAGTAGAACTACAGTAACACTACAGTAAAACTACAGTACAAATGCAGTAGAACTACAGTAACTTTACAGTAAAACTACAGTACAAATACAGTACAATTACAGTACAACTACAATAACACTACAGTACACATACTGTAAAATTACAATACAACTAGAGTAACACTACAGTACACATACAGGACAAATACAGTACAAATACAGTACATCTACATTACACATACAGTACAACTACAGTACAACTACAGTGCAAATACAGTACAACTACAGTACATATACAGTACAACTACAGTACAATTACAGTACAAATACAGTACAATTACAGTAAACATACATTACAACTACAGCACACATACAGTACAAATACAGTACAACTACAGTAACACTACAGTACAACTACAGTACAAATACAGCACAAATGTAGTACAACTACAGTACACATACAGAACAACTAAAGTACAAATACAGTACAACTACAGTTACACTACAGTACAACTACAGTACAAATACAGCACAAATACAGTACAACTACAGTACACATACAGTACAACTACAGTACACATACAGTACACATTCATTACAACTACAATACACATAGAGTACAACTACATTACACTAACAGTTTTTTTTCTTTTTCGTGTGGCCTCCTCAGAGGCCGAGTGCAGGTCTTTCTATTCGACGCCCGTGGGCGACCTGCGCGTCGGGATGAAAAACAAACAGTACACATACAGTACAACTACAGAACACATACAGTACAACTAGAGTACACATACAGTACAACTACAGTACAACTACAGTACAACTACAGTACACATACAGTACACATACAGTACAACTACAGTACACATACAGTACAACTACAGTACACATACAGTTCAAATACAGTACAAATACAGTACAACTACAGTACAACTACACTACACATACAGTTCACATACAGTACAACTACAGTACAACTAGAGTACAACTACAGTACAACTACGGTACACATACAGCACAATTACAGTACACATACAGTACATCTACAGTACAACTACAGTACACATACAGTACAACTACAGTTCACATACAGTACAAATACAGTACAAATACTGTACACATACAGTACAAATACAATACAACTACAGTACACATACAGTACAACTACAGTACACATAAAGTACAACAACAGTACAACTACAGTACAACTACAGTAGACATAGAGTACGACTACAGTACAACTACAGAACACCTACAGTACAACTACAGTACAACTATAGTACAACTACTGTACACATACAGAACACATAGAGTTTAATTTCAGCTCAACTACAGTACAACTACAGTACACATATAGTACAACTACAGTACAATTACAGTACACATACAGTACAACTACAGTACACTTACAGTACAACAACAGTAAAACAACAGTACAAATACAGTACAACTACAGTACAACTACAGAACACATACAGTACAACTACAGTACACATACAGTACACATACATTATAAATACAGTAAAATTACAGTACACATACAGTACACATACAGTACAACCACAGTACACATACAGTATAACTACAGTACACATACAGTACAACTACAGTACAACTACAGTACACATACAGTACAACTACAGTACACATATAGTACAACTACAGTACTCATACAGTATACATGCAGTACACATTCAGTACAACTACAGTACATACACAGTACAACTACAGTACACATACAGTACAACTACAGTACAACTACAGTACAACTACAGTACGCATACAGTACAACTACAGTACGACTACAGTACACATACGGTACAACTACAGTACAACTAGAGTACAACTACTGTACACATACAGTACACATACAGTATAATCTCAGCTCATCTACAGTACAACTACAGTACACATACAGTACAACTACAGCACAACTACCGTACAACTACAGTGCACATACAGTACACATACAGTATAAATACAGTAAAACTACAGTATACATACAGTACACATACAGTACAACCACGGTACACATACAGTATAACTACAGTACACATACAGTACAACTACAGTACAACTACAGTACACATAAAGTACAACTACAGTACACATATAGTACAACTAAAGTACACATACAGTACAACTACAGTACTCATGCAGTACACATACAGTACAACTATTGTATACATACAGTACAACTACAGTACACAAACAGTACAAATACAGTACAACTACAGTACACATACAGTACAACTAGAGTACACATACAGTACAACTACAGTACAACTTCATTACACATACAGTACATCTACAGTACAACTACAGTAAAACTACAGTACACATGCAGTACAACTACAGTACACATACAGTACAACTACAGTACAACTACAGTACACATACAGTACAATTACAGTACAACTACAGTACAACTACAGTACAACTACTGTACACATACAATACACATACAGTATAATTACAGCTCATCTACAGTTCAACTACAGTACAATTACAGTACACATACAGTACAACTACTGTACACATACAGTACAACTACAGTACAACTACAGTACAAATACAGTACAATTACAGTACAACTACAGTACACATACAGTACAACTGCAGTACAACTACAGTACACATACTGTACACATACAGTACAAATACAGTACAACTACAGTAACACTACAGTACAACTACAGTACAAATACAGCACAAATGTAGTACAACTACAGTACACATACAGTACAACTAAAGTACAAATACAGTACAACTACAGTTACACTACAGTACAACTACAGTACAAATACAGCACAAATACAGTACAACTACAGTACACATACAGTACAACTACAGTACACATACAGTACACATTCATTACAACTACAATACACATAGAGTACAACTACATTACACTAACAGTTTTTTTTCTTTTTCGTGTGGCCTCCTCAGAGGCCGAGTGCAGGTCTTTCTATTCGACGCCCGTGGGCGACCTGCGCGTCGGGATGAAAAACAAACAGTACAAATACAGTACAACTACAGAACACATACAGTACAACTAGAGTACACATACAGTACAACTACAGTACAACTACAGTACAACTACAGTACACATAGAGTACACATACAGTACAACTACAGTACACATACAGTACAACTACAGTACACATACAGTTCAAATACAGTACAAATACAGTACAACTACAGTACAACTACACTACACATACAGTTCACATACAGTACAACTACAGTACAACTACAGTACAACTACAGTACAACTACAGTACAACTACGGTACACATACAGCACAATTACAGTACAACTACAGAACACATACAGTACAACTAGAGTACACATACAGTACAACAACAGTACAACTACAGTACAACTACGGTAGACATAGAGTACGACTACAGTACAACTACAGAACACATACAGTACAACTACAGTACAACTATAGTACAACTACTGTACACATACAGTACACATAAAGTTTAATTTCAGCTCAACTACAGTACAACTACAGTACACATATAGTACAACTACAGTACAATTACAGTACACATACAGTACAACTACAGTACACTTACAGTACAACAACAGTACAACAACAGTACAAATACAGTACAACTACAGTACAACTACAGAACACATACAGTACAACTACAGTACACATACAGTACACATACAGTATAAATACAGTAAAACTACAGTACACATACAGTACACATACAGTACAACCACAGTACACATACAGTATAACTACAGTACACATACAGTACAACTACAGTACAACTACAGTACACATACAGTACAACTACAGTACACATATAGTACAACTACAGTACTCATACAGTATACATGCAGTACACATACAGTACAACTACAGTACATACACAGTACAACTACAGTACACATACAGTACAACTACAGTACAACTACAGTACAACTACAGTACGCATACAGTACAACTACAGTACGACTACAGTACACATACGGTACAACTACAGTACAACTAGAGTACAACTACTGTACACATACAGTACACATACAGTATAATCACAGCTCATCTACAGTACAACTACAGTACACATACAGTACAACTACAGCACAACTACCGTACAACTACAGTGCACATACAGTTCACATACAGTATAAATACAGTAAAACTACAGTACACATACAGTACACATACAGTACAACCACGGTACACATACAGTATAACTACAGTACACATACAGTACAACTACAGTACAACTACAGTACACATACAGTACAACTACAGTACACATATAGTACAACTAAAGTACACATACAGTACAACTACAGTACACATGCAGTACACATACAGTACAACTACAGTACACATACAGTACAACTACAGTACACAAACAGTACAAATACAGTACAACTACAGTACACATACAGTACAACTAGAGTACACATACAGTACAACTACAGTACAAATTCATTACACATACAGTACATCTACAGTACAACTACAGTAAAACTACAGTACACATGCAGTACAACTACAGTACACATACAGTACAACTACAGTACAACTACAGTACACATACAGTACAACTACAGTACAACTACAGTACAACTACAGTACACATATGGTACAACTACAGTACGCATACAGTACAACTACAGTACACATACAGTACACATACAGTACAACTACAATACACATACAGTATAATTACAGCTCATCTACAGTTCAACTACAGTACAATTACAGTACACATACAGTACAACTACTGTACACATACAGTACAACTACAGTACAACTACAGTACAAATACAGTACAATTACAGTACAACTACAGTACACATACAGTACAACTACAGTACAACTACAGTACACATACTGTACACATACAGTACAAATACAGTACAACTACAGTACACATACAGTACACATACTGTACAACCACAGTACACATACAGTACAACTACAGTACACATACAGTACAACTACAGTACAACTACAGTACAACTACAGTACACATATGGTACAACTACAGTACGCATACAGTACAACTACAGTACACATACAGTACACATACAGTACAACTACAGTACACATACAGTACAACTACAGTACACATACAGTACACACACAGTACAACTACAGTACACATACAGTACAACTACAGTACAACTACAATACAACTTCAGTACACATACAGTACACATACAGTACAACTACAGTACCACTACCGTACACATAGGGTACAACTACAGTACAAATAGAGTACAACTATAATACACAAAAGTACAAATACAGTACAATTACAGTACAACTACAGCACAACTACAGTACAAATACAGTACAACTATAGTACAAATACTGTACAACTACAGTACAACTACAGTACACATACAGTACAACTACACTACACATACAGAACAAATAAAGTACAACTACAGTACACATACAGCAAGACTACAGTACTCATACGGTACAACTACAGTACACATACAGTACACATACGGTACAAATACAGTACAACTACAGTACACATACAGTACAAATAAAGTACACATACAATACAAATAAAGTACAATTACAGTACAAATACAGTACAATTAGAGTACACATACAGTACAACTACAGTACAAATACAGTACACGTACAGTACACATACAGTACAAATACAGTACAACTACAGTACAAATACAGTACAACTACAGTACAACTACAGTACAACTACAGTACACATACAGTACATATACAGTACAACTACAGTACACATACAGTACAACTACAGTTCAAATACAGTACAAATACAGTACAACTACAGTACAACTACACTACACATACAGTTCACATACAGTACAACTACAGTACAACTAAAGTACAACTACAGTACAACTACGGTACACATACAGCACAATTACAGTACACATACAGTACATCTACAGTACAACTACAGTACACATACAGTACAACTACAGTTCACATACAGTACAAATACAGTACAAATACTGTACACATACAGTACAAATACAGTACAACTACAGTACACATACAGTACAACTACAGTACACATAAAGTACAACAACAGTACAACTACAGTACAACTACAGTAGACATAGAGTACGACTACAGTACAACTACAGAACACATACAGTACAACTACAGTACAACTACAGAACACATACAGTACAACTACAGTACACATAGAGTTTAATTTCAGCTCAACTACAGTACAACTACAGTACACATATAATACAACTACAGTACAATTACAGTACACATACAGTACAACTACAGTACACTTACAGTACAACAACAGTACAAATACAGTACAAATACAGTACAACTAGAGTACACATACAGTACAACTACAGTACACATACAGTTCAACTACAGCACAACTACAGTACAACTACAGTGCACATACAGTACACATACAGTATAAATACAGTAAAACTACAGTACACATACAGTACACATACAGTACAACCACAGTACACATACAGTATAACTACAGTACATATACAGTACAACTACAGTACAACTACAGTACACATACAGTACAACTACAGTACACATATAGTACAACTACAGTACTCATACAGTATACATGCAGTACACATACAGTACAATTACAGTACATACACAGTACAACTACAGTACACATACAGTACAACTACAGTACAACTACAGTACAACTACAATACGCATACAGTACAACTACAGTACGACTACAGTACACATACGGTACAACTACAGTTCACATACAGTACACATACGGTACAAATACAGTACACATACAATACAAATACAGTACAATTACAGTACAATTACAGTACAAATACAGTACAACTACAGTACACATACAGTACACATACAGTACAACTACAGTACAAATACAGTACACATACAGTACACATACAGTACAACTACAGTACAAATACAGTACAAATACAGTACACATACTATTCAAATACAGTACAATTAGAGTACAATTACAGTACAAATACAGTACAACTACAGTACACATACAGTACACATACAGTACAATTACAATACAAATACAGTACACATACAGTACACATACAGTACAAATACAGTACAACTACGGTACAAATACCGTACAACTACAGTACAACTACAGTACACATACAGTACACATACAGTACAACTACAGTGCACATACAGTACAACTACAGTTCAAATACAGTACAAATACAGTACAACTACAGTTCACATACAGTACAACTACAGTACAACTAAAGTACAACTACAGTACAACTACGGTACACATACAGCACAATTACAGTACACATACAGTACATCTACAGTACAACTACAGTACACATACAGTACAACTACAGTTCACATACAGTACAAATACAGTAAAAATACTGTACACATACAGTACAAATACAGTACAACTACAGTACACATACAGTACAACTACAGTACACATAAAGTACAACAACAGTACAACTACAGTACAACTACAGTAGACATAGAGTACGACTACAGTACAACTACAGAACACATACAGTACAACTACAGTACAACTATAGTACAACTACTGTACACATACAGAACACATAGAGTTTAATTTCAGCTCAACTACAGTACAACTACAGTACACATATAGTACAACTACAGTACAATTACAGTACACATACAGTACAACTACAGTACACTTACAGTACAACAACAGTAAAACAACAGTACAAATACAGTACAACTACAGTACAACTACAGAACACATACAGTACAACTACAGTACACATACAGTACACATACAGTATAAATACAGTAAAACTACAGTACACATACAGTACACATACAGTACAACCACAGTACACATACAGTATAACTACAGTACACATACAGTACAACTACAGTACAACTACAGTACACATACAGTACAACTACAGTACACATATAGTACAACTACAGTACTCATACAGTATACATGCAGTACACATACAGTACAACTACAGTACATACACAGTACAACTACAGTACACATACAGTACAACTACAGTACAACTACAGTACAACTACAGTACGCATACAGTACAACTACAGTACGACTACAGTACACATACGGTACAACTACAGTACAACTAGAGTACAACTACTGTACACATACAGTACACATACAGTATAATCACAGCTCATCTACAGTACAACTACAGTACACATACAGTACAACTACAGCACAACTACCGTACAACTACAGTGCACATACAGTACACATACAGTATAAATACAGTAAAACTACAGTACACATACAGTACACATACAGTACAACCACGGTACACATACAGTATAACTACAGTACACATACAGTACAACTACAGTACAACTACAGTACAACTACAGTACACATACAGTACAACTACAGTACACATATAGTACAACTAAAGTACACATACAGTACAACTACAGTACACATGCAGTACACATACAGTACAACTACAGTATACATACAGTACAACTACAGTACACAAACAGTACAAATACATTACAACTACAGTACACATACAGTACAACTAGAGTACACATACAGTACAACTACAGTACAACTTCATTACACATACAGTACATCTACAGTACAATTACAGTAAAACTACAGTACACATGCAGTACAACTACAGTACACATACAGTACAACTACAGTACAACTACAGTACACATACAGTACAATTACAGTACAACTACAGTACAACTACAGTACAACTACTGTACACATACAATACACATACAGTATAATTACAGCTCATCTACAGTTCAACTACAGTATAATTACAGTACACATACAGTACAACTACTGTACACATACAGTACAACTACAGTACAACTACAGTACAAATACAGTACAATTACAGTACAACTACAGTACACATACAGTACAACTACAGTACAACTACAGTACACATACTGTACACATACAGTACAAATACAGTACAACTACAGTAACACGACAGTACAACTACAGTACAAATACAGCACAAATGTAGTACAACTACAGTACACATACAGTACAACAAAAGTACAAATACAGTACAACTACAGTTACACTACAGTACAACTACAGTACAAATACAGCACAAATACAGTACAACTACAGTACACATACAGTACAACTACAGTACACATACAGTACACATTCATTACAACTACAATACACATAGAGTACAACTACATTACACTAACAGTTTTTTTTCTTTTTCGTGTGGCCTCCTCAGAGGCCGAGTGCAGGTCTTTCTATTCGACGCCCGTGGGCGACCTGCGAGTCGGGATGAAAAACAAACAGTACAAATACAGTACAACTACAGAACACATACAGTACAACTAGAGTACACATACAGTACAACTACAGTACAACTACAGTACAACTACAGTACACATACAGTACACATACAGTACAACTACAGTACACATACAGTACAACTACAGTACACATACAGTTCAACTACAGTACAAATACAGTACAACTACAGTACAACTACACTACACATACAGTTCACATACAGTACAACTACAGTACAACTACAGTACAACTACAGTACAACTACGGTACACATACAGCACAATTACAGTACACATACAGTACATCTACAGTACAACTACAGTACACATACAGTACAACTACAGTTCACATACAGTACAAATACAGTACAAATACTGTACACATACAGTACAAATACAATACAACTACAGTACACATACAGTACAACTACAGTACACATAAAGTACAACAACAGTACAACTACAGTACAACTACAGTAGACATAGAGTACGACTACAGTACAACTACAGAACACATACAGTACAACTACAGTACAACTATAGTACAACTACTGTACACATACAGTACACATAAAGTTTAATTTCAGCTCAACTACAGTACAACTACAGTACACATATAGTACAACTACAGTACAATTACAGTACACATACAGTACAACTACAGTACACTTACAGTACAACAACAGTACAACAACAGTACAAATACAGTACAACTACAGTACAACTACAGAACACATACAGTACAACTACAGTACACATACAGTACACATACAGTATAAATACAGTAAAACTACAGTACACATACAGTACACATACAGTACAACCACAGTACACATACAGTATAACTACAGTACACATACAGTACAACTACAGTACAACTACAGTACACATACAATACAACTACAGTACACATATAGTACAACTACAGTACTCATACAGTATACATGCAGAACACATACAGTACAACTACAGTACATACACAGTACAACTACAGTACACATACAGTACAACTACAGTACAACTACAGTACAACTACAGTACGCATACAGTACAACTACAGTACGACTACAGTACACATACGGTACAACTACAGTACAACTAGAGTACAACTACTGTACACATACAGTACACATACAGTATAATCACAGCTCATCTAGAGTACAACTACAGTACACATACAGTACAACTACAGCACAACTACCGTACAACTACAGTGCACATACAGTTCACATACAGTATAAATACAGTAAAACTACAGTACACATACAGTACACATACAGTACAACCACGGTACACATACAGTATAACTACAGTACACATACAGTACAACTACAGTACAACTACAGTACACATACAGTACAACTACAGTACACATATAGTACAACTAAAGTACACATACAGTACAACTACAGTACACATGCAGTACACATACAGTACAACTACAGTACACATACAGTACAACTACAGTACACAAACAGTACAAATACAGTACAACTACAGTACACATACAGTACAACTAGAGTACACATACAGTACAACTACAGTACAAATTCATTACACATACAGTACATCTACAGTACAACTACAGTAAAACTACAGTACACATGCAGTACAACTACAGTACACATACAGTACAACTACAGTACAACTACAGTACACATACAGTACAACTACAGTACAACTACAGTACAACTACAGTACACATATGGTACAACTACAGTACGCATACAGTACAACTACAGTACACATACAGTACAACTACAATACACATACAGTATAATTACAGCTCATCTACAGTTCAACTACAGTACAATTACAGTACACATACAGTACAACTACTGTACACATACAGTACAACTACAGTACAACTACAGTACAAATACAGTACAATTACAGTACAACTACAGTACACATACAGTACAACTACAGTACAACTACAGTACACATACTGTACACATACGGTACAAATACAGTACAACTACAGTACACATACAGTACACATACTGTACAACCACAGTACACATACAGTACAACTACAGTACACATACAGTACAACTACAGTACAACTACAGTACAACTACAGTACACATATGGTACAACTACAGTACGCATACAGTACAACTACAGTACACATACAGTACACATACAGTACAACTACAGTACACATACAGTACAACTACAGTACACATACAGTACACACACAGTACAACTACAGTACACATACAGTACAACTACAGTACAACTACAATACAACTTCAGTACACATACAGTACACATACAGTACAACTACAGTACCACTACCGTACACATAGGGTACAACTACAGTACAAATAGAGTACAACTATAATACACAAAAGTACAAATACAGTACAATTACAGTACAACTACAGCACAACTACAGTACAAATACAGTACAACTATAGTACAAATACTGTACAACTACAGTACAACTACAGTACACATACAGTACAACTACACTACACATACAGAACAAATAAAGTACAACTACAGTACACATACAGCAAGACTACAGTACACATACGGTACAACTACAGTACACATACAGTACACATACGGTACAAATACAGTACAACTACAGTACACATACAGTACAAATAAAGTACACATACAATACAAATACAGTACAATTACAGTACAAATACAGTACAATTAGAGTACACATACAGTACAACTACAGTACAAATACAGTACACGTACTGTACACATACAGTACAAATACAGTACAACTACAGTACAAATACAGTACAACTACAGTACAACTACAGTACAACTACAGTACACATACAGTACATATACAGTACAACTACAGTACACATACAGTACAACTACAGTTCAAATACAGTACAAATACAGTACAACTACAGTACAACTACACTACACATACAGTTCACATACAGTACAACTACAGTACAACTAAAGTACAACTACAGTACAACTACGGTACACATACAGCACAATTACAGTACACATACAGTACATCTACAGTACAACTACAGTACACATACAGTACAACTACAGTTCACATACAGTACAAATACAGTACAAATACTGTACACATACAGTACAAATACAGTACAACTACAGTACACATACAGTACAACTACAGTACACATAAAGTACAACAACAGTACAACTACAGTACAACTACAGTAGACATAGAGTACGACTACAGTACAACTACAGAACACATACAGTACAACTACAGTACAACTATAGTACAACTACTGTACACATACAGTACACATAGAGTTTAATTTCAGCTCAACTACAGTACAACTACAGTACACATATAATACAACTACAGTACAATTACAGTACACATACAGTACAACTACAGTACACTTACAGTACAACAACAGTACAAATACAGTACAAATACAGTACAACTAGAGTACACATACAGTACAACTACAGTACACATACAGTTCAACTACAGCACAACTACAGTACAACTACAGTACACATACAGTACACATACAGTATAAATACAGTAAAACTACAGTACACATACAGTACACATACAGTACAACCACAGTACACATACAGTATAACTACAGTACATATAGAGTACAACTACAGTACAACTACAGTACACATACAGTACAACTACAGTACACATATAGTACAACTACAGTACTCATACAGTATACATGCAGTACACATACAGTACAATTACAGTACATACACAGTACAACTACAGTACACATACAGTACAACTACAGTACAACTACAGTACAACTACAGTACGCATACAGTACAACTACAGTACGACTACAGTACACATACGGTACAACTACAGTTCACATACAGTACACATACGGTACAAATACAGTACACATACAATACAAATACAGTACAATTACAGTACAATTACAGTACAAATACAGTACAACTACAGTACACATTCAGTACACATACAGTACAACTACAGTACAACTACAGTACACATACAGTACACATACAGTACAACTACAGTACAAATACAGTAAAAATACAGTACACATACTATTCAAATACAGTACAATTAGAGTACAATTACAGTACAAATACAACACAACTACAGTACACATACAGTACACATACAGTACAATTACAATACAAATACAGTACACATACAGTACACATACAGTACAAATACAGTACAACTACGGTACAAATACAGTACAACTACAGTACAACTACAGTACACATACAGTACACATACAGTACAACTACAGTACACATACAGTACAACTACAGTTCAAATACAGTACAAATACAGTACAACTACAGTTCACATACAGTACAACTACAGTACAACTAAAGTACAACTACAGTACAACTACGGTACACATACAGCACAATTACAGTACACATACAGTACATCTACAGTACAACTACAGTACACATACAGTACAACTACAGTTCACATACAGTACAAATACAGTACAAATACTGTACACATACAGTACAAATACAGTACAACTACAGTACACATACAGTACAACTACAGTACACATAAAGTACAACAACAGTACAACTACAGTACAACTACAGTAGACATAGAGTACGACTACAGTACAACTACAGAACACATACAGTACAACTACAGTACAACTATAGTACAACTACTGTACACATACAGTACACATAGAGTTTAATTTCAGCTCAACTACAGTACAACTACAGTACACATATAATACAACTACAGTACAATTACAGTACACATACAGTACAACTACAGTACACTTACAGTACAACAACAGTACAAATACAGTACAAATACAGTACAACTAGAGTACACATACAGTACAACTACAGTACACATACAGTTCAACTACAGCACAACTACAGTACAACTACAGTGCACATACAGTACACATACAGTATAAATACAGTAAAACTACAGTACACATACAGTACACATACAGTACAACCACAGTACACATACAGTATAACTACAGTACATATACAGTACAACTACAGTACAACTACAGTACACATACAGTACAACTACAGTACACATATAGTACAACTACAGTACTCATACAGTATACATGCAGTACACATACAGTACAATTACAGTACATACACAGTACAACTACAGTACACATACAGTACAACTACAGTACAACTAGTGTACAACTACAATACGCATACAGTACAACTACAGTACGACTACAGTACACATACGGTACAACTACAGTTCACATACAGTACACATACGGTACAAATACAGTACACATACAATACAAATACAGTACAATTACAGTACAATTACAGTACAAATACAGTACAACTACAGTACACATACAGTACACATACAGTACAACTACAGTACAAATACAGTACACATACAGTACACATACAGTACAACTACAGTACAAATACAGTACAAATACAGTACACATACTATTCAAATACAGTACAATTAGAGTACAATTACAGTACAAATACAGTACAACTACAGTACACATACAGTACACATACAGTACAATTACAATACAAATACAGTACACATACAGTACACATACAGTACAAATACAGTACAACTACGGTACAAATACCGTACAACTACAGTACAACTACAGTACACATACAGTACACATACAGTACAACTACAGTACACATACAGTACAACTACAGTTCAAATACAGTACAAATACAGTACAACTACAGTTCACATACAGTACAACTACAGTACAACTAAAGTACAACTACAGTACAACTACGGTACACATACAGCACAATTACAGTACACATACAGTACATCTACAGTACAACTACAGTACACATACAGTACAACTACAGTTCACATACAGTACAAATACAGTAAAAATACTGTACACATACAGTACAAATACAGTACAACTACAGTACACATACAGTACAACTACAGTACACATAAAGTACAACAACAGTACAACTACAGTACAACTACAGTAGACATAGAGTACGACTACAGTACAACTACAGAACACATACAGTACAACTACAGTACAACTATAGTACAACTACTGTACACATACAGAACACATAGAGTTTAATTTCAGCTCAACTACAGTACAACTACAGTACACATATAGTACAACTACAGTACAATTACAGTACACATACAGTACAACTACAGTACACTTACAGTACAACAACAGTAAAACAACAGTACAAATACAGTACAACTACAGTACAACTACAGAACACATACAGTACAACTACAGTACACATACAGTACACATACAGTATAAATACAGTAAAACTACAGTACACATACAGTACACATACAGTACGACCACAGTACACATACAGTATAACTACAGTACACATACAGTACAACTACAGTACAACTACAGTACACATACAGTACAACTACAGTACACATATAGTACAACTACAGTACTCATACAGTATACATGCAGTACACATACAGTACAACTACAGTACATACACAGTACAACTACAGTACACATACAGTACAACTACAGTACAACTACAGTACAACTACAGTACGCATACAGTACAACTACAGTACGACTACAGTACACATACGGTACAACTACAGTACAACTAGAGTACAACTACTGTACACATACAGTACACATACAGTATAATCACAGCTCATCTACAGTACAACTACAGTACACATACAGTACAACTACAGCACAACTACCGTACAACTACAGTGCACATACAGTACACATACAGTATAAATACAGTAAAACTACAGTACACATACAGTACACATACAGTACAACCACGGTACACATACAGTATAACTACAGTACACATACAGTACAACTACAGTACAACTACAGTACACATACAGTACAACTACAGTACACATATAGTACAACTAAAGTACACATACAGTACAACTACAGTACACATGCAGTACACATACAGTACAACTACAGTATACATACAGTACAACTACAGTACACAAACAGTACAAATACATTACAACTACAGTACACATACAGTACAACTAGAGTACACATACAGTACAACTACAGTACAACTTCATTACACATACAGTACATCTACAGTACAACTACAGTAAAACTACAGTACACATGCAGTACAACTACAGTACACATACAGTACAACTACAGTACAACTACAGTACACATACAGTACAATTACAGTACAACTACAGTACAACTACAGTACAACTACTGTACACATACAATACACATACAGTATAATTACAGCTCATCTACAGTTCAACTACAGTACAATTACAGTACACATACAGTACAACTACTGTACACATACAGTACAACTACAGTACAACTACAGTACAAATACAGTACAATTACAGTACAACTACAGTACACATACAGTACAACTACAGTACAACTACAGTACACATACTGTACACATACAGTACAAATACAGTACAACTACAGTAACACGACAGTACAACTACAGTACAAATACAGCACAAATGTAGTACAACTACAGTACACATACAGTACAACTAAAGTACAAATACAGTACAACTACAGTTACACTACAGTACAACTACAGTACAAATACAGCACAAATACAGTACAACTACAGTACACATACAGTACAACTACAGTACACATACAGTACACATTCATTACAACTACAATACACATAGAGTACAACTACATTACACTAACAGTTTTTTTTCTTTTTCGTGTGGCCTCCTCAGAGGCCGAGTGCAGGTCTTTCTATTCGACGCCCGTGGGCGACCTGCGAGTCGGGATGAAAAACAAACAGTACAAATACAGTACAACTACAGAACACATACAGTACAACTAGAGTACACATACAGTACAACTACAGTACAACTACAGTACAACTACAGTACACATACAGTACACATACAGTACAACTACAGTACACATACAGTACAACTACAGTACACATACAGTTCAAATACAGTACAAATACAGTACAACTACAGTACAACTACACTACACATACAGTTCACATACAGTACAACTACAGTACAACTACAGTACAACTACAGTACAACTACGGTACACATACAGCACAATTACAGTACACATACAGTACATCTACAGTACAACTACAGTACACATACAGTACAACTACAGTTCACATACAGTACAAATACTGTACACATACAGTACAAATACAATACAACTACAGTACACATACAGTACAACTACAGAACACATAAAGTACAACAACAGTACAACTACAGTACAACTACAGTAGACATAGAGTACGACTACAGTACAACTACAGAACACATACAGTACAACTACAGTACAACTATAGTACAACTACTGTACACATACAGTACACATAAAGTTTAATTTCAGCTCAACTACAGTACAACTACAGTACACATATAGTACAACTACAGTACAATTACAGTACACATACAGTACAACTACAGTACACTTACAGTACAACAACAGTACAACAACAGTACAAATACAGTACAACTACAGTACAACTACAGAACACATACAGTACAACTACAGTACACATACAGTACACATACAGTATAAATACAGTAAAACTACAGTACACATACAGTACACATACAGTACAACCACAGTACACATACAGTATAACTACAGTACACATACAGTACAACTACAGTACAACTACAGTACACATACAGTACAACTACAGTACACATATAGTACAACTACAGTACTCATACAGTATACATGCAGAACACATACAGTACAACTACAGTACATACACAGTACAACTACAGTACACATACAGTACAACTACAGTACAACTACAGTACAACTACAGTACGCATACAGTACAACTACAGTACGACTACAGTACACATACGGTACAACTACAGTACAACTAGAGTACAACTACTGTACACATACAGTACACATACAGTATAATCACAGCTCATCTAGAGTACAACTACAGTACACATACAGTACAACTACAGCACAACTACCGTACAACTACAGTGCACATACAGTTCACATACAGTATAAATACAGTAAAACTACAGTACACATACAGTACACATACAGTACAACCACGGTACACATACAGTATAACTACAGTACACATACAGTACAACTACAGTACAACTACAGTACACATACAGTACAACTACAGTACACATATAGTACAACTAAAGTACACATACAGTACAACTACAGTACACATGCAGTACACATACAGTACAACTACAGTACACATACAGTACAACTACAGTACACAAACAGTACAAATACAGTACAACTACAGTACACATACAGTACAACTAGAGTACACATACAGTACAACTACAGTACAAATTCATTACACATACAGTACATCTACAGTACAACTACAGTAAAACTACAGTACACATGCAGTACAACTACAGTACACATACAGTACAACTACAGTACAACTACAGTACACATACAGTACAACTACAGTACAACTACAGTACAACTACAGTACACATATTGTACAACTACAGTACGCATACAGTACAACTACAGTACACATACAGTACACATACAGTACAACTACAATACACATACAGTATAATTACAGCTCATCTACAGTTCAACTACAGTACAATTACAGTACACATACAGTACAACTACTGTACACATACAGTACAACTACAGTACAACTACAGTACAAATACAGTACAATTACAGTACAACTACAGTACACATACAGTACAACTACAGTACAACTACAGTACACATACTGTACACATACGGTACAAATACAGTACAACTACAGTACACATACAGTACACATACTGTACAACCACAGTACACATACAGTACAACTACAGTACACATACAGTACAACTACAGTACAACTACAGTACAACTACAGTACACATATGGTACAACTACAGTACGCATACAGTACAACTACAGTACACATACAGTACACATACAGTACAACTACAGTACACATACAGTACAACTACAGTACACATACAGTACACACACAGTACAACTACAGTACACATACAGTACAACTACAGTACAACTACAATACAACTTCAGTACACATACAGTACACATACAGTACAACTACAGTACCACTACCGTACAC
The DNA here is from genome assembly GCA_946902985.2 of Meconema thalassinum. Lineage (NCBI taxonomy): Eukaryota > Metazoa > Arthropoda > Insecta > Orthoptera > Tettigoniidae > Meconema > Meconema thalassinum. The sequence continues at coordinate 439,615,628 of OX336394.1, read as the reverse complement.
ATAGGGTACAACTACAGTACAAATAGAGTACAACTATAATACACAAAAGTACAAATACAGTACAATTACAGTACAACTACAGCACAACTACAGTACAAATACAGTACAACTATAGTACAAATACTGTACAACTACAGTACAACTACAGTACACATACAGTACAACTACACTACACATACAGAACAAATAAAGTACAACTACAGTACACATACAGCAAGACTACAGTACACATACGGTACAACTACAGTACACATACAGTACACATACGGTACAAATACAGTACAACTACAGTACACATACAGTACAAATAAAGTACACATACAATACAAATACAGTACAATTACAGTACAAATACAGTACAATTAGAGTACACATACAGTACAACTACAGTACAAATACAGTACACGTACAGTACACATACAGTACAAATACAGTACAACTACAGTACAAATACAGTACAACTACAGTACAACTACAGTACAACTACAGTACACATACAGTACAACTACAGTTCAAATACAGTACAAATACAGTACAACTACAGTACAACTACACTACACATACAGTTCACATACAGTACAACTACAGTACAACTAAAGTACAACTACAGTACAACTACGGTACACATACAGCACAATTACAGTACACATACAGTACATCTACAGTACAACTACAGTACACATACAGTACAACTACAGTTCACATACAGTACAAATACAGTACAAATACTGTACACATACAGTACAAATACAGTACAACTACAGTACACATACAGTACAACTACAGTACACATAAAGTACAACAACAGTACAACTACAGTACAACTACAGTAGACATAGAGTACGACTACAGTACAACTACAGAACACATACAGTACAACTACAGTACAACTATAGTACAACTACTGTACACATACAGTACACATAGAGTTTAATTTCAGCTCAACTACAGTACAACTACAGTACACATATAATACAACTACAGTACAATTACAGTACACATACAGTACAACTACAGTACACTTACAGTACAACAACAGTACAAATACAGTACAAATACAGTACAACTAGAGTACACATACAGTACAACTACAGTACACATACAGTTCAACTACAGCACAACTACAGTACAACTACAGTACACATACAGTACACATACAGTATAAATACAGTAAAACTACAGTACACATACAGTACACATACAGTACAACCACAGTACACATACAGTATAACTACAGTACATATAGAGTACAACTACAGTACAACTACAGTACACATACAGTACAACTACAGTACACATATAGTACAACTACAGTACTCATACAGTATACATGCAGTACACATACAGTACAATTACAGTACATACACAGTACAACTACAGTACACATACAGTACAACTACAGTACAACTACAGTACAACTACAGTACGCATACAGTACAACTACAGTACGACTACAGTACACATACGGTACAACTACAGTTCACATACAGTACACATACGGTACAAATACAGTACACATACAATACAAATACAGTACAATTACAGTACAATTACAGTACAAATACAGTACAACTACAGTACACATACAGTACACATACAGTACAACTACAGTACAACTACAGTACACATACAGTACACATACAGTACAACTACAGTACAAATACAGTACAAATACAGTACACATACTATTCAAATACAGTACAATTAGAGTACAATTACAGTACAAATACAGTACAACTACAGTACACATACAGTACACATACAGTACAATTACAATACAAATACAGTACACATACAGTACACATACAGTACAAATACAGTACAACTACGGTACAAATACAGTACAACTACACTGTAATTGTACTGTAGTGTTACAGCAGTTGTACTGTAGTTGTACTGTATGTGTACGGTAGTTGTACTGTATTTGTTCTGTATGTGTACTGTAGTGTTACTGAAGTTGTACTGTAGTGTTACTGTAGTTGTACTGTATTTGTTCTGTATGTGTACTGTAGTTTTACTGTATTTGTACTGTAGATGTACTGTAGTTGTACTGTATGTGTACTGTAGTTGTACTGTAGTTATACTCTAGGTGTACTGTAATTGTACTGTAGGTGTACTGTATTGTAACTGTAGTTGTACTGTATGTGTACTGTAATTGTACTGTAGTTGTACTGTATGTGTACTGTAGTTGTACTGTAGTTGAGCTGTAATTATACTGTATGTGTACTCTATGTGTACAGTAGTTGTACTGTAGTTGTACTGTAGTTGTACTGTATGTCTACTGTAGTTGTACTGTAGTTGTACTGTATGTGAACTGTAGTTGTACTGTAGTTGTACTGTAGTTGTACTGTATTTGTACTGTAGTTGTACTTTATGTGTACTGTAGTTGTACTGTATTTGTACTGTATGTGTACAGTATTTGTACTGTATTTGTACTGTATGTGAACAGTAGTTGTACTGTATGTGTACTGTAGTAGTACTGTAGTTGTACTGTATTTGTACTGTAGTTGTACTGTAGTTGTTACTGTAGTTGTATTGGATTTGTTCTGTATGTGTACTGTAGTTGTACTGTAGTTGTACTGTAGTTGAACTTTATGTGTACTGTAGTAGTACTGTAGTTGTACTGTATTTGTTCTGTAGTTGTACTGTATTTGTTCTGTATGTGTACTGTAGTTGTACTGTAGTTGTACTGTAATTGTACTGTAGTGTTACAGCAGTTGTACTGTAGTAGTACTGTATGTGTACGGTAGTTGTACTGTATTTGTTCTGTATGTGTACTGTAGTGTTACTGAAGTTGTACTGTAGTGTTACTGTAGTTGTACTGTATTTGTTCTGTATGTGTACTGTAGTTTTACTGTATTTGTACTGTAGATGTACTGTAGTTGTACTGTACGTGTACTGTAGTTGTACTGTAGTTATACTGTAGGTGTACTGTAATTGTACTGTAGGTGTACTGTATTGTAACTGTAGTTGTACTGTATGTGTACTGTAATTGTACTGTAGTTGTACTGTATGTGTACTGTAGTTGTACTGTAGTTGAGCTGTAATTATACTGTATGTGTACTGTATGTGTACAGTAGTTGTACTGTAGTTGTACTGTATGTCTACTGTAGTTGTACTGTAGTTGTACTGTATGTGTACTGTAGTTGTACTGTAGTTGTTCTGTATGTGTTCTGTAGTTGTACTGTAGTTGTAATGTAGTTGAACTGTATTTGTACTGTACTTTTACTGTATTTGTACTGTATGTGAACTGTAGTTTTACTGTATGTGTACTGTAGTTGTACAGTAGTTGTTACTGTAGTTGTACTGTATTTGTTCTGTATGTGTACTGTAGTTGTACTGTAGTTGTACTGTAGTGTTACAGTAGTTGTATTGTAGTAGTACTGTATTTGTACTGTAGTTGTACTGTATTTGTTCTGTAGGTGTACTGTAGTTGTACTGTAGTTGTACTGTAGTGTTACAGTAGTTGTATTGTAGTAGTACTGTAGTTGTACTGTAGTGTTACTGTAGTTGTACTGTATTTGTTCTGTATGTGTACTGTAGTTTTAATGTATTTGTACTGTAGATGTACTGTAGTTGTACTGTATGTGTACTGATGTTGTACTGTAATTGTATTGTAGTTGTACTGTATGTGTACTCTAGTTGTCCTGTTGTTGTACTGTATGTGTACTGTAATTGTATTGTAAATGTATTGTAGTTGTACTGTATGTGTACTGTAGTTGTACTGTTGTTGTACTGTAGGTGTACTGTATTGTAACTGTAGTTGTACTGTATTTGTACCGTATGTGTACTGTAGTTGTACTGTATTTGTACTGTAGTTGAACTGTATTTGTACTGTATGTGTACTGTATGTGTACTGTATTAGTACTGTATTTGTACTGTAGTTGTACTGTATGTGTACTGTATGTGTACTGTAGTTGTACTGTATTTGTACTGTAGTTGTACTGTATGTGTACTGTATGTGTACTGTAGTTGTACTGTGGTTGTACTGTATGTGTACTATAGTTGTACTGTATTTGCACTGTAGTTGTACTGTATGTGTACTGTAATTTTACTGTAATTGTACTGTATTTGTACTATATGTGTACTGTTGTTGTACTCTATGTGTACTGTAGTTGTACTGTAGTTGTACTCTAAGTGTACTGTATGTGTACTGTAGTTGTACTGTAGTTGTACTGTATGTGTACTGTAGTTATACTGTAGTTGTACTGTAGTTGTACTGTATGTGAACTGTATTTGTACTGTAATTGTACTGTATTTGTGCTGTATGTGTACTGTAATTGTACTCTAATTGTATTGTAGTTGTACTGTATGTGTACTGTAGTTGTACTGTTGTTGTACTGTATGTGTACTGTAGTTTTACCATAGTTGTACTGTAGTTGTACTGTATGTGTACTGTATTTTTACTGTTTGTGTACTGTAGTTGTACTGTATGCGTGCTGTATTTGTACTGTAATTGTACTGTATTTGTACTGTATGTGTACTGTTGTTGCACTCTATTTGTACTGTAGTTGTACTGTATGTGTACTGTAGTTGTACTGTAGTTGTACTGTAGTGTTACAGTAGTTGTACTTTAGTTGTATTGTATGTTTACTGTAGTTGTACTGTATTTGTACCGTATGTGTACTGTAGTTGTACTGTATTTGTACTGTAGTTGAACTGTATTTGTATTGTATGTGCAATGTATGTGTACTGTTGTTGTACTCTATTTTGTACTGTAGTTGAACTGTATGTGTACTGTAATTGTACTGTAATTGTACTGTATTTGTACTGTATGTGTACTGTTGTTGCACTCTATTTGTACTGTAGTTGTACTGTATGTGTACTGTAGTTGTACTGTAGTTGTACTGTAGTGTTACAGTAGTTGTAATTTAGTTGTACTGTATGTTTACGGTAGTTGTACTGTATTTGTTCTGTATGTGTACTGTAGTGTTACTGTAGTTTTACTTTAGATGTACTGTAGTTGTACTGTATGTGTATTGTAGTTGTACTGTAGTTATACTGTAGGTGTACTGTAATTGTAGTGTAGGTGTACTGTAGTGTAACTGTAATTGTACTGTTGTTGTACTGTAGTGTTACTGTAGTTGTACTGTAGTGTTACTGTAGTTGTACTGTATTTGTTCTGTATGTGTACTGTAGTTTTACTGTTTTTGTACTTTAGATGTACTGTAGTTGTACTGTATGTGTATTGTAGTTGTACTGTAGTTATACTGTAGGTGTACTGTAATTGTAGTGTAGGTGTACTGTAGTGTAACTGTAGTTGTACTGTATGTGTACTGTAATTGTACTGTAATTGTATTGTAGTTGTACTGTATGTGTACTGTAGTTGTACTGTTGTTGTACTGTATGTGTACTGTAGTTGTACTGTAGTTGTACTGTAGTTGTACTGTATGTGTACTGTAGTTGTACTGTATGTGTACTGTAGTTATACTGTATTTGTACTGTTTGTGTACTGTAGTTGTACTGTATGCGTGCTGTAATTGTACTGTATGTGTACTGTATTTGTATTGTATGTTAACTGTAGTCGTACTGTATTTGTACCGTATGTGTACTGTAGTTGTACTGTATTTGTACTGTTGTTGAACTGTATTTTTACTGTATGTGTACTGTATGTGTACTGTATTTGTACTGTATTTGTTCTGTATGTGTACTGTATGTGTACTGTAGTTGTACTGTGGTTGTACTGTATGTGTACTATAGTTGTACTCTATTTGCACTGTAGTTGTACTGTATTTGTACTGTAATTGTACTGTAATTGTACTGTATTTGTACTGTATGTGTACTGTTGTTGTACTCTAGTTGTACTGTATGTGTACTGTAGTTGTACTGTAGGTGTACTGTAATTGTACTGTAGGTGTACTGTAGTGTAACTGTAGTTGTACTGTATGTGTACTGTAATTGTACTCAATTGTACTGTAGTTGTACTGTATGTGTACTGTAGTTTTACTGTTGTTGTACTGTATGTGTACTGTAGTTGTACTGTAGTTGTACTGTAGTTGTACTGTATGTGTACTGTAGTTGTACTCTATGTGTACTTTAGTTGTACTGTATTTGTACTGTTTGTGTACTGTAGTTGTACTGTATGTGTGCTGTATGTGTACTGTAGTTGTACTGTATGTGTACTGTAGTCGTTCTGTATTTGTACCGTATGTGTACTGTAGTTGTACTGTATTTGTACTGTAGTTGTACTGTATGTGTACTCTATGTGTACTGTAGTTGTACTGTATTTGTTCTGTAGTTGTACTGTATTTGTTCTGTATGTGTACTGTAGTTGTACTGTAGTTGTACTGTAGTGTTACAGTAGTTGTACTGTAGTTGTACTGTATGTGTACGGTAGTTGTACTGTATTTGTTCTGTATGTGTACTGTAGTGTAACTGTAGTTGTACTGAAGTGTTACTGTAGTTGTACTGTATTTGTTCTGTATGTGTACTGTAGTTTCACTGTATTTGTACTGTAGATGTACTGTAGTTATACTGTATGTGTACTGTAGTTGTACTGTAGTTATACTGTAGGTGTACTGTAATTGTACTGTAGGTGTACTGTATTGTAACTGTAGTTGTACTGTATGTGTACTGTAATTGTACTGTAGTTGTACTGTATGTGTACTGTAGTTGTACTGTAGTTGAGCTGTAATTATACTGTATGTGTACTGTATGTGTTCAGTAGTTGTACTGTAGTTGTACTGTAGTTGTACTGTATGTGTACTGTAGTTGTACTGTAGTTGTACTGTATGTGTACTGTAGTTGTACTGTAGTTGTACTGTATGTGTTCTGTAGTTGTACTGTAGTTGAACTGTATTTGTACTGTACTTTTACTGTATTTGTACTGTATGTGAACTGTAGTTTCACTGTATGTGTACTGTAGTTGTACTGTAGTTGTACTGTATTTGTACTGTAGTTGTACAGTAGTTGTTACTGTAGTTGTACTGTATTTGTTCTGTATGTGTACTGTAGTTGTACTGTAGTTGTACTGTAGTGTTACAGTAGTTGTACTGTAGTAGTACTGTATTTGTACTGTAGTTGTACTGTATTTGTTCTGTATGTGTACTGTAGTTGTACTGTAGTTGTACTGTAGTGTTACAGTAGTTGTACTTTAGTTGTACTATATGTGTACGATAGTTGTACTGTAGTTGTTCTGTATGTGTACTGTAGTGTTACTGTAGTTGTACTGTAGTGTTACTGTAGTTGTACAGTATTTGTTCTGTATGTGTACTGTAGTTTTAATGTATTTGTACTGTAGATGTACTGTAGTTGTACTGTATGTGTACTGAAGTTGTACTGTAATTGTATTGTAGTTGTACTATATGTGTACTCTAGTTGTCCTGTTGTTGTACTGTATGTGTACTGTAATTGTACTGTAAATGTATTGTAGTTGTACTGTATGTGTACTGTAGTTGTACTGTTGTTGTACTGTATGTGTACTGTAGTTGTACTGTAGTTGTACTGTAGTTGTACTGTAGTTGTACTGTATGTGTACTGTAGTTGTATTGTATGTTTACTGTAGTTGTACTGTATTTGTACCGTATGTGTACTGTAGTTGTACTGTATTTGTACTGTAGTTGAACTGTATTTGAACTGTATGTGTACTGTATGTGTACTGTATTAGTACTGTATTTGTACTGTAGTTGTACTGTATGTGTTCTGTATGTGTACTGTAGTTGTACTGTATTTGTACTGTAGTTGTACTGTATGTGTACTGTATGTGTACTGTAGTTGTACTGTGGTTGTACTGTATGTGTACTATAGTTGTACTGTATTTGAACTGTAGTTATACTGTATGTATACTGTAATTTTACTGTAATTGTACTGTATTTGTACTGTATGTGTACTGTTGTTGTACTGAATGTGTACTGTATTTGTACTGTAGTTGTACTCTAAGTGTACTGTATGTGTACTGTAGTTGTACTGTAGTTGTACTGTATGTGTACTGTAGTTATACTGTAGTTGTACTGTAGTTGTACTGTATGTGTACTGTATTTGTACTGTTTGTGTACTGTAGTTGTACTGTATGCGTGCTATATTTGTACTGCATGTGTACTGTATGTGTACTGTAGTTGTACTGTATGTGTACTGTATGTGTACTGTAGTTGTACTGTGTGTGTACTGTAGTTGTACTGTAGTTGTACTGTATGTGCACGGTAGTTGTACTCTATTTGCACTGTAGTTGTACTGTATGTGAACTGTATTTGTACTGTAAATGTACTGTATTTGTACTGTATGTGTACTGTAATTGTACTGTAATTGTATTGTAGTTGTACTGTATGTGTACTGTAGTTGTACTGTTGTTGTACTGTATGTGTACTGTAGTTGTACTGTAGTTGTACTGTATGTGTACTGTATTTTTACTGTTTGTGTACTGTAGTTGTACTGTATGCGTGCTGTATTTGTACTGTATGTGTACTGTAGTTGTATTATATGTTTACTGTAGTTGTACTGTATTTGTACCGTATGTCTACTGTAGTTGTACTGTATTTGTACTGTAGTTGAACTGTATTTGTATTGTATGTGTAATGTATGTGTACTCTTGTTGTACTCTATTTGTACTGTAGTTGTACTGTATGTGTACTGTAGTTGTACTGTAGTTGTACTGTAGTGTTACAGTAGTTGTACTGTAGTTGTACTGTATGTGTACGGTAGTTGTACTTTATTTGTTCTGTATGTGTACTGTAGTGTTACTGTAGTTGTACTGTAGTGTTACTGTAGTTGTACTGTATTTGTTCTGTATGTGTACTGTAGTTTCACTGTATTTGTACTGTAGATGTACTGTAGTTGTACTGTATGTGTACTGTAGTTGTACTGTAGTTATACTGTAGGTGTACTGTAATTGTTCTGTAGGTGTACTGTATTGTAACTGTAGTTGTACTGTATGTGTACTGTAATTGTACTGTAGTTGTACTGTATGTGTACTGTAGTTGTACTGTATTGAGCTGTAATTATACTGTATGTGTACTGTATGTGTACAGTAGTTGTACTGTAGTTGTACTGTAGTTGTACTGTATGTGTACTGTAGTTGTACTGTAGTTGTACTGTATGTGTACTGTAGTTGTACTGTAGTTGTACTGTATGTGTTCTGTAGTTGTTCTGTAGTTGAACTGTATTTGTACTGTACATTTACTGTATTTGTACTGTATGTGAACTGTAGTTTTACGGTATGTGTACTGTAGTTGTACTGTAGTTGTACTGTATTTGTACTGTAGTTTTACAGTAGTTGTTACTGTAGTTGTACTGTATTTGTTCTGTATGTGTACTGTAGTTGTACTGTAGTTGTACTGTAGTGTTACAGTAGTTGTACTGTAGTAGTACTGTATTTGTACTGTAGTTGTACTGTATTTGTTCTGTATGTGTACTGTAGTTGTACTGTAGTTGTACTGTAGTGTTACAGTAGTTGTTCTTTAGTTGTACTATATGTGTACGATAGTTGTACTGTATTTGTTCTGTATGTGTACTGTAGTGTTACTGTGGTTGTACTGTATTTGTTCTGTATGTGTACTGTAGTTTTAATGTATTTGTACTGTAGATGTACTTTAGTTGTACTGTAAGTGTACTGTATGTGTACTGTAGTTGTACTGTAGTTGTACTGTATGTGTACTGTAGTTATACTGTAGTTGTACTGTAGTTGTACTGTATGTGTACTGTATTTGTACTGTGTGTGTACTGTAGTTGTACTGTAGTTGTACTGTATGTGCACTGTAGTTGTACTCTATTTGCACTGTAGTTGTACTGTATGTGAACTGTATTTGTACTGTTTGTGTACTGTAGTAGTACTGTATGCGTGCTATATTTGTACTGCATGTGTACTGTATGTGTAATGTAGTTGTACTGTATGTGTACTGTATGTGTACTGTAGTTGTACTGTGTGTGTACTGTAGTTGTACTGTAGTTGTACTGTATGTGCACTGTAGTTGTACTCTATTTGCACTGTGCACTGTGTGTACTGTAGTTGTACTGTAGTTGTACTGTAGTTGTACTGTATGTGTACTGTAGTTGTACTGTAGTTGTACTGTATATGTACTGTAGTTATACTGTAGTTGTACTGTAGTTGTACTGTATGTGTACTGTATTTGTACTGTTTGTGTACTGTAGTTGTACTGTATGCGTGCTATATTTGTACTGCATGTGTACTGTATGTGTACTGTAGTTGTACTGTATGTGTACTGTATGTGTACTGTAGTTGTACTGTGTGTGTACTGTAGTTGTACTGTAGTTGTACTGTATGTGCACTGTAGTTGTACTCTATTTGCACTGTAGTTGTACTGTATGTGAACTGTTGTTGTACTGAATGTGTACTGTATTTGTACTGTAGTTGTACTCTAAGTGTACTGTATGTGTACTGTAGTTGTACTGTAGATGTACTGTATGTGTACTGTAGTTATACTGTAGTTGTACTGTAGTTGTACTGTATGTGTACTGTATTTGTACTGTTTGTGTACTGTAGTTGTACTGTATGCGTGCTATATTTGTACTGCAGGTGTACTGTATGTGTACTGTAGTTGTACTGTATGTGTACTGTATGTGTACTGTAGTTGTACTGTGTGTGTACTGTAGTTGTACTGTAGTTGTACTGTATGTGCACTGTAGTTGTACTCTATTTAAAGTGTTTTGTACTGTATGTGAACTGTATTTGTACTGTAAATGTACTGTATTTGTACTGTATGTGTACTGTAATTGTACTGTAATTGTATTGTAGTTGTACTGTATGTGTACTGTAGTTGTACTGTTGTTTTACTGTATGTGTACTGTAGTTGTACTGTAGTTGTACTGTATGTGTACTGTATTTTTACTGTTTGTGTACTGTAGTTGTACTGTATGCGTGCTGTATTTGTACTGTATGTGTACTGTAGTTGTATTATATGTTTACTGTAGTTGTACTGTATTTGTACCGTATGTCTACTGTAGTTGTACTGTATTTGTACTGTAGTTGAACTGTATTTGTATTGTATGTGTAATGTATGTGTACTGTTGTTGTACTCTATTTTGTACTGTAGTTGAACTGTATGTGTACTGTAATTGTACTGTAATTGTACTGTATTTGTTCTGTATGTGTACTCTTGTTGTACTCTATTTGTACTGTAGTTGTACTGTATGTGTACTGTAGTTGTACTGTAGTTGTACTGTAGTGTTACAGTAGTTGTACTGTAGTTGTACTGTATGTGTACGGTAGTTGTACTGTATTTGTTCTGTATGTGTACTGTAGTGTTACTGTAGTTGTACTGTAGTGTTACTGTAGTTGTACTGTATTTGTTCTGTATGTGTACTGTAGTTTCACTGTATTTGTACTGTAGATGTACTGTAGTTGTACTGTATGTGTACTGTAGTTGTACTGTAGTTATAATGTAGGTGTACTGTAATTGTTCTGTAGGTGTACTGTATTGTAACTGTAGTTGTACTGTATGTGTACTGTAATTGTACTGTAGTTGTACTGTATGTGTACTGTAGTTGTACTGTATTGAGCTGTAATTATACTGTATGTGTACTGTATGTGTACAGTAGTTGTACTGTAGTTGTACTGTAGTTGTACTGTATGTGTACTGTAGTTGTACTGTAGTTGTACTGTATGTGTACTGTAGTTGTACTGTAGTTGTACTGTATGTGTTCTGTAGTTGTTCTGTAGTTGAACTGTATTTGTACTGTACATTTACTGTATTTGTACTGTATGTGAACTGTAGTTTTACTGTATGTGTACTGTAGTTGTACTGTAGTTGTACTGTATTTGTACTGTAGTTTTACAGTAGTTGTTACTGTAGTTGTACTGTATTTGTTCTGTATGTGTACTGTAGTTGTACTGTAGTTGTACTGTAGTGTTACAGTAGTTGTACTGTAGTAGTACTGTATTTGTACTGTAGTTGTACTGTATTTGTTCTGTATGTGTACTGTAGTTGTACTGTAGTTGTACTGTAGTGTTACAGTAGTTGTACTTTAGTTGTACTATATGTGTACGATAGTTGTACTGTATTTGTTCTGTATGTGTAATGTAGTGTTACTGTAGTTGTACTGTAGTGTTACTGTAGTTGTACTGTATTTGTTCTGTATGTGTACTGTAGTTTTAATGTATTTGTACTGTAGATGTACTGTAGTTGTACTGTAAGTGTACTGTATGTGTACTGTAGTTGTACTGTAGTTGTACTGTATGTGTACTGTAGTTATACTGTAGTTGTACTGTAGTTGTACTGTATGTGTACTGTATTTGTACTGTAGTTGTACTGTAGTGTTACAGTAGTTGTACTTTAGTTGTACTGTATGTGTACGGTAGTTGTACTGTATTTGTTCTGTATGTGTACTGTAGTGTTACTGTAGTTTTACTTTAGATGTACTGTAGTTGTACTGTATGTTTATTGTATTAGTACTGTAGTTATACTGTAGGTGTACTGTAATTGTAGTGTAGGTGTACTGTAGTGTAACTGTAGTTGTACTGTAGTTGTACTGTAGTGTTACTGTAGTTGTACTGTATTTGTTCTGTATGTGTACTGTAGTTTTACTGTATTTGTACTTTAGATGTACTGTAGTTGTACTGTATGTGTATTGTAGTTGTACTATAGTTATACTGTAGGTGTACTGTAATTGTAGTGTAGGTGTACTCTAGTGTAACTGTAGTTGTACTGTATGTGTACTGTAATTGTACTGTAATTGTATTGTAGTTGTACTGTTGTTGTACTGTATGTGTACTGTACTTGTACTGTAGTTGTACTGTAGTTGTACTGTATGCGTGCTATATTTGTACTGCATGTGTACTGTATGTGTACTGTAGTTGTACTGTATGTGTACTCTATGTGTACTGTAGTTGTACTGTGTGTGTACTGTAGTTGTACTGTAGTTGTACTGTATGTGCACTGTAGTTGTACTCTATTTGCACTGTAGTTGTACTGTATGTGAACTGTTGTTGTACTGAATGTGTACTGTATTTGTACTGTAGTTGTACTCTAAGTGTACTGTATGTGTACTGTAGTTGTACTGTAGTTGTACTGTATGTGTACTGTAGTTATACTGTAGTTGTACTGTAGTTGTATTGTATGTGTACTGTATTTGTACTGTTTGTGTACTGTAGTTGTACTGTATGCGTGCTATATTTGTACTGCATGTGTACTGTATGTGTACTGTAGTTGTACTGTATGTGTACTGTATGTGTACTGTAGTTGTACTGTGTGTGTACTGTAGTTGTACTGTAGTTGTACTGTATGTGCACTGTAGTTGTACTCTATTTGCACTGTAGTTGTACTGTATGTGAACTGTATTTGTACTGTAAATGTACTGTATTTGTACTGTATGTGTATTGTAATTGTACTGTAATTGTATTGTAGTTGTACTGTATGTGTACTGTAGTTGTACTGTTGTTGTACTGTATGTGTACTGTAGTTGTACTGTAGTTGTACTGTATGTGTACTGTATTTTTACTGTTTGTGTACTGTAGTTGTACTGTATGCGTGCTGTATTTGTAGTGTATGTGTACTGTAGTTGTATTATATGTTTACTGTAGTTGTACTGTATTTGTACCGTATGTCTACTGTAGTTGTACTGTATTTGTACTGTAGTTGAACTGTATTTGTATTGTATGTGTAATGTATGTGTACTGTTGTTGTACTCTATTTTGTACTGTAGTTGAACTGTATGTGTACTGTAATTGTACTGTATTTGTTCTGTATGTGTACTCTTGTTGTACTCTATTTGTACTGTAGTTGTACTGTATGTGTACTGTAGTTGTACTGTAGTTGTACTGTAGTGTTACAGTAGTTGTACTGTAGTTGTACTGTATGTGTACGGTAGTTGTACTGTATTTGTTCTGTATGTGTACTGTAGTGTTACTGTAGTTGTACTGTAGTGTTACTGTAGTTGTACTGTATTTGTTCTGTATGTGTACTGTAGTTTCACTGTATTTGTACTGTAGATGTACTGTAGTTGTACTGTATGTGTACTGTAGTTGTACTGTAGTTATACTGTAGGTGTACTGTAATTGTTCTGTAGGTGTACTGTATTGTAACTGTAGTTGTACTGTATGTGTACTGTAATTGTACTGTAGTTGTACTGTATGTGTACTGTAGTTGTACTGTATTGAGCTGTAATTATTCTGTATGTGTACTGTATGTGTACAGTAGTTGTACTGTAGTTGTACTGTAGTTGTACTGTATGTGTACTGTAGTTGTACTGTAGTTGTACTGTATATGTTCTGTAGTTGTACTGTAGTTGTACTGTATGTGTTCTGTAGTTGTTCTGTAGTTGAACTGTATTTGTACTGTACATTTACTGTATTTGTACTGTATGTGAACTGTAGTTTTACTGTATGTGTACTGTAGTTGTACTGTAGTTGTACTGTATTTGTACTGTAGTTTTACAGTAGTTGTTACTGTAGTTGTACTGTATTTGTTCTGTATGTGTACTGTAGTTGTACTGTAGTTGTACTGTAGAGTTACAGTAGTTGTACTGTAGTAGTACTGTATTTGTACTGTAGTTGTACTGTATTTGTTCTGTATGTGTACTGTAGTTGTACTGTAGTTGTACTGTAGTGTTACAGTAGTTGTACTTTAGTTGTACTATATGTGTACGATAGTTGTACTGTATTTGTTCTGTATGTGTACTGTAGTGTTACTGTAGTTGTACTGTAGTGTTACTGTAGTTGTACTGTATTTGTTCTGTATGTGTACTGTAGTTTTAATGTATTTGTACTGTAGATGTACTGTAGTTGTACTGTAAGTGTACTGTATGTGTACTGTAGTTGTACTGTATGTGTACTGTAGTTATACTGTAGTTGTACTATAGTTGTACTGTATGTGTACTGTATTTGTACTGTGTGTGTACTGTAGTTGTACTGTAGTTGTACTGTATGTGCACTGTAGTTGTACTCTATTTGCACTGTAGTTGTACTGTATGTGAACTGTATTTGTACTGTTTGTGTACTGTAGTAGTACTGTATGCGTGCTATATTTGTACTGCATGTGTACTGTATGTGTACTCTAGTTGTACTGTATGTGTACTGTATGTGTACTGTAGTTGTACTGTGTGTGTACTGTAGTTGTACTGTAGTTGTACTGTATGTGCACTGTAGTTGTACTCTATTTGCACTGTCCACTGTGTGTACTGTAGTTGTACTGTAGTTGTACTGTAGTTGTACTGTATGTGTACTGTAGTTGTACTGTAGTTGTACTGTATGTGTACTGTAGTTATACTGTAGTTGTACTGTAGTTGTACTGTATGTGTACTGTATTTGTACTGTTTGTGTACTGTAGTTGTACTGTATGCGTGCTATATTTGTACTGCATGTGTACTGTATGTGTACTGTAGTTGTACTGTATGTGTACTGTATGTGTACTGTAGTTGTACTGTGTGTGTACTCTAGTTGTACTGTAATGTACTGTATGTGCACTGTAGTTGTACTCTATTTGCACTGTAGTTGTACTGTATGTGAACTGTATTTGTACTGTAATTGTACTGTATTTGTACTGTATGTGTACTGTAATTGTACTGTAATTGTATTGTAGTTGTACTGTATGTGTACTGTAGTTGTACTGTATTGAGCTGTAATTATTCTGTATGTGTACTGTATGTGTACAGTAGTTGTACTGTAGTTGTACTGTAGTTGTACTGTATGTGTACTGTAGTTGTACTGTAGTTGTACTGTATATGTACTGTAGTTGTACTGTAGTTGTACTGTATGTGTTCTGTAGTTGTTCTGTAGTTGAACTGTATTTGTACTGTACATTTACTGTATTTGTACTGTATGTGAACTGTAGTTTTACTGTATGTGTACTGTAGTTGTACTGTAGTTGTACTGTATTTGTACTGTAGTTTTACAGTAGTTGTTACTGTAGTTGTACTGTATTTGTTCTGTATGTGTACTGTAGTTGTACTGTAGTTGTACTGTAGAGTTACAGTAGTTGTACTGTAGTAGTACTGTATTTGTACTGTAGTTGTACTGTATTTGTTCTGTATGTGTACTGTAGTTGTACTGTAGTTGTACTGTAGTGTTACAGTAGTTGTACTTTAGTTGTACTATATGTGTACGATAGTTGTACTGTATTTGTTCTGTATGTGTACTGTAGTGTTACTGTAGTTGTACTGTATTTGTTCTGTATGTGTACTGTAGTTTTAATGTATTTGTACTGTAGATGTACTGTAGTTGTACTGTAAGTGTACTGTATGTGTACTGTAGTTGTACTGTAGTTGTACTGTATGTGTACTGTAGTTATACTGTAGTTGTACTATAGTTGTACTGTATGTGTACTGTATTTGTACTGTGTGTGTACTGTAGTTGTACTGTAGTTGTACTGTATGTGCACTGTAGTTGTACTCTATTTGCACTGTAGTTGTACTGTATGTGAACTGTATTTGTACTGTTTGTGTACTGTAGTAGTACTGTATGCGTGCTATATTTGTACTGCATGTGTACTGTATGTGTACTCTAGTTGTACTGTATGTGTACTGTATGTGTACTGTAGTTGTACTGTGTGTGTACTGTAGTTGTACTGTAGTTGTACTGTATGTGCACTGTAGTTGTACTCTATTTGCACTGTCCACTGTGTGTACTGTAGTTGTACTGTAGTTGTACTGTAGTTGTACTGTATGTGTACTGTAGTTGTACTGTAGTTGTACTGTATGTGTACTGTAGTTATACTGTAGTTGTACTGTAGTTGTACTGTATGTGTACTGTATTTGTACTGTTTGTGTACTGTAGTTGTACTGTATGCGTGCTATATTTGTACTGCATGTGTACTGTATGTGTACTGTAGTTGTACTGTATGTGTACTGTATGTGTACTGTAGTTGTACTGTGTGTGTACTCTAGTTGTACTGTAATGTACTGTATGTGCACTGTAGTTGTACTCTATTTGCACTGTAGTTGTACTGTATGTGAACTGTATTTGTACTGTAATTGTACTGTATTTGTACTGTATGTGTACTGTAATTGTACTGTAATTGTATTGTAGTTGTACTGTATGTGTACTGTAGTTGTACTGTTGTTGTACTGTATGTGTACTGTAGTTTTACTGTAGTTGTGCTGTAGTTGTACTGTATGTGTACTGTATTTTTACTGTTTGTGTACTGTAGTTGTACTGTATGCGTGCTGTATTTGTACTGTATGTGTACTGTAGTTGTATTGTATGTTTACTGTAGTTGTACTGTATTTGTACCGTTTGTGTACTGTAGTTGTACTGTATTTGTACTGTAGTTGAACTGTATTTGTATTGTATGTGTAATGTATGTGTACTGTTGTTGTACTCTATTTTGTACTGTAGTTAAACTGTATGTGTACTGTTATTGTACTGTAATTGTACTGTATTTGTACTGTATGTGTACTGTTGTTTTACTCTCTTTGTACTGTAGTTGTACTGTATGTGTACTGTATTTGTACTGTAGTTGTACTGTAGTGTTACAGTAGTTGTACTTTAGTTGTACTGTATGTGTACGGTAGTTGTACTGTATTTGTTCTGTATGTGTACTGTAGTGTTACTGTAGTTTTACTTTAGATGTACTGTAGTTGTACTGTATGTTTATTGTATTAGTACTGTAGTTATACTGTAGGTGTACTGTAATTGTAGTGTAGGTGTACTGTAGTGTAACTGTAGTTGTACTGTAGTTGTACTGTATTGAGCTGTAATTATACTGTATGTGTACTGTATGTGTACAGTAGTTGTACTGTAGTCGTACTGTATTTATACCGTATGTGTACTGTAGTTGTACTGTATTTGTACTGTTGTTGAACTGTATTTGTACTGTATGTGTACTGTATGTGTACTGTATTTGTACTGTATTTGTACTGTAGTTGTTCTGTATGTGTACTGTATGTGTACTGTAGTTGTACTGTGGTTGTACTGTATGTGTACTATAGTTGTACTCTATTTGCACTGTAGTTGTACTGTATGTGTACTGTAATTGTACTGTAATTGTACTGTATTTGTACTGTGTGTACTGTTGTTGTACTCTAGTTGTACTGTATGTGTACTGTAGTTGTACTGTAGGTGTACTGTAATTGTACTGTAGGTGTACTGTAGTGTAACTGTAGTTGTACTGTATGTGTACTGTAATTGTACTCAATTGTACTGTGGTTGTACTCTATGTGTACTGTAGATTTACTGTTGTTGTATTGTATGTGTACTGTAGTTGTACTGTAGTTGTACTGTAGTTGTACTGTATGTGTACTGTAGTTGTACTGTATGTGTACCGTAGTTGTACTGTATTTGTACTGTTTGTGTACTGTAGTTGTACTGTATGAATGCTGTAGTTGTACTGTATGTGTACTGTATGTGTACTGTAGTTGTACTGTATGTGTACTGTAGTCGTTCTGTATTTGTACCGTATGTGTACTGTAGTTGTACTGTATTTGTACTGTAGTTGTACTGTATGTGTACTCTATGTGTACTGTAGTTGTACTGTATGTGTACTGTAGTTGTACTGTATGTGTACTCTAGTTGTGCTGTATGTGTACTGTAGTTGTACTGTATTTGTACTGTTTGTGTACTGTAGTTTTACTGTATGTGTACTGTAGTTGTACTGTATATGTACTGTATGTGTACTGTAGTTGTCCTGTATGTGTACTGTAGTTGTACTATATGTGTACTGTAGTTGTACTGTATGTGTACTGTAGTTTTTACTGTAGTTGTACTGTAGTTGTACTGTAGCTGTGCTGAAGTTCTACTGTATTTGAACTGTAGTAGTACTGTATGTGTACTGTAGTTGTACTGTGTGTGTACTGCAGTAGTGCTGTAGTTGTACTGTATGTGTACTGTAGTTGTACTGTAGTTGTACTGTGTGTGTACTGTAGAAGTGCTGTAGTTGTACTGTATGTGAACTGTAGTTGTACTGTAGTTGTACTGTATGTGTTCTGTAGTTGTACTGTAGTTGTACTCTGTGTGTATTGTAGTAGTGCTGTAGTTGTACTGTATGTGTACTGTTGTTGTACTCTAGTTGTACTGTATGTGTACTGTAGTTGTACTGTAGTTGTACTGTATTTGTTCTGTAGTTGTACTGTAGTTGTACTCTGTGTGTATTGTAGTAGTGCTGTAGTTGTACTGTATGTGAACTGTAGTTGTACTGTATTTCTACTGTATGTGAACTGTAGTAGTACTGTGTGTGTACTGTAGTAGTGCTGTAGTTGTACTGTGTGTGTACTGTAGTAGTGCTGTAGTTGTACTGTGTGTGTACTGTAGTTGTACTGTGTGTGTACTGTAGTAGTGCTGTAGTTGTACTGTATGTGTACTGCAGTTGTACTGTGTGTGTACTGTAGTAGTGCTGTAGTTGTACTGTGTGTGTACTGTAGTAGTGCTGTAGTTGAACTGTGTGTGTACTGTAGTTGTACTGTAGTTGTACTGTAGTTGTACTGTATGTGAACTGTAGTTGTACTGTAGTTCTACTGTATGTGAACTGTAGTAGTACTGTATGTGTACTGCAGTTGTACTGTGTGTGTACTGTAGTAGTGCTGTAGTTGTAGTGTAATTGTACTGTAGTTGTACTGTATGTGTACTGTAGTAGTGCTGTAGTTGTACTGTATTATGCAATGTAGTTGTACTGTATGTGTACTGTAGTAGTGCTGTAGTTGTACTGTATGTGTACTGTAGATGTACTGTAGTTGTACTGTATTTGAACTGTAGTTGTACTGTAGTTGTACTGAGTGTGTACTGTAGTTGTACTGTAGTTGTACTGTATTTGTACTGTAGTTGTACAGTATGTGTACTGTAGTTTTACTGTAGATGTAATGTAGTTGTAATGAATGTGTACTGTAGTTGTAATGTTGTTGTACTGTATGTGTACTGTAGTTGTACTGTAGTTGTACTGTATGTGTACTGTAGATGTACTCTAGTTGTACTGTATGTGTACGGTAGTTGTACTGTAATTGTATTGTAGTTGTACTGTATGTGTACTCTACTTTTACTGTTGTTGTACTGTATGTGTACAGTAATTGTACTGTAATTGTATTGTAGTTGTACTGTATGTGTACTGTGGTTTTACTGTATGTGTACTGTAGTTGTACTGTTGTTGTACTGTATGTGTACTGTAGTTGTACTGTAGTTGTACTGTATTTGAACTGTAGTTGTACTGTAGTTGTACTGTATGTGTACTGTAGTTGTACTGTAGTTGTACTGTATGTGTACTGTAGTTGTACTGTAGTTGTACTGTATGTGTTCTGTAGTTGTTCTGTAGTTGAACTGTATTTGTACTGTACATTTACTGTATTTGTACTGTATGTGAACTGTAGTTTTACTGTATGTGTACTGTAGTTGTACTGTAGTTGTACTGTATTTGTACTGTAGTTTTACAGTAGTTGTTACTGTAGTTGTACTGTATTTGTTCTGTATGTGTACTGTAGTTGTACTGTAGTTGTACTGTAGTGTTACAGTAGTTGTACTGTAGTAGTACTGTATTTGTACTGTAGTTGTACTGTATTTGTTCTGTATGTGTACTGTAGTTGTACTGTAGTTGTACTGTAGTGTTACAGTAGTTGTACTTTAGTTGTACTATATGTGTACGATAGTTGTACTGTATTTGTTCTGTATGTGTAATGTAGTGTTACTGTAGTTGTACTGTAGTGTTACTGTAGTTGTACTGTATTTGTTCTGTATGTGTACTGTAGTTTTAATGTATTTGTACTGTAGATGTACTGTAGTTGTACTGTAAGTGTACTGTATGTGTACTGTAGTTGTACTGTAGTTGTACTGTATGTGTACTGTAGTTATACTGTAGTTGTACTGTAGTTGTACTGTATGTGTACTGTATTTGTACTGTAGTTGTACTGTAGTGTTACAGTAGTTGTACTTTAGTTGTACTGTATGTGTACGGTAGTTGTACTGTATTTGTTCTGTATGTGTACTGTAGTGTTACTGTAGTTTTACTTTAGATGTACTGTAGTTGTACTGTATGTTTATTGTATTAGTACTGTAGTTATACTGTAGGTGTACTGTAATTGTAGTGTAGGTGTACTGTAGTGTAACTGTAGTTGTACTGTAGTTGTACTGTAGTGTTACTGTAGTTGTACTGTATTTGTTCTGTATGTGTACTGTAGTTTTACTGTATTTGTACTTTAGATGTACTGTAGTTGTACTGTATGTGTATTGTAGTTGTACTATAGTTATACTGTAGGTGTACTGTAATTGTAGTGTAGGTGTACTCTAGTGTAACTGTAGTTGTACTGTATGTGTACTGTAATTGTACTGTAATTGTATTGTAGTTGTACTGTTGTTGTACTGTATGTGTACTGTACTTGTACTGTAGTTGTACTGTAGTTGTACTGTATGCGTGCTATATTTGTACTGCATGTGTACTGTATGTGTACTGTAGTTGTACTGTATGTGTACTCTATGTGTACTGTAGTTGTACTGTGTGTGTACTGTAGTTGTACTGTAGTTGTACTGTATGTGCACTGTAGTTGTACTCTATTTGCACTGTAGTTGTACTGTATGTGAACTGTTGTTGTACTGAATGTGTACTGTATTTGTACTGTAGTTGTACTCTAAGTGTACTGTATGTGTACTGTAGTTGTACTGTAGTTGTACTGTATGTGTACTGTAGTTATACTGTAGTTGTACTGTAGTTGTATTGTATGTGTACTGTATTTGTACTGTTTGTGTACTGTAGTTGTACTGTATGCGTGCTATATTTGTACTGCATGTGTACTGTATGTGTACTGTAGTTGTACTGTATGTGTACTGTATGTGTACTGTAGTTGTACTGTGTGTGTACTGTAGTTGTACTGTAGTTGTACTGTATGTGCACTGTAGTTGTACTCTATTTGCACTGTAGTTGTACTGTATGTGAACTGTATTTGTACTGTAAATGTACTGTATTTGTACTGTATGTGTATTGTAATTGTACTGTAATTGTATTGTAGTTGTACTGTATGTGTACTGTAGTTGTACTGTTGTTGTACTGTATGTGTACTGTAGTTGTACTGTAGTTGTACTGTATGTGTACTGTATTTTTACTGTTTGTGTACTGTAGTTGTACTGTATGCGTGCTGTATTTGTAGTGTATGTGTACTGTAGTTGTATTATATGTTTACTGTAGTTGTACTGTATTTGTACCGTATGTCTACTGTAGTTGTACTGTATTTGTACTGTAGTTGAACTGTATTTGTATTGTATGTGTAATGTATGTGTACTGTTGTTGTACTCTATTTTGTACTGTAGTTGAACTGTATGTGTACTGTAATTGTACTGTATTTGTTCTGTATGTGTACTCTTGTTGTACTCTATTTGTACTGTAGTTGTACTGTATGTGTACTGTAGTTGTACTGTAGTTGTACTGTAGTGTTACAGTAGTTGTACTGTAGTTGTACTGTATGTGTACGGTAGTTGTACTGTATTTGTTCTGTATGTGTACTGTAGTGTTACTGTAGTTGTACTGTAGTGTTACTGTAGTTGTACTGTATTTGTTCTGTATGTGTACTGTAGTTTCACTGTATTTGTACTGTAGATGTACTGTAGTTGTACTGTATGTGTACTGTAGTTGTACTGTAGTTATACTGTAGGTGTACTGTAATTGTTCTGTAGGTGTACTGTATTGTAACTGTAGTTGTACTGTATGTGTACTGTAATTGTACTGTAGTTGTACTGTATGTGTACTGTAGTTGTACTGTATTGAGCTGTAATTATTCTGTATGTGTACTGTATGTGTACAGTAGTTGTACTGTAGTTGTACTGTAGTTGTACTGTATGTGTACTGTAGTTGTACTGTAGTTGTACTGTATATGTTCTGTAGTTGTACTGTAGTTGTACTGTATGTGTTCTGTAGTTGTTCTGTAGTTGAACTGTATTTGTACTGTACATTTACTGTATTTGTACTGTATGTGAACTGTAGTTTTACTGTATGTGTACTGTAGTTGTACTGTAGTTGTACTGTATTTGTACTGTAGTTTTACAGTAGTTGTTACTGTAGTTGTACTGTATTTGTTCTGTATGTGTACTGTAGTTGTACTGTAGTTGTACTGTAGAGTTACAGTAGTTGTACTGTAGTAGTACTGTATTTGTACTGTAGTTGTACTGTATTTGTTCTGTATGTGTACTGTAGTTGTACTGTAGTTGTACTGTAGTGTTACAGTAGTTGTACTTTAGTTGTACTATATGTGTACGATAGTTGTACTGTATTTGTTCTGTATGTGTACTGTAGTGTTACTGTAGTTGTACTGTAGTGTTACTGTAGTTGTACTGTATTTGTTCTGTATGTGTACTGTAGTTTTAATGTATTTGTACTGTAGATGTACTGTAGTTGTACTGTAAGTGTACTGTATGTGTACTGTAGTTGTACTGTAGTTGTACTGTATGTGTACTGTAGTTATACTGTAGTTGTACTATAGTTGTACTGTATGTGTACTGTATTTGTACTGTGTGTGTACTGTAGTTGTACTGTAGTTGTACTGTATGTGCACTGTAGTTGTACTCTATTTGCACTGTAGTTGTACTGTATGTGAACTGTATTTGTACTGTTTGTGTACTGTAGTAGTACTGTATGCGTGCTATATTTGTACTGCATGTGTACTGTATGTGTACTCTAGTTGTACTGTATGTGTACTGTATGTGTACTGTAGTTGTACTGTGTGTGTACTGTAGTTGTACTGTAGTTGTACTGTATGTGCACTGTAGTTGTACTCTATTTGCACTGTCCACTGTGTGTACTGTAGTTGTACTGTAGTTGTACTGTAGTTGTACTGTATGTGTACTGTAGTTGTACTGTAGTTGTACTGTATGTGTACTGTAGTTATACTGTAGTTGTACTGTAGTTGTACTGTATGTGTACTGTATTTGTACTGTTTGTGTACTGTAGTTGTACTGTATGCGTGCTATATTTGTACTGCATGTGTACTGTATGTGTACTGTAGTTGTACTGTATGTGTACTGTATGTGTACTGTAGTTGTACTGTGTGTGTACTCTAGTTGTACTGTAATGTACTGTATGTGCACTGTAGTTGTACTCTATTTGCACTGTAGTTGTACTGTATGTGAACTGTATTTGTACTGTAATTGTACTGTATTTGTACTGTATGTGTACTGTAATTGTACTGTAATTGTATTGTAGTTGTACTGTATGTGTACTGTAGTTGTACTGTATTGAGCTGTAATTATTCTGTATGTGTACTGTATGTGTACAGTAGTTGTACTGTAGTTGTACTGTAGTTGTACTGTATGTGTACTGTAGTTGTACTGTAGTTGTACTGTATATGTACTGTAGTTGTACTGTAGTTGTACTGTATGTGTTCTGTAGTTGTTCTGTAGTTGAACTGTATTTGTACTGTACATTTACTGTATTTGTACTGTATGTGAACTGTAGTTTTACTGTATGTGTACTGTAGTTGTACTGTAGTTGTACTGTATTTGTACTGTAGTTTTACAGTAGTTGTTACTGTAGTTGTACTGTATTTGTTCTGTATGTGTACTGTAGTTGTACTGTAGTTGTACTGTAGAGTTACAGTAGTTGTACTGTAGTAGTACTGTATTTGTACTGTAGTTGTACTGTATTTGTTCTGTATGTGTACTGTAGTTGTACTGTAGTTGTACTGTAGTGTTACAGTAGTTGTACTTTAGTTGTACTATATGTGTACGATAGTTGTACTGTATTTGTTCTGTATGTGTACTGTAGTGTTACTGTAGTTGTACTGTATTTGTTCTGTATGTGTACTGTAGTTTTAATGTATTTGTACTGTAGATGTACTGTAGTTGTACTGTAAGTGTACTGTATGTGTACTGTAGTTGTACTGTAGTTGTACTGTATGTGTACTGTAGTTATACTGTAGTTGTACTATAGTTGTACTGTATGTGTACTGTATTTGTACTGTGTGTGTACTGTAGTTGTACTGTAGTTGTACTGTATGTGCACTGTAGTTGTACTCTATTTGCACTGTAGTTGTACTGTATGTGAACTGTATTTGTACTGTTTGTGTACTGTAGTAGTACTGTATGCGTGCTATATTTGTACTGCATGTGTACTGTATGTGTACTCTAGTTGTACTGTATGTGTACTGTATGTGTACTGTAGTTGTACTGTGTGTGTACTGTAGTTGTACTGTAGTTGTACTGTATGTGCACTGTAGTTGTACTCTATTTGCACTGTCCACTGTGTGTACTGTAGTTGTACTGTAGTTGTACTGTAGTTGTACTGTATGTGTACTGTAGTTGTACTGTAGTTGTACTGTATGTGTACTGTAGTTATACTGTAGTTGTACTGTAGTTGTACTGTATGTGTACTGTATTTGTACTGTTTGTGTACTGTAGTTGTACTGTATGCGTGCTATATTTGTACTGCATGTGTACTGTATGTGTACTGTAGTTGTACTGTATGTGTACTGTATGTGTACTGTAGTTGTACTGTGTGTGTACTCTAGTTGTACTGTAATGTACTGTATGTGCACTGTAGTTGTACTCTATTTGCACTGTAGTTGTACTGTATGTGAACTGTATTTGTACTGTAATTGTACTGTATTTGTACTGTATGTGTACTGTAATTGTACTGTAATTGTATTGTAGTTGTACTGTATGTGTACTGTAGTTGTACTGTTGTTGTACTGTATGTGTACTGTAGTTTTACTGTAGTTGTGCTGTAGTTGTACTGTATGTGTACTGTATTTTTACTGTTTGTGTACTGTAGTTGTACTGTATGCGTGCTGTATTTGTACTGTATGTGTACTGTAGTTGTATTGTATGTTTACTGTAGTTGTACTGTATTTGTACCGTTTGTGTACTGTAGTTGTACTGTATTTGTACTGTAGTTGAACTGTATTTGTATTGTATGTGTAATGTATGTGTACTGTTGTTGTACTCTATTTTGTACTGTAGTTAAACTGTATGTGTACTGTTATTGTACTGTAATTGTACTGTATTTGTACTGTATGTGTACTGTTGTTTTACTCTCTTTGTACTGTAGTTGTACTGTATGTGTACTGTATTTGTACTGTAGTTGTACTGTAGTGTTACAGTAGTTGTACTTTAGTTGTACTGTATGTGTACGGTAGTTGTACTGTATTTGTTCTGTATGTGTACTGTAGTGTTACTGTAGTTTTACTTTAGATGTACTGTAGTTGTACTGTATGTTTATTGTATTAGTACTGTAGTTATACTGTAGGTGTACTGTAATTGTAGTGTAGGTGTACTGTAGTGTAACTGTAGTTGTACTGTAGTTGTACTGTATTGAGCTGTAATTATACTGTATGTGTACTGTATGTGTACAGTAGTTGTACTGTAGTCGTACTGTATTTATACCGTATGTGTACTGTAGTTGTACTGTATTTGTACTGTTGTTGAACTGTATTTGTACTGTATGTGTACTGTATGTGTACTGTATTTGTACTGTATTTGTACTGTAGTTGTTCTGTATGTGTACTGTATGTGTACTGTAGTTGTACTGTGGTTGTACTGTATGTGTACTATAGTTGTACTCTATTTGCACTGTAGTTGTACTGTATGTGTACTGTAATTGTACTGTAATTGTACTGTATTTGTACTGTGTGTACTGTTGTTGTACTCTAGTTGTACTGTATGTGTACTGTAGTTGTACTGTAGGTGTACTGTAATTGTACTGTAGGTGTACTGTAGTGTAACTGTAGTTGTACTGTATGTGTACTGTAATTGTACTCAATTGTACTGTGGTTGTACTCTATGTGTACTGTAGTTTTACTGTTGTTGTATTGTATGTGTACTGTAGTTGTACTGTAGTTGTACTGTAGTTGTACTGTATGTGTACTGTAGTTGTACTGTATGTGTACCGTAGTTGTACTGTATTTGTACTGTTTGTGTACTGTAGTTGTACTGTATGAATGCTGTAGTTGTACTGTATGTGTACTGTATGTGTACTGTAGTTGTACTGTATGTGTACTGTAGTCGTTCTGTATTTGTACCGTATGTGTACTGTAGTTGTACTGTATTTGTACTGTAGTTGTACTGTATGTGTACTCTATGTGTACTGTAGTTGTACTGTATGTGTACTGTAGTTGTACTGTATGTGTACTCTAGTTGTGCTGTATGTGTACTGTAGTTGTACTGTATTTGTACTGTTTGTGTACTGTAGTTTTACTGTATGTGTACTGTAGTTGTACTGTATATGTACTGTATGTGTACTGTAGTTGTCCTGTATGTGTACTGTAGTTGTACTATATGTGTACTGTAGTTGTACTGTATGTGTACTGTAGTTTTTACTGTAGTTGTACTGTAGTTGTACTGTAGCTGTGCTGAAGTTCTACTGTATTTGAACTGTAGTAGTACTGTATGTGTACTGTAGTTGTACTGTGTGTGTACTGCAGTAGTGCTGTAGTTGTACTGTATGTGTACTGTAGTTGTACTGTAGTTGTACTGTGTGTGTACTGTAGAAGTGCTGTAGTTGTACTGTATGTGAACTGTAGTTGTACTGTAGTTGTACTGTATGTGTTCTGTAGTTGTACTGTAGTTGTACTCTGTGTGTATTGTAGTAGTGCTGTAGTTGTACTGTATGTGTACTGTTGTTGTACTCTAGTTGTACTGTATGTGTACTGTAGTTGTACTGTAGTTGTACTGTATTTGTTCTGTAGTTGTACTGTAGTTGTACTCTGTGTGTATTGTAGTAGTGCTGTAGTTGTACTGTATGTGAACTGTAGTTGTACTGTATTTCTACTGTATGTGAACTGTAGTAGTACTGTGTGTGTACTGTAGTAGTGCTGTAGTTGTACTGTGTGTGTACTGTAGTAGTGCTGTAGTTGTACTGTGTGTGTACTGTAGTTGTACTGTGTGTGTACTGTAGTAGTGCTGTAGTTGTACTGTATGTGTACTGCAGTTGTACTGTGTGTGTACTGTAGTAGTGCTGTAGTTGTACTGTGTGTGTACTGTAGTAGTGCTGTAGTTGAACTGTGTGTGTACTGTAGTTGTACTGTAGTTGTACTGTAGTTGTACTGTATGTGAACTGTAGTTGTACTGTAGTTCTACTGTATGTGAACTGTAGTAGTACTGTATGTGTACTGCAGTTGTACTGTGTGTGTACTGTAGTAGTGCTGTAGTTGTAGTGTAATTGTACTGTAGTTGTACTGTATGTGTACTGTAGTAGTGCTGTAGTTGTACTGTATTATGCAATGTAGTTGTACTGTATGTGTACTGTAGTAGTGCTGTAGTTGTACTGTATGTGTACTGTAGATGTACTGTAGTTGTACTGTATTTGAACTGTAGTTGTACTGTAGTTGTACTGAGTGTGTACTGTAGTTGTACTGTAGTTGTACTGTATTTGTACTGTAGTTGTACAGTATGTGTACTGTAGTTTTACTGTAGATGTAATGTAGTTGTAATGAATGTGTACTGTAGTTGTAATGTTGTTGTACTGTATGTGTACTGTAGTTGTACTGTAGTTGTACTGTATGTGTACTGTAGATGTACTCTAGTTGTACTGTATGTGTACGGTAGTTGTACTGTAATTGTATTGTAGTTGTACTGTATGTGTACTCTACTTTTACTGTTGTTGTACTGTATGTGTACAGTAATTGTACTGTAATTGTATTGTAGTTGTACTGTATGTGTACTGTGGTTTTACTGTATGTGTACTGTAGTTGTACTGTTGTTGTACTGTATGTGTACTGTAGTTGTACTGTAGTTGTACTGTAGTTGTACTGTATGTGAACTGTATGTGTACTGTAGTTGTACTGTAGTTGTTACTGTAGTTGTACTGTATTTGTTCTGTATGTGTACTGTAGTTGTACTGTAGTTGAGCTCTAATTATACTGTATGTGTACTGTATGTGTACAGTAGTTGTACTGTATGTGTACGGTATTTGTACTGTAGTTGTACTGTATGTGTACTGTATGTGTACTGTAGTTGTACTGTTTGTGTACTGTAGTTGTACTGTAGTTGTACTGTATGTGCACTGTAGTTGTACTCTATTTGCACTGTAGTTGTACTGTATGTGAACTGTATTTGTACTGTAAATGTACTGTATTTGTACTGTATGTGTACTGTAATTGTACTGTAATTGTATTGTAGTTGTACTGTATGTGTACTGTAGTTGTACTGTTGTTGTACTGTATGTGTACTGTAGTTGTACTGTAGTTGTACTGTATGTGTACTGTATTTTTACTGTTTGTGTACTGTAGTTGTACTTTATGCGTGCTGTATTTGTACTGTATGTGTACTGTAGTTGTATTATATGTTTACTGTAGTTGTACTGTATTTGTACCGTATGTCTACTGTAGTTGTACTGTATTTGTACTGTAGTTGAACTGTATTTGTATTGTATGTGTAATGTATGTGTACTGTTGTTGTACTCTATTTTGTACTGTAGTTGAACTGTAAGTGTACTGTAATTGTACTGTATTTGTTCTGTATGTGTACTCTTGTTGTACTCTATTTGTAGTGTACTTGTACTGCATGTGTACTGTAGTTGTACTGTAGTTGTACTGTAGTGTTACAGTAGTTGTACTGTAGTTGTACTGTATGTGTACGGTAGTTGTACTGTATTTGTTCTGTATGTATACTGTAGTGTTACTGTAGTTGTACTGTAGTGTTACTGTAGTTGTACTGTATTTGTTCTGTATGTGTACTGTAGTTTCACTGTATTTGTACTGTAGATGTACTGTAGTTGTACTGTATGTGTACTGTAGTTGTACTGTAGTTATACTGTAGGTGTACTGTAATTGTTCTGTAGGTGTACTGTATTGTAACTGTAGTTGTACTGTATGTGTACTGTAATTGTACTGTAGTTGTACTGTATGTGTACTGTAGTTGTACTGTATTGAGCTGTAATTATACTGTATGTGTACTGTATGTGTACAGTAGTTGTACTGTAGTTGTACTGTAGTTGTACTGTATGTGTACTGTAGTTGTACTGTAGTTGTACTGTATGTGTTCTGTAGTTGTTCTGTAGTTGAACTGTATTTGTACTGTACATTTACTGTATTTGTACTGTATGTGAACTGTAGTTTTACTGTATGTGTACTGTAGTTGTACTGTAGTTGTACTGTATTTGTACTGTAGTTTTACAGTAGTTGTTACTGTAGTTGTACTGTATTTGTTCTGTATGTGTACTGTAGTTGTACTGTAGTTGTACTGTAGTGTTACAGTAGTTGTACTGTAGTAGTACTGTATTTGTACTGTAGTTGTACTGTATTTGTTCTGTATGTGTACTGTAGTTGTACTGTAGTTGTACTGTAGTGTTACAGTAGTTGTACTTTAGTTGTACTATATGTGTACGATAGTTGTACTGTATTTGTTCTGTATGTGTACTGTAGTGTTACTGTAGTTGTACTGTAGTGTTACTGTAGTTGTACTGTATTTGTTCTGTATGTGTACTGTAGTTTTAATGTATTTGTACTGTAGATGTACTGTAGTTGTACTGTAAGTGTACTGTATGTGTACTGTAGTTGTACTGTAGTTGTACTGTATGTGTACTGTAGTTATACTGTAGTTGTACTGTAGTTGTACTGTATGTGTACTGTATTTGTACTGTGTGTGTACTGTAGTTGTACTGTAGTTGTACTGTATGTGCACTGTAGTTGTACTCTATTTGCACTGTAGTTGTACTGTATGTGAACTGTATTTGTACTGTTTGTGTACTGTAGTAGTACTGTATGCGTGCTATATTTGTACTGCATGTGTACTGTATGTGTACTGTAGTTGTACTGTATGTGTACTGTATGTGTACTGTAGTTGTACTGTGTGTGTACTGTAGTTGTACTGTAGTTGTACTGTATGTGCACTGTAGTTGTACTCTATTTGCACTGTCCACTGTGTGTACTGTAGTTGTACTGTAGTTGTACTGTAGTTGTACTGTATGTGTACTGTAGTTGTACTGTAGTTGTACTGTATGTGTACTGTAGTTATACTGTAGTTGTACTGTAGTTGTACTGTATGTGTACTGTATTTGTACTGTTTGTGTACTGTAGTTGTACTGTATGCGTGCTATATTTGTACTGCATGTGTACTGTATGTGTACTGTAGTTGTACTGTATGTGTACTGTATGTGTACTGTAGTTGTACTGTGTGTGTACTCTAGTTGTACTGTAATGTACTGTATGTGCACTGTAGTTGTACTCTATTTGCACTGTAGTTGTACTGTATGTGAACTGTATTTGTACTGTAATTGTACTGTATTTGTACTGTATGTGTACTGTAATTGTACTGTAATTGTATTGTAGTTGTACTGTATGTGTACTGTAGTTGTACTGTTGTTGTACTGTATGTGTACTGTAGTTTTACTGTAGTTGTACTGTAGTTGTACTGTATGTGTACTGTATTTTTACTGTTTGTGTACTGTAGTTGTACTGTATGCGTGCTGTATTTGTACTGTATGTGTACTGTAGTTGTATTGTATGTTTACTGTAGTTGTACTGTATTTGTACCGTTTGTGTACTGTAGTTGTACTGTATTTGTACTGTAGTTGAACTGTATTTGTATTGTATGTGTAATGTATGTGTACTGTTGTTGTACTCTATTTTGTACTGTAGTTAAACTGTATGTGTAATGTAATTGTACTGTAATTGTACTGTATTTGTACTGTATGTGTACTGTTGTTGTACTCTCTTTGTACTGTAGTTGTACTGTATGTGTACTGTATTTGTACTGTAGTTGTACTGTAGTGTTACAGTAGTTGTACTTTAGTTGTACTGTATGTGTACGGTAGTTGTACTGTATTTGTTCTGTATGTGTACTGTAGTGTTACTGTAGTTTTACTTTAGATGTACTGTAGTTGTACTGTATGTTTATTGTATTACTACTGTAGTTATACTGTAGGTGTACTGTAATTGTAGTGTAGGTGTACTGTAGTGTAACTATAGTTGTACTGTAGTTGTACTGTAGTGTTACTGTAGTTGTACTGTAGTGTTACTGTAGTTGTACTGTATTTGTTCTGTATGTGTACTGTAGTTGTACTGTATTTGTACTGTTTCTGTACTGTAGTTGTACTGTATGCGTGCTGTAATTGTACTGTATGTGTACTGTAGTTGTATTGTATGTTAACTGTAGTCGTACTGTATTTGTACCGTATGTGTACTGTAGTTGTACTGTATTTGTACTGTAGTTGAACTGTATTTGTACTGTATGTGTACTGTATGTGTACTGTATTTGTACTGTATTTGTACTGTAGTTGTTCTGTATGTGTACTGTATGTGTACTGTAGTTGTACTGTGGTTGTACTGTATGTGTACTATAGTTGTACTCTATTTGCACTGTAGTTGTACTGTATGTGTACTGTAATTGTACTGTAATTGTACTGTATTTTTACTGTATGTGTACTGTTGTTGTACTCTAGTTGTACTGTATGTGTACTGTAGTTGTACTGTAGGTGTACTGTAATTGTACTGTAGGTGTACTGTAGTGTAACTGTAGTTGTACTGTATGTGTACTGTAATTGTACTCAATTGTACTGTAGTTGTACTGTATGTGTACTGTAGTTTTACTGTTGTTGTACTGTATGTGTACTGTAGTCGTACTGTAGTTGTACTGTAGTTGTACTGTATGTGTACTGTAGTTGTACTGTATGTGTACTGTAGTTGTACTGTATTTGTACTGTTTGTGTACTGTAGTTGTACTGTATGTGTGCTGTAGTTGTACTGTATGTGTACTGTATGTGTACTGTAGTTTTACTGTATGTGTACTGTAGTCGTTCTGTATTTGTACCGTATGTGTACTGTAGTTGTACTGTATTTGTACTGTAGTTGTACTGTATGTGTACTATATGTGTACTGTAGTTGTACTGTATTTGTTCTGTAGTTGTACTGTATTTGTTATGTATGTGTACTGTAGTTGTACTGTAGTTGTACTGTAGTTGTACTGTAGTGTTACAGTAGTTGTACTGTAGTTTTACTGTATGTGTACGGTAGTTGTACTGTATTTGTTCTGTATGTGTACTGTAGTGTTACTGTAGTTGTACTGTAGTGTTACTGTAGTTGTACTGTATTTGTTCTGTATGTGTACTGTAGTTTCACTATATTTGTACTGTAGATGTACTGTAGTTGTACTGTATGTGTACTGTAGTTGTACTGTAGTTATACTGTAGGTGTACTGTAATTGTACTGTAGTTGTACTGTATGTGTACTGTAGTTGTACTGTAGTTGAGCTGTAATTATACTGTATGTGTACTGTATGTGTACAGTAGTTGTACTGTAGTTGTACTGTAGTTGTACTGTATGTGTACTGTAGTTGTACTGTAGTTGTACTGTATGTGTACTGTAGTTGTACTGTAGTTGTACTGTATGTGTTCTGTAGTTGTACTGTAGTTGAACTGTATTTGTACTGTACTTTTACTGTATTTTTACTGTATGTGAACTGTAGTTTTACTGTATGTGTACTGTAGTTGTACTCTAGTTGTACTGTATTTGTACTGTAATTGTACAGTAGTTGTTACTGTAGTTGTACTGAATTTGTTCTGTATGTGTACTGTAGTTGTACTGTAGTTGTACTGTAGTGTTACAGTAGTTGTACTGTAGTTGTACTGTATTTGTTCTGCATGTGTACTGTAGTTGTACTGTAGTTGTACTGTAGTGTTACAGTAGTTGTACTTTAGTTGTACTATATGTGTACGATAGTTGTACTGTATTTGTTCTGTATGAGAACTGTAGATGTACTGTAGTTGTACTGTATGTGTACTGAAGTTGTACTGTAATTGTATTGTAGTTGTACTGTATGTGTACTCTAGTTGTCCTGTTGTTGTACTGTATGTGTACTGTAATTGTACTGTAAATGTATTTTAGTTGTACTGTATGTGTACTGTAGTTGTACTGTTGTTGTACTGTATGTGTACTCTAGTTGTACTGTAGTTGTACTGTAGTTGTACTGTATGTGTACTGTAGTTGTATTGTATGTTTACTGTAGTTGTACTGTATTTGTACCGTATGTGTACTGTAGTTGTACTGTATTTGTACTGTAGTTGAACTGTATTTGTACTCTATGTGTACTGTATGTGTACTGTATTAGTACTGTATTTGTACTGTAGTTATACAGTATGTGTACTGTATGTGTACTGTAGTTGTACTGTATTTGTACTGTAGTTGTACTGTATGTGTACTGTAGTTGTACTGTGGTTGTACTGTATGTGTACTATAGTTGTACTGTATTTGAACTGTAGTTGTACTGTATGTGTACTGTAATTTTACGGTAATTGTACTGTATTTGTACTGTATGTGTACTGTTGTTGTACTGTATGTGTACTGTAGTTGTACTGTAGTTGTACTGTAAGTGTACTGTATGTGTACTGTAGTTATACTGTAGTTGTACTGTAATTGTACTGTATGTGTACTGTATTTGTACTGTTTGTGTACTGTAGTTGTACTGTATGCGTGCTATATTTGTACTGCATGTGTACTGTATGTGTACTGTAGTTGTACTGTATGTGTACTGTATGTGTACTGTAGTTGTAGTGTGTGTGTACTGTAGTTGTACTGTAGTTGAATTGTATGTGCACTGTAGTTGTACTCTATTTGCACTGTAGTTGTACTGTATGTGAACTGTATTTGTACTGTAATTGTACTGTATTTGTACTGTATGTGTACTGTAATTGTACTGTAATTGTATTGTAGTTGTACTGTATGTGTACTGTAGTTGTACTGTTGTTTTACTGTATGTGTACGGTAGTTTTACTGTAGTTGTACTGTAGTTGTACTGTATGTGTACTGTATTTTTACTGTTTGTGTACTGTAGTTGTACTGTATGCGTGCTGTATTTGTACTGTATGTGTACTGTAGTTGTATTGTATGTTTACTGTAGGTGTACTGTATTTGTGCCGTATGTGTACTGTTGTTGTACTGTATTTGTACTGTAGTTGAACTGTATTTGTATTGTATGTATAATGTATGTGTACTGTTGTTGTACTCTATTTTGTACTGTAGTTGAACTGTATGTGTACTGTAATTGTACTGTAATTGTACTGTATTTGCACTGTATGTGTACTGTTGTTGTACTCTATTTTTACTGTAGTTGTACTGTATGTGTACTGTAGTTGTACTGTAGTTGTACTGTAGTGTTACAGTAGTTGTACTTTAGTTGTACTGTATGTGTACTGTAGTTGTACTGTATGTGTACTGTATGTGTACTGTAGTTGTACTGTGTGTGTACTGTAGTTGTACTGTAGTTGTACTGTATGTGCACTGTAGTTGTACTCTATTTGCACTGTCCACTGTGTGTACTGTAGTTGTACTGTAGTTGTACTGTAGTTGTACTGTATGTGTACTGTTGTTGTACTCTAGTTGTACTGTATGTGTACTGTAGTTGTACTGTAGGTGTACTGTAATTGTACTGTAGGTGTACTGTAGTGTAACTGTAGTTGTACTGTATGTGTACTGTAATTGTACTCAATTGTACTGTAGTTGTACTGTATGTGTACTGTAGTTTTACTGTTGTTGTATTGTATGTGTACTGTAGTTGTACTGTAGTTGTACTGTAGTTGTACTGTATGTGTACTGTAGTTGTACTGTATGTGTACCGTAGTTGTACTGTATTTGTACTGTTTGTGTACTGTAGTTGTACTGTATGAATGCTGTAGTTGTACTGTATGTGTACTCTATGTGTACTGTAGTTGTACTGTATGTGTACTGTAGTCGTTCTGTATTTGTACCGTATGTGTACTGTAGTTGTACTGTATTTGTACTGTAGTTGTACTGTATGTGTACTCTATGTGTACTGTAGTTGTACTGTATGTGTACTGTAGTTGTACTGTATGTGTACTCTAGTTGTGCTGTATGTGTACTGTAATTGTACTGTATTTGTACTGTTTGTGTACTGTAGTTTTACTGTATGTGTACTGTAGTTGTACTGTATATGTACTGTATGTGTTCTGTAGTTGTACTGTAGTTGTACTCTGTGTGTATTGTAGTAGTGCTGTAGTTGTACTGTATGTGAACTGTAGTTGTACTGTAGTTGTACTGTATGTGTTCTGTAGTTGTACTGTAGTTGTACTCTGTGTGTATTGTAGTAGTGCTGTAGTTGTACTGTATGTGAACTGTAGTTGTACTGTATTTCTACTGTATGTGAACTGTAGTAGTACTGTGTGTGTACTGTAGTAGTGCTGTAGTTGTACTGTGTGTGTACTGTAGTAGTGCTGTAGTTGTACTGTGTGTGTACTGTAGTTGTACTGTGTGTGTACT
Organism: Meconema thalassinum; assembly: GCA_946902985.2. Taxonomy (NCBI): domain Eukaryota; kingdom Metazoa; phylum Arthropoda; class Insecta; order Orthoptera; family Tettigoniidae; genus Meconema; species Meconema thalassinum. Next base: position 439,579,637 of record OX336394.1, on the reverse strand, counting down.
GTAGTAGTGCTGTAGTTGTACTGTATGTGTACTGCAGTTGTACTGTGTGTGTACTGTAGTAGTGCTGTAGTTGTACTGTGTGTGTACTGTAGTAGTGCTGTAGTTGAACTGTGTGTGTACTGTAGGTGTACTGTAGTTGTACTGTAGTTGTACTGTATGTGAACTGTAGTTGTACTGTAGTTCTACTGTATGTGAACTGTAGTAGTACTGTATGTGTACTGCAGTTGTACTGTGTGTGTACTGTAGTAGTGCTGTAGTTGTAGTGTAATTGTACTGTAGTTGTACTGTATGTGTACTGTAGTAATGCTGTAGTTGTACTGTATTATGCAATGTAGTTGTACTGTATGTGTACTGTAGTAGTGCTGTAGTTGTACTGTATGTGTACTGTAGATGTACTGTAGTTGTACTGTATTTGAACTGTAGTTGTACTGTAGTTGTACTGTGTGTGTACTGTAGTTGTACTGTAGTTGTACTGTATTTGTACTGTAGTTGTACAGTATGTGTACTGTAGTTTTACTGTAGATGTAATGTAGTTGTAATGAATGTGTACTGTAGTTGTAATGTAGTTGTACTGTATGTGTACTGTAGTTTTACTGTAGTTGTACTGTATGTGTACTGTAGATGTACTCTAGTTGTACTGTATGTGTACGGTAGTTGTACTGTAATTGTATTGTAGTTGTACTGTATGTGTACTCTACTTTTACTGTTGTTGTACTGTATGTGTACAGTAATTGTACTGTAATTGTATTGTAGTTGTACTGTATGTGTACTGTAGTTTTACTGTATGTGTACTGTAGTTGTACTGTTGTTGTACTGTATGTGTACTGTAGTTGTACTGTAGTTGTACTGTAGTTGTACTGTATGTGAACTGTATGTGTACTGTAGTTGTACTGTAGTTGTTACTGTAGTTGTACTGTATTTGTTCTGTATGTGTACTGTAGTTGTACTGTAGTTGAGCTCTAATTATACTGTATGTGTACTGTATGTGTACAGTAGTTGTACTGTATGTGTACGGTATTTGTACTGTAGTTGTACTGTATGTGTACTGTAGTTGTAATTTAGTTGTACTGTAGTTGTACTGTATTTGTACTGTAGTTGTACTTTATGTGTACTGTAGTTGTACTGTAGTTGTACTGTATGTGAACAGTAGTTGTACTGTAGTTGAGCTCTAATTATACTGTATGTGTACTGTATGTGTACAGTAGTTGTACTGTATGTGTACGGTATTTGTACTGTAGTTGTACTGTATGTGTACTGTAGTTGTAATTTAGTTGTACTGTAGTTGTACTGTATTTGTACTGTAGTTGTATTGTGGTTGAACTGTATTTGTACTGTAGTTGTACTGTAGTTGTACTGTAGTTGTACTGTATTTGCACTGTAGTTGTACTGTATGTGTACTGTAATTGTACTGTAGTTGTAATTTAGTTGTACTGTAGTTGTACTGTAGTTGTACTGTATTTGTACTGTAGTTGTAATTTAGTTGTACTGTAGTTGTACTTTATGTGTACTGTAGTTGTACTGTAGTTGTACTGTATTTGTACTGTATGCATACAGTATTTGTACTGTATTTGTACTGTAGTTGTACTGTATTTGCACTGTAGTTGTAATTTAGTTGTACTGTAGTTGTACTTTATGTGTACAGTAGTTATACTGTAGTTGTACTGTAGTTGTACTGTATGTGTACTGTATTTGTACTGTTTGTGTACTGTAGTTGTACTGTATGCGTGCTGTATTTGTACTGTATGTGTACTGTATGTGTACTGTAGTTGTACTGTATGTGTACTGTAGTTGTACTGTGTGTGTACTGTAGTTGTACTGTAGTTCTACTGTATGTGCACTGTAGTTGTACTGTTGTTGTACTGTATGTGTACTGTATTTGTACTGTTTGTGTACTGTAGTTGTACTGTATGCGTGCTGTATTTGTACTGTATGTGTACTGTAGTTGTATTGTATGTTTACTGTAGTTGTACTGTATTTTTACCGTATGTGTACTGTAGTTGTACTGTATTTGTACTGTAGTTGTACTGTATGTGTACTGTAATTGTACAGTAATTGTACTGTATTTGTACTGTATGAGTACTGTTGTTGTACTCTATTTGTACTGTAGTTGTACTGTATGTGTACTGTAGTTGTACTGTAGTTGTGCTCTAGTGTTACAGTAGTTGTACTTTAGTTGTACTGTATGTGTACGGTAGTTGTACTGTATTTGTTCTGTATGTGTGTTCTAGTGTTACTGTAGTTGTACTGTAGTGTTACTGTATTTGTTCTGTATGTGTACTGTAGTTTTACTGTATTTGTACTTTAGATGTACTGTAGTTGTACTGTATGTGTACTGTAGTTGTACTGTAGTTATACTGTAGGTGTACTGTAATTGTAGTGTAGGTGTACTGTAGTGTAACTGTAGTTGTACTGTATGTGTACTGTAATTGTACTGTAATTGTATTGTAGTTGTACTGTATGTGTACTGTAGTTGTACTGTTGTTGTACTGTATGTGTCCTGTAGTTGTACTGAAGTTGTACTGTATGTGTACTGTAGTTGTACTGTATGTGTACTGTAGTTGTACTATATTTGTACTGTTTTTGTACTGTAGTTGTACTGTATGCGTGCTGTAATTGTACTGTATGTGTACTATAGTTGTATTGTATGTTAACAGTAGTCGTACTGTATTTGTACCGTATGTGTACTGTAGTTGTACTGTATTTGTACTGTAGTTGAACTGTATTTGTACTGTATGTGTACTGTATGTGTACTGTATTTGTACTGTATTTGTACTGTAGTTGTACTGTATGTGTATTGTATGTGTACTGTAGTTGTACTGTGGTTGTACTGTATGTGCAGTATAGTTGTACTCTATTTGCACTGTAGTTGTACTGTATGTGTACTGTAATTGTACTGTATTTGTACTGTATGTGTACTGTTGTGGTACTCTATTTGTACTGTAGTTGTACTGTATGTGTACTGTAGTTGAACTGTAGGTGTACTGTAATTGTACTGTAGGTGTACTGTAGTGTAACTGTAGTTGTACTGTATGTGTACTGTAATTGTACTGTAATTGTACTGTAGTTGTACTGTATGTGTACTGTAGTTTTACTGTTTTTGTACTGTATGTGTACTGTAGTTGTAGTGTAGTTGTACTGTAGTTGTACTGTATATGTACTGTAGTTGTACTGTATGTGTACTGTAGTTGTACTGTATTTGTACTGTTTGTGTACTGTAGTTGTACTGTATGTGTGCTGTAGTTGTACTGTATGTGTACTGTAGTTGTACTGTATGTGTACTGTAGTTGTACTGTATTTGTACTGTAGTTGTACTGTATGTGTACTGTAGTTGTACTGTATGTGTACTGTAGTTGTACTGTATTTGTACTGTTTGTGTACTGTAGTTGTACTGTATGCGTGCTGTAATTGTACTGTATGTGTACTGTAGTTGTACTGTATGTGTACTGTAGTTGTACTGTATTTGTACTGTTTGTGTACTGTAGTTGTACTGTATGCGTGCTGTAATTGTACTGTATGTGTACTGTAGTTGTATTGTATGTTAACTGTAGTCGTACTGTATTTGTACCGTATGTCTACTGTAGTTGTACTGTATTTGTACTGTAGTTGAACTGTATTTTTACTGTAGGTGTACTGTATGTGTACTGTATTTGTACTGTATTTGTACTGTATTTGTACTGTATGTGTACTTTATGTCTACTGTAGTTGTACTGTGGTTGTACTGTATGTGTAATATAGTTGTACTGTGGTTGTACTGTATGTGTAGTATAGTTGTACTCTATTTGCACTGTAGTTGTACTGTATGTGTACTGTAATTGTACTGTAATTGTACTGTATTTGTACTGTATGTGTACTGTTGTTGTACTCTATTTGTACTGTAGTTGTACTGTATGTGTACTGTAGTTGTACTGTAGGTGTACTGTAATTGCACTGTAGGTGTACTGTAGTGTAACTGTAGTTGTACTGTATGTGTAGTGTAATTGTACTGTAATTGTACTGTAGTTGTACTGTATGTGTACTGTAGTTTTACTGTTTTTGTACTGTATGTGTACTGTAGTTGTACTGTAGTTGTACTGTAGTTGTACTGTATGTGTACTGTAGTTGTACTGTATGTGTACTGTAGTTGTACTCTATTTGTACTGTAGTTGTACTGTATGTGTACTGTAGTTGTACTGTAGTTGTAATGTAAGTGTACTGTATGTGTACTGTATGTGCACTGTAGTTGTACTGTATTTGTACCGTATGTGTACTGTAGTTGTACTGTATTTGTACTGTAGTTGAACTGTATTTGTACTGTATGTGTACTGTATGTGTACTGTAGTTGTACTGTATGTGTACTGTAGTTGTACTGTATGTGAACTGTATGTATACTGTAGTTGTACTGTATGTGTACTGTAGTTGTACTGTATGTGTACTGTAGTTGTACTGTATGTGTACTGTATGGGTACTGTAGTTGTACTGTATTTGTTCTGTTTGTGAACTGTAGTTGTACTGTAGTTGTACTGTAGTGTTACAGTAGTTGTACTTTAGTTGTACTGTATGTGTACTGTAGTTGTACTATATGTGTACTGTAGTTGTACTGTATGTGCACTGTAGTTTTACTGTAGTTGAACTGTATGTGTACTGCAGTTGTACTGTTGTTGTACTGTATGTGTACTGTAGTTGTATTGTAGTTGTACTGTGGTTGTTACTGCAGTTGTACTGTATTTTTTCTGTATGTGTACTGTAGTTGTACTGTAGTTGTACTGTAGTTGTACTGTATTTGTACTGTAGTTGTACTGTAGGTGTACTGTTGTTGTACTGTAGTTGTAATGTATGTGTACTGTAATTGTACTGTAGTTGTAATGTATGTGTACTGTAGTAGTACTGTAGTTTAATGTATGTGTAGGTAATTGTACTGTAGTTGTACTGTATGTGTACTGTAGTTGTTTTGTAGTTGAGCTGTAATTATACTGTATGTGTACTGTATGTGTACAGTAAATGTACTGTAGTTGTACTGTAGTTGTACTGTATGTGTACTGTAGTTGTACTGTAGTTGTACTGTATGTGTACTGTAGTTGTACTGTAGTTGTACTGTATGTGTACTGTAGTTGTACTGTCTGTGTACTGTAGTTGAACTGTATTCGTACTGTATTTGTACAGTATTTTTACTGTATTTGTACTGTAGGTGAACTGTAGTTGTACTGTATGTGTACTGTAGTTGTACTGTAGTTGTACTGTATTTGTACTGTAGTTGTACTGTAGTTGTTACTGTAGTTGTACTGTATTTGTTCTGTATGTGTACTGTAGTTGTACTGTAGTTGTACTGAAGTGTTACAGTAGTTGTACTGTAGTTGTACTGTATATGTACTGAAGTTGTACTGTATTTGTTCTGTTTGTGTACTGTAGTTGTACTGTAGTTGTACTGTAGTGTTACAGTAGTTGTACTTTAGTTGTACTGTATATGTACGGTAGTTGTACTGTATTTGTTCTGTATGAGTACTGTAGTGTTACTGTAGTTGTACTGTAGTGTTACTGTAGTTGTACTGAATTTGTTCTGTATGTGTACTGTAGTTTTACTGTATTTGTACCGTAGATGTACTGTATTTGTACTGTATGTGTACAGTATTTGTACTGTATTTGTACTGTATGTGAACAGTAGTTGTACTGTATGTGTACTGTAGTAGTACTGCAGTTGTACTGTATTTGTACTGTAGTTGTACTGTAGTTGTTACTGTAGTTGTATTGGATTTGTTCTGTATGTGTACTGTAGTTGTACTGTAGTTGTACTGTAGTTGAACTTTATGTGTACTGTAGTAGTACTGTAGTTGTACTGTATTTGTTCTGTAGTTGTACTGTATTTGTTCTGTATGTGTACTGTAGTTGTACTGTAGTTGTACTGTAATTGTACTGTAGTGTTACAGCAGTTGTACTGTAGTTGTACTGTATGTGTACGGTAGTTGTTCTGTATTTGTTCTGTATGTGTACTGTAGTGTTACTGAAGTTGTACTGTAGTGTTACTGTAGTTGTACTGTATTTGTTCAGTATGTGTACTGTAGTTTTACTGTATTTGTACTGTAGATGTACTGTAGTTGTACTGTATGTGTACTGTAGTTGTACTGTAGTTATACTGTAGGTGTACTGTAATTGTACTGTAGGTGTACTGTATTGTAACTGTAGTTGTACTGTATGTGTACTGTAATTGTACTGTAGTTGTACTGTATGTGTACTGTAGTTGTACTGTAGTTGAGCTGTAATTATACTGTATGTGTACTGTATGTGTACAGTAGTTGTACTGTAGTTGTACTGTAGTTGTACTGTATGTCTACTGTAGTTGTACTGTAGTTGTACTGTATGTGTACTGTAGGTGTACTGTAGTTGTACTGTATGTGTTCTGTAGTTGTACTGTAGTTGTACTGTAGTTGAACTGTATTTGTACTGTACTTTTACTGTATTTGTACTGTATGTGAACTGTAGTTTTACTGTATGTGTACTGTAGTTGTACTGTAGTTGTACTGTATTTGTACTGTAGTTGTACAGTAGTTGTTACTGTAGTTGTACTGTATTTGTTCTGTATGTGTACTGTAGTTGTACTGTAGTTGTACTGTAGTGTTACAGTAGTTGTATAGTAGTAGTATTGTATTTGTACTGTAGTTGTACTGTATTTGTTCTGTAGGTGTACTGTAGTTGTACTGTAGTTGTACTGTAGTGTTACAGTAGTTGTATTGTAGTAGTACTGTAGTTGTACTGTAGTGTTACTGTAGTTGTACTGTATTTGTTCTGTATGTGTACTGTAGTTTTAATGTATTTGTACTGTAGATGAACTGTAGTTGTACTGTATGTGTACAGAAGTTGTATTGTAATTGTATTGTAGTTGTACTGTATGTGTACTCTAGTTGTCCTGTTGTTGTACTGTATGTGTACTGTAATTGTATTTTAAATGTATTGTAGTTGTACTGTATGTGTACTGTAGTTGTACTGTTGTACTGTATGTGTACTCTAGTTGTACTGTAGTTATACTGTAGTTGTACTGTAGTTGTACTGTATGTGTACTGTAGTTGTATTGTATGTTTACTGTAGTTGTACTGTATTTGTACCGTATGTGTACTGTAGTTGTACTGTATTTGTACTGTAGTTGAACTGTATTTGTACTGTATGTGTACTGTATGTGTACTGTATTAGTACTGTATTTGTACTGTAGTTGTACTATATGTGTTCTGTAGTTGTACTGTATTTGTACTGTAGTTGTACTGTATGTGTACTGTATATGTACTGTAGTTGTACTGTGGTTGTACTGTATGTGTACTATAGTTGTACTGTATTTGCACTGTAGTTGTACTGTATGTGTACTGTAATTTTACTGTAATTGTACTGTATTTGTACTATATGTGTACTGTTGTTGTACTGTATGTGTACTGTAGATGTACTGTAGTTGTACTGTAAGTGTACTGTAGTTGTACTGTAGATGTACTGTATGTGTACTGTAGTTATACTGTAGTTGTACTGTAGTTGTACTCTATGTATACTGTATTTGTACTGTTTGTGTACTGTAGTTGTACTGTATGCGTGCTATATTTGTACTGCATGTGTACTGTATGTGTACTGTAGTTGTACGGTACGTGTACTGTATGTGTACTGTAGTTGTACTGTGTGTGTACTGTAGTTGTACTGTATTTGTACTGTATGTGCACTGTAGTCGTACTCTATTTGCACTGTAGTTGTACTGTAAGTGAACTGTATTTGTACTGTAATTGTACTGTATTTGTACTGTATGTGTACTGTAATTGTACTGTAATTGTATTGTAGTTGTACTGTATGTGAACTGTAGTTGTACTGTTGTTGTACTGTATGTGTACTGTAGTTTTACTGTAGTTGTACTGTAGTTGTACTGTATGTGTACTGTATTTTTACTGTTTGTGTACTGTAGTTGTACTGTATGCGTGCTGTATTTGTACTGTATGTGTATTGTAGTTGTATTGTATGTTTACTGTAGTTGTACTGTATTTGTACCGTATGTGTACTGTAGTTGTACTGTATTTGTACTGTAGTTGAACTGTATTTGTATTGTATGTGTAATGTATGTGTACTGTTGTTGTACTCTATTTTGTACTGTAGTTGAACTGTATGTGTACTGTAATTGTACTGTAATTGTATTGTAGTTGTACTGTATGTGTACTGTAGTTGTACTGTTGTTGTACTGTATGTGTACTGTAGTTGTACTGTAGTTGTACTGTATGTGTACTGTAGTTGTACTGTATGTGTACTGTAGTTGTACTGTATTTGTACTGTTTGTCTACTGTAGTTGTACTGTATGCGTGCTGTAATTGTACTGTATGTGAACTGTAGTTGTATTGTATGTTAACTGTAGTCGTACTGTATTTGTACCGTATGTGTACTGTAGTTGTACTCTATTTGTACTGTTGTTGAACTGTATTTGTACTGTATGTGTACTGTATGTGTACTGTATTTGTACGGTATTTGTACTGTAATTGTTCTGTATGTGTACTGTATGTGTACTGTAGTTGTACTGTGGTTGTACTGTATGTGTACAATAGTTGTACTCTATTTGCACTGTAGTTGTACTGTATGTGTACTGTAATTGTACTGTATTTGTACTGTATGTGTACTGATGTTGTACTCTAGTTGTACTGTATGTGTACTGTAGTTGTACTGTAGGTGTACTGTAATTGTACTGTAGGTGTACTGTAGTGTAACTGTAGTTGTACTGTATGTGTACTGTAATTGTACTCAATTGTACTGTAGTTGTACTGTATGTGTACTGTAGTTTTACTGTTGTTGTACTGTATGTGTACTGTAGTTGTACTGTAGTTGTACTGTAGTTGTACTGTATGTGTACTGTAGTTGTACTGTATGTGTACTGTAGTTGTACTGTATTTGTACTGTTTGTGTACTGTAGTTGTACTGTATGTGTGCTGTAGTTGTACTGTATGTGTACTGTATGTGTACTGTAGTTGTACTGTATGTGTACTGTAGTCGTTCTGTATTTGTACCGTATGTGTACTGTAGTTGTACTGTATTTGTACTGTAGTTGTACTGTATGTGTACTCTATGTGTACTGTAGTTGTACTGTATTTGTTCTGTAGTTGTACTGTATTGGTTCTGTATGTGTACTGTAGTTGTACTGTAGTTGTACTGTAGTGTTACAGTAGTTGTACTGTAGTTGTACTGTATGTGTACGGTATTTGTACTGTATTTGTTCTGTATGTGTACTGTAGTGTAACTGTAGTTGTACTGAAGTGCTACTGTAGTTGTACTTTATTTGTTCTGTATGTGTACTGTAGTTTCACTGTATTTGTACTGTAGATGTACTGTAGTTGTAATTTAGTTGTACTGTAGTTGTACTTTATGTGTACTGTAGTTGTACTGTAGTTGTACTGTATTTGTACTGTATGCATACAGTATTTGTACTGTAGTTGTACTGTAGTTGTACTGTATTTGCACTGTAGTTGTAATTTAGTTGTACTGTAGTTGTACTTTATGTGTACAGTAGTTATACTGTAGTTGTACTGTAGTTGTACTGTATGTGTACTGTATTTGTACTGTTTGTGTACTGTAGTTGTACTGTATGCGTGCTGTATTTGTACTGTATGTGTACTGTATGTGTACTGTAGTTGTACTGTATGTGTACTGTAGTTGTACTGTGTGTGTACTGTAGTTGTACTGTAGTTCTACTGTATGTGCACTGTAGTTGTACTGTTGTTGTACTGTATGTGTACTGTATTTGTACTGTTTGTGTACTGTAGTTGTACTGTATGCGTGCTGTATTTGTACTGTATGTGTACTGTAGTTGTATTGTATGTTTACTGTAGTTGTACTGTATTTTTACCGTATGTGTACTGTAGTTGTACTGTATTTGTACTGTAGTTGTACTGTATGTGTACTGTAATTGTACAGTAATTGTACTGTATTTGTACTGTATGTGTACTGTTGTTGTACTCTATTTGTACTGTAGTTGTACTGTATGTGTACTGTAGTTGTACTGTAGTTGTGCTCTAGTGTTACAGTAGTTGTACTTTAGTTGTACTGTATGTGTACGGTAGTTGTACTGTATTTGTTCTGTATGTGTAGTCTAGTGTTACTGTAGTTGTACTGTAGTGTTACTGTATTTGTTCTGTATGTGTACTGTAGTTTTACTGTATTTGTACTTTAGATGTACTGTAGTTGTACTGTATGTGTACTGTAGTTGTACTGTAGTTATACTGTAGGTGTACTGTAATTGTAGTGTAGGTGTACTGTAGTGTAACTGTAGTTGTACTGTATGTGTACTGTAATTGTACTGTAATTGTATTGTAGTTGTACTGTATGTGTACTGTAGTTGTACTGTTGTTGTACTGTATGTGTCCTGTAGTTGTACTGAAGTTGTACTGTATGTATACTGTAGTTGTACTGTATGTGTACTGTAGTTGTACTATATTTGTACTGTTTTTGTACTGTAGTTGTACTGTATGCGTGCTGTAATTGTACTGTATGTGTACTATAGTTGTATTGTATGTTAACAGTAGTCGTACTGTATTTGTACCGTATGTGTACTGTAGTTGTACTGTATTTGTACTGTAGTTGAACTGTATTTGTACTGTATGTGTACTGTATGTGTACTGTATTTGTACTGTATTTGTACTGTAGTTGTACTGTATGTGTATTTTATGTGTACTGTAGTTGTACTGTGGTTGTACAGTATGTGCAGTATAGTTGTACTCTATTTGCACTGTAGTTGTACTGTATGTGTACTGTAATTGTACTGTATTTGTACTGTATGTGTACTGTTGTGGTACTCTATTTGTACTGTAGTTGTACTGTATGTGTACTGTAGTTGAACTGTAGGTGTACTGTAATTGTACTGTAGGTGTACTGTAGTGTAACTGTAGTTGTACTGTATGTGTACTGTAATTGTACTGTAATTGTACTGTAGTTGTACTGTATGTGTACTGTAGTTTTACTGTTTTTGTACTGTATGTGTACTGTAGTTGTAGTGTAGTTGTACTGTAGTTGTACTGTATATGTACTGTAGTTGTACTGTATGTGTACTGTAGTTGTACTGTATTTGTACTGTTTGTGTACTGTAGTTGTACTGTATGTGTGCTGTAGTTGTACTGTATGTGTACTGTATGTGTACTGTAGTTGTACTGTATGTGTACTGTAGTTGTACTGTATTTGTACTGTAGTTGTACTGTATGTGTACTGTAGTTGTACTGTATGTGTACTGTAGTTGTACTGTATTTGTACTGTTTGTGTACTGTAGTTGTACTGTATGCGTGCTGTAATTGTACTGTATGTGTACTGTAGTTGTACTGTATGTGTACTGTAGTTGTACTGTATTTGTACTGTTTGTGTACTGTAGTTGTACTGTATGCGTGCTGTAATTGTACTGTATGTGTACTGTAGTTGTATTGTATGTTAACTGTAGTCGTACTGTATTTGTACCGTATGTCTACTGTAGTTGTACTGTATTTGTACTGTAGTTGAACTGTATTTTTACTGTAGGTGTACTGTATGTGTACTGTATTTGTACTGTATTTGTACTGTATTTGTACTGTATGTGTACTTTATGTGTACTGTAGTTGTACTGTGGTTGTACTGTATGTGTAGTATAGTTGTACTGTGGTTGTACTGTATGTGTAGTATAGTTGTACTCTATTTGCACTGTAGTTGTACTGTATGTGTACTGTAATTGTACTGTAATTGTACTGTATTTGTACTGTATGTGTACTGTTGTTGTACTCTATTTGTACTGTAGTTGTACTGTATGTGTACTGTAGTTGTACTGTAGGTGTACTGTAATTGTACTGTAGGTGTACTGTAGTGTAACTGTAGTTGTACTGTATGTGTAGTGTAATTGTACTGTAATTGTACTGTAGTTGTACTGTATGTGTACTGTAGTTTTACTGTTTTTGTACTGTATGTGTACTGTAGTTGTACTGTAGTTGTACTGTAGTTGTACTGTATGTGTACTGTAGTTGTACTGTATGTGTACTGTAGTTGTACTCTATTTGTACTGTAGTTGTACTGTATGTGTACTGTAGTTGTACTGTAGTTGTAATGTAAGTGTACTGTATGTGTACTGTATGTGTACTGTAGTTGTACTGTATTTGTACCGTATGTGTACTGTAGTTGTACTGTATTTGTACTGTAGTTGAACTGTATTTGTACTGTATGTGTACTGTATGTGTACTGTAGTTGTACTGTATGTGTACTGTAGTTGTACTGTATGTGAACTGTATGTGTACTGTAGTTGTACTGTATGTGTACTGTAGTTGTACTGTATGTGTACTGTAGTTGTACTGTATGTGTACTGTATGGGTACTGTAGTTGTACTGTATTTGTTCTGTTTGTGAACTGTAGTTGTACTGTAGTTGTACTGTAGTGTTACAGTAGTTGTACTTTAGTTGTACTGTATGTGTACTGTAGTTGTACTATATGTGTACTGTAGTTGTACTGTATGTGCACTGTAGTTTTACTGTAGTTGAACTGTATGTGTACTGCAGTTGTACTGTTGTTGTACTGTATGTGTACTGTAGTTGTATTGTAGTTGTACTGTGGTTGTTACTGCAGTTGTACTGTATTTTTTCTGTATGTGTACTGTAGTTGTACTGTAGTTGTACTGTAGTTGTACTGTATTTGTACTGTAGGTGTACTGTTGTTGTACTGTAGTTGTAATGTATGTGTACTGTAATTGTACTGTAGTTGTAATGTATGTGTACTGTAGTAGTACTGTAGTTTAATGTATGTGTAGGTAATTGTACTGTAGTTGTACTGTATGTGTACTGTAGTTGTTTTGTAGTTGAGCTGTAATTATACTGTATGTGTACTGTATGTGTACAGTAAATGTACTGTAGTTGTACTGTAGTTGTACTGTATGTGTACTGTAGTTGTACTGTTGTTGTACTGTATGTGTACTGTAGTTGTACTGTAGTTGTACTGTATGTGTACTGTAGTTGTACTGTCTGTGTACTGTAGTTGAATTGTATTCGTACTGTATTTGTACAGTATTTTTACTGTATTTGTACTGTAGGTGAACTGTAGTTGTACTGTATGTGTACTGTAGTTGTACTGTAGTTGTACTGTATTTGTACTGTAGTTGTACTGTAGTTGTTACTGTAGTTGTACTGTATTTGTTCTGTATGTGTACTGTAGTTGTACTGTAGTTGTACTGAAGTGTTACAGTAGTTGTACTGTAGTTGTACTGTATATGTACTGAAGTTGTACTGTATTTGTTCTGTTTGTGTACTGTAGTTGTACTGTAGTTGTACTGTAGTGTTACAGTAGTTGTACTTTAGTTGTACTGTATATGTACGGTAGTTGTACTGTATTTGTTCTGTATGAGTACTGTAGTGTTACTGTAGTTGTACTGTAGTGTTACTGTAGTTGTACTGAATTTGTTCTGTATGTGTACTGTAGTTTTACTGTATTTGTACCGTAGATGTACTGTATTTGTACTGTATGTGTACAGTATTTGTACTGTATTTGTACTGTATGTGAACAGTAGTTGTACTGTATGTGTACTGTAGTAGTACTGCAGTTGTACTGTATTTGTACTGTAGTTGTACTGTAGTTGTTACTGTAGTTGTATTGGATTTGTTCTGAATGTGTACTGTAGTTGTACTGTAGTTGTACTGTAGTTGAACTTTATGTGTACTGTAGTAGTACTGTAGTTGTACTGTATTTGTTCTGTAGTTGTACTGTATTTGTTCTGTATGTGTACTGTAGTTGTACTGTAGTTGTACTGTAATTGTACTGTAGTGTTACAGCAGTTGTACTGTAGTTGTACTGTATGTGTACGGTAGTTGTTCTGTATTTGTTCTGTATGTGTGCTGTAGTGTTACTGAAGTTGTACTGTAGTGTTACTGTAGTTGTACTGTATTTGTTCAGTATGTGTACTGTAGTTTTACTGTATTTGTACTGTAGAAGTACTGTAGTTGTACTGTATGTGTACTGTAGTTGTACTGTAGTTATACTGTAGGTGTACTGTAATTGTACTGTAGGTGTACTGTATTGTAACTGTAGTTGTACTGTATGTGTACTGTAATTGTACTGTAGTTGTACTGTATGTGTACTGTAGTTGTACTGTAGTTGAGCTGTAATTATACTGTATGTGTACTGTATGTGTACAGTAGTTGTACTGTAGTTGTACTGTAGTTGTACTGTATGTCTACTGTAGTTGTACTGTAGTTGTACTGTATGTGTACTGTAGGTGTACTGTAGTTGTACTGTATGTGTTCTGTAGTTGTACTGTAGTTGTACTGTAGTTGAACTGTATTTATACTGTACTTTTACTGTATTTGTACTGTATGTGAACTGTAGTTTTACTGTATGTGTACTGTAGTTGTACTGTAGTTGTACTGTATTTGTACTGTAGTTGTACAGTAGTTGTTACTGTAGTTGTACTGTATTTGTTCTGTATGTGTACTGTAGTTGTACTGTAGTTGTACTGTAGTGTTACAGTAGTTGTATAGTAGTAGTACTGTATTTGAACTGTAGTTGTACTGTATTTGTTCTGTAGGTGTACTGTAGTTGTACTGTAGTTGTACTGTAGTGTTACAGTAGTTGTATTGTAGTAGTACTGTAGTTGTACTGTAGTGTTACTGTAGTTGTACTGTATTTGTTCTGTATGTGTACTGTAGTTTTAATGTATTTGTACTGTAGATGAACTGTAGTTGTACTGTATGTGTACAGAAGTTGTATTGTAATTGTATTGTAGTTGTACTGTATGTGTACTCTAGTTGTCCTGTTGTTGTACTGTATGTGTACTGTAATTGTATTTTAAATGTATTGTAGTTGTACTGTATGTGTACTGTAGTTGTACTGTTGTTGTACTGTATGTGTACTCTAGTTGTACTGTAGTTGTACTGTAGTTGTACTGTAGTTGTACTGTATGTGTACTGTAGTTGTATTGTATGTTTACTGTAGTTGTACTGTATTTGTACCGTATGTGTACTGTAGTTGTACTGTATTTGTACTGTAGTTGAACTGTATTTGTACTGTATGTGTACTGTATGTGTACTGTATTAGTACTGTATTTGTACTGTAGTTGTACTATATGTGTTCTGTAGTTGTACTGTATTTGTACTGTAGTTGTACTGTATGTGTACTGTATATGTACTGTAGTTGTACTGTGGTTGTACTGTATGTGTACTATAGTTGTACTGTATTTGCACTGTAGTTGTACTGTATGTTTACTGTAATTTTACTGTAATTGTACTGTATTTGTACTATATGTGTACTGTTGTTGTACTGTATGTGTACTGTAGATGTACTGTAGTTGTACTGTAAGTGTACTGTAGTTGTACTGTAGATGTACTGTATGTGTACTGTAGTTATACTGTAGTTGTACTGTAGTTGTACTCTATGTATACTGTATTTGTACTGTTTGTGTACTGAAGTTGTACTGTATGCGTGCTATATTTGTACTGCATGTGTACTGTATGTGTACTGTAGTTGTACGGTACGTGTACTGTATGTGTACTGTAGTTGTACTGTGTGTGTACTGTAGTTGTACTGTATTTGTACTGTATGTGCACTGTAGTCGTACTCTATTTGCACTGTAGTTGTACTGTAAGTGAACTGTATTTGTACTGTAATTGTACTGTATTTGTACTGTATGTGTACTGTAATTGTACTGTAATTGTATTGTAGTTGTATTGTATGTGAACTGTAGTTGTACTGTTGTTGTACTGTATGTGTACTGTAGTTTTACTGTAGTTGTACTGTAGTTGTACTGTATGTGTACTGTATTTTTACTGTTTGTGTACTGTAGTTGTACTGTATGCGTGCTGTATTTGTACTGTATGTGTATTGTAGTTGTATTGTATGTTTACTGTAGTTGTACTGTATTTGTACCGTATGTGTACTGTAGTTGTACTGTATTTGTACTGTAGTTGAACTGTATTTGTATTGTATGTGTAATGTATGTGTACTGTTGTTGTACTCTATTTTGTACTGTAGTTGAACTGTATGTGTACTGTAATTGTACTGTAATTGTACTGTATTTGTACTGTATGTGTACTGTTGTTGCACTCTATTTGTACTGTAGTTGTACTGTATGTGTACTGTAGATGTACTGTAGTTGTACTGTAGTGTTACAGTAGTTGTACTTTAGTTGTACTGTATGTGTACGGTAGTTGTACTGTATTTGTTCTGTATGTGTACTGTAGTGTTACTGTAGTTGCACTTTAGATGTACTGTAGTTGTACTGTATGTGTATTGTAGTTGTACTGTAGTTATACTGTAGGTGTACTGTAATTGTAGTGTAGGTGTACTGTAGTGTAACTGTAATTGTACTGTAGTTGTACTGTAGTGTTACTGTAGTTGTACTGTAGTGTTACTGTAGTTGTACTGTATTTGTTCTGTATGTGTAGTGTAGTTTTACTGTATTTGTACTTTAGATGTACTGTAGTTGTACTGTATGTGTATTGTAGTTGTACTGTAGTTATACTGTAGGTGTACTGTAATTGTAGTGTAGGTGTACTGTAGTGTAACTGTAGTTGTACTGTATGTGTACTGTAATTGTACTGTAATTGTATTGTAGTTGTACTGTATGTGTACTGTAGTTGTACTGTTGTTGTACTGTATGTGTACTGTAGTTGTACTGTAGTTGTACTGTATGTGTACTGTAGTTGTACTGTATGTGTACTGTAGTTGTACTGTATTTGTACTGTTTGTCTACTGTAGTTGTACTGTATGCGTGCTGTAATTGTACTGTATGTGTACTGTAGTTGTATTGTATGTTAACTGTAGTCGTACTGTATTTGTACCGTATGTGTACTGTAGTTGTACTGTATTTGTACTGTTGTTGAACTGTATTTGTACTGTATGTGTACTGTATGTGTACTGTATTTGTACGGTATTTGTACTGTAATTGTTCTGTATGTGTACTGTATGTGTACTGTAGTTGTACTGTGGTTGTACTGTATGTGTACTATAGTTGTACTCTATTTGCACTGTAGTTGTACTGTATGTGTACTGTAATTGTACTGTATTTGTACTGTATGTGTACTGATTTTGTACTCTAGTTGTACTGTATGTGTACTGTAGTTGTACTGTAGGTGTACTGTAATTGTACTGTAGGTGTACTGTAGTGTAACTGTAGTTGTACTGTATGTGTACTGTAATTGTACTCAATTGTACTGTAGTTGTACTGTATGTGTACTGTAGTTTTACTGTTGTTGTACTGTATGTGTACTGTAGTTGTACTGTAGTTGTACTGTAGTTGTACTGTATGTGTACTGTAGTTGTACTGTATGTGTACTGTAGTTGTACTGTATTTGTACTGTTTGTGTACTGTAGTTGGTCTGTATGTGTGCTGTAGTTGTACTGTATGTGTTCTGTATGTGTACTGTAGTTGTACTGTATGTGTACTGTAGTCGTTCTGTATTTGTACCGTATGTGTACTGTAGTTGTACTGTATTTGTACTGTAGTTGTACTGTATGTGTACTCTATGTGTACTGTAGTTGTACTGTATTTGTTCTGTAGTTGTACTGTATTTGTTCTGTATGTGTACTGTAGTTGTACTGTAGTTGTACTGTAGTGTTACAGTAGTTGTACTGTAGTTGTACTGTATGTGTACGGTATTTGTACTGTATTTGTTCTGTATGTGTACTGTAGTGTAACTGTAGTTGTACTGAAGTGTTACTGTAGTTGTACTTTATTTGTTCTGTATGTGTACTGTAGTTTCACTGTATTTGTACTGTAGATGTACTGTAGTTATACTGTATGTGTACTGTAGTTGAACTGTAGTTATACTGTAGGTGTACTGTAATTGTACTCTAGGTGTACTGTATTGTAACTGTAGTTGTACTGTATGTGTACTGTATGTGCACAGTAGTTGTACTGTAGTTGTACTGTAGTTGTACTGTATGTGTACTGTAGTTGTACTGTAGTTGTACTGTATGTGTACTGTAGTTGTACTGTAGTTGTACTGTATGTGTTCTGTAGTAGTACTGTAGTTGAACTGTATTTGTACTGTACTTTTACTGTATTTGTACTGTATGTGAACTGTAGTTTTACTGTATGTGTACTGTAGTTGTACTGTAGTTGTACTGTATTTGTACTGTAGTTGTACAGTAGTTGTTACTGTAGTTGTACTGTATTTGTTCTGTATGTGTACTGTAGTTGTACTGTAGTTGTACTGTAGTGTGACAGTAGTTGTACTGTAGTAGTACTCTATTTGTACTGTAGTTGTACTGTATTTGTTCTGTATGTGTACTGTAGTTGTACTGTAGTAGTACTGTAGTGTTACAGTAGTTGTACTTTAGTTGTACTATATGTGTACGATAGTTGTACTGTAGTTGTTCTGTATGTGTACTGTAGTGTTACTGTAGTTGTACTGTAGTGTTACTGTAGTTGTACTGTATTTGTTCTGTAGGTGTACTGTAGTTTTAATGTATTTGTACTGTGGATATACTGTAGTTGTACTGTATGTGTACTGAAGTTGTACTGTAATTGTATTGTAGTTGTACTGTATGTGTACTCTAGTTGTCCTGTTGTTGTACTGTATGTGTACTGTAATTGTACTGTAAATGTATTGTAGTTGTACTGTATGTGTACTGTAGTTGTACTGTTGTTGTACTGTATGTGTACTGTAGTTGTACTGTAGTTGTACTGTAGTTGTACTGTATGTGTACTGTAGTTGTATTGTATGTTTACTGTAGTTGTACTCTATTTGTACCGTATGTGTACTGTAGTTGTACTGTATTTGTACTGTAGTTGAACTGTATTTGTACTGTATGTGTACTGTATGTGTACTGTATTAGTACTGTATTTGTACTGTAGTTGTACTGTATGTGTACTGTATGTGTACTGTAGTTGTACTGTGGTTGTACTGTATGAGTACTAAAGTTGTACTGTATTTGAACTGTAGTTATACTGTATGTGTACTGTAATTTTACTGTAATTGTACTGTATGTGTACTGTAGTTGTATTGTATGTTTACTGTAGTTGTACTGTATTTGTACCGTATGTGTACTGTAGTTGTACTGTAGTTGTACTGTAGTTGTACTGTAGTTGTACTGTATGTGTACTGTAGTTGTATTGTATGTTTACTGTAGTTGTACTGTATGTGTACTGTATGTGTACTGTAGTTGTACTGTAGTTGTACTGTAGTTGTACTGTAGTTGTACTGTATGTGTACTGTAGTTGTATTGTATGTTTACTGTAGTTGTACTGTATTTGTACCGTATGTGTACTGTAGTTGTACTGTATTTGTACTGTACTTGAACTGTATTTGTACTGTATGTGTACTGTATGTGTACTGTATTAGTACTGTATTTGTACTGAAGTTGTACTGTATGTGTACTCTATGTGTACTGTAGTTGTACTGTATTTGTACTGTAGTTGTACTGTATGTGTACTGAAGTGGTACTGTAATTGTATTTTAGTTGTACTGTATGTGTACTCTAGTTGTCCTGTTGTTGTACTGTATGTGTACTGTAATTGTACTGTAAATGTATTGTAGTTGTACTGTATGTGTACTGTAGTTGTACTGTTGTTGTACTGTATGTGTACTGTAGTTGTACTGTAGTTGTACTGTAGTTGTACTGTAGTTGTACTGTATGTGTACTGTAGTTGTATTGTATGTTTACTGTAGTTGTACTGTATTTGTACTGTATGTGTACTGTTGTTGTACTGTATGTGTACTGTATTTGTACTGTAGTTGTTCTCTAAGTGTACTGTATGTGTACTGTAGTTGTACTGTAGTTGTACTGTATGTTTACTGTAGTTATACTGTAGTTGTACTGTAGTTGTACTGTATGTGTACTGTATTTGTACTGTTTGTGTACTGTAGTTGTACTGTATGCGTGCTATATTTGTACTGCATGTGTACGGTATGTGTACTGTAGTTGTACTGTATGTGTACTGTATGTGTACTGTAGTTGTACTGTAGTTGTACTGTAGTTGTACTGTATTTGTACTGTAGTTGTACAGTAGTTGTTACTGTAGTTGTACTGTATTTGTTCTGTATGTGTACTGTAGTTGTACTGTAGTTGTACTGTAGTGTTACAGTAGTTGTATAGTAGTAGTACTGTATTTGTACTGTAGTTGTACTGTATTTGTTCTGTAGGTGTACTGTAGTTGTACTGTAGTTGTACTGTAGTGTTACAGTAGTTGTATTGTAGTAGTACTGTAGTTGTACTCTAGTGTTACTGTAGTTGTACTGTATTTGTTCTGTATGTGTACTGTAGTTTTAATGTATTTGTACGGTAGATGAACTGTAGTTGTACTGTATGTGTACTGAAGTTGTACTGTAATTGTATTGTAGTTGTACTGTATGTGTACTCTAGTTGTCCTGTTGTTGTACTGTATGTGTACTGTAATTGTATTTTAAATGTATTGTAGTTGTACTGTATGTGTACTGTAGTTGTACTGTTGTTGTACTGTATGTGTACTCTAGTTGTACTGTAGTTGTACTGTAGTTGTACTGTAGTTGTACTGTATGTGTACTGTAGTTGTATTGTATGTTTACTGTAGTTGTACTGTATTTGTACCGTATGTGTACTGTAGTTGTACTGTATTTGTACTGTAGTTGAACTGTATTTGTACTGTATGTGTACTGTATGTGTACTGTATAAGTACTGTATTTGTACTGTAGTTGTACTGTATGTGTACTGTAGTTGTACTGTATTTGTACTGTAGTTGTACTGTATGTGTACTGTATGTGTACTGTAGTTGTACTGTGGTTGTACTGTATGTGTACTATAGTTGTACTGTATTTGCACTGTAGTTGTACTGTATGTGTACTGTAATTTTACTGTAATTGTACTGTATTTGTACTATATGTGTACTGTTGTTGTACTGTATGTGTACTGTAGAGGTACTGTAGTTGTACTGTAAGTGTACTGTAGTTGTACTGTAGATGTACTGTATGTGTACTGTAGTTATACTGTAGTTGTACTGTAGTTGTACTGTATGTGTACTGTATTTGTACTGTTTGTGTACTGTAGTTGTACTGTATGCGTGCTATATTTGTACTGCATGTGTACTGTATGTGTACTGTAGTTGTACTGTATGTGTACTGTATGTGTACTGTAGTTGTACTGTGTGTGTACTGTAGTTGTACTGTATTTGTACTGTATGTGCACTGTAGTCGTACTATATTTGCACTGTAGTTGTACTGTATGTGAACTGTATTTGTACTGTAATTGTACTGTATTTGTACTGTATGTGTACTGTAATTGTACTGTAATTGTATTGTAGTTGTACTGTATGTGTACTGTAGTTGTACTGTTGTTGTACTGTATGTGTACTGTAGTTTTACTGTAGTTGTACTGTAGTTGTACTGTATGTGTACTGTATTTTTACTGTTTGTGTACTGTAGTTATACTGTATGCGTGCTGTATTTGTACTGTATGTGTATTGTAGTTGTATTGTATGTTTACTGTAGTTGTACTGTATTTGTACCGTATGTGTACTGTAGTTGTACTGTATTTGTACTGTAGTTGAACTGTATTTGTATTGTATGTGTAATGTATGTGTACTGTTGTTGTACTCTATTTTGTACTGTAGTTGAACTGTATGTGTACTGTAATTGTACTGTAATTGTACTGTATTTGTACTGTATGTGTACTGTTGTTGCACTCTATTTGTACTGTAGTTGTACTGTATGTGTACTGTATATGTACTGTAGTTGTACTGTAGTGTTACAGTAGTTGTACTTTAGTTGTACTGTATGTGTACGGTAGTTGTACTGTATTTGTTCTGTATGTGTACTGTAGTGTTACTGTAGTTGTACTTTAGATGTACTGTAGTTGTACTGTATGTGTATTGTAGTTGTACTGTAGTTATACTGTAGGTTTACTGTAATTGTAGTGTAGGTGTACTGTAGTGTAACTGTAATTGTACTGTAGTTGTACTGTAGTGTAACTGTAGTTTTACTGTAGTGTTACTGTAGTTGTACTGTATTTGTTCTGTATGTGTACTGTAGTTTTACTGTATTTGTACTTTAGATGTACTGTAGTTGTACTGTATGTGTATTGTAGTTGTACTGTAGTTATACTGTAATTGTAGTGTAGGTGTACTGTAGTGTAACTGTAGTTGTACTGGATGTGTACTGTATTTGTACTGTAATTGTATTGTAGTTGTACTGTATGTGTACTGTAGTTGTACTGTTGTTGTACTGTATGTGTACTGTAGTTGCACTGTAGTTGTACTGTATGTGTACTGTAGTTGTACTGTATGTGTACTGTAGTTGTACTGTATTTGTACTGTTTGTGTACTGTAGTTGTACTGTATGCGTGCTGTAATTGTACTGTATGTGTACTGTAGTTGTATTGTATGTTAACTGTAGTCGTACTGTATTTGTACCGTATGTGTACTGTAGTTGTACTGTATTTGTACTGTTGTTGAACTGTATTTGTACTGTATGTGTACTGTATGTGTACTGTATTTGTACGGTATTTGTACTGTAATTGTTCTGTATGTGTACTGTATGTGTACTGTAGTTGTACTGTGGTTGTACTGTATGTGTACTATAATTGTACTCTATTTGCACTGTAGTTGTACTGTATGTGTACTGTAATTGTACTGTAATTGTACAGTATTTGTACTGTATGTGTACTGTTGTTGTACTCTAGTTGTACTGTATGTGTACTGTAGTTGTACTGTAGGTGTACTGTAATTGTACTGTAGGTGTACTGTAGTGTAACTGTAGTTGTACTGTATGTGTACTGTAATTGTACTCAATTGTACTGTAGTTGTACTGTATGTGTACTGTAGTTTTACTGTTGTTGTACTGTATGTGTACTGTAGTTGTACTGTAGTTGTACTGTAGTTGTACTGTATGTGTACTGTAGTTGTACTGTATGTGTACTGTAGTTGTACTGTATTTGTACTGTTTGTGTACTGTAGTTGTACTGTATGTGTGCTGTAGTTGTAATGTATGTGTACTGTATGTGTACTGTAGTGGTACTGTATGTGTACTGTAGTCGTTCTGTATTTGTACCGTATGTGTACTGTAGTTGTACTGTATTTGTACTGTAGTTGTACTGTATGTGTACTCTATGTGTACTGTAGTTGTACTGTATTTGTTCTGTAGTTGTACTGTATTTGTTCTGTATGTGTACTGTAGTTGTACTGTAGTTGTACTGTAGTGTTACAGTAGTTGTACTGTAGTTGTACTGTATGTGTACGGTATTTGTACTGTATATGTTCTGTATGTGTACTGTAGTGTAACTGTAGTTTTACTGAAGTGTTACTGTAGTTGTACTGTATTTGTTCTGTATGTGTACTGTAGTTTCACTGTATTTGTACTGTAGATGTACTGTAGTTATACTGTATGTGTACTGTAGTTGTACTGTAGTTATACTGTAGGTGTACTGTAATTGTACTGTAGGTGTACTGTATTGTAACTGTAGTTGTACTGTATGTGTACTGTAATTGTACTGTAGTTGTACTGTATGTGTACAGTAGTTGTACTGTAGTTGAGCTGTAATTATACTGTATGTGTACTGTATGTGCACAGTAGTTGTACTGTAGTTGTACTGTAGTTGTACTGTATGTGTACTGTAGTTGTACTGTAGTTGTACTGTATGTGTACTGTAGTTGTACTGTAGTTGTACTGTATGTGTTCTGTAGTTGTACAGTAGTTGAACTGTATTTGTACTGTACTTTTACTGTATTTGTACTGTATGTGAACTGTAGTTTTACTGTATGTGTACTGTAGTTGTACTGTAGTCGTACTGTATTTGTACTGTAGTTGTACAGTAGTTGTTACTGTAGTTGTACTGTATTTGTTCTGTATGTGTACTGTAGTTGTACTGTAGTTGTACTGTAGTGTGACAGTAGTTGTACTGTAGTAGTACTGTATTCGTACTGTAGTTGTACTGTATTTGTTCTGTATGTGTACTGTAGTTGTACTGTAGTAGTACTGTAGTGTTACTGTAGTTGTACCTTAGTTGTACTATATGTGTACGATAGTTGTACTGTAGTTGTTCTGTATGTGTACTGTAGTGTTACTGTAGTTGTACTGTATTTGTTCTGTAGGTGTACTGTAGTTTTAATGTATTTGTACTGTGGATGTACTGTAGTTGTACTGTATGTGTACTGAAGTTGTACTGTAATTGTATTGTAGTTGTACTGTATGTGTACTCTAGTTGTCCTGTTGTTGAACTGTATGTGTACTGTAATTGTACTGTAAATGTATTGTAGTTGTACTGTATGTGTACTGTAGTTGTACTGTTGTTGTACTGTATGTGTACTGTAGTTGTACTGTAGTTGAACTGTATGTGTACTGTAGTTGTATTGTATGTTTACTGTAGTTGTACTGTATTTGTACCGTATGTGTACTGTAGTTGTACTGTATTTGTACTGTAGTTGAACTGTATTTGTACTGTATGTGTACTGTATGTGTACTGTATTAGTACTGTATTTGTACTGTAGTTGTACTGTATTTGTACTGTATGTGTACTGTAGTTGTACTGTATTTGTACTGAAGTTGTACTGTATGTGTACTGTATGTGTACTGTAGTTGTACTGTGGTTGTACTGTATGTGTACTATAGTTGTACTGTATTTGAACTGTAGTTATACTGTATGTGTACTGTAATTTTACTGTAATTGTACTGTAAATGTATTGTAGTTGTACTGTATGTGTACTGTAGTTGTACTGTTGTTGTACTGTATGTGTACTGTAGTTGTACTGTAGTTGTACTGTAGTTGTACTGTATGTGTACTGTAGTTGTATTGTATGTTTACTGTAGTTGTACTGTATTTGTACCGTATGTGTACTGTAGTTGTACTGTATTTGTACTGTACTTGAACAGTATTTGTACTGTATGTGTACTGTATGTGTACTGTATTAGTACTGTATTTGTACTGTAGTTGTACTGTATGTGTACTCTATGTGTACTGTAGTTGTACTGTATTTGTACTGTAGTTGTACTGTATGTGTACTGAAGTTGTACTGTAATTGTATTGTAGTTGTACTGTATGTGTACTCTAGTTGTCCTGTTGTTGTACTGTATGTGTACTGTAATTGTACTGTAAATGTATTGTAGTTGTACTGTATGTGTACTGTAGTTGTACTGTTGTTGTACTGTATGTGTACTGTAGTTGTACTGTAGTTGTACTGTAGTTGTACTGTAGTTGTACTGTATGTGTACTGTAGTTGTATTGTATGTTTACTGTAGTTGTACTGTATTTGTACTGTATGTGTACTGTTGTTGTACTGTATGTGTACTGTATTTGTACTGTAGTTGTTCTCTAAGTGTAATGTATGTGTACTGTAGTTGTACTGTAGTTGTACTGTATGTGTACTGTAGTTATACTGTAGTTGTACTGTAGTTGTACGGTATGTGTACTGTATTTGTACTGTTTGTGTACTGTAGTTGTACTGTATGCGTGCTATATTTGTACTGCATGTGTACTCTATGTGTACTGTAGTTGTACTGTATGTGTACTGTATGTGTACTGTAGTTGTACTGTGTGTGTACTGTAGTTGTACTGTAGTTGTACTGTATGTGCACTGTAGTTGTACTCTATTTGCACTGTAGTTGTACTGTATGTGAACTGTATTTGTACTGTAAATGTACTGTATTTGTACTGTATGTGTACTGTAATTGTACTGTAATTGTATTGTAGTTGTACTGTATGTGTACTCTAGTTGTACTGTTGTTGTACTGTATGTGTACTGTAGTTGTAGTGTAGTTGTACTGTATGTGTACTGTATTTTTACTGTTTGTGTACTGTAGTTGTACTGTATGCGTGCTGTATTTGTACTGTATGTGTACTGTAGTTGTATTGTATGTTTACTGTAGTTGTACTGTATTTGTACCGTATGTCTACTGTAGTTGTACTGTATTTGTACTGTAGTTGAACTGTATTTGTATTGTATGTGTAATGTATGTGTACTGTTGTTGTACTCTATTTTGTACTGTAGTTGAACTGTATGTGTACTGTAATTGTACTGTAATTGTACTGTATTTGTACTGTATGTGTACTCTTGTTGTACTCTATTTGTACTGTAGTTGTACTGTATGTGTACTGTAGTTGTACTGTAGTTGTACTGTAGTGTTACAGTAGTTGTACTGTAGTTGTACTGTATGTGTACGGTAGTTGTACTGTATTTGTTCTGTATGTGTACTGTAGTGTTAATGTAGTTGTACTGTAGTGTTACTGTAGTTGTACTGTATTTGTTCTGTATGTGTTCTGTAGTTTCACTGTATTTGTACTGTAGATGTACTGTAGTTGTACTGTATGTGTACTGTAGTTGTACTGTAGTTATACTGTAGGTGTACTGTAATTGTACTGTAGGTGTACTGTATTGTAACTGTAGTTGTACTGTATGTGTACTGTAATTGTACTGTAGTTGTACTGTATGTGTACTGTAGTTGTACTGTATTGAGCTGTAATTATACTGTATGTGTACTGTATGTGTACAGTAGTTGTACTGTAGTTGTACTGTAGTTGTACTGTATGTGTATGTAGTTGTACTGTAGTTGTACTGTATGTGTACTGTAGTTGTACTGTATGTGTTCTGTAGTTGTTCTGTAAATGAACTGTATTTGTACTGTACATTTACTGTATTTGTACTGTATGTGAACTGTAGTTTTACTGTATGTGTACTGTAGTTGTACTGTAGTTGTACTGTATTTGTACTGTAGTTTTACAGTAGTTGTTACTGTAGTTGTACTGTATTTGTTCTGTATGTGTACTGTAGTTGTACTGTAGTTGTACTGTAGTGTTACAGTAGTTGTACTGTAGTAGTACTGTATTTGTACTGTAGTTGTACTGTATTTGTTCTGTATGTGTACTGTAGTTGTACTGTATTTGTACTGTAGTTGAACTGTATTTGTATTGTATGTGTAATGTATGTGTACTGTTGTTGTACTCTATTTTGTACTGTAGTTGAACTGTATGTGTACTGTAATTGTACTGTAATTGTACTGTATTTGTACTGTATGTGTACTGTTGTTGCACTCTATTTGTACTGTAGTTGTACTCTATGTGTACTGTAGTTGTACTGTAGTTGTACTGTAGTGTTACAGTAGTTGTACTGTAGTTGTACTGTATGTGTACGATAGTTGTACTGTATTTGTTCTGTATGTGTACTGTAGTGTTACTGTAGTTGTACTGAATTTGTTCTGTATGTGTACTGTAGTTTTAATGTATTTGTACTGTAGATGTACTGTAGTTGTACTGTAAGTGTACTGTATGTGTACTGTAGTTGTACTGTAGTTGTACTGTATGTGTACTGTAGTTATACTGTAGTTGTACTGTAGTTGTACTGTATGTGTACTGTATTTGTACTGTGTGTGTACTGTAGTTGTACTCTAGTTGTACTGTATGTTCACTGTAGTTGTACCCTATTTGCACTGTAGTTGTACTGTATGTGAACTGTATTTGTACTGTTTGTGTACTGTAGTAGTACTGTACGCGTGCTATATTTGTACTGCATGTGTACTGTATGTGTACTGTAGTTGTACTGTATGTGTACTGTATGTGTACTGTAGTTGTACTGTGTGTGTACTGTAGTTGTAATGTAGTTGTACTGTATGTGCACTGTAGTTGTACTCTATTTGCACTGTGCACTGTGTGTGCTGTAGTTGTACTGTAGTTGTACTGTAGTTGTACTGTATGTGTACTGTAGTTGTACTGTAGTTGTACTGTATGTGTACTGTAGTTATACTGTAGTTGTACTGTAGTTGTACTGTATGTGTACTGTATTTGTACTGTTTGTGTACTGTAGTTGTACTGTATGCGTGCTATATTTGTACTGCATGTGTACTGTATGTGTACAGTAGTTGTACTGTATGTGTACTGTATGTGTACTGTAGTTGTACTGTGTGTGTACTGTAGTTGTACTGTAGTTGTACTGTATGTGCACTGTAGTTGTAATCTATTTGCACTGTAGTTGTACTGTATGTGAACTGTATTTGTACTGTAATTGTACTGTATTTGTACTGTATGTGTACTGCAATTGTACTGTAATTGTATTGTAGTAGTACTGTATGTGTACTGTAGTTGTACTGTTGTTGTACTGTATGTGTACTGTAGTTTTACTGTAGTTGTACTGTAGTTGTACTGTATGTGTACTGTATTTTTACTGTTTGTGTACTGTAGTTGTACTGTATGCGTGCTGTATTTGTACTGTATGTGTACTGTAGTTGTATTGTATGTTTACTGTAGTTGTACTGTATTTGTACCGTTTGTGTACTGTAGTTGTACTGTAGTTGAACTGTATTTGTATTGTATGTGTAATGTATGTGTACTGTTGTTGTACTCTATTTTGTACTGTAGTTAAACTGTATGTGTACTGTAATTGTACTGTAATTGTAC
The DNA here is from genome assembly GCA_946902985.2 of Meconema thalassinum. NCBI lineage: Eukaryota > Metazoa > Arthropoda > Insecta > Orthoptera > Tettigoniidae > Meconema > Meconema thalassinum. The sequence continues at coordinate 439,551,377 of OX336394.1, read as the reverse complement.
TGTATTTGTACTGTATGTGTACTGTTGTTGTACTCTCTTTGTACTGTAGTTGTACTGTATGTGTACTGTAGTTGTACTGTAGTTGTACTGTAGTGTTACAGTAGTTGTACTTTAGTTGTACTGTATGTGTACGGTAGTTGTACTGTATTTGTTCTGTATGTGTACTGTAGTTTTACTGTATTTGTATTTTAGATGTACTGTAGTTGTACTGTATGTGTATTGTAGTTGTACTATAGTTATACTGTAGGTGTACTGTAATTGTAGTGTAGGTGTACTGTAGTGTAACTGTAGTTGTACTGTATGTGTACTGTAATTGTACTGTAATTGTATTGTAGTTGTACTGTTGTTGTACTGTATGTGTACTGTAGTTGTACTGTAGTTGTACTGTAGTTGTACTGTATTTGTTCTGTATGTGTACTGTAGTTTTACTGTATTTGTATTTTAGATGTACTGTAGTTGTACTGTATGTGTATTGTAGTTGTACTATAGTTATACTGTAGGTGTACTGTAATTGTAGTGTAGGTGTACTGTAGTGTAACTGTAGTTGTACTGTATGTGTACTGTAATTGTACTGTAATTGTATTGTAGTAGTACTGTTGTTGTACTGTATGTGTACTGTAGTTATACTGTAGTTGTACTGTAGTTGTACTGTATGTGTACTGTAGTTGTACTGTATGTGTACTGTAGTTGTACTGTATTTGTACTGTTTGTGTACTGTAGTTGTACTGTATGCGTGCTGTAATTGTACTGTATGTGTACTGTAGTTGTATTGTATGTTAACTGTAGTCGTACTGTATTTGTACCGTATGTGTACTGTAGTTGTACTGTATTTGTACTGTAGTTGAACTGTATTTGTACTGTATGTGTACTGTATAAGTACTGTATTTGTACTGTATTTGTACTGTAGTTGTTCTGTATGTGTACTGTATGTGTACTGTAGTTGTACTGTGGTTGTACTATATGTGTACTATAGTTGTACTCTATTTCCACTGTAGTTGTACTGTATGTGTACTGTAATTGTACTGTATGTGTACTGTAGTTGTACTGTATTTGTACTGTTTGTGTACTGTAGTTGTACTGTATGCGTGCTGTAATTGTACAGTATGTGTACTGTAGTTGTATTGTATGTTAACTGTAGTCGTACTGAATTTGTACCGTATGTGTACTGTAGTTGTACTGTATTTGTACTGTAGTTGAACTGTATTTGTACTGTATGTGTACTGTATGTGTACTGTATTTGTACTGTATTTGTAGTGTAGTTGTTCTGTATGTGTACTGTATGTGTACTGTAGTTGTACTGTGGTTGTACTGTATGTGTACTATAGTTGTACTCTATTTGCATTGTAGTTGTACTGTATGTGTACTGTAATTGTACTGTAATTGTACTGTATTTGTACTGTATGTGTACTGTTGTTGTACTCTAGTTGTACTGTATGTGTACTGTAGTTGTACTGTAGGTGTACTGTAATTGTACTGTAGGTGTACTGTAGTGTAACTGTAGTTGTACTGTATGTGTACTGTAATTGTACTCAATTGTACTGTAGTTGTACTGTATGTGTACTGTAGTTTTACTGTTGTTGTACTGTATGTGTACTGTAGTTGTACTGTAGTTGTACTGTAGTTGTACTGTATGTGTACTGTAGTTGTACTGTACGTGTACTGTAGTTGTACTGTATTTGTACTGTTTGTGTACTGTAGTTGTACTGTATGTGTGCTGTAGTTGTACTGTATGTGTACTGTATGTGTACTGTAGTTGTACTGTATGTGTACTGTAGTCGATCTGTATTTGTACCGTATGTGTACTGTAGTTGTACTGTATTTGTACTGTAGTTGTACTGTATGTGTACTCTATGTGAACTGTAGTTGTACTGTATTTGTTCTGTAGTTGTACTGTATTTGTTCTGTATGTGTACTGTAGTTGTACTGTAGTTGTACTGTAGTTGTACTGTAGTGTTACAGTAGTTGTACTGTAGTTGTACTGTATGTGTACGATAGTTGTACTGTATTTGTTCTGTATGTGTACTGTAGTGTTACTGTAGTTGTACTGTAGTGTTACTGTAGTTGTACTGTATTTGTTCTGTATGTGTACTGTAGTTTCACTGTATTTGTACTGTAGATGTACTGTAGTTGTACTGTATGTGTACTGTAGTTGTACTGTAGTTATACTGTAGGTGTACTGTAATTGTACTGTAGGTGTACTGTATTGTAACTGTAGTTGTACTGTATGTGTACTGTAATTGTTCTGTAGTTGTACTGTATGTGTACTGTAGTTGTACTGTTGTTGAGCTGTAATTATACTGTATGTGTACTGTATGTGTACAGTAGTTGTACTGTAGTTGTACTGTAGTTGTACTGTATGTGTACTGTAGTTGTACTGTAGTTGTACTGTATGTGTACTGTAGTTGTACTGTAGTTGTACTGTATGTGTTCTGTAGTTGTACTGTAGTTGAACTGTATTTGTACTGTACTTTTACTGTATTTTTACTGTATGTGAACTGTAGTTTTACTGTATGTGTACTGTAGTTGTACTCTAGTTGTACTGTATTTGTACTGTAATTGTACAGTAGTTGTTACTGTAGTTGTACTGTATTTGTTCTGTATGTGTACTGTAGTAGTACTGTATTTGTACTGTAGTTGTACTGTATTTGTTCTGCATGTGTACTGTAGTTGTACTGTAGTTGTACTGTAGTGTTACAGTAGTTGTACTTTAGTTGTACTATATGTGTACGATAGTTGTACTGTATTTGTTCTGTATGAGAACTGTAGTGTTACTGTAGTTGTACTGTAGTGTTACTGTAGTTGTACTGTATTTGTTCTGTATGTGTACTGTAGTTTTAATGTATTTGTACTGTAGATGTACTGTATGTGTACTCTAGTTGTCCTGTTGTTGTACTGTATGTGTACTGTAATTGTACTGTAAATGTATTTTAGTTGTACTGTATGTGTACTGTAGTTGTACTGTTGTTGTACTGTATGTGTACTGTAGTTGTACTGTAGTTGTACTGTAGTTGTACTGTATGTGTACTGTAGTTGTATTGTATGTTTACTGTAGTTGTACTGTATTTGTATCGTATGTGTACTGTAGTTGTACTGTATTTGTACTGTAGTTGAACTGTATTTGTACTGTATGTGTACTGTATGTGTACTGTATTAGTACTGTATTTGTACTGTAGTTGTACTGTATGTGTACTGTATGTGTACTGTAGTTGTACTGTATTTGTACTGTAGTTGTACTGTATATGTACTGTATGTGTACTGTAGTTGTACTGTGGTTGTACTGTATGTGTACTATAGTTGTACTGTATTTGAACTGTAGTTGTACTGTATGTGTACTGTAATTTTACGGTAATTGTACTGAATTTGTACTGTATGTGTACTGTTGTTGTACTGTATGTGTACTGTAGTTGTACTGTAGTTGTACTGTAAGTGTACTGTATGTGTACTGTAGTTGTACTGTAGTTGTACTGTATGTGTACTGTAGTTGTACTGTAGTTGTACTGTAGTGTTACAGTAGTTGTACTTTAGTTGTACTGTATGTGTACGGTAGTTGTACTGTATTCGTTCTGTATGTGTACTGTAGTGTTACTGTAGTTGTACATTAGATGTACTGTAGTTGTACTGTATGTGTATTGTAGTTGTACTGTAGTTATACTGTAGGTGTACTGTAATTGTAGTGTAGGTGTACAGTAGTTGTACTGTAGTTGTATTGTAGTTGTTCTGTATGTGTACTCTAGTTGTCCTGTTGTTGTACTGTATGTGTACTGTAATTGTATTGTAAATGTATTGTAGTTGTACTGTATGTGTACTGTAGTTGTACTGTTGTTGTACTGTATGTGTATTGTATTTGTACTGTAGTTGTACTGTAGTTGTACTGCAGTTGTACTGTATGTGTACTGTAGTAGTATTGTATGTTTACTGTAGTTGTACTGTATTTGTACCGTATGTGTACTGTAGTTGTACTGTATTTGTACTGTAGTTGAACTGTATGTGTACTGTAGTTGTACTGTATGTGTACTGTATGTGTACTGTAGTTGTAGTGTGTGTGTACTGTAGTTGTACTGTAGTTGAACTGTATGTGCACTGTAGTTGTACTCTATTTGCACTGTAGTTGTACTGTATGTGAACTGTATTTGTACTGTAATTGTACTGTATTTGTACTGTATGTGTACTGTAATTGTACTGTAATTGTATTGTAGTTGTACTGTATGTGTACTGTAGTTGTACTGTTGTTGTACTGTATGTGTACTGTAGTTTTACTGTAGTTGTACTGTAGTTGTACTGTATGTGTACTGTATTTTTACTGTTTGTGTACTGTAGTTGTACTGTATGCGTGCTGTATTTGTACTGTATGTGTACTGTAGTTGTATTGTATGTTTACTGTAGGTGTACTGTATTTGTACCGTATGTGTACTGTAGTTGTACTGTATTTGTACTGTAGTTGAACTGTATTTGTATTGTATGTATAATGTATGTGTACTGTTGTTGTACTCTATTTTGTACTGTAGTTGAACTGTATGTGTACTGTAATTGTACTGTAATTGTACTGTATTTGCACTGTATGTGTACTGTTGTTGTACTCTATTTGTACTGTAGTTGTACTGTATGTGTACTGTAGTTGTACTGTAGTTGTACTGTAGTGTTACAGTAGTTGTACTTTAGTTGTACTGTATGTGTACGGTAGTTGTACTGTATTTGTTCTGTATGTGTACTGTAGTGTTACTGTAGTTGTACATTAGATGTACTGTAGTTGTACTGTATGTGTATTGTAGTTGTACTGTAGTTATACTGTAGGTGTACTGTAATTGTAGTGTAGGTGTACTGTAGTGTAACTGTAGTTGTACTGTAGTTGTACTGTAGTGTTACTGTAGTTGTACTGTAGTGTTACTGTAGTTGTACTGTATTTGTTCTGTATGTGTACTGTAGTTTTACTGTATTTGTACTTTAGATGTACTGTAGTTGTACTGTATGTGTATTGAAGTTGTACTGTAGTTATACTGTAGGTGTACTGTAATTGTAGTGTAGGTGTACTGTAGTGTAACAGTAGTTGTACTGTATGTGTACTGTAATTGTACTGTAATTGTATTGTAGTTGTACTGTATGTGTACTGTAGTTGTACTGTTGTTGTACTGTATGTGTACTGTAGTTGTACTGTAGTTGTACTGTAGTTGTACTGTATGTGTACTGTAGTTGTACTGTATGTGTACTGTAGTTGTACTGTATTTGTACTGTTTGTGTACTGTAGTTGTACTCTATGCGTGCTGTAATTGTACTGTATGTGTACTGTAGTTGTATTGTATGTTAACTGTAGTCGTACTGTATTTGTACCGTATGTGTACTGTAGTTGTACTGTATTTGTACTGTAGTTGTTCTGTTTGTGTACTGTATGTGTACTGTAGTTGTACTGTGGTTGTACTGTATGTGTACTATAGTTGTACTCTATTTGCACTGTAGTTGTACTGTATGTGTACTGTAATTGTACTGTAATTGTACTGTATTTGTACTGTATGTGTACTGTTGTTGTACTCTAGTTGTACTGTATATGTACTGTAGTTGTACTGTAGGTGTACTGTAATTGTACTGTAGGTGTACTGTAGTGTAACTGTAGTTGTACTGTATGTGTACTGTAATTGTACTCAATTGTACTGTAGTTGTACTGTATGTGTACTGTAGTTTTAGTGTTGTTGTATTGTATGTGTACTGTAGTTGTACTGTAGTTGTACTGTATGTGTACTGTAGTTGTACTGTATGTGTACCGTAGTTGTACTGTATTTGTACTCTTTGTGTACTGTAGTTGTACTGTATGAATGCTGTAGTTGTACTGTATGTGTACTGTATGTGTACTGTAGTTGTACTGTATGTGTACTGTAGTCGTTCTGTATTTGTACCGTATGTGTACTGTAGTTGTACTGTATTTGTACTGTAGTTGTACTGTATGTGTACTCTATGTGTACTGTAGTTGTACTGTATGTGTACTGTAGTTGTACTGTATGTGTACTCTAGTTGTGCTGTATGTGTACTGTAGTTGTACTGTATTTGTACTGTTTGTGTACTGTAGTTTTACTGTATGTGTACTGTAGTTGTACTGTATATGTACTGTATGTGTACTGTAGTTGTCCTGTATGTGTACTGTAGTTGTACTATATGTGTACTGTAGTTGTACTGTATGTGTACTGTAGTTTTTACTGCAGTTGTACTGTAGTTGTACTGTAGCTGTGCTGAAGTTCTAATGTATGTGAACTGTAGTAGTACTGTATGTGTACTGTAGTTGTACTGTGTGTGTACTGTAGTAGTGCTGTAGTTGTACTGTATGTGTACTGTAGTCGTACTGTAGTTGTACTGTATGTGTACTGTAGAAGTGCTGTAGTTGTACTGTATGTGAACTGTAGTTGTACTGTAGTTGTACTGTGTGTGTACTGAAGTTGTACTGTATGTGTACTGTAGTTGTACTCTAGTTGTACTGTATGTGTACTGTAGTTGTACTGTAGTTGTACTGTATGTGTTCTGTAGTTGTACTGTAGTTGTACTCTGTGTGTATTGTAGTAGTGCTGTAGTTGTACTGTATGTGAACTGTAGTTGTACTGTATTTCTACTGTATGTGAACTGTAGTAGTACTGTGTGTGTACTGTAGTAGTGCTGTAGTTGTACTGTGTGTGTACTGTAGTAGTGCTGTAGTTGTACTGTGTGTGTACTGTAGTTGTACTGTGTGTGTACTGTAGTAGTGCTGTAGTTGTACTGTATGTGTACTGCAGTTGTACTGTGTGTGTACTGTAGTAGTGCTGTAGTTGTACTGTATGTGTACTGTAGATGTACTGTAGTTGTACTGTATTTGAACTGTAGTTGTAATGTAGTTGTACTGTGTGTGTACTGTAGTTGTACTGTAGTTGTACTGTATGTGTACTGTAGATGTACTCTAGTTGTACTGTATGTGTACTGTAGTTTTACTGTAGATGTAATGTAGTTGTCATGAATGTGTACTGTAGTTGTAATGTAGTTGTATTGTATGTGTACTGTAGTTGTACTGTAGTTGTACTGTATGTGTACTGTAGTTGTACTGTAGTTGTACTGTATTTGTACTGTAGTTGTACTGTATGTGTTCTGTAGTAGTGCTGTAGTTGTACTGTATGTGTACTGTAGTAGTACTGTAGTTGTACGGTATTTGTACTGTAGTTGTATTGTATTTGTTCTGTATGTGTACTGTAGTTTTACTGATGTTGTACTGTAGTTGTACAGTAGTTGTACTGTATTTGTACTGTAGTTGTACTGTATGTGTACTGTAGTAGTGCTGTAGTTGTACTGTACGTGTACTGTAGATGTACTGTAGTTGTACTGTAGTTGTACTGTATGTGTACTGTAGTTTAACTGTAGATGTAATGTAGTTGTAATGAATGTGTACTGTAGTTGTACTGTATGTGTAATGTAGTTGTACTGTAATTGAACTGTAGTTTTACTGTATTTTTACTCTAGTTGTACTGTATTTGAATTGTATTTGTACTGTAGTTGTAATGTAGTGTTACTGTAGTTGTACTGTATTTGTTCTGTATGTGAACTGTAGTTGTACTGTATGTGTACTGTAGTTGTACTATATGTGTACTGTAGTTGTACTGTATGTGTACTGTAGTTGTACTGTAGTTGTACTGTAGTTGTACTGTAGTTGTACTGTATGTATACTGTAGTTGTACTGTATGTGTACTGTAGTTGTAATTTATTTGTACTGTATTTGTACTGTAGTTGTACTGTAGTTGTACTGTATGTGTACTGTAGTTGTACTGTAGTTGAGCTGTAATTATACTGTATGTGTACTGTATGTGTACAGTAGTTTTACGGTAGTTTTTACTGTAGTTTTACTGAATGTGTACTGTGGTTGTACTGTAGTTGTACTGTATGTGTACTGTAGTAGTACTGTAGTTGTACGGTATTTGTACTGTAGTTGTATTGTATTTGTTCTGTATGTGTACTGTAGTTGTACTGTAGTTGTACTGTAGTTGTACAGTAGTTGTACTCTATTTGTACTGTAGTTGTACTGTATGTGTACTGTAGTAGTGCTGTAGTTGTACTGTATGTGTACTGTAGATGTAGTGTAGTTGTACTGTAGTTGTACTGTATGTGTACTGTAGTTTAACTGTAGATGTAATGTAGTTGTAATGAATGTGTACTCTAGTTATACTGTAGTTGTACTGTATGTGTACTGTAGTTGTACTGTAATTGTACTGTAGTTTTACTGTATTTTTACTGTAGTTGTACTGTATTTGAATTGTAGTTGTACTGTAGTTGTACTGTATGTGTACTGTAGTTGTACTGTGGTTGTACTGTATTATGTACTGTAGTTGTACTGTATGTGTACTGTAGTAGTAGTGTAGTTGTACTGTATGTGTACTGTAGATGTACTGTAGTTGTAATGTAGTTGTACTGTATGTGTACTGTAGTTTAACTGTAGATGTAATGTAGTTGTAATGAATGTGTACTGTAGTTATACTGTATGAGTACTGTAGTTGTACTGTTATTGTACTGTAGTTTTACTGTATTTTTACTGTAGTTGTACTGTATTTGAATTGTAGTTATACTGAAGTTGTACTGTATGCTTACTGTAGTTGTACTCTGGTTGTACTGTATTATGTACTGTAGTTGTACTGTATGTGTACTGTAGTAGTGCTGTAGTTGTACTGTATGTGTACTCTAGATGTACTGTAGTTGTACTGTATTTGTACTGTAGTTGTACTCTAGTGTTACTGTAGTTGTACTGTATATGTACTGTATGTGTACTGTAGTTGTATTGTATGTGTACTGTAGATGTACTATATGTGTACTGTAGTTGTACTATATGTGTACTGTAGTTGTACTGTATGTGTACTGTAGTTGTACTGTAGTTGTAGTGTATGTGTACTGTAGTTGTACTGTATGTGTACCGTAGTTGTACTGTAGTTGTACTGTATGTGTACTGTAGTTGTACTGTTTGTGTACTGTATGTGTACTGTAGTTGTACTGTATGTGTACTGTAGTTGTACTCTATGTGTACTGTATGTGTACTGTAGTTGTACTGTATGTGTACTGTAGTTGTACTGTAGTTGTACTGTAGTTGTACTGTATGCGTACTGTAGTTGTACTGTAATTGTACTGTAGTTTAACTGTATTTGTACTGTAGTTGTACTGTATTTGAACTGTAGTTGTACTGTAGTTTTACTGTATGTGTTCTGTAGTTGTACTGTAGTTGTACTGTATTTGCACTGTAGTTGTACCGTATGTGTATTGTAGTAGTGCTGTAGTTGTACTGTACGTGTACTGTAGAAGTACTGTAGTTGTACTGTAGTTGTACTGTATTTGTACTGTAGTTTTACTGTAGTTGAGCTGTAATTATACTGTATGTGTACTGCATGTGTATAGTAGTTGTACTGTAGTTGTACTGTATGTGTACTGTAGTTGTACTGTATTTGTACTGTTTGTGTACTGTAGTTGTACTGTATGTGTAGTGTAGTTGTACTGTACGTGCACTGTATGTGTACTGTAGTTGTACTGTATGTGTACTGTAGTTGTACTGTAGTTGAGCTGAATTATATTGTATGTGTACTGCATGTGTACAGTAGTTGTACTGTATTTGTACTGTTGTTGTACTGTATGTGTACTGTGCTTGTACTGTAGTTGTACTGTATGTGTACTGTAGTTGTACTGTAGTTGTACTGTAGTTGTACTGTATGTTTACTGTAGTTGTACTGTGTGTGAACTGTAGTTGTACTGTAGATGTACTGTAGTTGTACTGTATGTGTTCTGTAGTTGTACTGTATGTGTACTGTAATTGTGCTGCAGTTGTACTGTATGTGTACTGTAGTTGTACTTTAGTTGAGCTGTAATTATACTGTATGTGTACTGCATGTGTATAGTAGTTGTACTGTAGTTGTACTGTATGTGTACTGTAGTTGTACTGTAGTTGTACTGTATGTGTTCTGTAGTTGTACTCTAGTTGTACTGTATTTGTACTGTAATTGTACAGTAGTTGTTACTGTAGTTGTACTGTACTTGTTCTGTATGTGTACTGTAGTAGTACTGTATTTGTACTGTAGTTGTACTGTATTTGTTCTGCATGTGTACTGTAGTTGTACTGTAGTTGTACTGTAGTGTAACAGTAGTTGTACTTTAGTTGTACAATATGTGTACGATAGTTGTACTGTATTTGTTCTGTATGAGTACTGTAGTGTTACTGTAGTTGTACTGTAGTGTTACTGCAGTTGTACTGTATTTGTTCTGTATGTGTACTGTAGTTTTAATGTATTTGTACTGTAGATGTACTGTATGTGTACTCTAGTTGTCCTGTTGTTGTACTGTATGTGTACTGTAATTGTACTGTAAATGTATTTTAGTTGTACTGTATGTGTACTGTAGTTGTACTGTTGTTGTACTGTATGTGTACTGTAGTTGTACTGTAGTTGTACTGTAGTTGTACTGTATGTGTACTGTAGTTGTATTGTATGTTTACTGTAGTTGCACTCTATTTGTATCGTATGTGTACTGTAGTTGTACTGTATTTGTACTGTAGTTGAACTGTATTTGTACTGTATGTGTACTGTATGTGTACTGTATTAGTACTGTATTTGTACTGTAGTTGTACTGTATGTGTACTGTATGTGTACTGTAGTGTTACTGTAGTTGTACTGAATTTGTTCTGTATGTGTACTGTAGTTTTAATGTATTTGTACTGTAGATGTACTGTAGTTGTACTGTAAGTGTACTGTATGTGTACTGTAGTTGTACTGTAGTTGTACTGTATGTGTACTGTAGTTATACTGTAGTTGTACTGTAGTTGTACTGTATGTGTACTGTATTTGTACTGTGTGTGTACTGTAGTTGTACTCTAGTTGTACTGTATGTTCACTGTAGTTGTACCCTATTTGCACTGTAGGTGTACTGTATGTGAACTGTATTTGTACTGTTTGTGTACTGTAGTAGTACTGTACGCGTGCTATATTTGTACTGAATGTGTACTGTATGTGTACTGTAGTTGTACTGTATGTGTACTGTATGTGTACTGTAGTTGTACTGTGTGTGTACTGTAGTTGTAATGTAGTTGTACTGTATGTGCACTGTAGTTGTACTCTATTTGCACTGTGCACTGTGTGTGCTGTAGTTGTACTGTAGTTGTACTGTAGTTGTACTGTATGTGTACTGTAGTTGTACTGTAGTTGTACTGTATGTGTACTGTAGTTATACTGTAGTTGTACTGTAGTTGTACTGTATGTGTACTGTATTTGTACTGTTTGTGTACTGTAGTTGTACTGTATGCGTGCTATATTTGTACTGCATGTGTACTGTATGTGTACTGTAGTTGTACTGTAGTTGTACTGTGTGTGTACTGTAGTTGTACTGTAGTTGTACTGTATGTGCACTGTAGTTGTAATCTATTTGCACTGTAGTTGTACTGTATGTGAATTGTATTTGTACTGTAATTGTACTGTATTTGTACTGTATGTGTACTGCAATTGTACTGTAATTGTATTGTAGTAGTACTGTATGTGTACTGTAGTTGTACTGTTGTTGTACTGTATGTGTACTGTAGTTTTACTGTAGTTGTACTGTAGTTGTACTGTATGTGTACTGTATTTTTACTGTTTGTGTACTGTAGTTGTACTGTATGCGTGCTGTATTTGTACTGTATGTGTACTGTAGTTGTATTGTATGTTTACTGTAGTTGTACTGTATTTGTACCGTTTGTGTACTGTAGTTGTACTGTAGTTGAACTGTATTTGTATTGTATGTGTAATGTATGTGTACTGTTGTTGTACTCTATTTTGTACTGTAGTTAAACTGTATGTGTACTGTAATTGTACTGTAATTGTACTGTATTTGTACTGTATGTGTACTGTTGTTGTACTCTCTTTGTACTGTAGTTGTACTGTATGTGTACTGTAGTTGTACTGTAGTTGTACTGTAGTGTTACAGTAGTTGTACTTTAGTTGTACTGTATGTGTACGGTAGTTGTACTGTATTTGTTCTGTATGTGTACTGTAGTTTTACTGTATTTGTATTTTAGATGTACTGTAGTTGTACTGTATGTGTATTGTAGTTGTACTATAGTTATACTGTAGGTGTACTGTAATTGTAGTGTAGGTGTACTGTAGTGTAACTGTAGTTGTACTGTATGTGTACTGTAATTGTACTGTAATTGTATTGTAGTTGTACTGTTGTTGTACTGTATGTGTACTGTAGTTGTACTGTAGTTGTACTGTAGTTGTACTGTATTTGTTCTGTATGTGTACTGTAGTTTTACTGTATTTGTATTTTAGATGTACTGTAGTTGTACTGTATGTGTATTGTAGTTGTACTATAGTTATACTGTAGGTGTACTGTAATTGTAGTGTAGGTGTACTGTAGTGTAACTGTAGTTGTACTGTATGTGTACTGTAATTGTACTGTAATTGTATTGTAGTAGTACTGTTGTTGTACTGTATGTGTACTGTAGTTGTACTGTAGTTGTACTGTAGTTGTACTGTATGTGTACTGTAGTTGTACTGTATGTGTACTGTAGTTGTACTGTATTTGTACTGTTTGTGTACTGTAGTTGTACTGTATGCGTGCTGTAATTGTACTGTATGTGTACTGTAGTTGTATTGTATGTTAACTGTAGTCGTACTGTATTTGTACCGTATGTGTACTGTAGTTGTACTGTATTTGTACTGTAGTTGAACTGTATTTGTACTGTATGTGTACTGTATAAGTACTGTATTTGTACTGTATTTGTACTGTAGTTGTTCTGTATGTGTACTGTATGTGTACTGTAGTTGTACTGTGGTTGTACTATATGTGTACTATAGTTGTACTCTATTTCCACTGTAGTTGTACTGTATGTGTACTGTAATTGTACTGTATGTGTACTGTAGTTGTACTGTATTTGTACTGTTTGTGTACTGTAGTTGTACTGTATGCGTGCTGTAATTGTACAGTATGTGTACTGTAGTTGTATTGTATGTTAACTGTAGTCGTACTGAATTTGTACCGTATGTGTACTGTAGTTGTACTGTATTTGTACTGTAGTTGAACTGTATTTGTACTGTATGTGTACTGTATGTGTACTGTATTTGTACTGTATTTGTAGTGTAGTTGTTCTGTATGTGTACTGTATGTGTACTGTAGTTGTACTGTGGTTGTACTGTATGTGTACTATAGTTGTACTCTATTTGCATTGTAGTTGTACTGTATGTGTACTGTAATTGTACTGTAATTGTACTGTATTTGTACTGTATGTGTACTGTTGTTGTACTCTAGTTGTACTGTATGTGTACTGTAGTTGTACTGTAGGTGTACTGTAATTGTACTGTAGGTGTACTGTAGTGTAACTGTAGTTGTACTGTATGTGTACTGTAATTGTACTCAATTGTACTGTAGTTGTACTGTATGTGTACTGTAGTTTTACTGTTGTTGTACTGTATGTGTACTGTAGTTGTACTGTAGTTGTACTGTAGTTGTACTGTATGTGTACTGTAGTTGTACTGTACGTGTACTGTAGTTGTACTGTATTTGTATTGTTTGTGTACTGTAGTTGTACTGTATGTGTGCTGTAGTTGTACTGTATGTGTACTGTATGTGTACTGTAGTTGTACTGTATGTGTACTGTAGTCGATCTGTATTTGTACCGTATGTGTACTGTAGTTGTACTGTATTTGTACTGTAGTTGTACTGTATGTGTACTCTATGTGAACTGTAGTTGTACTGTATTTGTTCTGTAGTTGTACTGTATTTGTTCTGTATGTGTACTGTAGTTGTACTGTAGTTGTACTGTAGTTGTACTGTAGTGTTACAGTAGTTGTACTGTAGTTGTACTGTATGTGTACGGTAGTTGTACTGTATTTGTTCTGTATGTGTACTGTAGTGTTACTGTAGTTGTACTGTAGTGTTACTGTAATTGTACTGTATTTGTTCTGTATGTGTACTGTAGTTTCACTGTATTTGTACTGTAGATGTACTGTAGTTGTACTGTATGTGTACTGTAGTTGTACTGTAGTTATACTGTAGGTGTACTGTAATTGTACTGTAGGTGTACTGTATTGTAACTGTAGTTGTACTGTATGTGTACTGTAATTGTTCTGTAGTTGTACTGTATGTGTACTGTAGTTGTACTGTTGTTGAGCTGTAATTATACTGTATGTGTACTGTATGTGTACAGTAGTTGTACTGTAGTTGTACTGTAGTTGTACTGTATGTGTACTGTAGTTGTACTGTAGTTGTACTGTATGTGTACTGTAGTTGTACTGTAGTTGTACTGTATGTGTTCTGTAGTTGTACTGTAGTTGAACTGTATTTGTACTGTACTTTTACTGTATTTTTACTGTATGTGAACTGTAGTTTTACTGTATGTGTACTGTAGTTGTACTCTAGTTGTACTGTATTTGTACTGTAATTGTACAGTAGTTGTTACTGTAGTTGTACTGTATTTGTTCTGTATGTGTACTGTAGTAGTACTGTATTTGTACTGTAGTTGTACTGTATTTGTTCTGCATGTGTACTGTAGTTGTACTGTAGTTGTACTGTAGTGTTACAGTAGTTGTACTTTAGTTGTACTATATGTGTACGATAGTTGTATTGTATTTGTTCTGTATGAGAACTGTAGTGTTACTGTAGTTGTACTGTAGTGTTACTGTAGTTGTACTGTATTTGTTCTGTATGTGTACTGTAGTTTTAATGTATTTGTACTGTAGATGTACTGTATGTGTACTCTAGTTGTCCTGTTGTTGTACTGTATGTGTACTGTAATTGTACTGTAAATGTATTTTAGTTGTACTGTATGTGTACTGTAGTTGTACTGTTGTTGTACTGTATGTGTACTGTAGTTGTACTGTAGTTGTACTGTAGTTGTACTGTATGTGTACTGTAGTTGTATTGTATGTTTACTGTAGTTGTACTGTATTTGTATCGTATGTGTACTGTAGTTGTACTGTATTTGTACTGTAGTTGAACTGTATTTGTACTGTATGTGTACTGTATGTGTACTGTATTAGTACTGTATTTGTACTGTAGTTGTACTGTATGTGTACTGTATGTGTACTGTAGTTGTACTGTATTTGTACTGTAGTTGTACTGTATGTGTACTGTATGTGTACTGTAGTTGTACTGTGGTTGTACTGTATGTGTACTATAGTTGTACTGTATTTGAACTGTAGTTGTACTGTATGTGTACTGTAATTTTACGGTAATTGTACTGAATTTGTACTGTATGTGTACTGTTGTTGTACTGTATGTGTACTGTAGTTGTACTGTAGTTGTACTGTAAGTGTACTGTATGTGTACTGTAGTTGTACTGTAGTTGTACTGTATGTGTACTGTAGTTGTACTGTAGTTGTACTGTAGTGTTACAGTAGTTGTACTTTAGTTGTACTGTATGTGTACGGTAGTTGTACTGTATTCGTTCTGTATGTGTACTGTAGTGTTACTGTAGTTGTACATTAGATGTACTGTAGTTGTACTGTATGTGTATTGTAGTTGTACTGTAGTTATACTGTAGGTGTACTGTAATTGTAGTGTAGGTGTACAGTAGTTGTACTGTAGTTGTATTGTAGTTGTTCTGTATGTGTACTCTAGTTGTCCTGTTGTTGTACTGTATGTGTACTGTAATTGTATTGTAAATGTATTGTAGTTGTACTGTATGTGTACTGTAGTTGTACTGCAGTTGTACTGTATGTGTACTGTAGTTGTATAATATGTTTACTGTAGTTGTACTGTATTTGTACCGTATGTGTACTGTAGTTGTACTGTATTTGTACTGTAGTTGAACTGTATGTGTACTGTAGTTGTACTGTATGTGTACTGTATGTGTACTGTAGTTGTAGTGTGTGTGTACTGTAGTTGTACTGTAGTTGAACTGTATGTGCACTGTAGTTGTACTCTATTTGCACTGTAGTTGTACTGTATGTGAACTGTATTTGTACTGTAATTGTACTGTATTTGTACTGTATGTGTACTGTAATTGTACTGTAATTGTATTGTAGTTGTACTGTATGTGTACTGTAGTTGTACTGTTGTTGTACTGTATGTGTACTGTAGTTTTACTGTAGTTGTACTGTAGTTGTACTGTATGTGTACTGTATTTTTACTGTTTGTGTACTGTAGTTGTACTGTATGCGTGCTGTATTTGTACTGTATGTGTACTGTAGTTGTATTGTATGTTTACTGTAGGTGTACTGTATTTGTACCGTATGTGTACTGTAGTTGTACTGTATTTGTACTGTAGTTGAACTGTATTTGTATTGTATGTATAATGTATGTGTACTGTTGTTGTACTCTATTTTGTACTGTAGTTGAACTGTATGTGTACTGTAATTGTACTGTAATTGTACTGTATTTGCACTGTATGTGTACTGTTGTTGTACTCTATTTGTACTGTACTTGTACTGTATGTGTACTGTAGTTGTACTGTAGTTGTACTGTAGTGTTACAGTAGTTGTACTTTAGTTGTACTGTATGTGTACGGTAGTTGTACTGTATTTGTTCTGTATGTGTACTGTAGTGTTACTGTAGTTGTACATTAGATGTACTGTAGTTGTACTGTATGTGTATTGTAGTTGTACTGTAGTTATACTGTAGGTGTACTGTAATTGTAGTGTAGGTGTACTGTAGTGTAACTGTAGTTGTACTGTAGTTGTACTGTAGTGTTACTGTAGTTGTACTGTAGTGTTACTGTAGTTGTACTGTATTTGTTCTGTATGTGTACTGTAGTTTTACTGTATTTGCACTGTAGTTGTACCGTATGTGTATTGTAGTAGTGCTGTAGTTGTACTGTACGTGTACTGTAGAAGTACTGTAGTTGTACTGTAGTTGTACTGTATTTGTACTGTAGTTGTACTGTAGTTGAGCTGTAATTATACTGTATGTGTACTGCATGTGTATAGTAGTTGTACTGTAGTTGTACTGTATGTGTACTGTAGTTGTACTGTATTTGTACTGTTTGTGTACTGTAGTTGTACTGTATGTGTAGTGTAGTTGTACTGTACGTGCACTGTATGTGTACTGTAGTTGTACTGTATGTGTACTGTAGTTGTACTGTAGTTGAGCTGAATTATATTGTATGTGTACTGCATGTGTACAGTAGTTGTACTGTATTTGTACTGTTGTTGTACTGTATGTGTACTGTGCTTGTACTGTAGTTGTACTGTATGTGTACTGTAGTTGTACTGTAGTTGTACTGTAGTTGTACTGTATGTTTACTGTAGTTGTACTGTGTGTGAACTGTAGTTGTACTGTAGATGTACTGTAGTTGTACTGTATGTGTTCTGTAGTTGTACTGTATGTGTACTGTAATTGTGCTGCAGTTGTACTGTATGTGTACTGTAGTTGTACTTTAGTTGAGCTGTAATTATACTGTATGTGTACTGCATGTGTATAGTAGTTGTACTGTAGTTGTACTGTATGTGTACTGTAGTTGTACTGTAGTTGTACTGTATGTGTTCTGTAGTTGTACTCTAGTTGTACTGTATTTGTACTGTAATTGTACAGTAGTTGTTACTGTAGTTGTACTGTACTTGTTCTGTATGTGTACTGTAGTAGTACTGTATTTGTACTGTAGTTGTACTGTATTTGTTCTGCATGTGTACTGTAGTTGTACTGTAGTTGTACTGTAGTGTTACAGTAGTTGTACTTTAGTTGTACAATATGTGTACGATAGTTGTACTGTATTTGTTCTGTATGAGTACTGTAGTGTTACTGTAGTTGTACTGTAGTGTTACTGCAGTTGTACTGTATTTGTTCTGTATGTGTACTGTAGTTTTAATGTATTTGTACTGTAGATGTACTGTATGTGTACTCTAGTTGTCCTGTTGTTGTACTGTATGTGTACTGTAATTGTACTGTAAATGTATTTTAGTTGTACTGTATGTGTACTGTAGTTGTACTGTTGTTGTACTGTATGTGTACTGTAGTTGTACTGTAGTTGTACTGTTGTTGTACTGTATGTGTACTGTAGTTGTATTGTATGTTTACTGTAGTTGTACTCTATTTGTATCGTATGTGTACTGTAGTTGTACTGTATTTGTACTGTAGTTGAACTGTATTTGTACTGTATGTGTACTGTATGTGTACTGTATTAGTACTGTATTTGTACTGTAGTTGTACTGTATGTGTACTGTATGTGTACTGTAGTTGTACTGTATTTGTACTGTAGTTGTACTGTATGTGTACTGTATGTGTACTGTAGTTGTACTGTGGTTGTACTGTATGTGTACTATAGTTGTACTGTATTTGAACTGTAGTTGTACTGTATGTGTACTGTAATTTTACGGTAATTGTACTGAATTTGTACTGTATGTGTACTGTTGTTGTACTGTATGTGTACTGTAGTTGTACTGTAGTTGTACTGTAAGTGTACTGTATGTGTACTGTAGTTGTACTGTAGTTGTACTGTATGTGTACTGTAGTTGTACTGTAGTTGTACTGTAGTGTTACAGTAGTTGTACTTTAGTTGTACTGTATGTGTACGGTAGTTGTACTGTATTTGTTCTGTATGTGTACTGTAGTTGTACTGTATTTGTACTGTTTGTGTACTGTAGTTGTACTCTATGCGTGCTGTAATTGTACTGTATGTGTACTGTAGTTGTATTGTATGTTAACTGTAGTCGTACTGTATTTGTACCGTATGTGTACTGTAGTTGTACTGTATTTGTACTGTAGTTGTTCTGTATGTGTACTGTATGTGTACTGTAGTTGTACTGTGGTTGTACTGTATGTGTACTATAGTTGTACTCTATTTGCACTGTAGTTGTACTGTATGTGTACTGTAATTGTACTGTAATTGTACTGTATTTGTACTGTATGTGTACTGTTGTTGTACTCTAGTTGTACTGTATATGTACTGTAGTTGTACTGTAGGTGTACTGTAATTGTACTGTAGGTGTACTGTAGTGTAACTGTAGTTGTACTGTATGTGTACTGTAACTGTACTCAATTGTACTGTAGTTGTACTGTATGTGTACTGTAGTTTTAGTGTTGTTGTATTGTATGTGTACTGTAGTTGTACTGTAGTTGTACTGTATGTGTACTGTAGTTGTACTGTATGTGTACCGTAGTTGTACTGTATTTGTACTCTTTGTGTACTGTAATTGTACTGTATGAATGCTGTAGTTGTACTGTATGTGTACTGTATGTGTACTGTAGTTGTACTGTATGTGTACTGTAGTCGTTCTGTATTTGTACCGTATGTGTACTGTAGTTGTACTGTATTTGTACTGTAGTTGTACTGTATGTGTACTCTATGTGTACTGTAGTTGTACTGTATGTGTACTGTAGTTGTACTGTATGTGTACTCTAGTTGTGCTGTATGTGTACTGTAGTTGTACTGTATTTGTACTGTTTGTGTACTGTAGTTTTACTGTATGTGTACTGTAGTTGTACTGTATATGTACTGTATGTGTACTGTAGTTGTCCTGTATGTGTACTGTAGTTGTACTATATGTGTACTGTAGTTGTACTGTATGTGTACTGTAGCTTTTACTGCAGTTGTACTGTAGTTGTACTGTAGCTGTGCTGAAGTTCTAATGTATGTGAACTGTAGTAGTACTGTATGTGTACTGTAGTTGTACTGTGTGTGTACTGTAGTAGTGCTGTAGTTGTACTGTATGTGTACTGTAGTTGTACTGTAGTTGTACTGTATGTGTACTGTAGAAGTGCTGTAGTTGTACTGTATGTGAACTGTAGTTGTACTGTAGTTGTACTGTGTGTGTACTGAAGTTGTACTGTATGTGTACTGTAGTTGTACTCTAGTTGTACTGTATGTGTACTGTAGTTGTACTGTAGTTGTACTGTATGTGTTCTGTAGTTGTACTGTAGTTGTACTCTGTGTGTATTGTAGTAGTGCTGTAGTTGTACTGTATGTGAACTGTAGTTGTACTGTATTTCTACTGTATGTGAACTGTAGTAGTACTGTGTGTGTACTGTAGTAGTGCTGTAGTTGTACTGTGTGTGTACTGTAGTAGTGCTGTAGTTGTACTGTGTGTGTACTGTAGTTGTACTGTGTGTGTACTGTAGTAGTGCTGTAGTTGTACTGTATGTGTACTGCAGTTGTACTGTGTGTGTACTGTAGTAGTGCTGTAGTTGTACTGTGTGTGTACTGTAGTAGTGCTGTAGTTGAACTGTGTGTGTACTGTAGTTGTACTGTAGTTGTACTGTATGTGAACTGTAGTTGTACTGTAGTTGTACTGTATGTGAACTGTAGTTGTACTGTAGTTCTACTGTATGTGAACTGTAGTAGTACTGTATGTGTACTGCAGTTGTACTGTGTGTGTACTGTAGTAGTGCTGTAGTTGTACTGTAATTGTACTGTAGTTGTACTGTATGTGTACTGTAGTAGTGCTGTAGTTGTACTGTATTATGCAATGTAAATGTACTGTATGTGTACTGTAGTAGTGCTGTAGTTGTACTGTATGTGTACTGTAGATGTACTGTAGTTGTACTGTATTTGAACTGTAGTTGTACTGTAGTTGTACTGTATGTGTACTGTAGTTGTACTGTAGTTGTACTGTATTTGTACTGTAGTTGTTCTGTATGTGTACTGTAGTTTTACTGTAGATGTAATATAGTTGTAATGAATGTGTACTGTAGTTGTAATGTAGTTGTACTGTATGTGTACTGTAGTTGTACTGTAGTTGTACTGTATGTGTACTGTAGATGTACTCTAGTTGTACTGTATGTGTACTGTAGTTTTACTGTAGATGTAATGTAGTTGTAATGAATGTGTACTGTAGTTGTAATGTAGTTGTATTGTATGTGTACTGTAGTTGTACTGTAGTTGTACTGTATGTGTACTGTAGTTGTACTGTAGTTGTACTGTATTTGTACTGTAGTTGTACTGTATGTGTTCTGTAGTAGTGCTGTAGTTGTACTGTATGTGTACTGTAGTAGTACTGTAGTTGTACGGTATTTGTACTGTAGTTGTATTGTATTTGTTCTGTATGTGTACTGTAGTTTTACTGATGTTGTACTGTAGTTGTACAGTAGTTGTACTGTATTTGTACTGTAGTTGTACTGTATGTGTACTGTAGTAGTGCTGTAGTTGTACTGTACGTGTACTGTAGATGTACTGTAGTTGTACTGTAGTTGTACTGTATGTGTACTGTAGTTTAACTGTAGATGTAATGTAGTTGTAATGAATGTGTACTGTAGTTGTACTGTATGTGTAATGTAGTTGTACTGCAATTGAACTGTAGTTTTACTGTATTTTTACTCTAGTTGTACTGTATTTGAATTGTATTTGTACTGTAGTTGTAATGTAGTGTTACTGTAGTTGTACTGTATTTGTTCTGTATGTGAACTGTAGTTGTACTGTATGTGTACTGTAGTTGTACTATATGTGTACTGTAGTTGTACTGTATGTGTACTGTAGTTGTACTGTAGTTGTACTGTAGTTGTACTGTAGTTGTACTGTATGTATACTGTAGTTGTACTGTATGTGTACTGTAGTTGTAATTTATTTGTACTGTATTTGTACTGTAGTTGTACTGTATGTGTACTGTAGTTGTACTGTATGTGTACTGTAGTTGTACTGTAGTTGAGCTGTAATTATACTGTATGTGTACTGTATGTGTACAGTAGTTTTACGGTAGTTTTTACTGTAGTTTTACTGAATGTGTACTGTGGTTGTACTGTAGTTGTACTGTATGTGTACTGTAGTAGTACTGTAGTTGTACGGTATTTGTACTGTAGTTGTATTGTATTTGTTCTGTATGTGTACTGTAGTTGTACTGTAGTTGTACTGTAGTTGTACAGTAGTTGTACTCTATTTGTACTGTAGTTGTACTGTATGTGTACTGTAGTAGTGCTGTAGTTGTACTGTATGTGTACTGTAGATGTAGTGTAGTTGTACTGTAGTTGTACTGTATGTGTACTGTAGTTTAACTGTAGATGTAATGTAGTTGTAATGAATGTGTACTCTAGTTATACTGTAGTTGTACTGTATGTGTACTGTAGTAGTACTGTAATTGTACTGTAGTTTTACTGTATTTTTACTGTAGTTGTACTGTATTTGAATTGTAGTTGTACTGTAGTTGTACTGTATGTGTACTGTAGTTGTACTGTGGTTGTACTGTATTATGTACTGTAGTTGTACTGTATGTGTACTGTAGTAGTAGTGTAGTTGTACTGTATGTGTACTGTAGATGAACTGTAGTTGTAATGTAGTTGTACTGTATGTGTACTGTAGTTTAACTGTAGATGTAATGTAGTTGTAATGAATGTGTACTGTAGTTATACTGTATGAGTACTGTAGTTGTACTGTTATTGTACTGTAGTTTTACTGTATTTTTACTGTAGTTGTACTGTATTTGAATTGTAGTTATACTGAAGTTGTACTGTATGCTTACTGTAGTTGTACTCTGGTTGTACTGTATTATGTACTGTAGTTGTACTGTATGTGTACTGTAGTAGTGCTGTAGTTGTACTGTATGTGTACTCTAGATGTACTGTAGTTGTACTGTATTTGTACTGTAGTTGTACTCTAGTGTTACTGTAGTTGTACTGTATATGTACTGTATGTGTACTGTAGTTGTATTGTATGTGTACTGTAGATGTACTATATGTGTACTGTAGTTGTACTATATGTGTACTGTAGTTGTACTGTATGTGTACTGTAGTTGTACTGTAGTTGTAGTGTATGTGTACTGTAGTTGTACTGTATGTGTACCGTAGTTGTACTGTAGTTGTACTGTATGTGTACTGTAGTTGTACTGTTTGTGTACTGTATGTGTACTGTAGTTGTACTGTATGTGTACTGTAGTTGTACTCTATGTGTACTGTATGTGTACTGTAGTTGTACTGTATGTGTACTGTAGTTGTACTGTAGTTGTACTGTAGTTGTACTGTATGCGTACTGTAGTTGTACTGTATGCGTACTGTAGTTGTACTGTAATTGTACTGTAGTTTAACTGTATTTGTACTGTAGTTGTACTGTATTTGAACTGTAGTTGTACTGTAGTTTTACTGTATGTGTTCTGTAGTTGTACTGTAGTTGTACTGTATTTGCACTGTAGTTGTACCGTATGTGTATTGTAGTAGTGCTGTAGTTGTACTGTACGTGTACTGTAGAAGTACTGTAGTTGTACTGTAGTTGTACTGTATTTGTACTGTAGTTGTACTGTAGTTGAGCTGTAATTATACTGTATGTGTACTGCATGTGTATAGTAGTTGTACTGTAGTTGTACTGTATGTGTACTGTAGTTGTACTGTATTTGTACTGTTTGTGTACTGTAGTTGTACTGTATGTGTAGTGTAGTTGTACTGTACGTGCACTGTATGTGTACTGTAGTTGTACTGTATGTGTACTGTAGTTGTACTGTAGTTGAGCTGAATTATATTGTATGTGTACTGCATGTGTACAGTAGTTGTACTGTATTTGTACTGTTGTTGTACTGTATGTGTACTGTGCTTGTACTGTAGTTGTACTGTATGTGTACTGTAGTTGTACTGTAGTTGTACTGTAGTTGTACTGTATGTTTACTGTAGTTGTACTGTGTGTGAACTGTAGTTGTACTGTAGATGTACTGTAGTTGTGCTGTATGTGTTCTGTAGTTGTACTGTATGTGTACTGTAATTGTGCTGCAGTTGTACTGTATGTGTACTGTAGTTGTACTTTAGTTGAGCTGTAATTATACTGTATGTGTACTGCATGTGTATAGTAGTTGTACTGTAGTTGTACTGTATGTGTACTGTAGTTGTACTGTAGTTGTACTGTATGTGTTCTGTAGTTGTACTGTAGTTGAACTGTATTTGTACTGTACTTTTACTGTCTTTTTAATGTATGTGAACTGTAGTTTTACTGTATGTGTACTGTAGTTGTACACTAGTTGTACTGTATTTGTACTGTAATTGTACAGTAGTTGTTACTGTAGTTGTACTGTATTTGTTCTGTATGTGTACTGTAGTAGTACTGTATTTGTACTGTAGTTGTACTGTATTTGTTCTGCATGTGTACTGTAGTTGTACTGTAGTTGTACTGTAGTGTTACAGTAGTTGTACTTTAGTTGTACTATATGTGTACGATAGTTGTACTGTATTTGTTCTGTATGAGTACTGTAGTGTTACTGTAGTTGTACTGTAGTGTTACTGCAGTTGTACTGTATTTGTTCTGTATGTGTACTGTAGTTTTAATGTATTTGTACTGTAGATGTACTGTATGTGTACTCTAGTTGTCCTGTTGTTGTACTGTATGTGTACTGTAATTGTACTGTAAATGTATTTTAGTTGTACTGTATGTGTACTGTAGTTGTACTGTTGTTGTACTGTATGTGTACTGTAGTTGTACTGTAGTTGTACTGTAGTTGTACTGTATGTGTACTGTAGTTGTATTGTATGTTTACTGTAGTTGTACTCTATTTGTATCGTATGTGTACTGTAGTTGTACTGTATTTGTACTGTAGTTGAACTGTATTTGTACTGTATGTGTACTGTATGTGTACTGTATTAGTACTGTATTTGTACTGTAGTTGTACTGTATGTGTACTGTATGTGTACTGTAGTTGTACTGTATTTGTACTGTAGTTGTACTGTATGTGTACTGTATGTGTACTGTAGTTGTACTGTGGTTTACTGTATGTGTACTATAGTTGTACTGTATTTGAACTGTAGTTGTACTGTATGTGTACTGTAATTTTACGGTAATTGTACTGAATTTGTACTGTATGTGTACTGTTGTTGTACTGTATGTGTACTGTAGTTGTACTGTAGTTGTACTGTAAGTGTACTGTATGTGTACTGTAGTTGTACTGTAGTTGTACTGTATGTGTACTGTAGTTGTACTGTAGTTGTACTGTAGTGTTACAGTAGTTGTACTTTAGTTGTACTGTATGTGTACGGTAGTTGTACTGTATTTGTTCTGTATGTGTACTGTAGTGTTACTGTAGTTGTACATTAGATGTACTGTAGTTGTACTGTATGTGTATTGTAGTTGTACTGTAGTTATACTGTAGGTGTACTGTAATTGTAGTGTAGGTGTACTGTAGTTGAACTGTAGTTGTACTGTAGTTGTTCTGTATGTGTACTCTAGTTGTCCTGTTGTTGTACTGTATGTGTACTGTAATTGTATTGTAAATGTATTGTAGTTGTACTGTATGTGTACTGTAGTTGTACTGTTGTTGTACTGTATGTGTACTGTATTTGTACTGTAGTTGTACTGTAGTTGTACTGCAGTTGTACTGTATGTGTACTGTAGTTGTATTGTATGTTTACTGTAGTTGTACTGTATTTGTACCGTATGTGTACTGTAGTTGTACTGTATTTGTACTGTAGTTGAACTGTATGTGTACTGTAGTTGTACTGTATGTGTACTGTATGTGTACTGTAGTTGTAGTGTGTGTGTACTGTAGTTGTACTGTAGTTGAACTGTATGTGCACTGTAGTTGTACTCTATTTGCACTGTAGTTGTACTGTATGTGAACTGTATTTGTACTGTAATTGTACTGTATTTGTACTGTATGTGTACTGTAATTGTACTGTAATTGTATTGTAGTTGTACTGTATGTGTACTGTAGTTGTACTGTTGTTGTACTGTATGTGTACTGTAGTTTTACTGTAGTTGTACTGTATGTGTACTGTATTTTTACTGTTTGTGTACTGTAGTTGTACTGTATGCGTGCTGTATTTGTACTGTATGTGTACTGTAGTTGTATTGTATGTTTACTGTAGGTGTACTGTATTTGTACCGTATGTGTACTGTAGTTGTACTGTATTTGTACTGTAGTTGAACTGTATTTGTATTGTATGTATAATGTATGTGTACTGTTGTTGTACTCTATTTTGTACTGTAGTTGAACTGTATGTGTACTGTAATTGTACTGTAATTGTACTGTATTTGCACTGTATGTGTACTGTTGTTGTACTCTATTTGTACTGTAGTTGTACTGTATGTGTACTGTAGTTGTACTGTAGTTGTACTGTAGTGTTACAGTAGTTGTACTTGAGTTGTACTGTATGTGTACGGTAGTTGTACTGTATTTGTTCTGTATGTGTACTGTAGTGTTACTGTAGTTGTACATTAGAAGTACTGTAGTTGTACTGTATGTGTATTGTAGTTGTACTGTAGTTATACTGTAGGTGTACTGTAATTGTAGTGTAGGTGTACTGTAGTGTAACTGTAGTTGTACTGTAGTTGTACTGTAGTGTTACTGTAGTTGTACTGTAGTGTTACTGTAGTTGTACTGTATTTGTTCTGTATGTGTACTGTAGTTTTACTGTATTTGTACTCTAGATGTACTGTAGTTGTACTGTATGTGTATTGAAGTGTACTGTAGTTATACTGTAGGTGTACTGTAATTGTAGTGTAGGTGTACTGTAGTGTAACAGTAGTTGTACTGTATGTGTACTGTAATTGTACTGTAGTTGTATTGTAGTTGTACTGTATGTGTACTGTAGTTGTACTGTTGTTGTACTGTATGTGTACTGTAGTTGTACTGTAGTTTTACTGTAGTTGTACTGTATGTGTACTGTAGTTGTACTGTATGTGTACTGTAGTTGTACTGTATTTGTACTGTTTGTGTACTGTAGTTGTACTCTATGCGTGCTGTAATTGTACTGTATGTGTACTGTAGTTGTATTGTATGTTAACTGTAGTCGTACTGTATTTGTACCGTATGTGTACTGTAGTTGTACTGTATTAGTACTGTAGTTGTTCTGTATGTGTACTGTATGTGTACTGTAGTTGTACTGTGGTTGTACTGTATGTGTACTATAGTTGTACTCTATTTGCACTGTAGTTGTACTGTATGTGTACTGTAATTGTACTGTAATTGTACTGTATTTGTACTGTATGTGTACTGTTGTTGTACTCTAGTTGTACTGTATGTGTACTGTAGTTGTACTGTAGGTGTACTGTAATTGTACTGTAGGTGTACTGTAGTGTAACTGTAGTTGTACTGTATGTGTACTGTAATTGTACTCAATTGTACTGTAGTTGTACTGTATGTGTACTGTAGTTTTACTGTTGTTGTATTGTATGTGTACTGTAGTTGTACTGTAGTTGTACTGTATGTGTGCTGTAGTTGTACTGTATGTGTACCGTAGTTGTACTGTATTTGTACTGTTTGTGTACTGTAGTTGTACTGTATGAATGCTGTAGTTGTACTGTATGTGTACTGTATGTGTACTGTAGTTGTACTGTATGTGTACTGTAGTCGTTCTGTATTTGTACCGTATGTGTACTGTAGTTGTACTGTATTTGTACTGCAGTTGTACTGTATGTGTACTCTATGTGTACTGTAGTTGTACTGTATGTGTACTGTAGTTGTACTGTATGTGTACTCTAGTTGTGCTGTATGTGTACTGTAGTTGTACTGTATTTGTACTGTTTGTGTACTGTAGTTTTACTGTATGTGTACTGTAGTTGTACTGTATATGTACTGTATGTGTACTGTAGTTGTCCTGTATGTGTACTGTAGTTGTACTATATGTGTACTGTAGTTGTACTGTATGTGTACTGTAGTTTTTACTGCAGTTGTACTGTAGTTGTACTGTAGCTGTGCTGAAGTTCTAATGTATGTGAACTGTAGTAGTACTGTATGTGTACTGTAGTTGTACTGTGTGTGTACTGTAGTAGTGCTGTAGTTGTACTGTATGTGTACTGTAGTTGTACTGTAGTTGTACTGTATGTGTACTGTAGAAGTGCTGTAGTTGTACTGTATGTGAACTGTAGTTGTACTGTAGTTGTACTGTGTGTGTACTGAAGTTGTACTGTATGTGTACTGTAGTTGTACTCTAGTTGTACTGTATGTGTACTGTAGTTGTACTGTAGTTGTACTGTATGTGTTCTGTAGTTGTACTGTAGTTGTACTCTGTGTGTATTGTAGTAGTGCTGTAGTTGTACTGTATGTGAACTGTAGTTGTACTGTATTTCTACTGTATGTGAACTGTAGTAGTACTGTGTGTGTACTGTAGTAGTGCTGTAGTTGTACTGTGTGTGTACTGTAGTAGTGCTGTAGTTTTACTGTGTGTGTACTGTAGTTGTACTGTGTGTGTACTGTATTAGTGCTGTAGTTGTACTGTATGTGTACTGCAGTTGTACTGTGTGTGTACTGTAGTAGTGCTGTAGTTGAACTGTGTGTGTACTGTAGTTGTACTGTAGTTGTACTGTATGTGAACTGTAGTTGTACTGTAGTTGTACTGTATGTGAACTGTAGTTGTACTGTAGTTCTACTGTATGTGAACTGTAGTAGTACTGTATGTGTACTGCAGTTGTACTGTGTGTGTACTGTAGTAGTGCTGTAGTTGTACTGTAATTGTACTGTAGTTGTACTGTATGTGTACTGTAGTAGTGCTGTAGTTGTACTGTATTATGCAATGTAGTTGTACTGTATGTGTACTGTAGTAGTGCTGTAGTTGTACTGTATGTGTACTGTAGATGTACTGTAGTTGTACTGTATTTGAACTGTAGTTGTACTGTAGTTGTACTGTATGTGTACTGTAGTTGTACTGTAGTTGTACTGTATTTGTACTGTAGTTGTACTGTATGTGTACTGTAGTTTTACTGTAGATGTAATGTAGTTGTAATGAATGTGTACTGTAGTTGTAATGTAGTTGTACTGTATGTGTACTGTAGTTGTACTGTAGTTGTACTGTATGTGTACTGTAGATGTACTCTAGTTGTACTGTATGTGTACTGTAGTTTTACTGTAGATGTAATGTAGTTGTAATGAATGTGTACTGTAGTTGTAATGTAGTTGTATTGTATGTGTACTGTAGTTGTACTGTAGTTGTACTGTATGTGTACTGTAGTTGTACTGTAGTTGTACTGTATTTGTACTGTAGTTGTACTGTATGTGTTCTGTAGTAGTGCTGTAGTTGTACTGTATGTGTACTGTAGTAGTACTGTAGTTGTACGGTATTTGTACTGTAGTTGTATTGTATTTGTTCTGTATGTGTACTGTAGTTTTACTGATGTTGTACTGTAGTTGTACAGTAGTTGTACTGTATTTGTACTGTAGTTGTACTGTAGTTGTACTGTAGTTGAGCTGTAATTATACTGTATGTGTACTGCATGTGTATAGTAGTTGTACTGTAGTTGTACTGTATGTGTACTGTAGTTGTACTGTATTTGTACTCTTTGTGTACTGTAGTTGTACTGTATGTGTAGTGTAGTTGTACTGTACGTGCACTGTATGTGTACTGTAGTTGTACTGTATGTGTACTGTAGTTGTACTGTAGTTGAGCTGAATTATATTGTATGTGTACTGCATGTGTACAGTAGTTGTACTGTATTTGTACTGTTGTTGTACTGTATGTGTACTGTGCTTGTACTGTAGTTGTACTGTATGTGTACTGTAGTTGTACTGTAGTTGTACTGTAGTTGTACTGTATGTTTACTGTAGTTGTACTGTGTGTGAACTGTAGTTGTACTGTAGTTGTACTGTAGTTGTACTGTATGTGTTCTGTAGTTGTACTGTATGTGTACTGTAATTGTGCTGTAGTTGTACTGTATGTGTACTGTAGTTGTACTTTAGTTGAGCTGTAATTATACTGTATGTGTACTGCATGTGTATAGTAGTTGTACTGTATGTGTACTGTAGTTGTACTGTATTTGTACTGTTTGTGTACTGTAGTTGTACTGTATGTGTAGTGTAGTTGTACTGTACGTGCACTGTATGTGTACTGTAGTTGTACTGTATGTGTACTGTAGTTTTAATATATGTGCACTGTAGTTGTACTGTATGTGTACTGTAGTTGTACTGTAGTTGAACTGTATGTGTACTGTATTTGTACTGTATGTGTACCGTAGTTGTACTGTAGTTGTACTGTATGTGTACTGTAGTTTTACTGTTTGTGTACTGTTTGTGTACTGTAGTTGTACGTTATGTGCACTGTAGTCGTACTCTATGTGTACTGTGGTTGTACTGTATGTGTACTGTATGTGTACTGTAGTTGTAGTGTATGTGTACTGTAGTTGTACTGTAGTAGTACTGTAGTTGTACTGTATGCGTACTGTAGTTGTACGGTATTTGTACTGTATTTGTACTGTAGTTGTACTGTAGTAGTACTGTATGTGTACTGTAGTTGTACTGTATGTGTACTGTAATTGTACTGTAGTTGTACTGTATGTGTACTGTAGTTGTACTGTAGTTGAGCTGAATTATATTGTATGTGTACTGCATGTGTACAGTAGTTGTACTGTATTTGTACTGTTGTTGTACTGTATGTGTACTGTGCTTGTACTGTAGTTGTACTGTATGTGTACTGTAGTTGTACTGTAGTGTTACTGTAGTTGTACTGTATTTGTACTATATGTGTACTGTAGTTGTACTGTAGTTGTACTGTATGGGTACTGTAGTTGTACTGTATGTGTACTGTGGTTGTACTGTATGTGTAATGTATGTGTACTGTATGTATACTGTAGTTGTACTGTAGTTGTACTGTATGTGTACTGTAGTTGTACTGTATTTGTACTGTATTTGTACTGTAGTTGTACTATAGTTCTACTGTATGTGTTCTGTAGTTGTACTGTATGTGTACTGTAATTGTACTGTAGTTGTACTGTATGTGTACTGTAGTTTTACTATATGTGCACTGTAGTTGTACTGTATGTGTACTGTAGTTGTACTGTAGTTATACTGGATGTGTACTGTAGTTGTACTGTATGTGTACCGTAGTTGTACTGTAGTTGTACTGTATGTGTACTGTAGTTTTACTGTTTGTGTAC
This sequence comes from Meconema thalassinum, assembly GCA_946902985.2. NCBI lineage: Eukaryota > Metazoa > Arthropoda > Insecta > Orthoptera > Tettigoniidae > Meconema > Meconema thalassinum. The sequence goes on along the minus strand of OX336394.1, from coordinate 439,520,740 downwards.
TGTATGTGTACTGTAGCTGTACTGTATGTGTACTGTAGTCGTACTCTATGTGTACTGTGGTTGTACTGTATGTGTACTGTAGTTGTACTGTATGTGTACTGTAGTTGTACTGTAGTTGTACTGTAGATGTACTGTATGCGTACTGTAGTTGTACGGTATTTTTACTGTATTTGTACTGTAGTTGTACTGTAGTTGTACTGTATGTGTACTGTAGTTGTACTGTATGTGTACTGTAATTGTACTGTAGTTGTACTGTATGTGTACTGTAGTTGTACTGTAGTTGAGCTGAATTATACTGTATGTGTACTGCATGTGTAAAGTAGTTGTACTGTAGTTGTACTGTTGTTGTACTGTAAGTGTACTGTGCTTGCACTGTAGTTGTACTGTATGTGTACTGTAATTTTACTGTAGTTGTACTGTAGTTGTACTGTATGTTTACTGTAGTTGTACTGTGTGTGAACTGTAGTTGTACTGTAGTTGTACTGTAGTTGTACTGTATGTGTACTGTATGTGTACTGTAGTTGTACTGTAGTTGTACTGTATGTGTACTGTAGTTTTACTCTATGTGTACTGTGGTTGTACTGTATGTGTAATGTATGTGTACTGTATGTATACTGTAGTTGTACTGTAGTTGTACTGTATGTGTACTGTAGTTGTACTGTGGTTGTACTGTATTATGTACTGTAGTTGTACTGTATGTGTACTGTAGTAGTAGTGTAGTTGTACTGTATGTGTACTGTAGATGTACTGTAGTTGTAATGTAGTTGTACTGTATGTGTACTGTAGTTTAACTGTAGATGTAATGTAGTTGTAATGAATGTGTACTGTAGTTATACTGTATGAGTACTGTAGTTGTACTGTTATTGTACTGTAGTTTTACTGTATTTTTACTGTAGTTGTACTGTATTTGAATTGTAGTTATACTGAAGTTGTACTGTATGCTTACTGTAGTTGTACTGTGGTTGTACTGTATTATGTACTGTAGTTGTACTGTATGTGTACTGTAGTAGTGCTGTAGTTGTACTGTATGTGTACTCTAGATGTACTGTAGTTGTACTGTAGTTGTACTGTATTTGTACTGTAGTTGTACTGTAGTGTTACTGTAGTTGTACTGTATATGTACTGTATGTGTACTGTAGTTGTAATGTATGTGTACTGTAGATGTACTATATGTGTCCTGTAGTTGTACTATATGTGTACTGTAGTTGTACTGTATGTGTACTGTAGTTGTACTGTAGTTGTAGTGTATGTGTACTGTAGTTGTACTGTATGTGTACCGTAGTTGTACTGTAGTTGTACTGTATGTGTACTGTAGTTGTACTGTTTGTGTACTGTATGTGTACTGTAGTTGTACTGTATGTGTACTGTAGTTGTACTCTATGTGTACTGTATGTGTACTGTAGTTGTACTGTATGTGTACTGTAGTTGTACTGTAGTTGTACTGTAGTTGTACTGTATGCGTACTGTAGTTGTACTGTAATTGTACTGTAGTTTAACTGTATTTGTACTGTAGTTGTACTGTATTTGAACTGTAGTTTTACTGTAGTTTTACTGTATGTGTTCTGTAGTTGTACTGTAGTTGTACTGTATTTGTACTGTAAGTGTACCGTATGTGTATTGTAGTAGTGCTGTAGTTGTACTGTACGGTTACTGTAGAAGTACTGTAGTTGTACTGTAGTTGTACTGTATTTGTACTGTAGTTGTACTGTAGTGTTACTCTAGTTCTACTGTATTTGTTCTGTATATGTAGTGTAGTTGTACTGTAGTTGTACTGTATGTGTACTGTAGTTGTACTGTATGTGTACTGTGGTTGTACTGTATGTGTAATGTATGTGTACTGTATGTATACTGTAGTTGTACTGTAGTTGTACTGTATGTGTACTGTATTTGTACTGTATTTGTACTGTATTTGTACTCTAGTTGTACTATAGTTGTACTGTATGTGTTCTGTAGTCGTACTGTATGTGTACTGTAATTGTGCTGTAGTTGTACTGTATGTGTACTGTAGTTGTATTGTAGTTGAGCTGTAATTATACTGTATGTGTACTGCATGTGTATAGTAGTTGTACTGTAGTTGTACTGTATGTGTACTGTAGTTGTACTGTATTTGTACTGTTTGTGTACTGTAGTTGTACTGTATGTGTAGTGTAGTTGTACTGTACGTGCACTGTATGTGTACTGTAGTTGTACTGTATGTGTACTGTAGTTTTAATATATGTGCACTGTAGTTGTACTGTATGTGTACTGTAGTTGTACTGTAGTTGAACTGTATGTGTACTGTATTTGTACTGTATGTGTACCGTAGTTGTACTGTAGTTGTACTGTATGTGTACTGTAGTTTTACTGTTTGTGTACTGTTTGTGTACTGTAGTTGTACGTTATGTGCACTGTAGTCGTACTCTATGTGTACTGTGGTTGTACTGTATGTGTACTGTATGTGTACTTTAGTTGTAGTGTATGTGTACTGTAGTTGTACTGTAGTAGTACTGTAGTTGTACTGTATGCGTACTGTAGTTGTACGGTATTTGTACTGTATTAGTACTGTAGTTGTACTGTAGTTGTACTGTATGTGTACTGTAGTTGTACTGTATGTGTACTGTAATTGTACTGTAGTTGTACTGTATGTGTACTGTAGTTGTACTGTAGTTGAGCTGAATTATATTGTATGTGTACTGCATGTGTACAGTAGTTGTACTGTATTTGTACTGTTGTTGTACTGTATGTGTACTGTGCTTGTACTGTAGTTGTACTGTATGTGTACTGTAGTTGTACTGTAGTTGTACTGTAGTTGTACTGTATGTTTACTGTAGTTGTACTGTGTGTGAACTGTAGTTGTACTGTAGTTGTACTGTAGTTTTACTGTATGTGTACTGTAGTTGTACTGTATGTGTACTGTAGTTGTACTGTAGTTGTACTGTCGTTGTACTGTATGTGTACTCTAGTTGTGCTGTATGTGTACTGTAGTTGTACTGTATTTGTACTGTTTGTGTACTGTAGTTTTACTGTATGTGTACTGTAGTTGTACTGTATATGTACTGTATGTGTACTGTAGTTGTACTATATGTGTACTGTAGTTGTACTGTATGTGTACTGTAGTTGTACTGTAGTTGTACTGTATTTGTACTGTAGTTGTACTGTATGTATACTGTAGTTGTACTGTATGTGTACTGTAGTTGTACTGTATTTATAATGTATTTGTACTGTAGTTGTACTGTAGTTGTACTGCATGTGTACTATAGTTGTACTGTATGTGTAATGTAGTTGTACTGTAGTTGAGCTGTAATTATACCTATGTGTACTGTATGTGTACTGTAGTTGTACTGTATGTGTACTGTAGTTGTACTCTATGTGTACTGTGGTTGTACTGTATGTGTACTGTATGTGTACTGTAGTTGTACTGAATGTGTACTGTATGTGTACTGTAGTTGTACTGTAGTTGTTCTGTAGTTGTACTGTATATGTACTGTAGTTGTACTGTAATTGTACTGTAGTTTAACTGCATTTGTACTGTAGTTGTACTGTATTTGAACTGTAGTTGTACTGTAGTTTAACTGTATGTGTACTGTAGTTGTACTGTAGTTTTACTGTATTTTTACTGTAGTTGTACCATATGTGTATTGTAGTAGTGCTGTAGTTGTACTGTACGTGTACTGTAGATGTACTGTAGTTGTACTGTAGTTGTACTGTATTTGTACTGTAGTTGTACTGTAGTGTTACTGTAGTTCTACTGTATTTGTTCAGTATATGTAGTGTAGTTGTACTGTAGTTGTACTGAATGTGTACTGTAGTAGTACTGTAGTTGTACGGTATTTGTAGTGTAGTTGTACTGTATTTGTTCTGTATGTGCACTGCAGTTGTACTGTAGTTGTACTGTAGTTGTACTGTAGTCATACAGTAGATGTACTGTAGTGCTACTGCAGTTGTACTGTATTTGTACTGTAGTTGTACTGTAGTGTTACTGTAGTTGTACTGTATTTGTACTGTATGTGTACTGTAGTTGTACTGTAGTTGTACTGTATGTGTACTGTAGTTGTACTGTATGTGTACTGTGGTTGTACTGTATGTGTAATGTATGTGTACTGTATGTATACTGTAGTTGTACTGTAGTTGTACTGTATGTGTACTGTAGTTGTACTGTAGTTGTACTGTATGTGTACTGTAGTTTTACTGTTTGTGTACTGTATGTGTACTGTAGCTGTACTGTATGTGTACTGTAGTCGTACTCTATGTGTACTGTGGTTGTACTGTATGTGTACTGTAGTTGTACTGTATGTGTACTCTAGTTGTACTGTAGTTGTACTGTAGATGTACTGTATGCGTACTGTAGTTGTACGGTATTTGTACTGTATTTGTACTGTAGTTGTACTGTAGTTGTACTGTATGTGTACTGTAGTTGTACTGTATGTGTACTGTAATTGTACTGTAGTTGTACTCTATGTGTACTGTAGTTGTACTGTAGTTGAGCTGAATTATACTGTATGTGTACTGCATGTGTACAGTAGTTGTACTGTAGTTGTACTGTTGTTGTACTGTGCTTGTACTGTAGTTGTACTGTATGTGTACTGTAATTTTACTGTAGTTGTACTCTAGTTGTACTGTATGTTTACTGTAGTTGTACTGTGTGTGAACTGTAGTTGTACTGTAGTTGTACTGTAGTTGTACTGTATGTGTACTGTATGTGTACTGTAGTTGTACTGTAGTTGTACTGTATGTGTACTGTAGTTTTACTCTATGTGTACTGTGGTTGTACTGTATGTGTAATGTATGTGTACTGTATGTATACTGTAGTTGTACTGTAGTTGTACTGTATGTGTACTGTAGTTGTACTGTATTTGTACTGTACTTGTACTGTAGTTGTACTATAGTTGTACTGTATGTGTTCTCTAGTTGTACTGTATGTGTACTGTAATAAGTACAGTAGTTGTACTGTATGTGTACTGTAGTTTTACTATATGTGCACTGTAGTTGTACTGTATGTGTACTGTAGTTGTACTGTAGTTGTACTGGATGTGTACTGTAGTTGTCCTGTATGTGTACCCTAGTTGTACTGTAGTTGTACTGTATGTGTACTGTAGTTTTACTGTTTGTGTACTGTATGTGTACTGTAGCTGTACTGTATGTGTACTGTAGTCGTACTCTATGTGTACTGTGGTTGTACTGTATGTGTACTGTATGTGTACTGTAGTTGTACTGTATGTGTACCGTAGTTGTACTGTAGTTGTACTGTAGTTGTATTGTAAGCGTACTGTAGTTATACGGTATTTGTACTGTATTTGTACTGTAGTTGTACTGTAGTTGTACTGTATGTGTACTGTAGTTGTACTGTATGTGTACTGTAATTGTACTGTAGTTGTACTGTATGTGTACTGTAGTTGTACTGTAGTTGAGCTGAATTATACTGTATGTGTACTGCATGTGTACAGTAGTTGTACTGTAGTTGTACTGTTGTTGTACTGTATGTGTACTGTGCTTGTACTGTAGTTGTACTGTATGTGTACTGGAGTGTTTCTGTAGTTGTACTGTATTTGTTCTGTATGTGTACTGTAGTTTTAATGTATTTGTACTGTAGATGTACTGTAGTTGTACTGTAAGTGTACTGTATGTGTACTGTAGTTGTACTGTATTTGTACTGCATGTGTACTGTATGTGTACTGTAGTTGTACTGTATGTGTACTGTATGTGTACTGTATTTGTACTGTGTGTGTACTGTAGTTGTACTGTAGTTGTACTGTATGTGCACTGTAGTTGTACTCTATTTGCACTGTAGTTGTACTGTATGTGAACTGTATTTGTACTGTTTGTGTACTGTAGTAGTACTGTATGCGTGCTATATTTGTACTGCATGTGTACTGTATGTGTACTGTTGTTGTACTGTATGTGTACTGTATGTGTACTGTAGTTGTACTGTGTGTGTACTGTAGTTGTACTGTAGTTGTACTGTATGTCCACTGTAGTTGTACTCTATTTGCACTGTGCACTGTGTGTACTGTAGTTGTACTGTAGTTGTACTGTAGTTGTACTGTATGTGTACTGTATTTGTACTGTTTGTGTAATGTAGTTGTACTGTATGCGTGCTATATTTGTACTGCATGTGTACTGTATGTGTACTCTAGTTGTACTGTATGTGTACTGTATGTGTACTGTAGGTGTACTGTAGTTGTACTGTGTGTGTACTGTAGTTGTACTGTAGTTGTACTGTTTGTGCACTGTAGTTGTACTCTATTTGCACTGTAGTTGTTCTGTATGTGAACTGTATTTGTACTGTAATTGTACTGTATTTGTACTGTATGTGTACTGTAATTGTACTGTAATTGTATTGTAGTTGTACTGTATGTGTACTGTAGTTGTACTGTTGTTGTACTGTATGTGTACTGTAGTTTTACTGTAGTTGTACTGTAGTTGTACTGTATGTGTACTGTATTTTTACTGTATGTGTACTGTAGTTGTACTGTAGTTGTACTGTATGTGTACTGTAGTTATACTGTAGTTGTACTGTAGTTGTACTGTATGTGTACTGTATTTGTACTGTTTGTGTACTGTAGTTGTACTGTATGCGTGCTATATTTGTACTGCATGTGTACTGTATGTGTACTGTAGTTGTACTGTATGTGTACTGTATGTGTACTGTAGTTGTACTGTGTGTGTACTGTAGTTGTACTGTAGTTGTACTGTATGTGCACTGTAGTTGTACTCTATTTGCACTGTAGTTGTACTGTATGTGAACTGTATTTGTACTGTATGGGTACTGTAGTTGTATTGTATGTTTACTGTAGTTGTACTGTATTTGTACCGTTTGTGTACTGTAGTTGTACTGTATTTGTACTGTAGTTGAACTGTATTTGTATTGTATGTGTAATGTATGTGTACTGTTGTTGTACTCTATTTTGTACTGTAGTTAAACTGTATGTGTACTGTAATTGTGTTGTAATTGTACTGTATTTGTACTGTATGTGTACTGTAGTTGTATTGTATGTTTACTGTAGTTGTACTGTATTTGTACCGTTTGTGTACTGTAGTTGTACTGTAGTTGAACTGTATTTGTATTGTATGTGTAATGTATGTGTACTGTTGTTGTACTCTATTTTGTACTGTAGTTAAAATGTATGTGTACTGTAATTGTACTGTAATTGTACTGTATTTGTACTGTATGTGTACTGTTGTTGTACTCTCTTTGTACTGTAGTTGTACTGTATGTGTACTGTAGTTGTACTGTAGTTGTACTGTAGTGTTACAGTAGTTGTACTTTAGTTGTACTGTATGTGTACGGTAGTTGTACTGTATTTGTTCTGTATGTGTACTGTAGTTTTACTGTATTTGTATTTTAGATGTACTGTAGTTGTACTGTACGTGTATTGTAGTTGTATTATAGTTATACTGTAGGTGTACTGTAATTGTAGTGTAGGTGTACTATAGTGTAACTGTAGTTGTACTGTATGTGTACTGTAATTGTACTGTAATTGTATTGTAGTTGTACTGTTGTTGTACTGTATGTGTACTGTAGTTGTACTGTAGTTGTACTGTAGTTGTACTGTAGTTGTACTGTATTTGTTCTGTATGTGTACTGTAGTTTTACTGTATTTGTATTTTAGATGTACTGTAGTTGTACTGTATGTGTATTGTAGTTGTACTATAGTTATACTGTAGGTGTACTGTAATTGTAGTGTAGGTGTACTGTAGTGTAACTGTAGTTGTACTGTATGTGTACTGTAATTGTACTGTAATTGTATTGTAGTTGTACTGTTGTTGTACTGTATGTGTACTGTAGTTGTACTGTAGTTGTACTGTAGTTGTACTGTATGTGTACTGTAGTTGTACTGTATGTGTACTGTAGTTGTACTGTATTTGTACTGTTTGTGTACTGTAGTTGTACTGTATGCGTGCTGTAATTGTACTGTATGTGTACTGTAGTTGTATTGTATGTTAACTGTAGTCGTACTGTATTTGTACCGTATGTGTACTGTAGTTGTACTGTATTTGTACTGTAGTTGAACTGTATTTGCACTGCATGTGTACTGTATAAGTACTGTATTTGTACTGTATTTGTACTGTAGTTGTTCTGTATGTGTACTGTATGTGTACTGTAGTTGTACTGTGGTTGTACTGTATGTGTACTATAGTTGTACTCTATTTCCACTGTAGTTGTACTGTATGTGTACTGTAATTGTACTGTATGTGTACTGTAGTTGTACTGTATTTGTACTGTTTGTGTACTGTAGTTGTACTGTATGCGTGCTGTAATTGTACAGTATGTGTACTGTAGTTGTATTGTATGTTAACTGTAGTCGTACTGAATTTGTACCGTATGTGTACTGTAGTTGTACTGTATTTGTACTGTAGTTGAACTGTATTTGTACTGTATGTGTACTGTATGTGTACTGTATTTGTACTGTATTTGTAGTGTAGTTGTTCTGTATGTGTACTGTATGTGTACTGTAGTTGTACTGTGGTTGTACTGTATGTGTACTATAGTTGTACTCTATTTGCATTGTAGTTGTACTGTATGTGTACTGTAATTGTACTGTAATTGTACTGTATTTGTACTGTATGTGTACTGTTGTTGTACTCTAGTTGTACTGTATGTGTCCTGTAGTTGTACTGTAGGTGTACTGTAATTGTACTGTAGGTGTACTGTAGTGTAACTGTAGTTGTACTGTATGTGTACTGTAATTGTACTCAATTGTACTGTAGTTGTACTGTATGTGTACTGTAGTTTTACTGTAGTTGTACTGTATGTGTACTGTAGTTGTACTGTAGTTGTACTGTAGTTGTACTGTATGTGTACTGTAGTTGTACTGTATGTGTACTGTAGTTGTACTGTATTTGTACTGTTTGTGTACTGTAGTTGTACTGTATGTGTGCTGTAGTTGTACTGTATGTGTACTGTATGTGTACTGTAGTTGTACTGTATGTGTACTGTAGTCGTTCTGTATTTGTACCGTATGTGTACTGTAGTTGTACTGTATTTGTACTGTAGTTGTACTGTATGTGTACTCTATGTGAACTGTAGTTGTACTGTATTTGTTCTGTAGTTGTACTGTATTTGTTCTGTATGTGTACTGTAGTTTTACTGTAGTTGTACTGTAGTTGTACTGTAGTGTTACAGTAGTTGTACTGTAGTTGTACTGTATGTGTACGGTAGTTGTACTGTATTTGTTCTGTATGTGTACTGTAGTGTTACTGTAGTTGTACTGTAGTGTTACTGTAGTTGTACTGTATTTGTTCTGTATGTGTACTGTAGTTTCACTGTAGTTGTACTGTAGTTGTACTGTAGTGTTACAGTAGTAGTACTGTAGTTGTACTGTATGTGTACTGTAGTTGTACTGTAGTTATACTGTAGGTGTACTGTAATTGTACTGTAGGTGTACTGTATTGTAACTGTAGTTGTACTGTATGTGTACTGTAATTGTTCTGTAGTTGTACTGTATGTGTACTGTAGTTGTACTGTTGTTGAGCTGTAATTACACTGTATGTGTACTGTATGTGTACAGTAGTTGTACTGTAGTTGTACTGTAGTTGTACTGTATGTGTACTGTAGTTGTACTGTAGTTGTACTGTATGTGTACTGTAGTTGTACTGTAGTTGTACTGTATGTGTTCTGTAGTTGTACTGTAGTTGAACTGTATTTGTACTGTACTTTTACTGTATTTTTACTGCATGTGAACTGTAGTTTTACTGTATGTGTACTGTAGTTGTACTCTAGTTGTACTGTATTTGTACTGTAATTGTACAGTAGTTGTTACTGTAGTTGTACTGTATTTGTTCTGTATGTGTACTGTAGTAGTACTGTATTTGTACTGTAGTTGTACTGTATTTGTTCTGCATGTGTACTGTAGTTGTACTGTAGTTGTACTGTAGTGTTACAGTAGTTGTACTTTAGTTGTACTATATGTGTACGATAGTTGTACTGTATTTGTTCTGTATGAGTACTGTAGTGTTACTGTAGTTGTACTGTAGTGTTACTGTAGTTGTACTGTATTTGTTCTGTATGTGTACTGTAGTTTTAATGTATTTGTACTGTAGATGTACTGTATGTGTACTCCAGTTGTCCTGTTGTTGTACTGTATGTGTACTGTAATTGTACTGTAAATGTATTTTAGTTGTACTGTATGTGTACTGTAGTTGTACTGTTGTTGTACTGTATGTGTACTGTACTTGTACTGTAGTTGTACTGTAGTTGTACTGTATGTGTACTGTAGTTGTATTGTATGTTTACTGTAGTTGTACTGTATTTGTACCGTATGTGTACTGTAGTTGTACTGTATTTGTTCTGTAGTTGAACTCTATTTGTACTGTATGTGTACTGTATTAGTACTGTATTTGTACTGTAGTTGTACTGTATGTGTACTGTATGTGTACTGTAGTTGTACTGTATTTGTACTGTAGTTGTACTGTATGTGTACTGTATGTGTACTGTAGTTGTACTGTGGTTGTACTGTATGTGTACTATAGTTGTACTGTATTTGAACTGTAGTTGTACTGTATGTGTACTGTAATTTTACGGTAATTGTACTGAATTTGTACTGTATGTGTACTGTTGTTGTACTGTATGTGTACTGTAGTTGTACTGTAGTTGTACTGTAAGTGTACTGTATGTGTACTGTAGTTGTACTGTAGTTGTACTGTATGTGTACTGTAGTTGTACTGTAGTTGTACTGTAGTGTTACAGTAGTTGTACTTTAGTTGTACTGTATGTGTACGGTAGTTGTACTGTATTTGTTCTGTATGTGTACTTTAGTGTTACTGTAGTTGTACATTTGATGTACTGTAGTTGTACTGTATGTGTATTGTAGTTGTACTGAAGTTATACTGTAGGTGTACTGTAATTGTAGTGTAGGTGTACTGTAGTTGTACTGTAGTTGTACTGTAGTTGTTCTGTATGTGTACTCTAGTTGTCCTGTTGTTGTACTGTATGTGTACTGTAATTGTATTGTAAATGTATTGTAGTTGTACTGTATGTGTACTGTAGTTGTACTGTTGTTGTACTGTATGTGTACTGTATTTGTACTGTAGTTGTACTGTAGTTGTACTGTAGTTGTACTGTATGTGTACTGTAGTTGTATTGTATGTTTACTGTAGTTGTACTGTATTTGTACCGTATGTGTACTGTAGTTGTACTGTATTTGTACTGTAGTTGAACTGTATGTGTAATGTAGTTGTACTGTATGTGTACTGTATGTGTACTGTAGTTGTAGTGTGTGTGTACTGTAGTTGTACTGTAGTTGAACTGTATGTGCACTGTAGTTGTACTCTATTTGCACTGTAGTTGTACTGTATGTGAACTGTATTTGTACTGTAATTGTACTGTATTTGTACTGTATGTGTACTGTAATTGTACTGTAATTGTATTGTAGTTGTACTGTATGTGTACTGTAGTTGTACTGTTGTTGTACTGTATGTGTACTGTAGTTTTACTGTAGTTGTACTGTAGTTGTACTGTATGTGTACTGTATTTTTACTGTTTGTGTACTGTAGTTGTACTGTATGCGTGCTGTATTTGTACTGTATGTGTACTGTAGTTGTACTGTATTTGTACTGTAGTTGAACTGTATTTGTATTGTATGTATAATGTATGTGTACTGTTGTTGTACTCTATTTTGTACTGTAGTTGAACTGTATGTGTACTGTAATTGTACTGTAATTGTACTGTATTTGCACTGTATGTGTACTGTTGTTGTACTCTATTTGTACTGTAGTTGTACTGTATGTGTACTGTAGTTGTACTGTAGTTGTACTGTAGTGTTACAGTAGTTGTACTTTAGTTGTACTGTATGTGTACGGTAGTTGTACTGTATTTGTTCTGTATGTGTACTGTAGTGTTACTGTAGTTGTACATTAGATGTACTGTAGTTGTACTGTATGTGTATTGTAGTTGTACTGTAGTTATACTGTAGGTGTACTGTAATTGTAGTGTAGGTGTACTGTAGTGTAACTGTAGTTGTACTGTAGTTGTACTGTAGTGTTACTGTAGTTGTACTGTAGTGTTACTGTAGTTGTACTGTATTTGTTCTGTATGTGTACTGTAGTTTTACTGTATTTGTACTTTAGATGTACTGTAGTTGTACTGTATGTGTATTGAAGTTGTACTGTAGTAATACTGTAGGTGTACTGTAATTGTAGTGTAGGTGTACTGTAGTGTAACAGTAGTTGTACTGTATGTGTACTGTAATTGTACTGTAATTGTATTGTAGTTCTACTGTATGTGTACTGTAGTTGTACTGTTGTTGTACTGTATGTGTACTGTAGTTGTACTGTAGTTGTACTGTAGTTGTACTGTATGTGTACTGTAGTTGTACTGTATGTGTACTGTAGTTGTACTGTATTTGTACTGTTTGTGTACTGTAGTTGTACTCTATGCGTGCTGTAATTGTACTGTGTGTGTACTGTAGTTGTATTGTATGTTAACTGTAGTCGTACTGTATTTGTACAGTATGTGTACTGTAGTTGTACTGTATTTGTACTGTAGTTGTTCTGTATGTGTACTGTATGTGTACTGTAGTTGTACTGTGGCTGTACTGTATGTGTACTATAGTTGTACTCTATTTGCACTGTAGTTGTACTGTATGTGTACTGTAATTGTACTGTAATTGTACTGTATTTGTACTGTATGTGTACTGTTGTTGTACTCTAGTTGTACTGTATGTGTACTGTCGTTGTACTGTAGGTGTACTGTAATTGTACTGTAGGTGTACTGTAGTGTAACTGTAGTTGTACTGTATGTGTACTGTAATTGTACTCAATTGTACTGTAGTTGTACTGTATGTGTACTGTAGTTTTACTGTTGTTGTATTGTATGTGTACTGTAGTTGTACTGTAGTTGTACTGTATGTGTACTGTAGTTGTACTGTATGTGTACCGTAGTTGTACTGTATTTGTACTGTTTGTGTACTGTAGTTGTACTGTATGAATGCTGTAGTTGTACTGTATGTGTACTGTATGTGTACTGTAGTTGTACTGTATGTGTACTGTAGTCGTTCTGTATTTGTACCGTATGTGTACTGTAGTTGTACTGTATTTGTACTGTAGTTGTACTGTATGTGTACTCTATGTGTACTGTAGTTGTACTGTATGTGTACTGTAGTTGTACTCTATGTGTACTCTAGTTGTGCTGTATGTGTACTGTAGTTGTACTGTATTTGTACTGTTTGTGTACTGTAGTTTTACTGTATGTGTACTGTAGTTGTACTGTATATGTACTGTATGTGTACTGTAGTTGTCCTGTATGTGTACTGTAGTTGTACTATATGTGTACTGTAGTTGTACTGTATATGTACTGTAGTTTTTACTGCAGTTGTACTGTAGTTGTACTGTAGCTGTGCTGAAGTTCTAATGTATGTGAACTGTAGTAGTACTGTATGTGTACTGTAGTTGTACTGTGTGTGTACTGTAGTAGTGCTGTAGTTGTACTGTATGTGTACTGTAGTTGTACTGTAGTTGTACTGTATGTGTACTGTAGAAGTGCTGTAGTTGTACTGTATGTGAACTGTAGTTGTACTGTAGTTGTACTGTGTGTGTACTGAAGTTGTACTGTATGTGTACTGTAGTTGTACTCTAGTTGTACTGTATGTGTACTGTAGTTGTACTGTAGTTGTACTGTATGTGTTCTGTAGTTGTACTGTAGTTGTACTCTGTGTGTATTGTAGTAGTGCTGTAGTTGTACTGTATGTGAACTGTAGTTGTACTGTATTTCTACTGTATGTGAACTGTAGTAGTACTGTGTGTGTACTGTAGTAGTGCTGTAGTTGTACTGTGTGTGTACTGTAGTAGTGCTGTAGTTGTACTGTGTGTGTACTGTAGTTGTACTGTGTGTGTACTGTAGAAGTGCTGTAGTTGTACTGTATGTGTACTGCAGTTGTACTGTGTGTGTACTGTAGTAGTGCTGTAGTTGTACTGTGTGTGTACTGTAGTAGTGCTGTAGTTGAACTGTGTGTGTACTGTAGTTGTACTGTAGTAGTACTGTATGTGAACTGTAGTTGTACTGTAGTTGTACTGTATGTGAACTGTAGTTGTACTGTAGTTCTACTGTATGTGAACTGTAGTAGTACTGTATGTGTACTGCAGTTGTACTGTGTGTGTACTGTAGTAGTGCTGTAGTTGTACTGTAATTGTACTGTAGTTGTACTGTATGTGTACTGTAGTAGTGCTGTAGTTGTACTGTATTATGCAATGTAGTTGTACTGTATGTGTACTGTAGTAGTGCTGTAGTTGTACTGTATGTGTACTGTAGATGTACTGTAGTTGTACTGTATTTGAACTGTAGTTGTACTGTAGTTGTACTGTATGTGTACTGTAGTTGTACTGTAGTTGTACTGTATTTGTACTGTAGTTGTACTGTATGTGTACTGTAGTTTTACTGTAGATGTAATGTAGTTGTAATGAATGTGTACTGTAGTTGTAATGTAGTTGTACTGTATGTGTACTGTAGTTGTACTGTAGTTGTACTGTATGTGTACTGTAGATGTACTCTAGTTGTACTGTATGTGTACTGTAGTTTTACTGTAGATGTAATGTAGTTGTAATGAATGTGTACTGTAGTTGTAATGTAGTTGTATTGTATGTGTACTGTAGTTGTACTGTAGTTGTACTGTATGTGTACTGTAGTTGTACTGTAGTTGTACTGTATTTGTACTGTAGTTGTACTGTATGTGTTCTGTAGTAGTGCTGTAGTTGTACTGTATGTGTACTGTAGTAGTACTGTAGTTGTACGGTATTTGTACTGTAGTTGTATTGTATTTGTTCTGTATGTGTACTGTAGTTTTACTGATGTTGTACTGTAGTTGTACTGTATGTGTACTGTAGATGTACTCTAGTTGTACTGTATGTGTACTGTAGTTTTACTGTAGATGTAATGTAGTTGTAATGAATGTGTACTGTAGTTGTAATGTAGTTGTATTGTATGTGTACTGTAGTTGTACTGTAGTTGTACTGTATGTGTACTGTAGTTGTACTGTAGTTGTACTGTATGTGTACTGTAGTTGTACTGTAGTTGTACTGTATTTGTACTGTAGTTGTACTGTATGTGTACTGTAGTAGTGCTGTAGTTGTACTGTACGTGTACTGTAGATGTACTGTAGTTGTACTGTATGTGTACTGTAGTTTAACTGTAGATGTAATGTAGTTGTAATGAATGTGTACTGTAGTTGTACTGTATGTGTAATGTAGTTGTACTGTAATTGAACTGTAGTTTTACTGTATTTTTACTCTAGTTGTACTGTATTTGAATTGTATTTGTACTGTAGTTGTAATGTAGTGTTACTGTAGTTGTACTGTATTTGTTCTGTATGTGAACTGTAGTTGTACTGTATGTGTACTGTAGTTGTACTATATGTGTACTGTAGTTGTACTGTATGTGTACTGTAGTTGTACTGTAGTTGTACTGTAGTTGTACTGTAGTTGTACTGTATGTATACTGTAGTTGTACTGTATGTGTACTGTAGTTGTAATTTATTTGTACTGTATTTGTACTGTAGTTGTACTGTAGTTGTACTGTATGTGTACTGTAGTTGTACTGTATGTGTACTGTAGTTGTACTGTAGTTGAGCTGTAATTATACTGTATGTGTACTGTATGTGTACAGTAGTTTTACGGTAGTTTTTACTGTAGTTTTACTGAATGTGTACTGTGGTTGTACTGTAGTTGTACTGTATGTGTACTGTAGTTGAACGGTATTTGTACTGTAGTTGTATTGTATTTGTTCTGTATGTGTACTGTAGTTGTACTGTAGTAGTACTGTTGTTGTACAGTAGTTGTACTCTATTTGTACTGTAGTTGTACTGTATGTGTACTGTAGTAGTGCTGTAGTTGTACTGTATGTGTACTGTAGATGTAGTGTAGTTGTACTGTAGTTGTACTGTATGTGTACTGTAGTTTAACTGTAGATGTAATGTAGTTGTAATGAATGTGTACTCTAGTTATACTGTAGTTGTACTGTATGTGTACTGTAGTTGTACTGTAATTGTACTGTAGTTTTACTGTATTTTTACTGTAGTTGTACTGTATTTGAATTGTAGTTGTACTGTAGTTGTACTGTATGTGTACTGTAGTTGTACTGTGGTTGTACTGTTTTATGTACTGTAGTTGTACTGTATGTGTACTGTAGTAGTAGTGTAGTTGTACTGTATGTGTACTGTAGATGTACTGTAGTTGTAATGTAGTTGTACTGTATGTGTACTGTAGTTTAACTGTAGATGTAATGTAGTTGTAATGAATGTGTACTGTAGTTATACTGTATGAGTACTGTAGTTGTACTGTTATTGTACTGTAGTTTTACTGTATTTTTACTGTAGTTGTACTGTATTTGAATTGTAGTTATACTGAAGTTGTACTGTATGCTTACTGTAGTTGTACTGTGGTTGTACTGTATTATGTACTGTAGTTGTACTGTATGTGTACTGTAGTAGTGCTGTAGTTGTACTGTATGTGTACTCTAGATGTACTGTAGTTGTACTGTAGTTGTACTGTATTTGTACTGTAGTTGTACTCTAGTGTTACTGTAGTTGTACTGTATATGTACTGTATGTGTACTGTAGTTGTATTGTATGTGTACTGTAGATGTACTATATGTGTACTGTAGTTGTACTATATGTGTACTGTAGTTGTACTGTATGTGTACTGTAGTTGTACTGTAGTTGTAGTGTATGTGTACTGTAGTTGTACTGTATGTGTACCGTAGTTGTACTGTAGTTGTACTGTATGTGTACTGTAGTTGTACTGTTTGTGTACTGTATGTGTACTGTAGTTGTACTGTATGTGTACTGTAGTTGTACTCTATGTGTACTGTATGTGTACTGTAGTTGTACTGTATGTGTACTGTAGTTGTACTGTAGTTGTACTGTAGTAGTACTGTATGCGTACTGTAGTTGTACTGTAATTGTACTGTAGTTTAACTGTATTTGTACTGTAGTTGTACTGTATTTGAACTGTAGTTGTACTGTAGTTTAACTGTATGTGTTCTGTAGTTGTACTGTAGTTGTACTGTATTTGCACTGTAGTTGTACCGTATGTGTATTGTAGTAGTGCTGTAGTTGTACTGTACGTGTACTGTAGAAGTACAGTAGTTGTACTGTAGTTGTACTGTATTTGTACTGTAGTTGTACTGTAGTTGAGCTGTAATTATACTGTATGTGTACTGCATGTGTATAGTAGTTGTACTGTAGTTGTACTGTATGTGTACTGTAGTTGTACTGTATTTGTACTGTTTGTGTACTGTAGTTGTACTGTATGTGTAGTGTAGTTGTACTGTACGTGCACTGTATGTGTACTGTAGTTGTACTGTATGTGTACTGTAGTTGTACTGTAGTTGAGCTGAATTATATTGTATGTGTACTGCATGTGTACAGTAGTTGTACTGTATTTGTACTGTTGTTGTACTGTATGTGTACTGTGCTTGTACTGTAGTTGTACTGTATGTGTACTGTAGTTGTACTGTAGTTGTACTGTAGTTGTACTGTATGTTTACTGTAGTTGTACTGTGTGTGAACTGTAGTTGTACTGTAGTTGTACTGTAGTTGTACTGTATGTGTTCTGTAGTTGTACTGTATGTGTACTGTAATTGTGCTGTAGTTGTACTGTATGTGTACTGTAGTTGTACTGTAGTTGAGCTGTAATTATACTGTATGTGTACTGCATGTGTATAGTAGTTGTACTGTAGTTGTACTGTATGTGTACTGTAGTTGTACTGTATTTGTACTGTTTGTGTACTGTAGTTGTACTGTATGTGTAGTGTAGTTGTACTGTACGTGCACTGTATGTGTACTGTAGTTGTACTGTATGTGTACTGTAGTTTTAATATATGTGCACTGTAGTTGTACTGCATGTGTACTGTAGTTGTACTGTAGTTGAACTGTATGTGTACTGTATTTGTACTGTATGTGTACCGTAGTTGTACTGTAGTTGTACTGTATGTGTACTGTAGTTTTACTGTTTGTGTACTGTTTGTGTACTGTAGTTGTACGTTATGTGCACTGTAGTCGTACTCTATGTGTACTGTGGTTGTACTGTATGTGTACTGTATGTGTACTGTAGTTGTAGTGTATGTGTACTGTAGTTGTACTGTAGTAGTACTGTAGTTGTACTGTATGCGTACTGTAGTTGTACGGTATTTGTACTGCATTAGTACTGTAGTTGTACTGTAGTTGTACTGTAAGTATACTGTAGTTGTACTGTATGTGTACTGTAATTGTACTGTAGTTGTACTGTATGTGTACTGTAGTTGTACTGTAGTTGAGCTGAATTATATTGTATGTGTACTGCATGTGTACAGTAGTTGTACTGTATTTGTACTGTTGTTGTACTGTATGTGTACTGTGCTTGTACTGTAGTTGTACTGTATGTTTACTGTAGTTGTACTGTAGTTGTACTGTAGTTGTACTGTATGTTTACTGTAGTTGTACTGTGTGTGAACTGTAGTTGTAATGTAGTTGTACTGTAGTTGTACTGTATGTGTACTGTAGTTGTAATGTATGTGTACTGTAGTTGTACTGTAGTTGTACTGTCATTGTACTGTATGTGTACTCTAGTTGTGCTGTATGTGTACTGTAGTTGTACTGTATTTGTACTGTTTGTGTACTGTAGTTTTACTGTATGTGTACTGTAGTTGTACTGTATATGTACTGTATGTGTACTGTAGTTGTACTATATGTGTACTGTAGTTGTACTGTATGTGTACTGTAGTTGTACTGTATTTGTACTGTAGTTGTACTGTATGTATACTGTAGTTGTACTGTATGTGTACTGTAGTTGTACTGTATTTATACTGTATTTGTACTGTAGTTGTACTGTAGTTGTACTGCATGTGTACTATAGTTGTACTGTATGTGTAATGTAGTTGTACTGTAGTTGAGCTGTAATTATACCGTATGTGTACTGTATGTGTACTGTAGTTGTACTGTATGTGTACTGTAGTTGTACTCTATGTGTACTGTGGGTGTACTGTATGTGTACTGTATGTGTACTGTAGTTGTACTGAATGTGTACTGTATGTGTACTGTAGTTGTACTGTAGTTGTTCTGTAGTTGTACTGTATGCGTACTGTAGTTGTACTGTAATTGTACTGTAGTTTAACTGTATTTGTACTGTAGTTGTACTGTATTTGAACTGTAGTTGTACTGTAGTTTTACTGTATGTGTACTGTAGTTGTACTGTAGTTTTACTGTATTTTTACTGTAGTTGTACCATATGTGTATTGTAGTAGTGCTGTAGTTGTACTGTACGTGTACTGTAGATGTACTGTAGTTGTACTGTAGTTGTACTGTATTTGTACTGTAGTTGTACTGTAGTGTTACTGTAGTTCTACTGTATTTGTTCAGTATATGTAGTGTAGTTGTACTGTAGTTGTACTGAATGTGTACTGTAGTAGTACTGTAGTTGTACGGTATTTGTAGTGTAGTTGTACTGTATTTGTTCTGTATGTGCACTGCAGTTGTACTGTAGTTGTACTGTAGTTGTACTGTAGTCATACAGTAGATGTACTGTAGTGCAACTGCAGTTGTACTGTATTTGTACTGTAGTGTTACTGTAGTTGTACTGTATTTGTACTGTATGTGTACTGTAGTTGTACTGTAGTTGTACTGAATGTGTACTGTAGTTGTACTGTATGTGTACTGTGGTTGTACTGTATGTGTAATGTATGTGTACTGTATGTATACTGTAGTTGTACTGTAGTTGTACTGTATGTGTACTCTAGTTGTACTGTATTTGTACTGTATTTGTACTGTAGTTGTACTATAGTTCTACTGTATGTGTTCTGTAGTTGTACTGTATGTGTACTGTAATTGTACTGTAGTTGTACTGTATGTGTACTGTAGTTTTACTATATGTGCACTGTAGTTGTACTGTATGTGTACTGTAGTTGTACTGTAGTTGTACTGGATGTGTACTGTAGTTGTACTGTATGTGTACCGTAGTTGTACTGTAGTTTTACTGTATGTGTACTGTAGTTTTACTGTTTGTGTACTGTATGTGTACTGTAGCTGTACTGTATGTGTACTGTAGTCGTACTCTATGTGTACTGTGGTTGTACTGTATGTGTACTGTAGTTGTACTGTATGTGTACTGTAGTTGTACTGTAGTTGTACTGTAGATGTACTGTATGCGTACTGTAGTTGTACGGTATTTGTACTGTATTTGTACTGTAGTTGTACTGTAGTTGTACTGTATGTGTACTGTAGTTGTACTGTATGTGTACTGTAATTGTACTGTAGTTGTACTGTATGTGTACTGTAGTTGTACTGTAGTTGAGCTGAATTATACTGTATGTGTACTGCATGTGTACAGTAGTTGTACTGTAGTTGTACTGTTGTTGTACTGTGCTTGTACTGTAGTTGTACTGTATGTGTACTGTAATTTTACTGTAGTTTTACTGTAGTTGTACTGTATGTTTACTGTAGTTGTACTGTGTGTGAACTGTAGTTGTACTGTAGTTTTTACTGTAGTTGTACTGTATGTGTACTGTATGTGTACTGTAGTTGTACTGTATTTGTACTGTATGTGTACTGTAGTTTTACTCTATGTGTACTGTGGTTGTACTGTATGTGTAATGTATGTGTACTGTATGTATACTGTAGTTGTACTGTAGTTGTACTGTATGTGTACTGTAGTTGTACTGTATTTGTACTGTACTTGTACTGTAGTTGTACTATAGTTGTACTGTATGTGTTCTCTAGTTGTACTGTATGTGTACTGTAATAAGTACTGTAGTTGTACTGTATGTGTACTGTAGTTTTACTATATGTGCACTGTAGTTGTACTGTATGTGTACTGTAGTTGTACTGTAGTTGTACTTGATGTGTACTGTAGTTGTCCTGTATGTGTACCCTAGTTGTACTGTAGTTGTACTGTATGTGTACTGTAGTTTTACTGTTTGTGTACTGTATGTGTACTGTAGCTGTACTGTATGTGTACTGTAGTCGTACTCTATGTGTACTGTGGTTGTACTGTATGTGTACTGTATGTGTACTGTAGTTGTACTGTATGTGTACCGTACTTGTACTGTAGTTGTACTGTAGTTGTACTGTAAGCGTACTGTAGTTATACGGTATTTGTACTGTATTTGTACTGTAGTTGTACTGTAGTTGTACTGTATGTGTACTGTAGTTGTACTGTATGTGTACTGTAATTGTACTGTAGTTGTACTGTATGTGTACTGTAGTTGTACTGTAGTTGAGCTGAATTATACTGTATGTGTACTGCATGTGTACAGTAGTTGTACTGTAGTTGTACTGTTGTTGTACTGTATGTGTACTGTGCTTGTACTGTAGTTGTACTGTATGTGTACTGGAGTGTTACTGTAGTTGTACTGTATTTGTTCTGTATGTGTACTGTAGTTTTAATGTATTTGTACTGTAGATGTACTGTAGTTGTACTGTAAGTGTACTGTATGTGTACTGTAGTTGTACTGTAGTTGTACTGTATGTGTACTGTAGTTATACTGTAGTTGTACTGTAGTTGTACAGTATGTGTACTGTATTTGTACTGTGTGTGTAGTGTAGTTGTACTGTAGTTGTACTGTATGTGCACTGTAGTTGTACTCTATTTGCACTGTAGTTGTACTGTATGTGAACTGTATTTGTACTGTTTGTGTACTGTAGTAGTACTGTATGCGTGCTATATTTGTACTGCAAGTGTACTGTATGTGTACTGTAGTTGTACTGTATGTGTACTGTATGTGTACTGTAGTTGTACTGTGTGTGTACTGTAGTTGTACTCTATTTGCACTGTGCACTGCGTGTACTGTAGTTGTACTGTAGTTGTACTGTAGTTGTACTGTATGTGTACTGTATTTGTACTGTTTGTGTAATGTAGTTGTACTGTATGCGTGCTATATTTGTACTGCATGTGTACTGTATGTGTACTGTAGTTGTACTGTATGTGTACTGTATGTGTACTGTAGGTGTACTGTAGTTGTACTGTGTGTGTACTGTAGTTGTACTGTAGTTGTACTGTTTGTGCACTGTAGTTGTACTCTATTTGCACTGTAGTTGCACTGTATGTGAACTGTATTTGTACTGTAATTGTACTGTATTTGTACTGTATGTGTACTGTAATTGTACTGTAATTGTATTGTAGTTGTACTGTATGTGTACTGTAGTTGTACTGTTGTTGTACTGTATGTGTACTGTAGTTTTACTGTAGTTGTACTGTAGTTGTACTGTATGTGTACTGTATTTTTACTGTATGTGTACTGTAGTTGTACTGTAGTTGTACTGTATGTGTACTGTAGTTATACTGTAGTTGTACTGTAGTTGTACTGTATGTGTACTGTATTTGTACTGTTTGTGTACTGTAGTTGTACTGTATGCGTGCTATATTTGTACTGCATGTGTACTGTATGTGTACTGTAGTTGTACTGTATGTGTACTGCATGTGTACTGTAGTTGTACTGTGTGTGTACTGTAGTTGTACTGTAGTTGTACTGTATGTGCACTGTAGTTGTACTCTATTTGCACTGTAGTTGTACTCTATGTGAACTGTATTTGTAGTGTATGGGTACTGTAGTTGTATTGTATGTTTACTGTAGTTGTACTGTATTTGTACCGTTTGTGTACTGTAGTTGTACTGTATTTGTACTGTAGTTGAACTGTATTTGTATTGTATGTGTAATGTATGTGTACTGTTGTTGTACTCTATTTTGTACTGTAGTTAAACTGTATGTGTACTGTAATTGTGTTGTAATTGTACTGTATTTGTACTGTATGTGTACTGTTGTTGTACTCTCTTTGTACTGTAGTTGTACTGTATGTGTACTGTAGTTGTACTGTAGTTGTACTGTAGTGTTACAGTAGTTGTACTTTAGTTGTACTGTATGTGTACGGTAGTTGTACTGTATTTGTTCTGTATGTATACTGTAGTGTTACTGTAGTTGTACTTTAGATGTACTGTAGTTGTACTGTATGTTTATTGTAGTTGTACTGTAGTTATACTGTCGGTGTACTGTAATTGTAGTATAGGTGTACTGTAGTGTAACTGTAGTTGTACTGTAGTTGTACTGTAGTGTTACTGTAGTTGTACTGTAGTGTTACTGTAGTTGTACTGTATTTGTTCTGTATGTGTACTGTAGTTTTACTGTATTTGTACTTTAGATGTACTGTAGTTGTACTGTATGTGTATTGTAGTTGTACTGTAGTTATACTGTAGGTGTACTGTAATTGTAGTGTAGGTGTACTGTAGTGTAACTGTAGTTGTACTGTATGTGTACTGTAATTGTACTGTAATTGTATTGTAGTTGTACTGTTGTTGTACTGTATGTGTACTGTAGTTGTACTGTAGTTGTACTGTAGTTGTACTGTATGTGTACTGTAGTTGTACTGTATGTGTACTGTAGTTGTACTGTATTTGTACTGTTTGTGTACTGTAGTTGTACTATATGCGTGCTGTATTTGTACTGTATGTGTACTGTAGTTGTATTGTATGTTAACTGTAGTCGTACTGTATTTGTACCGTATGTGTACTGTAGTTGTACTGTATTTGTACTGTAGTTGAACTGTATTTGTACTGTATGTGTACTGTATGTGTACTGTATGTGTACTGTATTTGTACTGTAGTTTTTCTGTATGTGTACTGTATGTGTACTGTAGTTGTACTGTGGTTGTACTGTATGTGTACTATAGTTGTTCTCTATTTGCACTGTAGTTGTACTGTATGTGTACTGTAATTGTACTGTAATTGTACTGTATTTGTACTGTATGTGTACTGTTGTTGTACCCTAGTTGTACTGTATGTGTACTGTAGTTGTACTGTAGGTGTACTGTAATTGTACTGTAGGTGTACTGTAGTGTAACTGTAGTAGTACTGTATGTGTACTGTAATTGTACTCAATTGTACTGTAGTTGTACTGTATGTGTACTGTAGTTTTACTGTTGTTGTACCATATGTGTACTGTAGTTGTACTTTAGTTGTACTGTAGTTGTACTGTATGTGTACTGTAGTTGTACTGTATTTGTACTGTTTGTGTACTGTAGTTGTACTGTATGTGTGCTGTAGTTGTACTGTATGTGTACTGTATGTGTACTGTATGTGTACTGTATGTGTACTGTAGTTGTACTGTATGTGTACTGTAGTCGTTCTATATTTGTACCGTATGTGTACTGTAGTTGTACTGTATTTGTACTGTAGTTGTACTGTATGTGTACTCTATCTGTACTGTAGTTGTACTGTATTTGTTCTGTAGTTGTACTGTATTTGTTCTGTATGTGTACTGTAGTTGTAATGTAGTTGTACTGTAGTGTTACAGTAGTTGTACTGTAGTTGTACTGTATGTGTACGGTAGTTGTATTGTATTTGTTCTGTATGTGTACTGTAGTGTTACTGTAGTTATACTGTAGTGTTACTGTAGTTGTACTGTATTTGTTCTGTATGTGTACTGTAGTTTCACTGTATTTGTACTGTAGATGTACTGTAGTTGTACTGTATGTGTACTGTAGTTGTACTGTAGTTATACTGTAGGTGTACTGTAATTGTACTGTAGGTATACTGTATTGTAACTGTAGTTGTACTGTATGTGTACTGTAATTGTACTGTAGTTGTACTGTATGTGTACTGTAGTTGTACTGTAGTTGAGCTGTAATTATACTGTATGTGTACTGTATGTGTACAGCAGTTGTACTGTAGTTGTACTGTAGTTGTACTGTATGTGTACTGTAGTTGTACTGTAGTTGTACTGTGTGTGTACTGTAGTTGTACTGTAGTTGTACTGTATGTGTTCTGTAGTTGTACTGTAGTTGAACTGTATTTGTACTGTACTTTTACTGTATTTTTACTGTATGTGAACTGTTGTTTTATTGTATGTGTACTGTATTGTACTCTAGTTGTACTGTATTTGTACTGTAGTTGTACAGTAGTTGTTACTGTAGTTGTACTGTATTTGTTCTGTATGTGTACTGTAGTTGTACTGTAGTTGTACTGTAGTGTTACAGTAGTTGTACTGTAGTAGGACTGTATTTGTACTGTAGTTGTACTGTATTTGTTCTGCATGTGTACTGTAGTTGTACTGTAGTTGTACTGTAGTGTTACAGTAGTTGTACTTTAGTTGTACTATATGTGTACGATAGTTGTACTGTATTTGTTCTGTATGTGTACTGTAGTGTTACTGTGGTTGTACTGTAGTGTTACTGTAGTGTTACTGTAGTTGTACTGTAGTGTTACTGTAGTTGTACTGTATTTGTTCTGTATGTGTTCTGTAGTTTTACTGTATTTGTACTTTAGATGTACTGTAGTTGTACTGTATGTGTATTGTAGTTGTACTGTAGTTATACTGTATGTGTACTGTAATTGTAGTGTAGGTGTACTGTAGTGTAACTGTAGTTGTACTGTATGTGTACTGTAATTGTACTGTAATTGTATTGTAGTTGTACTGTTGTTGTACTGTATGTGTACTGTAGTTGTACTGTAGTTGTACTGTAGTTGTACTGTATGTGTACTGTAGTTGTACTGTATGTGTACTGTAGTTGTACTGTATTTGTACTGTTTGTGTACTGTAGTTGTACTGTATGCGTGCTGTAATTGTACTGTATGTGTACTGTAGTTGTATTGTATGTTAACTGTAGTCGTACTGTATTTGTACCGTATGTGTACTGTAGTTGTACTGTATTTGTACTGTAGTTGAACTGTATTTGTACTGTATGTGTACCGTATGTGTACTGTATTTGTACTGTATTTGTACTGTAGTTTTTCTGTATGTGTACTGTATGTGTACTGTAGTTGTACTGTGGTTGTACTGTATGTGTACTATAGTTGTTCTCTATTTGCACTGTAGTTGTACTGTATGTGTACTGTAATTGTACTGTAATTGTACTGTATTTGTACTGTATGTGTACTGTTGTTGTACTCTAGTTGTACTGTATGTGTACTGTAGTTGTACTGTAGGTGTACTGTAATTGTACTGTAGGTGTACTGTAGTGTAACTGTAGTTGTACTGTATGTGTACTGTAATTGTACTCAATTGTACTGTAGTTGTACTGTATGTGTACTGTAGTTTTACTGTTGTTGTACCGTATGTGTACTGTAGTTGTACTGTAGTTGTACTGTAGTTGTACTGTATGTGTACTGTAGTTGTACTGTATGTGTACTGTAGTTGTACTGTATTTGTACTGTTTGTGTACTGTAGTTGTACTGTATGTGTGCTGTAGTTGTACTGTATGTGTACTGTATGTGTACTGTAGTTGTACTGTATGTGTACTGTAGTCGTTCTGTATTTGTACCGTATGTGTACTGTAGTTGTACTGTATTTGTACTGTAGTTGTACTGTATGTGTACTCTATGTGTACTGTAGTTGTACTGTATTTGTTCTGTAGTTGTACTGTATTTGTTCTGTATGTGTACTGTAGTTGTACTGTAGTTGTACTGTAGTGTTACAGTAGTTGTACTGTAGTTGTACTGTATGTGTACGGTAGTTGTACTGTATTTGTTCTGTATGTGTACTGTAGTGTTACTGTAGTTATACTGTAGTGTTACTGTAGTTATACTGTATTTGTTCTGTATGTGTACTGTAGTTTCACTGTATTTGTACTGTAGATGTACTGTAGTTGTACTGTAGTTATACTGTAGGTGTACTGTAATTGTACTGTAGGTGTACTGTATTGTAACTGTAGTTGTACTGTATGTGTACTGTAATTGTACTGTAGTTGTACTGTATGTGTACTGTAGTTGTACTGTAGTTGAGCTGTAATTATACTGTATGTGTACTGTATGTGTACAGCAGTTGTACTGTAGTTGTACTGTAGTTGTACTGTATGTGTACTGTAGTTGTACTGTAGTTGTACTGTGTGTGTACTGTAGTTGTACTGAAGTTGTACTGTATGTGTTCTGTAGTTGTACTGTAGTTGAACTGTATTTGTACTGTACTTTTACTGTATTTTTACTGTATGTGAACTGTTGTTTTATTGTATGTGTACTGTATTGTACTCTAGTTGTACTGTATTTGTACTGTAGTTGTACAGTAGTTGTTACTGTAGTTGTACTGTATTTGTTCTGTATGTGTACTGTAGTTGTACTGTAGTTGTACTGTAGTGTTACAGTAGTTGTACTGTAGTAGGACTGTATTTGTACTGTAGTTGTACTGTATTTGTTCTGCATGTGTACTGTAGTTGTACTGTAGTTGTACTGTAGTGTTACAGTAGTTGTACTTTAGTTGTACTATATGTGTACGATAGTTGTACTGTATTTGTTCTGTATGTGTACTGTAGTGTTACTCTAGTTGTACTGTAGTGTTACTGTAGTTGTACTGTATTTGTTCTGTATGTGTACTGTAGTTTTAATGTATTTGTACTGTAGTTGTACTGTAGTTGTACTGTATGTGTACTGTAGTTGTATTGTATGTTTACTGTAGTTGTACTGTATTTGTACCGTATGTGTACTGTAGTTGTACTGTATTTGTACTGTAGTTGAACTGTATTTGTACTGTATGTGTACTGTATGTGTACTGTATTAGTACTGTATTTGTACTGTAGTTGTACTGTATGTGTACTGTATGTGTACTGTAGTTGTACTGTATTTGTACTGTAGTTGTACTGTATGTGTACTGTATGTGTACTGTAGTTGTACTGTGGTTGTACTGTATGTGTACTATAGTTGTACTGTATTTGAACTGTAGTTGTACTGTATGTGTACTGTAATTTTACGGTAATTGTACTGTATTTGTACTGTATGTGTACTGTTGTTGTACTGTATGTGTACTGTAGTTGTACTGTAGTTGTACTGTAAGTTTACTGTATGTGTATTGTAGTTGTACTGTATTTGTACTGTAGTTGAACTGTATTTGTACTGTATGTGTACTGTATGTGTACTGTATTAGTACTGTATTTGTACTGTAGTTGTACTGTATGTGTACTGTATGTGTACTGTATGTGTACTGTAGTTGTACTGTAGTTGTACTGTATGTGTACTGTAGTTATACTGTAGTTGTACTGTAATTGTACTATATGTGTACTGTATTTGTACTGTTTGTGTACTGTAGTTGTACTGTATGCGTGCTATATTTGTACTGCATGTGTACTGTAGTTGTATTGTATGTTTACTGTAGTTGTACTGTATTTGTACCGTATGTGTACTGTAGTTGTACTGTATTTGTACTGTAGTTGAACTGTATTTGTATTGTATGTATAATGTATGTGTACTGTTGTTGTACTCTATTTTGTACTGTAGTTGAACTGTATGTGTACTGTAATTTTACGGTAATTGTACTGTATTTGTACTGTATGTGTACTGTTGTTGTACTGTATGTGTACTGTAGTTGTACTGTAGTTGTACTGTAAGTGTACTGTATGTGTACTGTAGTTGTACTGTGTGTGTACTGTAGTTGTACTGTAGTTGAACTGTATGTGCACTGTAGTTGTACTCTATTTGCACTGTAGTTGTACTGTATGTGAACTGTATTTGTACTGTAATTGTACTGTATGTGTACTGTAATTGTACTGTAATTGTATTGTAGTTGTACTGTATGTGTACTGTAGTTGTACTGTTGTTGTACTGTATGTGTACTGTAGTTTTAATGTAGTTGTACTGTAGTTGTACTGTATGTGTACTGTATTTTTACTGTTTGTGTACTGTAGTTGTACTGTATGCGTGCTGTATTTGTACTGTATGTGTACTGTAGTTGTATTGTATGTTTACTGTAGTTGTACTGTATTTGTACCGTATGTGTACTGTAGTTGTACTGTATTTGTACTGTAGTTGAACTGTATTTGTATTGTATGTATAATGTAGGTGTACTGTTTTTGTACTCTATTTTGTACTGTAGTTGAACTGTATGTGTACTGTAAATGTACTGTAATTGTACTGTATTTGCACTGTATGTGTACTGTTGTTGTACTCTATTTGTACTGTAGGTGTACTGTATGTGTACTGTAGTTGTACTGTAGTTGTACTGTAGTGTTACAGTAGTTGTACTTTAGTTGTACTGTATGTGAACGGTAGTTGTACTGTATTTTT
This sequence comes from Meconema thalassinum, assembly GCA_946902985.2. NCBI lineage: Eukaryota > Metazoa > Arthropoda > Insecta > Orthoptera > Tettigoniidae > Meconema > Meconema thalassinum. Next base: position 439,491,820 of record OX336394.1, on the reverse strand, counting down.
CTGTATGTGTACTGTAGTGTTACTGTAGTTGTACATTAGATGTACTGTAGTTGTACTGTATGTGTATTGTAGTTGTACTGTAGTTATACTGTAGGTGTACTGTAATTGTACTGTATGTGTACTGTAGTTGTATTGTATGTTAACTGTAGCCGTACTGTATTTGTACCGTATGTGTACTGTAGTCGTACTGTATTTGTACTGTTGTTGAACTGTATTTGTACTTTATGTGTACTGTATGTGTACTGTATTTGTACTGTATTTGTACTGTAGTTGTTCTGTATGTGTACTGTATGTGTACTGTAGTTGTACTGTGGTTGTACTGTATGTGTACTATAGTTGTACTCTATTTGCACTGTAGTTGTACTGTATGTGTACTGTAATTGTACTGTAATTGTACTGTATTTGTACTGTATGTGTACTGTTGTTGTACTCTAGTTGTACTGTATGTGTACTGTAGTTGTACTGTAGGTGTACTGTAATTGTACTGTAGGTGTACTGTAGTGTAACTGTAGTTGTACTGTATGTGTACTGTAATTGTACTCAATTGTACTGTAGTTGTACTGTATGTGTACTGTAGTTTTACTGTTGTTGTATTGTATGTGTACTGTAGTTGTACTGTAGTTGTACTGTAGTTGTACTGTATGTGTACTGTAGTTGTACTGTATGTGTACCGTAGTTGTACTGTATTTGTACTGTTTGTGTACTGTAGTTGTACTGTATGAGTGCTGTAGTTGTACTGCATGTGTACTGTATGTGTACTCTAGTTGTACTGTATGTGTACTGTAGTCGTTCTGTATTTGTACCGTATGTGTACTGTAGTTGTACTGTATTTGTACTGTAGTTGTACAGTATGTGTACTCTATGTGTACTGTAGTTGTACTGTATGTGTACTGTAGTTGTACTGTATGTGTACTGTAGTTGTACTGTATGTGTACTCTAGTTGTGCTGTATGTGTACTGTAGTTGTACTGTATTTGTACTGTTTGTGTACTGTAGTTTTACTGTATGTGTACTGTAGTTGTACTGTATATGTACTGTATGTGTACTGTAGTTGTCCTGTATGTGTACTGTACTTGTACTATATGTGTACTGTAGTTGTACTGTATGTGTACTGTAGTTTTTACTGTAGTTGTACTGTAGTTGTACTGTAGCTGTACTGTAGTTCTACTGTATGTGAACTGTAATAGTACTGTATGTGTACTGTAGTTGTACTGTGTGTGTACTATAGTAGTGATGTAGTTGTACTGTATGTGTACTGTAGTTGTACTGTAGTTGTACTGTGTGTGTACTGTAGAAGTGCTGTAGTTGTACTGTATGTGAACTGTAGTTGTACTGTAGTTGTACTGTGTGTGTACTGTAGTTGTACTGTATGTGTACTGTAGTTGTACTCTAGTTGTACTGTATGTGTACTGTAGTTGTACTGTAGTTGTACTGTATGTGTTCTGTAGTTGTAATGTAGTTGTACTCTGTGTGTATTGTAGTAGTGCTGTAGTTGTACTGTATGTGAACTGTAGTTGTACTGTATTTCTACTGTATGTGAACTGTAGTAGTACTGTGTGTGTACTGTAGTAGTGCTGTAGTTGTACTGTGTGTGTACTGTAGTAGTGCTGTAGTTGTACTGTGTGTGTACTGTAGTTGTACTGTGTGTGTACTGTAGTAGTGCTGTAGTTGTACTGTATGTGTACTGCAGTTGTACTGTGTGTGTACTGTAGTAGTGCTGTAGTTGTACTGTGTGTGTACTGTAGTAGTGCTGTAGTTGAACTATGTGTTTACTGTAGTTGTACTGCAGTTGTACTGTATGTGAACTGTAGTTGTACTGTAGTTGTACTGTATGTGAACTGTAGTTGTACTGTAGTTCTACTGTATGTGAACTGTAGTAGTACTGTATGTGTACTGCAGTTGTACTGTGTGTGTACTGTAGTAGTGCTGTAGTTGAACTGTAATTGTACTGTAGTTGTACTGTATGTGTACTGTAGTAGTGCTGTAGTTGTACTGTATTATGCAATGTAGTTGTACTGTATGTGTACTGTAGTAGTGCTGTAGTTGTACTGTATGTGTACTGTAGATGTACTGTAGTTGTTCTGTATTTGAACTGTAGTTGTACTGTGGTTGTACTGTATGTGTACTGTAGTTGTACTGTAGTTGTACTGTATTTGTACTGTAGTTGTACTGTATGTGTACTGTAGTTTTACTGTAGATGTAATGTAGTTGTAATGAATGTGTACTGTAGTTGTAATGTAGTTGTACTGTATGTGTACTGTAGATGTACTGTAGTTGTACTGTATGTGTCCTGTAGTTGTACTCTAGTTGTACTGTATGTGTACTGTAGTTTTACTGTAGATATAATGTAGTTGTAATGAATGTGTACTGTATTTGTACTGTAGTTGTACTGTATGTGTACTGTAGTTTTACTGTAGATGTAATGTAGTTGTAATGAATGTGTACTGTAGTTGTAATGTAGTTGTACTGTATGTGTACTGTAGATGTACTGTAGTTGTACTGTATGTGTACTGTAGTTGTACTGTAGTTGTACTGTAGTTGTACTGTAGTTGTACTGTATGTGTTCTGTAGTAGTGCTGTAGTTGTATTGTATGTGTACTGTAGTAGTACTGTAGTTGTACGGTATTTGTACTGTAGTTGTATTGTATTTGTTCTGTATGTGTACTGTAGTTTTACTGATGTTGTACTGTAGTTGGGGGCGTGGTGGCTCAGCGGTCTAGCTGTATGCCTCTCACCAAGGCGGTCCGGGTTCGATTCCCGGTCAAAGCATGTGAGATTTTCGAAGTGAAATGCCATGTCCTGTGGTTCGGATTCCACGTAAAAAGGAGGTCCCGTGGCTCATAATCACAAGATTCACGGTCACGTAAAACTACAATCTTCCTTCCTTTTTGTACTGTAGTTGTACATTAGTTGTACTGTATTTGTACTGTAGTTGTACTGTATGTGTACTGTAGTAGTGCTGTAGTTGTACTGTACGTGTACTGTAGATGTACTGTAGTTGTACTGTAGTTGTACAGTATGTGTACTGTAGTTTAACTGTAGATGTAATGTAGTTGTAATGAATGTGTACTGTAGTTATACTGTAGTTGTACTGTATTTGAATTGTATTTGTACTGTAGTTGTACTGTAATGTTACTGTAGTTGTACTGTATTTGTTCTGTATGTGAACTGTAGTTGTACTGTATGTGTACTGTAGTTGTACTATATGTGTACTGTAGTTGTACTGTATGTGTACTGTAGTTGTACTGTAGTTGTACTGTAGTTGTACTGTATGTATACTGTAGTTGTACTGTATGTGTACTGTAGTTGTAATGTATTTGTACTGTATTTGTACTGTAGTTGTACTGTAGTTGTACTGTATGTGTACTGTAGTTGTACTGTATGTGTACTGTAGTTGTACTGTAGTTGAGCTGTAATTATACTGTATGTGTACTGTGGTTGTACTGTAGTTGTACTGTATGTGTACTGTAGTAGTACTGTAGTTGTACGGTATTTGTACTGTAGTTGTATTGTATTTGTTCTGTATGTGTACTGTAGTTGTACTGTAGTTGTAATGTAGTTGTACAGTAGTTGTACTCTATTTTTACTGTAGTTGTACTGTATGTGTACTGTAGTAGTGCTGTAGTTTTACTGTATGTGTACTGTAGATGTAGTGTAGTTGTACTGTAGTTGTACTGTATGTGTACTGTAGTTTACCTGTAGATGTAATGTAGTTGTAATGAATGTGTACTGTAGTTATACTGTAGTTGTACTGTATGTGTACTGTAGTTGTACTGTAATTGTACTGTAGTTTTACTGTATTTTTACTGTAGTTGTACTGTATTTGAATTGTAGTTATACTGTAGTTGTACTGTATGTGTACTGTAGTTGTACTGTGGTTGTACTGTATTATGTACTGTAGTTGTACTGTATGTGTACTGTAGTAGTAGTGTAGTTGTACTGTATGTGTACTGTAGATGTACTGTAGTTGTACTGTAGTTGTACTGTATGTGTACTGTAGTTTAACTGTAGATGTAATGTAGTTGTAATGAATGTGTACTGTAGTTATACTGTATGAGTACTGTAGTTGTACTGTTATTGTACTGTAGTTTTACTGTATTTTTACTGTAGTTGTACTGTATTTGAATTGTAGTTATACTGTAGTTGTACTGTATGCGTACTGTAGTTGTACTGTGGTTGTGCTGTATTATGTACTGTAGTTGTACTGTATGTGTACTGTAGTAGTGATGTAGTTGTACTGTATGTGTACTCTAGATGTACTGTAGTTGTACTGTAGTTGTACTGTATTTGTACTGTAGTTGTACTGTAGTGTTACTGTAGTTGTACTGTATATGTACTGTATGTGTACTGTAGTTGTATTGTATGTGTACTGTAGTTGTACTATATGTGTACTGTAGTTGTACTATATGTGTACTGTAGTTGTACTGTATGTGTACTGTAGTTGTACTGTAGTTGTAGTGTATGTGTACTGTAGTTGTACAGTATGTGTACCGTAGTTGTACTGTAGTTGTACTGTATGTGTACTGTAGTTGTACTGTTTGTGTACTGAATGTGTACTGTAGTTGTACTGTATGTGTACTGTAGTTGTACTCTATGTGTACTGTGGTTGTACTGTATGAGTACTGTATGTGTACTGTAGTTGTACTGTATGTGTACTGTAGTTGTACTGTAGTTGTACTGTAGTTGTACTGTATGCGTACTGTAGTTGTACTGTAATTGTTCTGTAGTTTAACTGTATTTGTACTGTAGTTGTACTGTATTTGAACTGTAGTTGTACTGTAGTTTTACTGTATGTGTTCTGTAAATGTACTGTAGTTGTACTGTATTTGTACTGTAGTTGTACCGTATGTGTATTGTAGTAGTGCTGTAGTTGTACTGTACGTGTACTGTAGATGTACTATAGTTGTACTGTAGTTGTACTGTATTTGTACAGTAGTTGTACTTTAGTGTTACTCTAGTTCTACTCTATTTGTTCTGTAAATGTAGTGTAGTTGTACTGTAGTTGTACTGTATGTGTACTGTAGTTGTACTATATGTGTACTGTGGTTGTACTGTATGTGTAATGTATGTGTACTGTATGTATACTGTAGTTGTACTGTAGTTGTACTGTATGTGTACTGTATTTGTACTGTATTTGTACTGTATTTGTACTCTAGTTGTACTATAGTTGTACTGTATGTGTACTGTAGTTGTACTGTATGTGTACTGTAATTGTGCTGTAGTTGTACTGTATGTGTACTGTAGTTGTACTGTAGTTGAGCTGTAATTATACTGTATGTGTACTGCATGTGTATATTAGTTGTACTGTAGTTGTACTGTATGTGTACTGTAGTTGTACTGAATTTGTACTGTTTGTGTACTGTAGTTGTACTGTATGTGTAGTGTAGTTGTACTGTACGTGCACTGTATGTGTACTGTAGTTGTACTGTATGTGTACTGTAGTTTTACTATATGTGCACTGTAGTTGTACTGTATGTGTACTGTAGTTGTACTGTAGTTGAACAGTATGTGTACTGTATTTGTACTGTATGTGTGCCGTAGTTGTACTGTAGTTGTACTGTATGTGTACTGTAGTTTTACTGTTTGTGTACTGTTTGTGTACTGTAGTTGTACGTTATGTGTACTGTAATCGTACTCTATGTGTACTGTGGTTGTACTGTATGTGTACTGTATGTGTACTGTAGTTGTAGTGTATGTGTACTGTAGTTGTACTGTAGTAGTACTGTAGTTGTACTGTATGCGTACTGTAGTTGTACGGTATTTGTACTGTATTTGTACTGTAGTTTTACTGTAGTTGTACTGTATGTGTACTGTAGTTGTACTGTATGTGTACTGTAATTGTACTGTAGTTGTACTGTATGTGTACTGTAGTTGTACTGTAGTTGAGCTGAATTATATTGTATGTGTACTGCATGTGTACAGTAGTTGTACTGTATTTGTACTGTTGTTGTATTGTATGTGTACTGTGCTTGTACTGTAGTTGTACTGTATGTGTACTGTAGTTGCACTGTAGTTGTACTGTATGTTTACTGTAGTTGTACTGTGTTTGAACTGTAGTTGTACTGTAGTTGTACTGTAGTTGTACTGTATGTGTACTGTAGTTGTACTGTATGAGTACTGTAGTTGTACTGTAGTTGTCCTGTCGTTGTACTGTATGTGTACTCTAGTTGTGCTGTATGTGTACTGTAGTTGTACTGTATTTGTACTGTTTGTGTACTGTAGTTTTACTCTATGTGTACTGTAGTTGTACTGTATATGTACTGTATGTGTACTGTAGTTGTCCTGTATGTGTACTGTAGTTGTACTATATGTGTACTGTAGTTGTACTGTATGTGTACTGTAGTTGTACTGTAGTTGTACTGTATTTGTACTGTAGTTGTACTGTATGTATACTGTAGTTGTACTGTATGTGTACTGTAGTTGTACTGTATTTATACTGTATTTGTACTGTAGTTGTACTGCAGTTGTACTGCATGTGTACTATAGTTGTACTGTATGTGTAATGTAGTTGTACTGTAGTTGAGCTGTAATTATACCGTATGTGTACTGTATGTGTACTGTAGTTGTACTGTATGTGTACTGTAGTTGTACTCTATGTGTACTGTGGTTGTACTGTATGTGTACTGTAGTTGTACTGTATGTGTACTGTATGTGTACTGTATGTGTACTGTAGTTGTACTGTAGTTGTTCTGTAGTTGTACTGTATGCGTACTGTAGTTGTACTGTAATTGTACTGTAGTTTAACTGTATTTGTACTGTAGTTGTACTGTATTTGAACTGTAGTTGTACTGTAGTTTTACTGTATGTGTACTGTAGTTGTACTGTAGTTGTACTGTATTTGTACTGTAGTTGTACCATATGTGTATTGTAGTAGTGCTGTAGTTGTACTGTACGTGTACTGTAGATGTACTGTAGTTGTACTGTAGTTGTACTGTATTTGTACTGTAGTTGTACTGTAGTGTTACTGTAGTTCTACTGTATTTGTTCAGTATATGTAGTGTAGTTGTACTGTAGTTGTACTGAATGTGTACTGTAGTAGTACTGTAGTTGTACGGTATTTGTAGTGTAGTTGTACTGTATTTGTTCTGTATGTGCACTGCAGTTGTACTGTAGTTGTACTGTTGTTGTACTGTAGTCATACAGTAGATGTACTGTAGTGTTACTGCAGTTGTACTGTATTTGTACTGTAGTTGTACTGTAGTGTTACTGTAGTTGTACTGTATTTGTACTGTATGTGTACTATAGTTGTACTGTATGTGTACTGTAGTTGTACTGTATGTGTACTGTGGTTGTACTGTATGTGTAATGTATGTGTACTGTATGTATACTGTAGTTGTACTGTAGTTGTACTGTATGTGTACTGTAGTTGTACTGTATTTGTACTGTATTTGTACTGTAGTTGTACTATAGTTGTACTGTATGTGTTCTGTAGTTGTACTGTATGTGTACTGTAATTGTACTGTAGTTGTACTGTATGTGTACTGTAGTTTTACTATATGTGCATTGTAGTTGTACTGTATGTGTACTGTAGTTGTACTGTAGTTGTACTGAATGTGTACTGTAGTTGTACTGTATGTGTACCGTAGTTGTACTGTAGTTGTACTGTATGTGTACTGTAGTTTTACTGTTTGTGTACTGTATGTGTACTGTAGCTGTACTGTATGTGTACTGTAGTCGTACTCTATGTGTACTGTGGTTGTACTGTATGTGTACTGTATGTGTACTGTAGTTGTACTGTATGTGTACTGTAGTTGTACTGTAGTTGTACTGTAGTTGTACTGTGGTTGTACTGTATGCGTACTGTAGTTGTACGGTATTTGTACTGTATTTGTACTGTAGTTGTACTGTAGTTGTACTGTATGTGTACTGTAGTTGTACTGTATGTGTACTGTAATTGTACTGTGGTTGTACTGTATGTGTACTGTAGTTGTACTGCAGTTGAGCTGAATTATACTGTATGTGTACTGCATGTGTACAGTAGTTGTACTGTAGTTGTACTGTTGTTGTACTGTATGTGTACTGTGCTTGTACTGTAGTTGTACTGTATGTGTACTGTAATTTTACTGTAGTTGTACTGTAGTTGTACTGTATGTTTACTGTAGTTGTACTGTGTGTGAACTGTAGTTATACTGTAGTTGTACTGTAGTTGTACTGTATGTGTACTGTATGTGTACTGTAGTTGTACTGTAGTTGTACTGTAGTTGTACTGTATGTGTACTGTATTTGTACTGTATGTTTACTGTGGTTGTACTGTATGTGTAATGTATGTGTACTGTATGTATACTGTAGTTGTACTGTAGTTGTACTGTATGTGTACTGTAGTTGTACTGTATTTGAACTGTATTTGTACTGTAGTTGTACTATAGTTGTACTGTATGTGTTCTCTAGTTGTACTGTATGTGTACTGTAATTGTACTGTAGTTGTACTGTATGTGTACTGTAGTTTTACTATATGTGCACTGTAGTTGTACTGTATGTGTACTGTAGTTGTACTGTAGTTGTACTGGATGTGTACTGTAGTTGTACTGTATGTGTACCCTAGTTGTACTGTAGTTGTACTGTATGTGTACTGTAGTTTTACTGTTTGTGTACTGTATGTGTACTGTAGCTGTACTGTATGTGTACTGTATGTGTACTGTAGTTGTACTGTATGTGTACTGTAGTTGTACTGTAGTTGTACTGTAGTTGTACTGTATGCGTACTGTAGTTGTACGGTATTTGTACTGTAGTTGTACTGTAGTTGTACTGTATGTGTACTGTAGTTGTACTGTATGTGTACTGTAATTGTACTGTAGTTGTACTGTATGTGTACTGTAGTTGTACTGTAGTTGAGCTGAATTATACTGTATGTGTACTGCATGTGTACAGTAGTTGTACTGTAGTTGTACTGTTGTTGTACTATATGTGTACTGTGCTTGTACTGTAGTTGTACTGTATGTGTTCTGTAGTTGTACTGTAGTTGTACTGTAGTTGTACTGTATGTTTACAGTAGTTGTACTGTGTGTGAACTGTAGTTGTACTGTAGTTGTACTGTAGTTGTACTGTATGTGTACTGTAGTTGTACTGTATGTGTACTGTAGTTGTACTGTAATTGTACTGTAGTTGTACTGTATGTGTACTCTAATTGAGCTGTATGTGAACTGTACGTGTACTGTAGTTGTACTATATGTGCACTGAAGTTGTACTGTATGTGTACTGTGGTTGTACTGTAATTGTACTGTATGTGTACTGTAGTTGTACTCTATGTGTACCGTAGTTGTACTGTAGTTGTACTGTATGTGTACTGTAGTTTTACTGTTTGTGTCCTGTATGTGTACTGTAGTTGTACTGTATGTGTACTGTAGTCGTACTCTATGTGTACTGTGGTTGTACTGTATGTGTATTGTAGTTGTACTGTATGTGTACTGTAGTTGTACTGTAGTTGTAATGTAGTTGTACTGTAGTTGTACTGTATGCGTACTGTAGTTGTACGGTATTTGTACTGTATTTGTACTGTAGTTGTACTGTAGTTGTACCTTATGTGTATTGTAGTTGTACTGTATGTGTACTGTAATTGTACTGTAGTTGTACTGTATGTGTACTGTAGCTGTACTGTAGTTGAGCTGAATTATACTGTATGTGTACTGCATGTGTACAGTAGTTGTACTGTAGTTGTACTGTTGTTGTTCTGTATGTGTACTGTGCGTGTACTGTAGTTGTACTGTATGTGTACTGTAGTTGTACTGTAGTTGTACTGTAGTTGTACTGTAGTTGTACTGTATGTTTACTGTAGTTGTACTGTGTGTGAATTGTAGTTGTACTGTAGTTGTACTGTATGTGTACTGTAGTTGTACTGTATGTGTACTGTAGTTGTACTGTATGTGTACTCTAGTTGTGCTGTATGTGTACTGCAGTTGTACTGTATTTGTACTGTCTGTGTACTGTAGTTTTACTGTATGTGTACTGTAGTTGTACTGTATATGTACTGTATGTGTACTGTAGATGTCCTGTATGTGTACTGTAGTTGTACTATATGTGTACTGTAGTTGTACTATATGTGTACTGTAGTTTTTACTGTAGTTGTACTGTAGTTGTACTGTAGTTGTACTGTATGTATACTGTAGTTGTACTGTATGTGTACTGTAGTTGTACTGTATTTATACTGTATTTGTACTGTAGTTGTACTGTAGTTGTTCTGTATGTGTACTATAGTTGTACTTTATGTGTAATGTAGTTGTACTGTAGTTGAGCTATAATTATACTGTATGTGTACTGTACTTGTACTATAGTTGAACAGTATGTGTACTGTATTTGTACTGTATGTATACTGTAGTTGTACTGTATGTGTACTGTAGTTGTACTGTATTTGTACTGTATTTGTACTGTAGTTGTACTGTAGTTGTACTGTATGCGTACTGTAGTTGTACTGTATGTGTACTGTAGTTGTACTCTGGTTGAGCTGTAATTATACTGTATGTGTACTGTATGTGTACAGTAGTTGTACTGTAGTTCTACTGTATGTGAACTGTAGTTGTACTGTATGTGTACTGTAGTTGTACTGTAGTTCTACTGTATGTGTACTGTATGTGAACTGTAGTTGTACTGTATGTGTACTGTAGTTGTACTGTAGTTCTACTGTATGTGAACTGTAGTTGTACTGTATGTGTACTGTAGTTGTACTGTATGTGTACTGTAGTTGTACTGTGTGTGTACTGTAGTTGTACTGTATGTGTACTGTAGTTGTACTGTAGTTTTTACTGTAGTTTTACTGTATGTGAACTGTAGTTGTACTGTATGTGTACTGTAGTTGTACTGTATGTGTACTGCAGTTGTACTATGTGTGTACTGTAGTTGTACTGTAGATATACTGTAGTTGTACTGTAGTTGTACTGTAGTTCTACTGTATGTGAACTGTAGTAGTACTGTATGTGTACTGCAGTTGTACTGTGTGTGTACTGTAGTAGTGCTGTAGTTGTACTGTATGTGAACTGTAGTTGTACTGTAGTTGTTCTGTATGTGAACTGTAGTTGTACTGTAGTTGTACTGTATGTGAACTGTAGTAGTACTGTATGTGTACTGCAGTTGACTGCGTGTGTACTGTAGTAGTGCTGTAGTTGTACTGTAGTTGTACTGTAGTTGTACTGTATGTGTACTGTAGTAGTGCTGTAGTTGTACTGTATTATGCACTGTAGTTGTACTGTATGTGTACTGTAGTAGTGCTGTAGTTGTACTGTATGTGTACTGTAGATGTACTGTAGTTGTACTGTATTTGTACTGTAGTTGTACTGTATGTGTACTGTGGTAGTGCTGTAGTTGTACTGTATGTGTACTGTAGTTGTACTGTAGTTGAACTGTATGTGTACTGTAGTTGTACTGTAGTTGTACTGTATTTGTACTGTAGTTGTACTGTATGTGTACTGTAGTAGTGCTGTAGTTGTACTGTATGTGTACTGTAGATGTACTGTAGTTGTACTGTATGTGTACTGTAGTTTTACTGTAGATGTAATGTAGTTGTAATGAATGTGTACTGTATTTGTACTGTAGTTGTACTGTATGTGTACTGTAGATGTACTGTAATTGTACTGTAATTTTACTGTATTTGTACTGTAGTTGTACTGTATTTGAACTGTAGTTGTACTGTAGTTGTACTGTATGTGTACTGTAGTTGTACTGTAGTTGTACTGTATTTGTACTGTAGTTGTACTGTATGTATACTGTAGTTGTAATGTATTTGTACTGTATTTGTACTGTAGTTGTACTGTAGTTGTACTGTATGTGTACTGTAGTTGTACTGTAGGTGTACTGTAGTTGTACTGTATGTGTACCGTAGTTGTACTGTATTTGTACTGTAGTAGTGCTGTAGTTGTACTGCATGTGTACTGTAGTAGTACTGTAGTTGTACGGTATTTGTAATGTAGTTGTATTGTATTTGTTCTGTATGTGTACTGTAGTTGTACTGTATGTGTACTGTAGTTGTACTATATGTGTACTGTAGTTGTACTGTATGTGTACTGTAGTTGTACTGTAGTTGTACTGTAGTTGTACTGTATGTATACTGTAGTTGTACTGTATGTGTACTGTAGTTGTAATGTATTTGTACTGTATTTGTACTGTAGTTGTACTGTAGTTGTTCTGTATGTGTACTGTAGTTGTACTGTATTTGTACTGTAGTTGTACTGTAGTTGAGCTGTAATTATACTGTATGTGTACTGTATGTGTACAGTAGTTTTACTGTAGTTTTTACTGTAGTTTTACTGTATGTGTACTGTGGTTGTACTGTAGTTGTACTGTATGTGTACTGTAGTAGTACTGTAGTTGTACGGTATTTGTACTGTAGTTGTATTGTATTTGTTCTGTATGTGTACTGTAGTTGTACTGCATGTGTACTGTAGTTGTACTATATGTGTACTGTAGTTGTACTGTATGTGTACTGTAGTTGTACTGTAGTTGTACTGTAGTTGTACTGCAGTTGTACTGTATGTATACTGTAGTTGTAATGTATTTGTACTGTATTTGTACTGTAGTTGTACTGAAGTTGTACTTTATGTGTACTGTAGTTGTATTGTATGTGTACTTTAGTTGTACTGTGGTTGAGCTGTAATTATACTGTATGTGTACTGTATGTGTACAGTAGTTTTACTGTAGTTTTTACTGTAGTTGTACTGTATGTGTACTGTAGTAGTACTGTAGTTGTACGGTATTTGTACTGTAGTTGTATTGTATTTGTTCTGTATGTGTACTGTAGTTTTACTGAAGTTGTACTGTAGTTGTACAGTAGTTGTACTGTATTTGTACTGTAGTTGTACTGTGTGTGTACTGTAGTAGTGCTGTAGTTGTACTGTATGTGTACTGTAGATGTACTGTAGTTGTATTGTAGTTGTACTGTATGTGTACTGTAGTTTAACCGTAGATGTTATGTAGTTGTAATGAATGTGTACTGTAGTTATACTGTAGTTGTACTGTATGTGTAATGTAGTTGTACTCTAATTGTACTGTAGTTTTACTGTATTTTTACTGTAGTTGTACTGTATTTGAATTGTATTTGTACTGTAGTTTTACTGTAGTGTTACTGTAGTTGTACTGTATTTGTTCTGTATGTGAACTGTAGTTGTACTATATGTGAACTGTAGTTGTACTGTATGTGTACTGTAGTTGTACTGTAGTTGTACTGTAGTTGTACTGTAGTTGTACTGTATGTATACTGTAGTTGTACTGTAGTTGAGCTGTAATTATACTGTATGTGTACTGTATGTGTACAGTAGTTTTACTGTAGTTTTTACTGTAGTTTTACTGTATGTGTACTGTGGTTGTACTGTAGTTGTACTGTATGTGTACTGTAGTAGTACTGTAGTTGTACGGTATTTGTACTGTAGTTGTATTGTATTTGTTCTGTATGTGTACTGTAGTTGTACTGTAGCTGTACTGTGGTTGTACAGTAGTTGAACTGTATTTGTACTGTAGTTGTACTGTATGTGTACTGTAGTAGTGCTGTAGTTGTACTGTATGTGTACTGTAGTTGTACTGTAGTTGTACTGTATGTGTACTGTAGTTGTACTGTAATTGTACTGTATTTGTACTGTAGTTGTACTGTATGTGTACTGTAGTAGTGCTGTAGTTGTACTGTATGTGTACTGTAGATGTACTGTTGTTGTACTGTATGTGTACTGTAGTTTTACTGTAGATGTAATGTAGTTGTAATGAATGTGTACTGTAGTTGTACTGTAGTTGTACTGTATGTGTACTGTAGTTGTACTGTAATTGTACTGTAGTTTTACTGTATTTGTACTGTAGTTGTACTGTAGTTGTACTGTATGTGTACTGTGGTTGTACTGTAGTTGTACTGTATTTGTACTGTAGTTGTACTGTATGTATACTGTAGTTGTAATGTATTTGTACTGTATTTGAACTGTAGTTGTACTGTAGTTGTACCGTATGTGTACTGTAGTTGTACTGTATGTGTACTGTAGTTGTACTGTATGTGTACCGTAGTTGTACTGTATTTGTACTGTAGTAGTGCTGTAGTTTTACTGTAGTTGAGCTGTAATTGTACTGTATGTGTACAGTAGTTTTACTGTAGTTTTTACTGTAGTTTTACTGTATGTGTACTGTGGTTGTACTGTAGTTGTACTGTATGTGTACTGTAGTAGTACTGTAGTTGTACGGTATTTGTACTGTAGTTGTATTGTATTTGTTCTGTATGTGTACTGTAGTTGTACTGAAGTTGTACTGTAGTTGTACACTAGTTGTACTGAATTTGTACTGTAGTTGTACTGTATGTGTACTGTGGTAGTGCTGTAGTTGTACTGTATGTGTACTGTAGATGTACTGTAGTTGTACTGTAGTTGTACTGTATGTGTACTGTAGTTTAACTGTAGATGTAATATAGTTGTAATGAGTGTGTACTGTAGTTATACTGTAGTTGTACTGTATGTGTAATGTAGTTGTACTGTAATTGTACTGTAGTTTTACTGTATTTTTACTGTAGTTGTACTGTATTTGAATTGTATTTGTACTGTAGTTGTACTGTAGTGTTACTGTAGTTGTACTGTATTTGTTCTGTATGTGAACTGTAGTTGTACTGTATGTGTACTGTAGTTGTACTATATGTGTACTGTAGTTGTACTGTATGTGTACTGTAGTTGTACTGTAGTTGTACTGTAATTGTACTGTAGTTGTACTCTATGTATACTGTAGTTGTACTGTATGTGTACTCTAGTTGTAATGTATTTGTACTGTATTTGTACTGTAGTTGTACTGTAGTTGTACTGTATATGTACTGTAGTTGTACTGTATGTGTACTGTAGTTGTATTGTATGTGTACTGTAGTTGTACTATAGTTGATCTGTAATTATACTGTATGTGTACTGTATGTGTAAAGTAGTTTTACTGTAGTTTTTACTGTAGTTTTACTGTATGTGTACTGTGGTTGTACTGTAGTTGTACTGTATGTGTACTGTAGTAGTACTGTAGTTGTACGGTATTTGAACTGTAGTTGTATTGTATTTGTTCTGTATGTGTACTGTAGTTGTACTGTAGTTGTACTGTAGTTGTACAGTAGTTGTACTGTATTTGTACTGTAGTAGTACTGTATGTGTACTGTAGTAGTGCTGTAGTTGTACTGTATGTGTACTATAGATGTACTGTAGTTGTACTGTAGTTGTACTGTATGTGTACTGTAGTCTAACTGTAGATGTAATGTAGTTGTAATGAATGTGTACTGTAGTTATACTGTAGTTGTAATGTATGTGTACTGTAGTTGTACTGTAATTGTACTGTAGTTTTACTGTATTTTTACTGTAGTTGTACTGTATTTGAATTGTAGTTGTACTGTAGTTGTACTGTATGTGTACTGTAGTTGAACTCTGGTTGTACTGTATTATGTACTGTTATTGTACTGTATGTGTACTGTAGTAGTGCTGTAGTTGTACTGTATGTATACTGTAGATGTACTGTAGTTGTACTGTAGTTGTACTGTATGTGTACTGTAGTTTAACTGTAGATGTAATGTAGTTGTAATGAATGTGTACTGTAGTTATACTGTAGTTGTACTGTATGTGTACTGTAGTTGTACTGTAATTGTACTGTAGTTTTACTGTATTTTTACTCTAGTTGTACTGTATTTGAATTGTAGTTATACTGTAGTTGTACTGTATGCGTACTGTAGTTGTACTGTGGTTGTACTGTATTATGTACTGTAGTTAGATTGTATGTGTACTGTAGTAGTGCTGTAGTAGTACTGTATGTGTACTGTAGATGTGACTGTAGTTGTACTGTAGTTGTACTGTATGTGTACTGTAGTTGTACTGTAGTTTAGTGTATGTGTACTGTAGTTGTACTGTATGTGTACCGTAGTTGTACTGTAGTTGTACTGTATGTGTACTGTAGTTGTACTGTTTGTGTACTGTATGTGTACTGTAGTTGTACTGTATATGTACTGTAGTTGTACTGTAGTTGTACTCTATGTGTACTGTGGTTGTACTGTATGTGTACTGTATGTGTACTGTAGTTGTACTGTATGTGTACTGTATGTGTACTGTATGTGTACTGTAGATGTACTGAAGTTGTACTGTATGCGTACTGTAGTTGTACTGTAATTGTATTGTAGTTTAACTGTATTTGTACTGTAGTTGTACTGTATTTGAACTGTAGTTGTACTGTAGTTTCCCTGTATGTGTACTGTAGTTGTACTGTAGTTGTACTGTATTTGTACTGTAGTTGTACCGTATGTGTATTGTAGTAGTGCTGTAGTTGTACTGTATGTGTACTGTAGATGTACTGTAGTTGTACTGTATTTGTACTGTATTTGTACTGTAGTTGTACTGTTGTGTTACTGTAGTTCTACTGTATTTGTTCTGTATATGTAGTGTAGTTGTACTGTAGTTGTACTGTATTTGTACTGTAGTTGTACTGTAGTGTTACTGTAGTTGTACTGTATTTGTACTGTATGTGTACTGTAGTTGTACTGTAGTTGTACTGTATGTGTACTGTAGTTGTACTGTATGTGTACTGTGGTTGTACTGTATGTGTAATGTATGTGTACTGTATGTATACTGTAGTTGTACTGTAGTTGTACTGTATGTGTACTAAAGTTGTACTGTATTTGTACTGTATTTGTACTCTAGTTGTACTATAGTTGTACTGTATGTGTTCTGTAGTTGTACTGTATGTCTAGTGTAATTGTACTGTAGTTGTACTGTATGTGTACTGTAGTTGTACTATAGTTGAGCTGTAATTATACTGTATGTGTACTGCATGTGTATAGTAGTTGTACTGTAGTTGTACTGTTGTTGCACTGTATGTGTACTGTAGTTGTACTGTATTTGTACTGTTTGTGTACTGTAGTTGTACTGTATGTGTACTGTAGTTGTACTGTATGTGCACTGTATGTTTACTGTAGTTGTACTGTATGTGTACTGTAGTTTTACTATATGTGCAATGTAGTTGTACTGTATGTGTACTGTAGTTGTACTGTAGTTGTACTCTTTGTGTACTGTATTTGTACTGTATTTGTACTGTATGTGTACCGTAGTTGTACTGTAGTTGTACTGTATGTGTACTGTAGTTTTACTGTTTGTGTACTGTATGTGTACTGTATTTGTACGGTATGTGTACTGTAGTCGTACTCTATGTGTACTGTGGTTGAACTGTATGTGTACTGTATGTGTACTGTAGTTGTACTGTATGTGTACTATAGTTGTACTGTAGTTGTACTGTATGCGTACTGTAGTTGTACGGCATTTGTACTGTATTTGTACTGTAGTTGTACTGTAGTTGTACTGTATGTGTACTGTAGTTGTACTGTATGTGTACTGTAATTGTTCTGTAGTTGTACTGTATGTGTACTGTAGTTGTACTGTAGTTGAGCTGAATTATACTGTATGTGTACTGCATGTGTACAGTAGTTGTACTGTAGTTGTACTCTTGTTGTACTGTATGTGTACTGTGCATGTACTGTAGTTGTACTGTATGTGTACTGTAGTTGTACTGTAGTTGTACTGTAGTTGTACTGTATGTTTACTGTAGTTGTACTGTGTGTGAACTGTAGTTGTACTGTAATTGTACTGTAGTTGTACTGTATGTGTACTGTAGTTGTACTGTATGTGTAATGTAGTTGTAGTGTAGTTGAGCTGTAATTATACTGTATGTGTACTGTATATGTACTGTAGTTGTATTGTATGTGTACTGTAGTTGTACTCTATGTGTACTGTGGTTGTACTGTATGTGTACTGTATGTGTACTGTAGTTGTACCGAATGTGTACTGTATGTGTACTGTAGTTGTGCTGTAGTTGTACTGTAGTTGTACTGTAAGTGTACTCTAGTTGTGCTGTATGTGTACTGTAGTTGTACTGTATTTGTACTGTTTGTGTACTGTAGTTTTACTGTATGTGTACTGTAGTTGTACTGTATATGTACTGTATGTGTACTGTAGTTGTCCTGTATGTGTACTGTAGTTGTACAATATGTGTACTGTAGTTGTACTGTATGTGTACTGTAGTTGTACTGTAGTTGTACTGTATGTATACTGTAGTTGTACTGTATGTGTACTGTAGTTGTACTGTATTTATACTGTATTTGTACTGTAGGTGTACTGTAGTTGTACTGCATGTGTACTATAGTTGTACTGTATGTGTAATGTAGTTGTACTGTAGTTGAGCTGTAATTATACTGTATGTGTACTGTATGTGTACTGTAGTTGTACTGTATGTGTACTGTAGTTGTACTCTATGTGTACTGTGGTTGTAATGTATGTGTACTGTATGTGTACTGTAGTTGTACTGTATGTGTACTGTATGTGTACTGTAGTTGTACTGTAGTTGTACTGTAGTTGTACTGTATGCGTACTGTAGTTGTACTGTAATTGTACTGTAGTTTAACTGTATTTGCACTGTAGTTGTACTGTATTTGAATTGTAGTTGTACTGTAGTTTTACTGTATGTGTACTGTAGTTGTACTGTAGTTGTACTGTATTTGTACTGTAGTTGTACCGTATGTGTATTGTAGTAGTGCTGTAGTTGTACTGTACGTGTACTGTAGATGTACTGTAGTTGTACTGTAGTTGTACTGTATTTGTTCTGTAGTTGTACTGTAGTGTTACTGTAGTTCTACTGTATTTGTTCAGTATAAGTAGTGTAGTTGTACTGTAGTTGTACTGTATGTGTACTGTAGTAGTACTGTAGTTGTACGGTATTTGTAGTGTAGTTGTACTGTATTTGTTCTGTATGTGCACTGTAGTTGTACTGTAGTTGTACTGTAGTTGTACAGTAGTTGTACTGTATTTGTACTGTAGTGTTACTGCAGTTGTACTGTATTTGTACTGTAGTTGTACTGTAGTGTTACTGTAGTTGTACTGTATTTGTACTGTATGTGTACTGTAGTTGTACTGTAGTTGTACTCTATGTGTACTGTAGTTGTACTGTATGTGTACTGTGGTTGTACTGTATGTGTAATGTATGTGTACTGTATGTATACTGTAGTTGTACTGTAGTTGTACTGTATGTGTACTGTAGTCTAACTGTAGATGTAATGTAGTTGTAATGAATGTGTACTGTAGTTATACTGTAGTTGTACTGTATGTGTACTGTAGTTGTACTGTAATTGTACTGTAGTTTTACTGTATTTTTACTGTAGTTGTACTGTATTTGAATTGTAGTTGTACTGTAGTTGTACTGTATGTGTACTGTAGTTGTACTGTGGTTGTACTGTATTATGTACTGTTATTGTACTGTATGTGTACTGTAGTAGTGCTGTAGTTGTACTGTATGTGTACTGTAGATGTACTGTAGTTGTACTGTAGTTGTACTGTATGTGTACTGTAGTTTAACTGTAGATGTAATGTAGTTGTAATGAATGTGTACTGTAGTTATACTGTAGTTGTACTGTATGTGTACTGTAGTTGTACTGTAATTGTACTGTAGTTTTACTGTATTTTTACTCTAGTTGTACTGTATTTGAATTGTAGTTATACTGTAGTTGTACTGTATGCGTACTGTAGTTGTACTGTGGTTGTACTGTATTATGTACTGTAGTTAGACTGTATGTGTACTGTAGTAGAGCTGTAGTAGTACTGTATGTGTACTGTAGATGTGACTGTAGTTGTACTGTAGTTGTACTGTATGTGTTCTGTAGTTGTACTGTAGTTTAGTGTATGTGTACTGTAGTTGTACTGTATGTGTACCGTAGTTGTACTGTAGTTGTACTGTATGTGTACTGTAGTTTTACTGTTTGTGTACTGTATGTGTACTGTAGTTGTACTGTATATGTACTGTAGTTGTACTGTAGTTGTACTCTATGTGTACTGTGGTTGTACTGTATGTGTACTGTATGTGTACGGTAGTTGTACTGTATGTGTACTGTATGTGTACTGTATGTGTACTGTAGTTGTACTGTAGATGTACTGAAGTTGTACTGTATGCGTACTGTAGTTGTACTGTAATTGTATTGTAGTTTAACTGTATTTGTACTGTAGTTGTACTGTATTTGAACTGTAGTTGTACTGTAGTTTCCCTGTATGTGTACTGTAGTTGTACTGTAGTTGTACTGTATTTGTACTGTAGTTGTACCGTATGTGTATTGTAGTAGTGCTGTAGTTGTACTGTATGTGTACTGTAGATGTACTGTAGTTGTACTGTAGTTGTACTGTATTTGTACTGTAGTTGTACTGTTGTGTTACTGTAGTTCTACTCTATTTGTTCTGTATATGTAGTGTAGTTGTACTGTAGTTGTACTGTATTTGTACTGTAGTTGTACTGTAGTGTTACTGTAGTTGTACTGTATTTGTACTGTATGTGTACTGTAGTTGTACTGTAGTTGTACTGTATGTGTACTGTAGTTGTACTGTATGTGTACTGTGGTTGTACTGTATGTGTAATGTATGTGTACTGTATGTATACTGTAGTTGTACTGTAGTTGTACTGTATGTGTACTAAAGTTGTACTGTATTTGTACTGTATTTGTACTCTAGTTGTACTATAGTTGTACTGTATGTGTTCTGTAGTTGTACTGTATGTCTAGTGTAATTGTATTGTAGTTGTACTGTATGTGTAATGTAGTTGTACTATAGTTGAGCTGTAATTATACTGTATGTGTACTGCATGTGTATAGTAGTTGTACTGTAGTTGTACTGTTGTTGTACTGTAAGTGTACTGTAGTTGTACTGTATTTGTACTGTTTGTGTACTGTAGTTGTACTGTATGTGTACTGTAGTTGTACTGTATGTGCACTGTATGTTTACTGTAGTTGTACTGTATGTGTACTGTAGTTTTACTATATGTGCAATGTAGTTGTACTGTATGTGTACTGTAGTTGTACTGTAGTTGTACTGTTTGTGTACTGTATTTGTACTGTATGTGTACCGTAGTTGTACTGTAGTTGTACTGTATGTGTACTGTAGTTTTACTGTTTGTGTACTGTATGTGTACTGTATTTGTACGGTATGTGTACTGTAGTCGTACTCTATGTGTACTGTGGTTGAACTGTATGTGTACTGTATGTGTACTGTAGTTGTACTGTATGTGTACTATAGTTGTACTGTAGTTGTACTGTATGCGTACTGTAGATGTACGGCATTTGTACTGTATTTGTACTGTAGTTGTACTGTAGTTGTACTGTATGTGTACTGTAGTTGTACTGTATGTGTACTGTAATTGTTCTGTAGTTGTACTGTATGTGTACTGTAGTTGTACTGTAGTTGAGCTGAATTATACTGTATGTGTACTGCATGTGTACAGTAGTTGTACTGTAGTTGTACTCTTGTTGTACTGTATGTGTACTGTGCATGTACTGTAGTTGTACTGTATGTGTACTGTAGTTGTACTGTAGTTGTACTGTATGTTTACTGTAGTTGTACTGTGTGTGAACTGTAGTTGTACTGTAATTGTACTGTAGTTGTACTGTATGTGTACTGTAGTTGTACTGTATGTGTAATGTAGTTGTAGTGTAGTTGAGCTGTAATTATACTGTATGTGTACTGTATATGTACTGTAGTTGTACTGTATGTGTACTGTAGTTGTACTCTATGTGTACTGTGGTTGTACTGTATGTGTACTGTATGTGTACTGTAGTTGTACTGTATGTGTACTGTATGTGTACTGTAGTTGTACTGTAGTTGTACTGTAGTTGTACTGTAAGTGTACTCTAGTTGTGCTGTATGTGTACTGTAGTTGTACTGTATTTGTACTGTTTGTGTACTGTAGTTTTACTGTATGTGTACTGTAGTTGTACTGTATATGTACTGTATGTGTACTGTAGTTGTCCTGTATGTGTACTGTAGTTGTACAATATGTGTACTGTAGTTGTACTGTATGTGTACTGTAGTTGTACTGTAGTTGTACTGTATGTATACTGTAGTTGTACTGTATGTGTACTGTAGTTGTACTGTATTTATAATGTATTTGTACTGTAGGTGTACTGTAGTTGTACTGCATGTGTACTATATTTGTACTGTATGTGCAATGTAGTTGTACTGTAGTTGAGCTGTAATTATACTGTATGTGTACTGTAGTTGTACTGTATGTGTACTGTAGTTGTACTCTATGTGTACTGTGGTTGTAATGTATGTGTACTGTATGTGTACTGTAGTTGTACTGTATGTGTACTGTATGTGTACTGTAGTTGTACTGTAGTTGTACTGTAGTTGTACTGTATGCGTACTGTAGTTGTACTGTAATTGTACTGTAGTTTAACAGTATTTGCACTGTAGTTGTACTGTATTTGAATTGTAGTTGTACTGTAGTTTTACTGTATGTGTACTGTAGTTGTACTGTAGTTGTACTGTATTTGTACTGTAGTTGTACCTTATGTGTATTGTAGTAGTGCTGTAGTTGTACTGTACGTGTACTGTAGATGTACTGTAGTTGTACTGTAGTTGTACTGTATTTGTTCTGTAGTTGTACTGTAGTGTTACTGTAGTTCTACTGTATTTGTTCAGTATATGTAGTGTAGTTGTACTGTAGTTGTACTGTATGTGTACTGTAGTAGTACTGTAGTTGTACGGTATTTGTAGTGTAGTTGTACTGTATTTGTTCTGTATGTGCACTGTAGTTGTACTGTAGTTGTACTGTAGTTGTACAGTAGTTGTACTCTATTTGTACTGTAGTGTTACTGCAGTTGTACTGTATTTGTACTGTAGTTGTACTGTAGTGTTACTGTAGTTGTACTGTATTTGTACTGTATGTGTACTGTAGTTGTACTGTAGTTGTACTGTATGTGTACTGTAGTTGTACTGTATGTGTACTGTGGTTGTACTGTATGTGTAATGTATGTGTACTGTATGTATACTGTAGTTGTACTGTAGTTGTACTGTATGTGTACTGTAGTTGTACTGTATTTGCACTGTATTTGTACTGTAGTTGTACTATAGTAGTACTGTATGTGTTCTGTAGTTGTACAGTATGTGTACTGTAATTGTACTGTAGTTGTACTGTATGTGTACTGTAGTTGTACTGTAGTTGAGCTGTAATTATACTGTATGTGTACTGCATGTGTATAGTAGTTGTACTGTAGTTGTACTCTTGTTGTACTGTATGTGTAATGTAGTTGTACTGTATTGTACTGTTTGTGTACTGTAGTTGTACTGTATGTGTACTGTAGTTGTACTGTATGTGCACTGTATGTGTACTGTAGTTGTACTGTATGTGTACTGTAGTTTTACTATATGTGCACTGTAGTTGTACTGTATGTGTACTGTAGTTGTACTGTAGTTGTACTGTATGTGTACTGTAGTTGTACTGTATGTGTACCGTAGTTTTACTGTAGTTGTACTGTATGTTTACTGTAGTTTTACTGTTTGTGTACTGTATGTGTACTCTAGCTGTACTGTATGTGTACTGTAGTCGTACTCTATGTGTACTGTGGTTGTACTGTATGTGTACAGCATGTGTACTGTAGTTGTACTGTATGTGTACTGTAGTTGTACTGTAGTTGTACTGTAGTTGTACTGTAGTTGTACTGTAGTTGTACTGTATGCGTACTGTAGTTGTACGTTATTTGTACTGTATTTGTACTGTAGTTGTACTGTAGTTGTACTGTATGTGTACTGTCGTTGTACTGTATGTGTACTGTAATTGTACTGTAGTTGTACTGTATGTGCACTGTAGTTGTATTGTAGTTGAGCTGAATTATACTGTATGTGTACTGCATGTGTACAGTAGTTGTACTGTAGTTGTACTGTTGTTGTACTGTATGTGTACTGTGCTTGTTCTGTAGTTGTACTGTATGTGTACTGTAGTTGTACTGTAGTTGTACTGTAGTTGTACTGTAGTTGTACTGTGTGTGAACTGTAGTTGTACTGTAGTTGTACTGTAGTTGTACTGTATGTGTACTGTAGTTGTACTGTATGTGTACTGTAGTTGTACTGAAATTGTACTGTAGTTGTACTGTATGTGTACTCTAATTGTGCTGTTTGTGAACTGTATGTGTACTGTAGTTGTACTGTATGTGTACTGTAGTTGTACTATATGTGCACTGTAGTTGTACTGTATGTGTACTGTAGTTGTACTGTAGTTTCACTGTATGTGTACTGTAGTTGTACTGTATGTGTACCGTAGTTGTACTGGAGTTGTACTGTATGTGTACTGTAGTTTTACTGTTTGTGTACTGTATGTGTACTGTAGTTGTACTGTATGTGTACTGTAGTCGTACTCTATGTGTACTGTGGTTGTACTGTATGTGTACTGTATGTGTACTGTAGTTGTACTGTATGTGTACATGTTGTTGTACTGTAGTTGAACTGTAGTTGTACTGTATGCGTACTGTAGTTGTACGGTATTTGTACTGTATTTGTGCTGTAGTTGTACTGTAGTTGTACCTTATGTGTACTGTAGTTGTACTGTATGTGTACTGTAATTGTACTCTAGTTATACTGTATGTGTACTGTAGTTGTGCTGTAGTTGAGCTGAATTATACTGTATGTGTACTGCATGTGTACAGTAGTTGTACTGTAGTTGAACTGTTGTTGTACTGTATGTGTACTGTGCTTGTACTGTAGTTGTACTGTATGTGTACTGTAGTTGTACTGTAGTTGTACTGTAGCTGTACTGTATGTTTACTGTAGTTGTAGTGTGTGTGAACTGTAGTTGTACTGTAGTTGTACTGTAGTTGTACTGTAGTTGTACTGTATGTGTACTGTAGTTGTACTGTATGTGTACTCTAGTTGTGCTGTATGTGTACTGTAGTTGTACTGTATTTGTACTGTTTTTGTACTGTAGTTTTACTGCATGTGTACTGTAGTTGTACTGTATATGTACTGTATGTGTACTGTAGTTGTCCTGTATGTGTACTGTAGTTGTCCTGTATGTGTACTGTAGTTGTACTATATGTGTACTGTAGTTGTACTATATGTGTACTGTAGTTTTAACTGTAGTTGTACTGTAGTTGTACTGTAGTTGTACTGTATGTATACTGAAGTTGTACTGTATGTGTACGGTAGTTGTACTGTATTTATACTGAATTTGTACTGTAGTTGTACTGTAGTTGTACTGTATGTGTACTATAGTTGTACTGTATGTGTAATGTAGTTGTACTGTAGTTGAAATGTAATTATACTGTATGTGTACTTTATGTGTACTGTATGTGTACTGTAGTTGTACTGTATGTGTACTGTATGTGTACTGTAGTTGTACTATATGTGTACTGTGGTTGTACTGTATGTGTACTGTAGTTGTACTGTATGTGTACTGTATGCGTACTGTAGTTGTACTGTAGTTGTATTGTAGTTTTACTGTATGCGTACTGTAGTTGTACTGTATTTGTACTGTATTTGTACTGTTGTTGTACTGTATGTGTACTGTAGTTGTACTGTATGTGTACTGTAATTGTACTGTAGTTGTACTGTATGTGTACTGTAGTTGTACTGTAGTTGACCTGAATTATACTGTATGTGTACTGCATGTGTACAGTAGTTGTACTGTAGTTGTACTGTTGTTGTACTGTATGTGTACTGTACTTGTACTGTAGTTGAACTGTATGTGTACTGTAGTTGTACTGTATGAATACTGTATTTGTACTGTATGTGTACTGTAGTTGTACTGTATTTGTACTGTAGTTGTACTGTATGTGTACTGTAGTTTTACTGTATGTGTACTGTAGTTGTACTCTAGTTGAGCTGTAATTATACTGTATGTGCACTGTATGTGTACAGTAGTTTTACTGTAGTTTTTACTGTGGTTTTACTGTATGTGTACTGTAGTTGTACTGTATGTGTACTGTAGTTGTACTGTATGTGTACTGCAGTTGTACTGTGTGTGTACTGTAGTTGTACTGTAGATATACTGTAGTTGTACTGTAGTTGTACTGTAGGTCTACTGTATGTGAACTGTAGTAGTACTGTATGTGTACTGCAGTTGTACTGTGTGTGTACTGTAGTTGTACTGTAGTTGTACTGTATGTGAACTGTAGTAGTACTGTATGTGTACTGCAGTTGTACTGTGTGTGTACTGTAGTAGTGCTGTAGTTGTACTGTATGAGTACTGTAGTTGTACTGTAGTTGTTCTGTATGTGAACTGTAGTTGTACTGTAGTTGTTCTGTATGGGAACTGTAGTAGTACTGTATGTGTACTGCAGTTGTACTGTGTGTGTACTGTAGTAGTGCTGTAACTGTACTGTAGTTGTACTGTAATTGCACTGTATGTGTACTGTAGTAGTGTTGTAGTTGTACTTTATTATGCACTGTAGTTGTACTGAATGTGTACTGTAGTAGTGCTGTAGTTGTACTGTATGTGTACTGTAGATGTACTGTAGTTGAACTGTATGTGTACTGTAGTAGTGCTGTAGTTGTACTGTATGGGTACTGTAGTTGAACTCTAGTTGTACTGTATGTGTACTGTAGTTGTACTGTAGTTGTACTGAATTGTACTGTAGTTGTACTGTATGTGTACTGTAGTAGAGCTGTAGTTGTACTGTATGTGTACTGTAGATGTACTGTAGTTGTACTGTATGTGTACTGTAGTTTTACTGTAGATGTAATGTAGATGTAATGAATGTGTACTGTAGTTGTACTGTAGTTGTACTGTATGTGTACTGTAGTTGTACTGTAATTGTACTGTAGTTTTACTGTATTTGTACTAAAGTTGTACTGTATTTGAACTGTAGTTGTACTGTAGTTGTACTGTATGTGTACTGTAGTTGTACTGTAGTTGTACTGTAGTTGTACTGTATGTATACCGTAGTTGTACTGTATTTGTACTGTAGTAGTGCTGTAGTTGTACTGTATGTGTACTGTAGTAGTACTGTAGTTGTACGGTATTTGTAATGTAGTTGTATTGTATTTGTTCTGTATGTGTACTGTAGTTGTACTGTATGTGTACTGTAGTTGTACTATATGTGTACTGTAGTTGTACTATATGAGTTCTGTAGTTGTACTGTAGTTGTACTGTAGTTGTACTGTATGTATACTGTAGTTGTACTGTATGTATACTGTAGTTGTAATGTATTTGTACTGTAGTTGTACTCTAGTTGTACTGTATGTGTACTGTTGTTGTACTGTATGTGTACTGTAGTTGTACTGTAGTTGAGCCGTAATTATACTGTATGGGTACTGTATGTGTACAGTAGTTTTACTGTAGTTTTTACTGTAGTTTTACTGTATGTGTACTGTGGTTGTACTGTAGTTGTACTGTATGTGTACTGTAGTAGTACTGTAGTTGTTCGGTATTTGTACTGTAGTTGTATTGTATTTGTTCTGTATGTGTACTGTAGTTTTACTGAAGTTCTACTGTAGTTGTACAGTAGTTGTACTGTATTTGTACTGTAGTTGTACTGTATGTGTATTGTAGTAGTGCTGTAGTTGTACTGTACGTATACTGTAGTTGTACTGTATGTGTACTGTAGTTGTATTGTATTTGTACTCTATTTGTACTGTAGTTGTACTGTAGTTGTACTGTATGTGTACTGTAGTTGTACTGTATGTGTACTGTAGTTGTACTGTAGTTGAGCTGTAATTATACTGTATGTGTACAGTAGTTATACTGTAGTTTTTACTGTAGTTTTACTGTATGTGTACTGTGGTTGTTCTGTAGTTGTACTGTATGTTTACTGTAGTAGTACTGTAGTTGTACGGCATTTGTACTGTAGTTGTATTGTATTTGTTCTGTATGTGTACTGTAGTTGTACTGTAGTTGTACTGTAGTTGTACAGTAGTTGTACTGTATTTGTACTGTAGTTGTACTGTATGTGTACTGTAGTAGTGCTGTAGTTGTACTGTATGTGTACTCTAGATGTACTGTAGTTGTACTGTAGTTGTACTGTATGTGTACTGTAGTTTAACTGTAGATGTAATTTAGTTGTAATGAATGTGTACTGTAGTTATACTGTAGTTGTACTGTATGTGTACTGTAGTTGTACTGTATATGTACTGTAGTTTTACTGTATTTATACTGTAGTTGTACTGTATTTGAATTGTAGTTGTACTGTAGTTGTACTGTATGTTTACTGTAGTTGTACTGTGGTTGTACCGTATTATGTACTGTAGTTGTACTGTATGTGTACTGTAGTAGTGCTGTAGTTGTACTGTATGTGTACTGTAGATGTACTGTAGTTGTACTGTAGTTGTACTGTATGTGTACTGTAGTTTAACTGTATATGTAATGTAGTTGTAATGAATGTGTACTGTAGTTATACTGTAGTTGTACTGTATGTGTACTGTAGTTGTACTGTAATTGTACTGTAGTTTTACTGTATTTTTACTGTAGTTGTACTGTATTTGAATTGTAGTTATACTGTAGTTGTAATGTATGCGTACTGCAGTTGTACTGTGGTTGTACAGTATTATGTACTGTAGTTGTACTGAATGTGTACTGTAGTAGTGCTGTAGTTGTACTGTATGTGTACTGTAGATGTACTGTAGTTGTACTGTAGTTGTACTGTATTTGTACTGTGGTTGTACTGTAGTGTTACTGTAGTTGTACTGTATATGTACTGTACGTGTACTGTAGTTGTACTGTATGTGTACTGTAGTTGTACTGTTTGTGTACTGTATGTGTACTGTAGTTGTACTGTATGTGTACTGTAGTTGTACTCTATGTGTACTGTGGTTGTACTCTATGTGTACTGTATGTGTACTGTAGTTGTACTGTATGTGTACTGTATGTGTACTGTAGTTGTACTGTAGTTGTACTGTAGTTGTACTGTATGCGTACTGTAGTTGTACTGTAATTGTACTGTAGTTTAACTGTATTTGTACTGTAGTTGTACTGTATTTGAACTGTAGTTGTACTGTAGTTTTACTGTATGTGTACTGTAGTTGTACTGTAGTTGTACTGTATTTGTACTGAGGTTGTACCGTATGTGTATTGTAGTGGTACTGTAGTTGTGCTGTAGTTGTACTGTAGTCTTACAGTAGTTTTACTGTAGTGTTACTGCAGTTGTACTGTATTTGTACTGTATGTGTACTGTAGTTGTACTGTAGTTGTACTGTATGTGTACTGTAGTTGTACTGTATGTGTACTGTGGTTGTACTGTATGTGTAATGTATGTGTACTGTATGTATACTGTAGTTGTACTGTAGTTGTACTGTATGTGTACTGTAGTTGTACTGTATTTGTATTGTATTTGTACTCTAGTTGTACTATAGTTGTACTGTATGTGTTATGTAGTTGTACTGTATGTGTACTGTAATTGTACTGTATTTGTTCTGTAGTTGAGCTGTAATTATACTGTATGTGTACTGCATGTGTATAGTAGTTGTACTGTAGTTGTACTGTTGTTGTACTGTATGTGTACTGTAGTTGTACTGTATTTGTACTCTTTGTGTACTGTAGTTGTACTGTATGTGTAGTGTAGTTGTACTGTATGTGCACTGAATGTGTACTGTAGTTGTACTGTATGTGTACAGTAGTTTTACTATATGTGCACTGTTGTTGTACTGTATGTGTACTGTAGTTGTACTGTAGTTGTACTGTATGTGTACTGTATTTATACTGTATGTGTACCGTAGTTGTACTGTATGTGTACTGTAGTTTTACTGTTTGTGTACTGTATGTGTACTGTAGTTGTACGGTATGTGTACTGTAGTCGTACTCTATGTGTAATGTGGTTGTACTGTATGTGTACTGTATGTGTACTGTAGTTGTACTGTATGCGTACTGTAGTTGTACGGTATTTGTACTGTATTTGTACTGTAGTGGTACTGTAGTTGTACTGTATGTGTACTTTAGTTGTACTGTATGTGTACTGTAATTGTACTGTAGTTGTACTGTATGTGTACTGTAGTTGTACTGTAGTTGAGCTGAATTATACTGTATGTGTACTGCATGTGTACAGTAGTTGTACTGTAGTTGTACTGTTGTTGTACTGTATGTGTACTGTGCTTGTACTGTAGTTGTGCTGTATGTGTACTGTAGTTGTACTGTAGTTGTACTGTAGTTGTACTGTAGTTGTACTGTATGTGTACTGTAGTTGTACTGTAGTTGTACTGTAGTTGTACTGTATGTGTACTCTAGTTGTGCTGTATGTGTACTGTAGTTGTACTGTATTTGTACTGTTTGTGTACTGTAGTTTTACTGTATGTGTACTGTAGTTGTACTGTATATGTTCTGTATGTGTACTGTAGTTGTCCTGTATGTGTACTGTAGTTGTACTATATGTGTACTGTAGTTGTACTGTATGTGTACTGTAGTTGTACTGTAGTTGTACTGTAGTTGTACTGTAGTTGTACTGTATGTATACTGTAGTTGTACTGTATGTGTACTGTAGTTGTACTGTATTTATACTGTATTTGTACTGTAGTTGTACTGTAGTTGTACTGCATGTGTACTATAGTTGTACTGTATGTGTAATGTAGTTGTACTGTAATTGAGCTGTAATTATACTGTATGTGTACTGTATGTGTACTGTAGTTGTACTGTATGTGTACTGTAATTGTACTCTATGTGTACTGTGGTTGTACTGTATGTGTACAGTATGTGTACTGTAGTTGTACTGTATGTGTACTGTATGTGTACTGTAGTTGTACTGTAGTTGTACTGTAGTTGTACTGTATGCGTACCGTAGTGGTACTGTAATTGTACTGTAGTTAAACTGTATTTGTACAGTAGTTGTACTGTATTTGAACTGTAGTTGTACTGTAGTTTTACTGTATGTGTACTGTATTTGTACTGTAGTTGTACCGTATGTGTATTGTAGTAGTGCTGTAGTTGAACTGTACGTGTACTGTAGATGTACTGTAGTTGTACTGTAGTTGTACTGTAGTTGTACTGTAGTTGTACTGTAGTTGTACTGTATTTGTACTGTAGTTGTACAGTAGTGTTACTGTAGTTCTACTGTATTTGTTCTGTATATGTAGTGTAGTTGTTCTGTAGTTGTACTGTATGTGTACTGTAGTAGTACTGTAGTTGTACGGTACTTGTAGTGTAGTTGTACTGTATTTGTTCTGTATGTGCACTGTTGTTGTACTGTAGTTGTACTGTAGTTGTACTGTAGTCATACAGTAGTTGTACTGTAGTGTTACTGCAGTTGTACTGTATTTGTACTGTAGTTGTACTGTTGTGTTACTGTAGTTGTACTGTATTTGTACTGTATGTGTACTGTAGTTGTACTGTAGTTGTACTGTATGTGAACTGTAGTTGTACTGTATGTGTACTGTGGTTGTACTGTATTTGTACTGTATTTGTACTGTAGTTGTACTATAGTTGTACTGTATGTGTTCTGTAGTTGTACTGTATGTGTACTGTAATTGTACTGTAGTTGTACTGTATGTGTAGTGTAGTTGTACTGTAGTTGAGCTGTAATAATACTGTATGTGTACTGCATGTGTATAGTAGTTGTACTGTAGTTGTACTGTTGTTGTACTGTATGTGTACTGTAGTTGTACTGTATTTGTACTGTTTGTGTACTGTAGTTGTACTGTATGTGTACTGTAGTTGTACTGTATGTGCAGTGTATGTGTACTGTAGTTGTACTGTATGTGTACTGTAGTTGTACTGTATGTGTACCGTAGTTGTACTGTAGTTGTACTGTATGTGTACTGTAGTTTTACTGTTTGTGTACTGTATGTGCACTGTAGCTGTACTGTATGTGTACTGTAGTCGTACTCTATGTGTACTGTGGTTGTACTGTATGTGTACTGTATGTGTACTGTAATGTACTGTATGTGTACAGTAGTTGTACTGTAGTTGTACTGTGGTTGTACTGTATGCGTACTGTAGTTGTACTGTATTTGAACTGTAGTTGTACTGTAGTTTTACTGTATGTGTACTGTAGTTGTACTGTATTTGTACTGTAGTTGTACCGTATGTGTATTGTAGTTGTACTGTAGTTGTACTGTAGTTGTATTGTAGTCTTACAGTAGTTTTACTGTAGTGTTACTGCAGTTGTACTGTATTTGTACTGTAGTTGTTCTGTAGTGTTACTGTAGTTGTACTGTATTTGTACTGTATGTGTACTGTAGTTGTACTGTAGTTGTACTGTATGTGTACTGTAGTTGTACTGTATGTGTACTGTGGTTGTACTGTATGTGTAATTTATGTGTACTGTATGTATACTGTAGTTGTACTGTATGTGTACCGTAGTTGTACTGTATTTGTATTGTATTTGTACTCTAGTTGGACTATAGTTGTACTGTATGTGTTATGTAGTTGTACTGTATGTGTACTGTAATTGTACTGTAGTTGTACTGTATGTGTTTTGTAGTTGTTCTGTAGTTGAGCTGTAATTATACTGTATGTGTACTGCATGTGTATAGTAGTTGTACTGTAGTTGTACTGTTGTTGTACTGTATGTGTACTGTAGTTGTACTGTATTTGTACTCTTTGTGTACTGTAGTTGTACTGTATGTGTACTGTAGTTGTACTGTATGTGCACTGAATGTGTACTGTAGTTGTACTGTATGTGTACTGTAGTTTTACTATATGTGCACTGTAGTTGTACTGTATGTGTACTGTAGTTGTACTGTAGTTGTACTGTATGTGTACTGTATTTGTACTGTATGTGTACCGTAGTTGTACTGTAGTTGTACTGTATGTGTACTGTACTTTTACTGTTTGTGTACTGTATGTGTACTGTAGTTGTACGGTATGTGTACTGTAGTCGTACTCTATGTGTACTGTGGTTGTACTGTATGTGTACTGTATGTGTACTGTAGTTGTACTGTATGCGTACTGTAGTTGTACGGTATTTGTACTGTATTTGTACTGTTGTTGTACTGTAGTTGTACTGTATGTGTAATGTAGTTGTACTGTATGTGTACTGTAATTGTACTGTAGTTGTACTGTATGTGTACTGTAGTTGTACTGTAGTTGAGCTGAATTATACTGTATGTGTACTGCATGTGTACAGTAGTTGTACTGTAGTTGTACTGTTGTTGTACTGTATGTGTACTGTGCTTGTACTGTAGTTGTGCTGTATGTGTACTGTAGTTGTACTGTAGTTGTACTGTATGTTTACTGTATTTGTACTGTATGTGTACTGTAGTTGTACTGTAGTTGTACTGTATGTGTACTGTAGTTGTACTGTATGTGTACTGTGGTTGTACTGTATGTGTAATGTATGTGTACTGTATGTATACTGTAGGTGTACTGTAGTTGTACGGTATGTGTACTGTAGTTGTACTGTATTTGCACTGTATTTGTACTGTAGTTGTACTATAGTAGTACTGTATGTGTTCTGTAGTTGTACAGTATGTGTACTGTAATTGTACTGTAGTTGTACTGTATGTGTACTGTAGTTGTACTGTAGTTGAGCTGTATTTGTACTGTGGTTGTACTGTAGTGTTACTGTAGTTGTACTGTATATGTACTGTACGTGTACTGTAGTTGTATTGTATGTGTACTGTAGTTGTACTATATGTGTACTGTAGTTGTACTGTATGTGTACTGTAGTTGTATTGTAGTTGTACTGTATGTGTACTGTAGTTGTACTGTATGTGTACCGTAGTTGTACTGTAGTTGTACTGTATGTATACTGTAGTTGTACTGTTTGTGTACTGTATGTGTACTGTAGTTGTACTGTATGTGTACTGTAGTTTAACTGTATTTGTACTGTAGTTGTACTGTATTTGAACTGTAGTTGTACTGTAGTTTTACTGTATGTGTACTGTAGTTGTACTGTAGATGTACTGTATTTGTACTGAGCTTGTACCGTATGTGTATTGTAGTTGTACTGTAGTTGTGCTGTAGTTGTACTGTAGTCTTACAGTAGTTTTACTGTAGTGTTACTGCAGTTGTACTGTATTTGTACTGTAGTTGTTCTGTAGTGTTACTGTAGTTGTACTGTATTTGTACTGTATGTGTACTGTAGTTGTACTGTAGTTGTACTGTATGTGTACTGTAGTTGTACTGTATGTGTACTGTGGTTGTACTGTATGTGTAATGTATGTGTACTGTATGTATACTGTAGTTGTACTGTAGTTGTACTGTATGTGTACTGTAGTTGTACTGTATTTGTATTGTATTTGTACTCTAGTTGTACTATAGTTGTACTGTATGTGTTATGTAGTTGTACTGTATGTGTACTGTAATTGTACTGTAGTTGTACTGTATGTGTACTGTATTTGTTCTGTAGTTGAGCTGTAATTATACTGTATGTGTACTGCATGTGTATAGTAGTTGTACTGTAGTTGTACTGTTGTTGTACTGTATGTGTACTGTAGTTGTACTGTATTTGTACTCTTTGTGTACTGTAGTTGTACTGTATGTGTAGTGTAGTTGTACTGTATGTGCACTGAATGTGTACTGTAGTTGTACTGTATGTGTACAGTAGTTTTACTATATGTGCACTGTTGTTGTACTGTATGTGTACTGTAGTTGTACTGTAGTTGTACTGTATGTGTACTGTATTTGTACTGTATGTGTACCGTAGTTGTACTGTATGTGTACTGTAGTTTTACTGTTTGTGTACTGTATGTGTACTGTAGTTGTACGGTATGTGTACTGTAGTCGTACTCTATGTGTAATGTGGTTGTACTGTATGTGTACTGTATGTGTACTGTAGTTGTACTGTATGCGTACTGTAGTTGTACGGTATTTGTACTGTATTTGTACTGTAGTGGTACTGTAGTTGTACTGTATGTGTACTTTAGTTGTACTGTATGTGTACTGTAATTGTACTGTAGTTGTACTGTATGTGTACTGTAGTTGTACTGTAGTTGAGCTGAATTATACTGTATGTGTACTGCATGTGTACAGTAGTTGTACTGTAGTTGTACTGTTGTTGTACTGTATGTGTACTGTGCTTGTACTGTAGTTGTGCTGTATGTGTACTGTAGTTGTACTGTAGTTGTACTGTAGTTGTACTGTATGTGTACTGTAGTTGTACTGTATGTGTACTGTAGTTGTACTGTAGTTGTACTGTAGTTGTACTGTATGTGTACTCTAGTTGTGCTGTATGTGTACTGTAGTTGTACTGTATTTGTACTGTTTGTGTACTGTAGTTTTACTGTATGTGTACTGTAGTTGTACTGTATATGTTCTGTATGTGTACTGTAGTTGTCCTGTATGTGTACTGTAGTTGTACTATATGTGTACTGTAGTTGTACTGTATGTGTACTGTAGTTGTACTGTAGTTGTACTGTAGTTGTACTGTAGTTGTACTGTATGTATACTGTAGTTGTACTGTATGTGTACTGTAGTTGTACTGTATTTATACTGTATTTGTACTGTAGTTGTACTGTAGTTGTACTGCATGTGTACTATAGTTGTACTGTATGTGTAATGTAGTTGTACTGTAATTGAGCTGTAATTATACTGTATGTGTACTGTATGTGTACTGTAGTTGTACTGTATGTGTACTGTAATTGTACTCTATGTGTACTGTGGTTGTACTGTATGTGTACAGTATGTGTACTGTAGTTGTACTGTATGTGTACTGTATGTGTACTGTAGTTGTACTGTAGTTGTACTGTAGTTGTACTGTATGCGTACCGTAGTGGTACTGTAATTGTACTGTAGTTAAACTGTATTTGTACAGTAGTTGTACTGTATTTGAACTGTAGTTGTACTGTAGTTTTACTGTATGTGTACTGTATTTGTACTGTAGTTGTACCGTATGTGTATTGTAGTAGTGCTGTAGTTGAACTGTACGTGTACTGTAGATGTACTGTAGTTGTACTGTAGTTGTACTGTAGTTGTACTGTAGTTGTACTGTAGTTGTACTGTATTTGTACTGTAGTTGTACTGTAGTGTTACTGTAGTTCTACTGTATTTGTTCTGTATATGTAGTGTAGTTGTTCTGTAGTTGTACTGTATGTGTACTGTAGTAGTACTGTAGTTGTACGGTACTTGTAGTGTAGTTGTACTGTATTTGTTCTGTATGTGCACTGTTGTTGTACTGTAGTTGTACTGTAGTTGTACTGTAGTCATACAGTAGTTGTACTGTAGTGTTACTGCAGTTGTACTGTATTTGTACTGTAGTTGTACTGTTGTGTTACTGTAGTTGTACTGTATTTGTACTGTATGTGTACTGTAGTTGTACTGTAGTTGTACTGTATGTGAACTGTAGTTGTACTGTATGTGTACTGTGGTTGTACTGTATTTGAACTGTATTTGTACTGTAGTTGTACTATAGTTGTACTGTATGTGTTCTGTAGTTGTACTGTATGTGTACTGTAATTGTACTGTAGTTGTACTGTATGTGTAGTGTAGTTGTACTGTAGTTGAGCTGTAATAATACTGTATGTGTACTGCATGTGTATAGTAGTTGTACTGTAGTTGTACTGTTGTTGTACTGTATGTGTACTGTAGTTGTACTGTATTTGTACTGTTTGTGTACTGTAGTTGTACTGTATGTGTACTGTAGTTGTACTGTATGTGCAGTGTATGTGTACTGTAGTTGTACTGTATGTGTACTGTAGTTGTACTGTATGTGTACCGTAGTTGTACTGTAGTTGTACTGTATGTGTACTGTAGTTTTACTGTTTGTGTACTGTATGTGCACTGTAGCTGTACTGTATGTGTACTGTAGTCGTACTCTATGTGTACTGTGGTTGTACTGTATGTGTACTGTATGTGTACTGTAATGTACTGTATGTGTACAGTAGTTGTACTGTAGTTGTACTGTGGTTGTACTGTATGCGTACTGTAGTTGTACTGTATTTGAACTGTAGTTGTACTGTAGTTTTACTGTATGTGTACTGTAGTTGTACTGTATTTGTACTGTAGTTGTACCGTATGTGTATTGTAGTTGTACTGTAGTTGTACTGTAGTTGTATTGTAGTCTTACAGTAGTTTTACTGTAGTGTTACTGCAGTTGTACTGTATTTGTACTGTAGTTGTTCTGTAGTGTTACTGTAGTTGTACTGTATTTGTACTGTATGTGTACTGTAGTTGTACTGTAGTTGTACTGTATGTGTACTGTAGTTGTACTGTATGTGTACTGTGGTTGTACTGTATGTGTAATTTATGTGTACTGTATGTATACTGTAGTTGTACTGTATGTGTACCGTAGTTGTACTGTATTTGTATTGTATTTGTACTCTAGTTGGACTATAGTTGTACTGTATGTGTTATGTAGTTGTACTGTATGTGTACTGTAATTGTACTGTAGTTGTACTGTATGTGTTTTGTAGTTGTTCTGTAGTTGAGCTGTAATTATACTGTATGTGTACTGCATGTGTATAGTAGTTGTACTGTAGTTGTACTGTTGTTGTACTGTATGTGTACTGTAGTTGTACTGTATTTGTACTCTTTGTGTACTGTAGTTGTACTGTATGTGTACTGTAGTTGTACTGTATGTGCACTGAATGTGTACTGTAGTTGTACTGTATGTGTACTGTAGTTTTACTATATGTGCACTGTAGTTGTACTGTATGTGTACTGTAGTTGTACTGTAGTTGTACTGTATGTGTACTGTATTTGTACTGTATGTGTACCGTAGTTGTACTGTAGTTGTACTGTATGTGTACTGTACTTTTACTGTTTGTGTACTGTATGTGTACTGTAGTTGTACGGTATGTGTACTGTAGTCGTACTCTATGTGTACTGTGGTTGTACTGTATGTGTACTGTATGTGTACTGTAGTTGTACTGTATGCGTACTGTAGTTGTACGGTATTTGTACTGTATTTGTACTGTTGTTGTACTGTAGTTGTACTGTATGTGTAATGTAGTTGTACTGTATGTGTACTGTAATTGTACTGTAGTTGTACTGTATGTGTACTGTAGTTGTACTGTAGTTGAGCTGAATTATACTGTATGTGTACTGCATGTGTACAGTAGTTGTACTGTAGTTGTACTGTTGTTGTACTGTATGTGTACTGTGCTTGTACTGTAGTTGTGCTGTATGTGTACTGTAGTTGTACTGTAGTTGTACTGTATGTTTACTGTATTTGTACTGTATGTGTACTGTAGTTGTACTGTAGTTGTACTGTATGTGTACTGTAGTTGTACTGTATGTGTACTGTGGTTGTACTGTATGTGTAATGTATGTGTACTGTATGTATACTGTAGGTGTACTGTAGTTGTACGGTATGTGTACTGTAGTTGTACTGTATTTGCACTGTATTTGTACTGTAGTTGTACTATAGTAGTACTGTATGTGTTCTGTAGTTGTACAGTATGTGTACTGTAATTGTACTGTAGTTGTACTGTATGTGTACTGTAGTTGTACTGTAGTTGAGCTGTATTTGTACTGTGGTTGTACTGTAGTGTTACTGTAGTTGTACTGTATATGTACTGTACGTGTACTGTAGTTGTATTGTATGTGTACTGTAGTTGTACTATATGTGTACTGTAGTTGTACTGTATGTGTACTGTAGTTGTACTGTAGTTGTACTGTATGTGTACTGTAGTTGTACTGTATGTGTACCGTAGTTGTACTGTAGTTGTACTGTATGTATACTGTAGTTGTACTGTTTTTGTACTGTATGTGTACTGTAGTTGTACTGTATGTGTACTGTAGTTTAACTGTATTTGTACTGTAGTTGTACTGTATTTGAACTGTAGTTGTACTGTAGTTTTACTGTATGTGTACTGTAGTTGTACTGTAGATGTACTGTATTTGTACTGAGCTTGTACCGTATGTGTATTGTAGTTGTACTGTAGTTGTGCTGTAGTTGTACTGTAGTCTTACAGTAGTTTTACTGTAGTGTTACTGCAGTTGTACTGTATTTGTACTGTAGTTGTTCTGTAGTGTTACTGTAGTTGTACTGTATTTGTACTGTATGTGTACTGTAGTTGTACTGTAGTTGTACTGTATGTGTACTGTAGTTGTACTGTATGTGTACTGTGGTTGTACTGTATTTGTAATGTATGTGTACTGTATGTATACTGTAGTTGTACTGTATTTGTACTGTATGTGTACTGTAGTTGTACTGTATTTGTATTGTATTTGTACTCTAGTTGGACTATAGTTGTACTGTATGTGTTATGTAGTTGTACTGTATGTGTACTGTAATTGTACTGTAGTTGTACTGTATGTGTACTGTATTTGTTCTGTAGTTGAGCTGTAATTATACTGTATGTGTACTGCATGTGTATAGTAGTTGTACTGTAGTTGTACTGTTGTTGTACTGTATGTGTACTGTAGTTGTACTGTATTTGTACTCTTTGTGTACTGTAGTTGTACTGTATGTGTAGTGTAGTTGTACTGTATGTGCACTGAATGTGTACTGTAGTTGTACTGTATGTGTACAGTAGTTTTACTATATGTGCACTGTAGTTGTACTGTATGTGTATTGTAGTTGTACTGTAGTTGTACTGTATGTGTACTGTATTTGTACTGTATGTGTACCGTAGTTGTACTGTATGTGTACTGTAGTTTTACTGTTTGTGTACTGTATGTGTACTGTAGTTGTACGGTATGTGTACTGTAGTCGTACTCTATGTGTAATGTGGTTGTACTGTATGTGTACTGTATGTGTACTGTAGTTGTACTGTATGCGTACTGTAGTTGTACGGTATTTGTA
Organism: Meconema thalassinum; assembly: GCA_946902985.2. NCBI lineage: Eukaryota > Metazoa > Arthropoda > Insecta > Orthoptera > Tettigoniidae > Meconema > Meconema thalassinum. Next base: position 439,452,514 of record OX336394.1, on the reverse strand, counting down.
CTGTATTTGTACTGTAGTTGTACTGTAGTTGTACTGTATGTGTACTGTAGTTGTACTGTATGTGTATTGTAATTGTACTGTAGTTGTACTGTATGTGTACTGTAGTTGTACTGTAGTTGAGCTGAATTATACTGTATGTGTACTGCATGTGTACAGTAGTTGTACTGTAGTTGTACTGTTGTTGTACTGTATGTGTACTGTGCTTGTACTGTAGTTGTGCTGTATGTGTACTGTAGTTGTACTGTATTTGTACTGTGGTTGTACTGTATGTGTAATGTATGTGTACTGTATGTATACTGTAGTTGTACTGTAGTTGTACTGTATGTGTACTGTAGTTGTACTGTATTTGTATTGTATTTGTACTCTAGTTGGACTATAGTTGTACTGTATGTGTTATGTAGTTGTACTGTATGTGTACTGTAATTGTACTGTAGTTGTACTGTATGTGTAATGTATTTGTTCTGTAGTTGAGCTGTAATTATACTGTATGTGTACTGCATGTGTATAGTAGTTGTACTGTAGTTGTACTGTTGTTGTACTGTATGTGTACTGTAGTTGTACTGTATTTGTACTCTTTGTGTACAGTAGTTGTACTGTATGTGTAGTGTAGTTGTACTGTATGTGCACTGAATGTGTACTGTAGTTGTACTGTATGTGTACAGTAGTTTTACTATATGTGCAATGTAGTTGTACTGTATGTGTACTGTAGTTGTACTGTAGTTGTACTGTATGTGTACTGTATTTGTACTGTATGTGTACCGTAGTTGTACTGTATGTGTACTGTAGTTTTACTGTTTGTGTACTGTATGTGTACTGTAGTTGTACGGTATGTGTACTGTAGTCGTACTCTATGTGTAATGTGGTTGTACTGTATGTGTACTGTATGTGTACTGTAGTTGTACTGTATGCGTACTGTAGTTGTACGGTATTTGTTTTGTATTTGTACTGTAGTTGTACTGTAGTTGTACTGTATGTGTACTGTAGTTGTACTGTATGTGTACTGTAATTGTACTGTAGTTGTACTGTATGTGTACTGTAGTTGTTCTGTAGTTGAGCTGAATTATACTGTATGTGTACTGCATGTGTACAGTAGTTGTACTGTAGTTGTACTGTTGTTGTACTGTATGTGTACTGTGCTTGTACTGTAGTTGTGCTGTATGTGTACTGTAGTTGTACTGTAGTTGTACTGTAGTTGTACTGTATGTGTACTGTAGTTGTACTGTATGTGTACTGTAGTTGTACTGTAGTTGTACTGTAGTTGTACTGTAGTTGTACTGTAGTTGTACTGTATGCGTACTGTAGTTGTACGGTATTTGTACTGTATTTGTACTGTAGTTGTACTGTATTTGTACTGTATGTGTACTGTCGTTTTACTGTATGTGTACTGTAATTGTACTGTAGTTGTACTGTATGTGTACTGTAGTTGTATTGTAGTTGAGCTGAATTATACTGTATGTGTACTGCATGTGTACAGTAGTTGTACTGTAGTTGTACTGTTGTTGTACTGTATGTGTACTGTGCTTGTACTGTAGTTGTACTGTATGTGTACTGTAGTTGTACTGTAGTTGTACTGTAGTTGGACTGTAGTTGTACTGTGTGTGAACTGTAGTTGTACTGTAGTTGTACTGTAGTTGTACTGTATGTGTACTGTAGTTGTACTGTATGTGTACTGTAGTTGTACTGAAATTGTACTGTAGTTGTACTGTATGTGTACTCTAATTGTGCTGTTTGTGAACTGTATGTGTACTGTAGTTGTACTGTATGTGTACTGTAGTTGTACTATATGTGCACTGTAGTTGTACTGTATGTGTACTGTAGTTGTACTGTAGTTTTACTGTATGTGTACTGTAGTTGTACTGTATGTGTACCGTAGTTGTACTGGAGTTGTACTGTATGTGTACTGTAGTTTTACTGTTTGTGTACTGAATGTGTACTGTAGTTGTACTGTATGTGTACTGTAGTTGTACTGTATGTGCAGTGTATGTGTACTGTAGTTGTACTGTATGTGTACTGTAGTTGTACTGTATGTGTACCGTAGTTGTACTGTAGTTGTACTGTATGTGTACTGTAGTTTTACTGTTTGTGTACTGGATGTGCACTGTAGCTGTACTGTATGTGTACTGTAGTCGTACTCTATGTGTACTGTGGTTGTACTGTATGTGTACTGTATGTGTACTGTAATGTACTGTATGTGTACAGTAGTTGTACTGTAGTTGTACTGTGGTTGTACTGTATGCGTACTGTAGTTGTACTGTATTTGAACTGTAGTTGTACTGTAGTTTTACTGTATGTGTACTGTAGTTGTACTGTATTTGTACTGTAGTTGTACCGTATGTGTATTGTAGTTGTACTGTAGTTGTACTGTAGTTGTATTGTAGTCTTACAGTAGTTTTACTGTAGTGTTACTGCAGTTGTACTGTATTTGTACTGTAGTTGTTCTGTAGTGTTACTGTAGTTGTACTGTATTTGTACTGTATGTGTACTGTAGTTGTACTGTAGTTGTACTGTATGTGTACTGTAGTTATACTGTATGTGTACTGTGGTTGTACTGTATGTGTAATTTATGTGTACTGTATGTATACTGTAGTTGTACTGTATGTGTACTGTAGTTGTACTGTATTTGTATTGTATTTGTACTCTAGTTGGACTATAGTTGTACTGTATGTGTTATGTAGTTGTACTGTATGTGTACTGTAATTGTACTGTAGTTGTACTGTATGTGTTCTGTAGTTGTTCTGTAGTTGAGCTGTAATTATACTGTATGTGTACTGCATGTGTATAGTAGTTGTACTGTAGTTGTACTGTTGTTGTACTGTATGTGTACTGTAGTTGTACTGTATTTGTACTCTTTGTGTACTGTAGTTGTACTGTATGTGTACTGTAGTTGTACTGTATGTGCACTGAATGTGTACTGTAGTTGTACTGTATGTGTACTGTAGTTTTACGCTATGTGCACTGTAGTTGTACTGTATGTGTACTGTAGTTGTACTGTAGTTGTACTGTATGTGTACTGTATTTGTACTGTATGTGTACCGTAGTTGTACTGTAGTTGTACTGTATGTGTACTGTAGTTTTACTGTTTGTGTACTGTATGTGTACTGTAGTTGTACGGTATGTGTACTGTAGTCGTACTCTATGTGTACTGTGGTTGTACTGTATGTGTACTGTATGTGTACTGTAGTTGTACTGTATGCGTACTGTAGTTGTACGGTATTTGTACTGTATTTGTACTGCTGTTGTACTGTAGTTGTACTGTATGTGTAATGTAGTTGTACTGTATGTGTACTGTAATTGTACTGTAGTTGTACTGTATGTGTACTGTAGTTGTACTGTAGTTGAGCTGAATTATACTGTATGTGTAATGCATGTGTACAGTAGTTGTACTGTAGTTGTACTGTTGTTGTACTGTATGTGTACTGTGCTTGTACTGTAGTTGTGCTGTATGTGTACTGTAGTTGTACTGTAGTTGTACTGTATGTTTACTGTATTTGTACTGTATGTGTACTGTAGTTGTACTGTAGTTGTACTGTATGTGTACTGTAGTTGTACTGTATGTGTACTGTGTTGTACTGTATGTGTAATGTATGTGTACTGTATGTATACTGTAGTTGTACTGTAGTTGTACGGTATGTGTACTGTAGTTTTACTGTATTTGCACTGTATTTGTACTGTAGTTGTACTATAGTAGTACTGTATGTGTTCTGTAGTTGTACAGTATGTGTACTGTAATTGTACTGTAGTTGTACTGTATGTGTACTGTAGTTGTACTGTAGTTGAGCTGTATTTGTACTGTGGTTGTACTGTAGTGTTACTGTAGTTGTACTGTATATGTACTGTACGTGTACTGTAGTTGTATTGTATGTGTACTGTAGTTGTACTATATGTGTACTGTAGTTGTACTGTATGTGTACTGTAGTTGTACTGTAGTTGTACTGTATGTGTACTGTAGTTGTACTGTTTGTGTACTGTATGTGTACTGTAGTTGTACTGTATGTGTACTGTAGTTTAACTGTATTTGTACTGTAGTTGTACTGTATTTGAACTGTAGTTGTACTGTAGTTTTACTCTATGTGTACTGTAGTTGTACTGTAGTTGTACTGTATTTGTACTGAGCTTGTACCGTATGTGTATTGTAGTTGTACTGTAGTTGTGCTGTATTTGTACTGTAGTCTTACAGTAGTTTTACTGTAGTGTTACTGCAGTTGTACTGTATTTGTACTGTAGTTGTTCTGTAGTGTTACTGTAGTTGTACTGTATTTGTACTGTATGTGTACTGTAGTTGTACTGTAGTTGTACTGTATGTGTACTGTAGTTGTACTGTATGTGTACTGTGGTTGTACTGTATTTGTAATGTATGTGTACTGTATGTATACTGTAGTTGTACTGTATTTGTACTGTATGTGTACTGTAGTTGTACTGTATTTGTATTGTATTTGTACTCTAGTTGGACTATAGTTGTACTGTATGTGTTATGTAGTTGTACTGTATGTGTACTGTAATTGTACTGTAGTTGTACTGTATGTGTACTGTATTTGTTCTGTAGTTGAGCTGTAATTATACTGTATGTGTACTGCATGTGTATAGTAGTTGTACTGTAGTTGTACTGTTGTTGTACTGTATGTGTACTGTAGTTGTACTGTATTTGTACTCTTTGTGTACTGTAGTTGTACTGTATGTGTAGTGTAGTTGTACTGTATGTGCACTGAATGTGTACTGTAGTTGTACTGTATGTGTACAGTAGTTTTACTATATGTGCACTGTAGTTTTACTGTATGTGTACTGTAGTTGTACTGTAGTTGTACTGTATGTGTACTGTATTTGTACTGTATGTGTACCGTAGTTGTACTGTATGTGTACTGTAGTTTTACTGTTTGTGTACTGTATGTGTACTGTAGTTGTACGGTATGTGTACTGTAGTCGTACTCTATGTGTAATGTGGTTGTACTGTATGTGTACTGTATGTGTACTGTAGTTGTACTGTATGCGTACTGTAGTTGTACGGTATTTGTACTGTATTTGTACTGTAGTTGTACTGTAGTTGTACTGTATGTGTACTGTAGTTGTACTGTATGTGTATTGTAATTGTACTGTAGTTGTACTGTATGTGTACTGTAGTTGTACTGTAGTTGAGCTGAATTATACTGTATGTGTACTGCATGTGTACAGTAGTTGTACTGTAGTTGTACTGTTGTTGTACTGTATGTGTACTGTGCTTGTACTGTAGTTGTGCTGTATGTGTACTGTAGTTGTACTGTATTTGTACTGTGGTTGTACTGTAAGTGTAATGTATGTGTACTGTATGTATACTGTAGTTGTACTGTAGTTGTACTGTATGTGTACTGTAGATGTACTGTATTTGTATTGTATTTGTACTCTAGTTGGACTATAGTTGTACTGTATGTGTTATGTAGTTGTACTGTATGTGTACTGTAATTGTACTGTAGTTGTACTGTATGTGTACTGTATTTGTTCTGTAGTTGAGCTGTAATTATACTGTATGTGTACTGCATGTGTATAGTAGTTGTACTGTAGTTGTACTGTTGTTGTACTGTATGTGTACTGTAGTTGTACTGTATTTGTACTCTTTGTGTACGGTAGTTGTACTGTATGTGTAGTGTAGTTGTACTGTATGTGCACTGAATGTGTACTGTAGTTGTACTGTATGTGTACAGTAGTTTTACTATATGTGCACTGTAGTTGTACTGTATGTGTACTGTAGTTGTACTGTAGTTGTACTGTATGTGTACTGTATTTGTACTGTATGTGTACCGTAGTTGTACTGTATGTGTACTGTAGTTTTACTGTTTGTGTACTGTATGTGTACTGTAGTTGTACGGTATGTGTACTGTAGTCGTACTCTATGTGTAATGTGGTTGTACTGTATGTGTACTGTATGTGTACTGTAGTTGTACTGTATGCGTACTGTAGTTGTACGGTATTTGTTTTGTATTTGTACTGTAGTTGTACTGTAGTTGTACTGTATGTGTACTGTAGTTGTACTGTATGTGTACTGTAATTGTACTGTAGTTGTACTGTATGTGTACTGTAGTTATACTGTAGTTGAGCTGAATTATACTGTATGTGTACTGCATGTGTACAGTAGTTGTACTGTAGTTGTACTGTTGTTGTACTGTATGTGTACTGTGCTTGTACTGTAGTTGTGCTGTATGTGTACTGTAGTTGTACTGTAGTTGTACTGTAGTTGTACTGTATGTGTACCGTAGTTGTACTGTATGTGTACTGTAGTTGTACTGTAGTTGTACTGTAGTTATACTGTAGTTGTACTGTAGTTGTACTGTATGCGTACTGTAGTTGTACGGTATTTGTACTGTATTTGTACTGTAGTTGTACTGTAGTTGTACTGTATGTGTACTGTCGTTGTACTGTATGTGTACTGTAATTGTACTGTAGTTGTACTGTATGTGTACTGTAGTTGTATTGTAGTTGAGCTGAATTATACTGTATGTGTACTGCATGTGTACAGTAGTTGTACTGTAGTTGTACTGTTGTTGTACTGTATGTGTACTGTGCTTGTACTGTAGTTGTACTGTATGTGTACTGTAGTTGTACTGTAGTTGTACTGTAGTTGGACTGTAGTTGTACTGTGTGTGAACTGTAGTTGTACTGTAGTTGTACTGTAGTTGTACTGTATGTGTACTGTAGTTGTACTGTATGTGTACTGTAGTTGTACTGAAATTGTACTGTAGTTGTACTGTATGTGTACTCTAATTGTGCTGTTTGTGAACTGTATGTGTGCTGTAGTTGTACTGTATGTGTACTGTAGTTGTACTATATGTGCACTGTAGTTGTACTGTATGTGTACTGTAGTTGTACTGTAGTTTTACTGTATGTGTACTGTAGTTGTACTGTATGTGTACCGTAGTTGTACTGGAGTTGTACTGTATGTGTACTGTAGTTTTACTGTTTGTGTACTGTATGTGTACTGTAGTTGTACTGTATGTGTACTGTAGTCGTACTCTATGTGTACTGTGGTTGTACTGTATGTGTACTGTATGTGTACTGTAGTTGTACTGTTTGTGTACTGTAGTTGTACTGTGGTTGAACTGTAGTTGTACTGTATGCGTACTGTAGTTGTACGGTATTTGTACTGTATTTGTGCTGTAGTTTTACTGTAGTTGTACCTTATGTGTACTGTAGTTGTACTGTATGTGTACTGTAATTGTACTCTAGTTATACTGTATTTGTACTGTAGTTGTGCTGTATATGTACTGTATGTGTACTGTAGTTGTCCTGTATGTGTACTGTAGTTGTACAATATGTGTACTGTAGTTGTACTGTATGTGTACTGTAGTTGTACTGTATTTGTACTGTTTGTGTACTGTAGTTTTACTGTATGTGTACTGTAGTTGTACTGTATATGTACTGTATGTGTACTGTAGTTGTCCTGTATGTGTACTGTAGTTGTACAATATGTGTACTGTAGTTGTACTGTAGTTGTACTGTAGTTGTACTGTATGTATACTGTAGTTGTACTGTATGTGTACTGTAGTTGTACTGTATTTATACTGTATTTGTACTGTAGGTGTACTGTAGTTTTACTTCATGTGTACTATAGTTGTACTGTATGTGTAATGTAGTTGTACTGTAGTTGAGCTGTAATTATACTGTATGTGTACTGTATGTGTACTGTAGTTGTACTGTATGTGTACTGTAGTTGTACTCTATGTGTACTGTGGTTGTAATGTATGTGTACTGTATGTGTACTGTAGTTGTACTGTATGTGTACTGTATGTGTACTGTAGTTGTACTGTAGTTGTACTGTAGTTGTACTGTATGCGTACTGTAGTTGTACTGTAATTGTACTGTAGTTTAACTGTATTTGCACTGTAGTTGTGCTGTATTTGAATTGTAGTTGTACTGTAGTTTTACTGTATGTGTACTGTAGTTGTACTGTAGTTGTACTGTATTTGTACTGTAGTTGTACCGTATGTGTATTGTAGTAGTGCTGTAGTTGTACTGTACGTGCACTGTAGATGTACTGTAGTTGTACTGTAGTTGTACTGTATTTGTTCTGTAGTTGTACTGTAGTGTTACTGTAGTTCTACTGTATTTGTTCAGTATATGTAGTGTAGTTGTACTGTAGTTGTACTGTATGTGTACTGTAGTAGTACTGTAGTTGTACGGTATTTGTAGTGTAGTTGTACTGTATTTGTTCTGTATGTGCACTGTAGTTGTAATGTAGTTGTACTGTAGTTGTACAGTAGTTGTACTGTATTTGTACTGTAGTGTTACTGCAGTTGTACTGTATTTGTACTGTAGTTGTACTGTAGTGTTACTGTAGTTGTACTGTATTTGTACTGTATGTGTACTGTAGTTGTACTGTAGTTGTACTGTATGTGTACTGTAGTTGTACTGTATGTGTACTGTGGTTGTACTGTATGTGTAATGTATGTGTACTGTATGTGTACTGTAGTTGTACTGTAGTTGTACTGTATGTGTACTGTAGTTGTACTGTATTTGCACTGTATTTGTACTGTAGTTGTACTATAGTAGTACTGTATGTGTTCTGTAGTTGTACAGTATGTGTACTGTAATTGTACTGTAGTTGTACTGTATGTGTACTGTAGTTGTACTGTAGTTGAGCTGTAATAATACTGTATGTGTACTGCATGTGTATAGTAGTTGTACTGTAGTTGTACTCTTGTTGTACTGTATGTGTAATGTAGTTGTACTGTATTGTACTGTTTGTGTACTGTAGGTGTACTGTATGTGTACTGTAGTTGTACTGTATGTGCACTGTATGAGTACTGTAGTTGTACTGTATGTGTACTGTAGTTTTACTATATGTGCACTGTAGTTGTACTGTATGTGTACTGTAGTTGTACTGTAGTTGTACTGTATGTGTACTGTAGTTGTACTGTATGTGTACCGTAGTTTTACTGTAGTTGTACTGTATGTGTACTGTAGTTTTACTGTTTGTGTACTGTATGTGTACTCTAGCTGTACTGTATGTGTACTGTAGTCGTACTCTATGTGTACTGTGGTTGTACTGTATGTGTACAGCATGTGTACTGTAGTTGTACTGTATGTGTACTGTAGTTGTATTGTAGTTGAGCTGAATTATACTGTATGTGTACTGCATGTGTACAGTAGTTGTACTGTAGTTGTACTGTTGTTGTACTGTATGTGTACTGTACTTGTACTGTAGTTGTACTGTATGTGTACTGTAGTTGTACTGTAGTTGTACTGTAGTTGTACTGTAGTTGTACTGTGTGTGAACTGTAGTTGTACTGTAGTTGTACTGTAGTTGTACTGTATGTGTACTGTAGTTGTACTGTATGTGTACTGTAGTTGTACTGAAATTGTACTGTAGTTGTACTGTATGTGTACTCTAATTGTGCTGTTTGTGAACTGTATGTGTACTGTAGTTGTACTGTATGTGTACTGTAGTTGTACTATATGTGCACTGTAGTTGTACTGTATGTGTACTGTAGTTGTACTGTAGTTTTACTGTATGTGTACTGTAGTTGTACTGTATGTGTACCGTAGTTGTACTGGAGTTGTACTGTATGTGTACTGTAGTTTTACTGTTTGTGTACTGTATGTGTACTGTAGTTGTACTGTATGTGTACTGTAGTCGTACTCTATGTGTACTGTGGTTGTACTGTATGTGTACTGTATGTGTACTGTAGTTGTACTCTATGTGTACTGTAGTTGTACTGTAGTTGAACTGTAGTTGTACTGTATGCGTACTGTAGTTGTACGGTATTTGTACTGTATTTGTGCTGTAGTTGTACTGTAATTGTACATTATATGTACTGTAGTTGTACTGTATGTGTACTGTAATTGTACTCTAGTTATACTGTATGTGTACTGTAGTTGTGCTGTAGTTGAGCTGAATTATACTGTATGTGTACTGCATGTGTACAGTAGTTGTACTGTAGTTGTACTGTTGTTGTACTGTATGTGTACTGTGCTTGTACTGTAGTTGTACTGTATGTGTACTGTAGTTGTACTGTAGTTGTACTGTAGCTGTACTGTATGTTAACTGTAGTTGTACTGTGTGTGAACTGTAGTTGTACTGTAGTTGTACTGTAGTTGTACTGTAGTTGTACTGTATGTGTACTGTAGTTGTACTGTATGTGTACTCTAGTTGTGCTGTATGTGTACTGTAGTTGTACTGTATTTGTACTGTTTTTGTACTGTAGTTTTACTGTATGTGTACTGTAGTTGTACTGTATATGTACTGTATGTGTACTGTAGTTGTCCTGTATGTGTACTGTAGTTGTACTATATGTGTACTGTAGTTGTACTATATGTGTACTGTAGTTTTAACTGTAGTTGTACTGTAGTTGTACTGTAGTTGTACTGTATGTATACTGTAGTTGTACTGTATGTGTACTGTAGTTGTACTGTATTTATACTGAATTTGTACTGTAGTTGTACTGTAGTTGTACTGTATGTGTACTATAGTTGTACTGTATGTGTAATGTAGTTGTACTGTAGTTGAAATGTAATTATACTGTATGTGTACTGTATGTGTACTGTATGTGTACTGTAGTTGTACTGTATGTGTACTGTATGTGTACTGTAGTTGTACTATATGAGTACTGTGGTTGTACTGTATGTGTACTGTAGTTGTACTGTATGTGTACTGTATGCGTACTGTAGTTGTACTGTAGTTGTATTGTAGTTTTACTGTATGCGTACTGTAGTTGTACTGTATTTGTACTGTATTTGTACTGTAGTTGTACTGTATGTGTACTGTAGTTGTACTGTATGTGTACTGTAATTGTACTGTAGTTGTACTGTATGTGTACTGTAGTTGTACTGTAGTTGACCTGAATTATACTGTATGTGTACTGCATGTGTACAGTAGTTGTACTGTAGTTGTACTGTTGTTGTACTGTATGTGTACTGTACTTGTACTGTAGTTGAACTGTATGTGTACTGTAGTTGTACTGTATGAATACTGTATTTGTACTGTATGTGTACTGTAGTTGTACTGTATTTGTACTGTAGTTGTACTGTATGTGTACTGTAGTTTTACTGTATGTGTACTGTAGTTGTACTCTAGTTGAGCTGTAATTATACTGTATGTGCACTGTATGTGTACAGTAGTTTTACTGTAGTTTATACTGTGGTTTTACTGTATGTGTACTGTAGTTGTACTGTATGTGTACTGTAGTTGTACTGTATGTGTACTGCAGTTGTACTGTGTGTGTACTGTAGTTGTACTGTAGATATACTGTAGTTGTACTGTAGTTATATTGTAGGTCTACTGTATGTGAACTGTAGTAGTACTGTATGTGTACTGCAGTTGTACTGTGTGTGTACTGTAGTTGTACTGTATGTGAACTGTAGTAGTACTGTATGTGTACTGCAGTTGTACTGTGTGTGTACTGTAGTAGTGCTGTAGTTGTACTGTATGTGTACTGTAGTTGTTCTGTATGTGAACTGTAGTTGTACTGTAGTTGTTCTGTATGGGAACTGTAGTAGTACTGTATGTGTACTGCAGTTGTACTGTGTGTGTACTGTAGTAGTGCTGTAGTTGTACTGTAGTTGTACTGTAATTGCACTGTATGTGTACTGTAGTAGTGTTGTAGTTGTACTTTATTATGCACTGTAGTTGTACTGAATGTGTACTGTAGTAGTGCTGTAGTTGTACTGTATGTGTACTGTAGATGTACTGTAGTTGTACTGTATGTGTACTGTAGTAGTGCTGTAGTTGTACTGTATGGGTACTGTAGTTGAACTCTAGTTGTACTGTATGTGTACTGTAGTTGTACTGTAGTTGTACTGAATTGTACTGTAGTTGTACTGTATGTGTACTGTAGTAGTGCTGTAGTTGTACTGTATGTGTACTGTAGATGTACTGTAGTTGTACTGTATGTGTACTGTAGTTTTACTGTAGATGTAATGTAGTTGTAATGAATGTGTACTGTAGTTGTACTGTATTTGTACTGTATGTGTACTGTAGTTGTACTGTAATTGTACTGTAGTTTTACTGTATTTGTACTAAAGTTGTACTGTATTTGAACTGTAGTTGTACTGTAGTTGTACTGTATGTGTACTGTAGTTGTACTGTAGTTGTACTGTAGTTGTACTGTATGTGTACCGTAGTTGTACTGTATTTGTACTGTAGTAGTGCTGTAGTTGTACTGTATGTGTACTGTAGTAGTACTGTAGTTGTACGGTATTTGTAATGTAGTTGTATTGTATTTGTTCTGTATGTGTACTGTAGTTGTACTGTATGTGTACTGTAGTTGTACTATATGTGTACTGTAGTTTTACTGTATTTGTACTGTAGTAGTGCTGTAGTTGTACTGTAGTTGTACTGTATGTGTACCGTAGTTGTACTGTATTTGTACTGTAGTAGTGCTGTAGTTGTACTGTATGTGTACTGTAGTAGTACTGTAGTTGTACGGTATTTGTAATGTAGTTGTATTGTATTTGTTCTGTATGTGTACTGTAGTTGTACTATATGTGTTCTGTAGTTGTACTGTAGTTGTACTGTAGTTTTACTGTATGTATACTGTAGTTGTACTGTATGTATACTGTAGTTGTAATGTATTTGTACTGTAGTTGTACTCTAGTTGTACTGTATGTGTACTGTTGTTGTACTGTATGTGTACTGTAGTTGTACTGTAGTTGAGCTGTAATTATACTGTATGTGTACTGTATGTGTACAGTAGTTTTACTGTAGTTTTTACTGTAGTTTTACTGTATGTGTACTGTGGTTGTACTGTAGTTGTACTGTATGTGTACTGTAGTAGTACTGTAGTTGTTCGGTATTTGTACTGTAGTTGTAATGTATTTGTTCTGTATGTGTACTGTAGTTTTACTGAAGTTCTACTGTAGTTGTACAGTAGTTGTACTGTATTTGTACTGTAGTTGTACTGTATGTGTACTGTAGTAGTGCTGTAGTTGTACTGTATGTGTACTGTAGATGTACTGTAGTTGTACTGTAGTTGTACTGTATGTGTACTGTAGTTTAACTGTAGATGTAATGTAGTTGTAATGAATGTGTACTGTAGTTATACTGTAGTTGTACTGTATGTGTATTGTAGTTATACTGTAATTGTACTGTAGTTTTACTGTATTTTTACTGTAGTTGTACTGTATTTGAATTGTATTTGTACTGTAGTTGTACTGTAGTGTTACTGTAGTTGTACTGTATTTGTTCTGTATGTGAACTGTAGTTGTACTGTATGTGTACTGTAGTTGTACTATATGTGTACTGTAGTTGTACTGTATGTGTACTGTAGTTGTACTGTAGTTGTACAGTAGTTGTACTGTAGTTGTACTGTACGTATACTGTAGTTGTACTGTATGTGTACTGTAGTTGTAATGTATTTGTACTCTATTTGTACTGTAGTTGTACTGTAGTTGTACTGTATGTGTACTGTAGTTGTACTGTTTGTGTACTGTAGTTGTACTGTAGTTGAGCTGTAATTATACTGTATGTGTACAGTAGTTATACTGTAGATTTTACTGTAGTTTTACTGTATGTGTACTGTGGTTGTTCTGTAGTTGTAATGTATGTTTACTGTAGTAGTACTGTAGTTGTACGGTATTTGTACTGTAGTTGTATTGTATTTGTTCTGTATGTGTACTGTAGTTGTACTGTAGTTGTACTGTAGTTGTACAGTAGTTGTACTGTATTTGTACTGTAGTTGTACTGTATGTGTACTGTAGTAGTGCTGTAGTTTTACTGTATGTGTACTCTAGATGTACTGTAGTTGTACTGTAGTTGTACTGTATGTGTACTGTAGTTTAACTGTAGATGTAATTTAGTTGTAATGAATGTGTACTGTAGTTATACTGTAGTTGTACTGTATGTGTACTGTAGTTGTACTGTAATTGTACTGTAGTTTTACTGTATTTATACTGTAGTTGTACTGTATTTGAATTGTAGTTGTACTGTAGTTGTACTGTATGTTTACTGTAGTTGTACTGTGGTTGTACTGTATTATGTACTGTAGTTGTACTGTATGTGTACTGTAGTAGTGCTGTAGTTGTACTGTATGTGTACTGTAGATGTACTGTAGTTGTACTGTAGTTGTACTGTATGTGTACTGTAGTTTAACTGTATATGTAATGTAGTTGTAATGAATGTGTACTGTAGTTATACTGTAGTTGTACTGTATGTGTACTGTAGTTGTACTGTAATTGTACTGTAGTTTTACTGTATTTTTACTGTAGTTGTACTGTATTTGAATTGTAGTTATACTGTAGTTGTACTGTATGCGTACTGTAGTTGTACTGTGGTTGTACTGTATTATGTACTGTAGTTGTACTGAATGTGTACTGTAGTAGTGCTGTAGTTGTACTGTATGTGTACTGTAGATGTACTGTAGTTGTACTGTAGTTGTACTGTATTTGTACTGTGGTTGTACTGTAGTGTTACTGTAGTTGTACTGTATATGTACTGTACGTGTACTGTAGTTGTATTGTATGTGTACTGTAGTTGTACTATATGTGTTCTGTAGTTGTACTGTATGTGTACTGTAGTTGTACTGTAGTTGTACTGTATGTGTACTGTAGTTGTACTGTATGTGTACCGTAGTTGTACTGTATGTGTACTGTAGTTGTACTGTTTGTGTACTGTATGTGTACTGTAGTTGTACTGTATGTGTACTGTAGTTGTACTCTATGTGTACTGTGGTTGTACTGTATGTGTACTGTATGTGTACTGTAGTTGTACTGTATGTGTACTGTATGTGTACTGTAGTTGTACTGTAGTTGTACTGTATGCGTACTGTAGTTGTACTGTAATTGTACTGTAGTTTAACTGTATTTGTACTGTAGTTGTACTGTATTTGAACTGTAGTTGTACTGTAGTTTTACTGTATGTGTACTGTAGTTGTACTGTAGTTGTACTGTATTTGTACTGAGGTTGTACCATATGTGTATTGTAGTTGTACTGTAGTTGTGCTGTAGTTGTACTGTAGTCTTACAGTAGTTTTACTGTAGTGTTACTGCAGTTGTACTGTATTTGTACTGTAGTTGTTCTGTAGTGTTACTGTAGTTGTACTGTATTTGTACTGTATGTGTACTGTAGTTGTACTGTAGTTGTACTGTATGTGTACTGTAGTTGTACTGTATGTGTACTGTGGTTGTACTGTATGTGTAATGTATGTGTACTGTATGTATACTGTAGTTGTACTGTAGTTGTACTGTATGTGTACTGTAGTTGTACTGTATTTGTATTGTATTTGTACTCTAGTTGGACTATAGTTGTACTGTATGTGTTATGTAGTTGTACTGTTTGTGTACTGTAATTGTACTGTAGTTGTACTGTATGTGTACTGTATTTGTTCTGTAGTTGAGCTGTAATTATACTGTATGTGTACTGCATGTGTATAGTAGTTGTACTGTAGTTGTACTGTTGTTGTACTGTATGTGTACTGTAGTTGTACTGTATTTGTACTCTTTGTGTACTGTAGTTGTACTGTATGTGTAGTGTAGTTGTACTGTATGTGCACTGAATGTGTACTGTAGTTGTACTGTATGTGTACAGTAGTTTTACTATATATGCACTGTAGTTGTACTGTATGTGTACTGTAGTTGTACTGTAGTTGTACTGTATGTGTACTGTATTTGTACTGTATGTGTACCGTAGTTGTACTGTATGTGTACTGTAGTTTTACTGTTTGTGTACTGTATGTGTACTGTAGTTGTACGGTATGTGTACTGTAGTCGTACTCTATGTGTAATGTGGTTGTACTGTATGTGTACTGTATGTGTACTGTACTTGTACTGTATGCGTACTGTAGTTGTACGGTATTTGTACTGTATTTGTACTGTAGTTGTACTGTAGTTGAACTGTATGTGTACTTTAGTTGTACTGTATGTGTACTGTAATTGTACTGTAGTTGTACTCTATGTGTACTGTAGTTGTACTGTAGTTGAGCTGAATTATACTGTATGTGTACTGCATGTGTACAGTAGTTGTACTGTTGTTGTACTGTATGTGTACTGTGCTTGTACTGTAGTTGTGCTGTATGTGTACTGTAGTTGTACTGTAGTTGTACTGTAGTTGTACTGTATGTGTACTGTAGTTGTACTGTATGTGTACTGTAGTTGTACTGTAGTTGTACTGTATGTGTACTCTAGTTGTGCTGTATGTGTACTGTAGTTGTACTGTATTTGTACTGTTTGTGTACTGTAGTTTTACTGTATGTGTACTGTAGTTGTACTGTATATGTTCTGTATGTGTACTGTAGTTGTCCTGTATGTGTACTGTAGTTGTACTATATGTGTACTGTAGTTGTACTGTATGTGTACTGTAGTTGTACTGTAGTTGTACTGTAGTTGTACTGTATGTATACTGTAGTTGTACTGTATGTGTACTGTAGTTGTACTGTATTTATACTGTATTTGTACTGTAGTTGTACTGTAGTTGTACTGCATGTGTACTATAGTTGTACTGTATGTGTAATGTAGTTGTACTGTAATTGAGCTCTAATTATACTGTATGTGTACTGTATGTGTACTGTAATTGTACTGTATGTGTACTGTAATTGTACTCTATGTGTACTGTGGTTGTACTGTATGTGTACAGTATGTGTACTGTAGTTGTACTGTATGTGTACTGTATGTGTACTGTAGTTGTACTGTAGTTGTACTGTAGTTGTACTGTATGCGTACCGTAGTGGTACTGTAATTGTACTGTAGTTTAACTGTATTTGTACAGTAGTTGTACTGTATTTGAACTGTAGTTGTACTGTAGTTTTACTGTATGTGTACTGTATTTGTACTGTAGTTGTACCGTATGTGTATTGTAGTAGTGCTGTAGTTGAACTGTACGTGTACTGTAGATGTACTGTAGTTGTACTGTAGTTGTACTGTAGTTATACTGTAGTTGTACTGTAGTTGTACTGTATTTGTACTGTAGTTGTACTGTAGTGTTACTGTAGTTCTACTGTATTTGTTCTGTATATGTAGTGTAGTTGTTCTGTAGTTGTACTGTATGTGTACTGTAGTAGTACTGTAGTTGTACGGTACTTGTAGTGTAGTTGTACTGTATTTGTTCTGTATGTGCACTGTTGTTGTACTGTAGTTGTACTGTAGTTGTACTGTAGTCATACAGTAGTTGTACTGTAGTGTTACTGCAGTTGTACTGTATTTGTACTGTAGTTGTACTGTTGTGTTACTGTAGTTGTACTGTATTTGTACTGTATGTGTACTGTAGTTGTACTGTAGTTGTACTGTATGTGAACTGTAGTTGTACTGTATGTGTACTGTGGTTGTACTGTATTTGTACTGTATTTGTACTGTAGCTGTACTATAGTTGTACTGTATGTGTTCTGTAGTTGTACTGTATGTGTACTGTAATTGTACTGTAGTTGTACTGTATGTGTAGTGTAGTTGTACTGTAGTTGAGCTGTAATTATACTGTAAGTGTACTGCATGTGTATAGTAGTTGTACTGTAGTTGTACTGTTGTTGTACTGTATGTGTACTGTAGTTGTACTGTATTTGTACTGTTTGTGTACTGTAGTTGTACTGTATGTGTACTGTAGTTGTACTGTATGTGCAGTGTATGTGAACTGTAGTTGTACTGTATGTGTACTGTAGTTGTACTGTATGTGTACCGTAGTTGTACTGTAGTTGTACTGTATGTGTACTGTAGTTTTACTGTTTGTGTACTGTATGTGCACTGTAGCTGTACTGTATGTGTACTGTAGTCGTACTCTATGTGTACTGTGGTTGTACTGTATGTGTACTGTATGTGTACTGTAATGTACTGTATGTGTACAGTAGTTGTACTGTAGTTGTACTGTGGTTGTACTGTATGCGTACTGTAGTTGTACTGTATTTGAACTGTAGTTGTACTGTAGTTTTACTGTATGTGTACTGTAGTTGTACTGTATTTGTACTGTAGTTGTACCTTATGTGTATTGTAGTTGTACTGTAGTTGTACTGTAGTTGTATTGTAGTCTTACAGTAGTTTTACTGTAGTGTTACTGCAGTTGTACTGTATTTGTACTGTAGTTGTTCTGTAGTGTTACTGTAGTTGTACTGTATTTGTACTGTATGTGTACTGTAGTTGTACTGTAGTTGTACTGTATGTGTACTGTAGTTGTACTGTATGTGTACTGTGGTTGTACTGTATGTGTAATTTATGTGTACTGTATGTATACTGTAGTTGTACTGTATGTGTACTGTAGTTGTACTGTATTTGTATTGTATTTGTACTCTAGTTGGACTATAGTTGTACTGTATGTGTTATGTAGTTGTACTGTATGTGTACTCTAATTGTACTGTAGTTGTACTGTATGTGTTCTGTAGTTGTTCTGTAGTTGAGCTGTAATTATACTGTATGTGTACTGCATGTGTATAGTAGTTGTACTGTAGTTGTACTGTAGTTGTACTGTAGTTGGACTGTAGTTGTACTGTGTGTGAACTGTAGTTGTACTGTAGTTGTACTGTAGTTGTACTGTATGTGTACTGTAGTTGTACTGTATGTGTACTGTAGTTGTACTGAAATTGTACTGTAGTTGTACTGTATGTGTACTCTAATTGTGCTGTTTGTGAACTGTATGTGTGCTGTAGTTGTACTGTATGTGTACTGTAGTTGTACTATATGTGCACTGTAGTTGTACTGTATGTGTACTGTAGTTGTACTGTAGTTTTAGTGTATGTGTACTGTAGTTGTACTGTATGTGTACCGTAGTTGTACTGGAGTTGTACTGTATGTGTACTGTAGTTTTACTGTTTGTGTACTGTATGTGTACTGTAGTTGTACTGTATGTGTACTGTAGTCGTACTCTATGTGTACTGTGGTTGTACTGTATGTGTACTGTATGTGTACTGTAGTTGTACTGTTTGTGTACTGTAGTTGTACTGTGGTTGAACTGTAGTTGTACTGTATGCGTACTGTAGTTGTACGGTATTTGTACTGTATTTGTGCTGTAGTTGTACTGTAGTTGTACCTTATGTGTACTGTAGTTGTACTGTATGTGTACTGTAATTGTACTCTAGTTATACTGTATTTGTACTGTAGTTGTGCTGTATATGTACTGTATGTGTACTGTAGTTGTCCTGTATGTGTACTGTAGTTGTACAATATGTGTACTGTAGTTGTACTGTATGTGTACTGTAGTTGTACTGTATTTGTACTGTTTGTGTACTGTAGTTTTACTGTATGTGTACTGTAGTTGTACTGTATATGTACTGTATGTGTACTGTAGTTGTCCTGTATGTGTACTGTAGTTGTACAATATGTGTACTGTAGTTGTACTGTAGTTGTACTGTAGTTGTACTGTATGTATACTGTAGTTGTACTGTATGTGTACTGTAGTTGTACTGTATTTATACTGTATTTGTACTGTAGGTGTACTGTAGTTTTACTTCATGTGTACTATAGTTGTACTGTATGTGTAATGTAGTTGTACTGTAGTTGAGCTGTAATTATACTGTATGTGTACTGTATGTGTACTGTAGTTGTACTGTATGTGTACTGTAGTTGTACTCTATGTGTACTGTGGTTGTAATGTATGTGTACTGTATGTGTACTGTAGTTGTACTGTATGTGTACTGTATGTGTACTGTAGTTGTACTGTAGTTGTACTGTAGTTGTACTGTATGCGTACTGTAGTTGTACTGTAATTGTACTGTAGTTTAACTGTATTTGCACTGTAGTTGTGCTGTATTTGAATTGTAGTTGTACTGTAGTTTTACTGTATGTGTACTGTAGTTGTACTGTAGTTGTACTGTATTTGTACTGTAGTTGTACCGTATGTGTATTGTAGTAGTGCTGTAGTTGTACTGTACGTGCACTGTAGATGTACTGTAGTTGTACTGTAGTTGTTCTGTAGTTGTACTGTAGTGTTACTGTAGTTCTACTGTATTTGTTCAGTATATGTAGTGTAGTTGTACTGTAGTTGTACTGTATGTGTACTGTAGTAGTACTGTAGTTGTACGGTATTTGTAGTGTAGTTGTACTGTATTTGTTCTGTATGTGCACTGTAGTTGTAATGTAGTTGTACTGTAGTTGTACAGTAGTTGTACTGTATTTGTACTGTAGTGTTACTGCAGTTGTACTGTATTTGTACTGTAGTTGTACTGTAGTGTTACTGTAGTTGTACTGTATTTGTACTGTATGTGTACTGTAGTTGTACTGTAGTTGTACTGTATGTGTACTGTAGTTGTACTGTATGTGTACTGTGGTTGTACTGTATGTGTAATGTATGTGTACTGTATGTGTACTGTAGTTGTACTGTAGTTGTACTGTATGTGTACTGTAGTTGTACTGTATTTGCACTGTATTTGTACTGTAGTTGTACTATAGTAGTACTGTATGTGTTCTGTAGTTGTACAGTATGTGTACTGTAATTGTACTGTAGTTGTACTGTATGTGTACTGTAGTTGTACTGTAGTTGAGCTGTAATAATACTGTATGTGTACTGCATGTGTATAGTAGTTGTACTGTAGTTGTACTCTTGTTGTACTGTATGTGTAATGTAGTTGTACTGTATTGTACTGTTTGTGTACTGTAGGTGTACTGTATGTGTACTGTAGTTGTACTGTATGTGCACTGTATGAGTACTGTAGTTGTACTGTATGTGTACTGTAGTTTTACTATATGTGCACTGTAGTTGTACTGTATGTGTACTGTAGTTGTACTGTAGTTGTACTGTATGTGTACTGTAGTTGTACTGTATGTGTACCGTAGTTTTACTGTAGTTGTACTGTATGTGTACTGTAGTTTTACTGTTTGTGTACTGTATGTGTACTCTAGCTGTACTGTATGTGTACTGTAGTCGTACTCTATGTGTACTGTGGTTGTACTGTATGTGTACAGCATGTGTACTGTAGTTGTACTGTATGTGTACTGTAGTTGTATTGTAGTTGAGCTGAATTATACTGTATGTGTACTGCATGTGTACAGTAGTTGTACTGTAGTTGTACTGTTGTTGTACTGTATGTGTACTGTACTTGTACTGTAGTTGTACTGTATGTGTACTGTAGTTGTACTGTAGTTGTACTGTAGTTGTACTGTAGTTGTACTGTGTGTGAACTGTAGTTGTACTGTAGTTGTACTGTAGTTGTACTGTATGTGTACTGTAGTTGTACTGTATGTGTACTGTAGTTGTACTGAAATTGTACTGTAGTTGTACTGTATGTGTACTCTAATTGTGCTGTTTGTGAACTGTATGTGTACTGTAGTTGTACTGTATGTGTACTGTAGTTGTACTATATGTGCACTGTAGTTGTACTGTATGTGTACTGTAGTTGTACTGTAGTTTTACTGTATGTGTACTGTAGTTGTACTGTATGTGTACCGTAGTTGTACTGGAGTTGTACTGTATGTGTACTGTAGTTTTACTGTTTGTGTACTGTATGTGTACTGTAGTTGTACTGTATGTGTACTGTAGTCGTACTCTATGTGTACTGTGGTTGTACTGTATGTGTACTGTATGTGTACTGTAGTTGTACTCTATGTGTACTGTAGTTGTACTGTAGTTGAACTGTAGTTGTACTGTATGCGTACTGTAGTTGTACGGTATTTGTACTGTATTTGTGCTGTAGTTGTACTGTAATTGTACATTATATGTACTGTAGTTGTACTGTATGTGTACTGTAATTGTACTCTAGTTATACTGTATGTGTACTGTAGTTGTGCTGTAGTTGAGCTGAATTATACTGTATGTGTACTGCATGTGTACAGTAGTTGTACTGTAGTTGTACTGTTGTTGTACTGTATGTGTACTGTGCTTGTACTGTAGTTGTACTGTATGTGTACTGTAGTTGTACTGTAGTTGTACTGTAGCTGTACTGTATGTTAACTGTAGTTGTACTGTGTGTGAACTGTAGTTGTACTGTAGTTGTACTGTAGTTGTACTGTAGTTGTACTGTATGTGTACTGTAGTTGTACTGTATGTGTACTCTAGTTGTGCTGTATGTGTACTGTAGTTGTACTGTATTTGTACTGTTTTTGTACTGTAGTTTTACTGTATGTGTACTGTAGTTGTACTGTATATGTACTGTATGTGTACTGTAGTTGTCCTGTATATGTACTGTAGTTGTACTATATGTGTACTGTAGTTGTACTATATGTGTACTGTAGTTTTAACTGTAGTTGTACTGTAGTTGTACTGTAGTTGTACTGTATGTATACTGTAGTTGTACTGTATGTGTACTGTAGTTGTACTGTATTTATACTGAATTTGTACTGTAGTTGTACTGTAGTTGTACTGTATGTGTACTATAGTTGTACTGTATGTGTAATGTAGTTGTACTGTAGTTGAAATGTAATTATACTGTATGTGTACTGTATGTGTACTGTATGTGTACTGTAGTTGTACTGTATGTGTACTGTATGTGTACTGTAGTTGTACTATATGAGTACTGTGGTTGTACTGTATGTGTACTGTAGTTGTACTGTATGTGTACTGTATGCGTACTGTAGTTGTACTGTAGTTGTATTGTAGTTTTACTGTATGCGTACTGTAGTTGTACTGTATTTGTACTGTATTTGTACTGTAGTTGTACTGTATGTGTACTGTAGTTGTACTGTATGTGTACTGTAATTGTACTGTAGTTGTACTGTATGTGTACTGTAGTTGTACTGTAGTTGACCTGAATTATACTGTATGTGTACTGCATGTGTACAGTAGTTGTACTGTAGTTGTACTGTTGTTGTACTGTATGTGTACTGTACTTGTACTGTAGTTGAACTGTATGTGTACTGTAGTTGTACTGTATGAATACTGTATTTGTACTGTATGTGTACTGTAGTTGTACTGTATTTGTACTGTAGTTGTACTGTATGTGTACTGTAGTTTTACTGTATGTGTACTGTAGTTGTACTCTAGTTGAGCTGTAATTATACTGTATGTGCACTGTATGTGTACAGTAGTTTTACTGTAGTTTATACTGTGGTTTTACTGTATGTGTACTGTAGTTGTACTGTATGTGTACTGTAGTTGTACTGTATGTGTACTGCAGTTGTACTGTGTGTGTACTGTAGTTGTACTGTAGATATACTGTAGTTGTACTGTAGTTATATTGTAGGTCTACTGTATGTGAACTGTAGTAGTACTGTATGTGTACTGCAGTTGTACTGTGTGTGTACTGTAGTTGTACTGTATGTGAACTGTAGTAGTACTGTATGTGTACTGCAGTTGTACTGTGTGTGTACTGTAGTAGTGCTGTAGTTGTACTGTATGTGTACTGTAGTTGTTCTGTATGTGAACTGTAGTTGTACTGTAGTTGTTCTGTATGGGAACTGTAGTAGTACTGTATGTGTACTGCAGTTGTACTGTGTGTGTACTGTAGTAGTGCTGTAGTTGTACTGTAGTTGTACTGTAATTGCACTGTATGTGTACTGTAGTAGTGTTGTAGTTGTACTTTATTATGCACTGTAGTTGTACTGAATGTGTACTGTAGTAGTGCTGTAGTTGTACTGTATGTGTACTGTAGATGTACTGTAGTTGTACTGTATGTGTACTGTAGTAGTGCTGTAGTTGTACTGTATGGGTACTGTAGTTGAACTCTAGTTGTACTGTATGTGTACTGTAGTTGTACTGTAGTTGTACTGAATTGTACTGTAGTTGTACTGTATGTGTACTGTAGTAGTGCTGTAGTTGTACTGTATGTGTACTGTAGATGTACTGTAGTTGTACTGTATGTGTACTGTAGTTTTACTGTAGATGTAATGTAGTTGTAATGAATGTGTACTGTAGTTGTACTGTATTTGTACTGTATGTGTACTGTAGTTGTACTGTAATTGTACTGTAGTTTTACTGTATTTGTACTAAAGTTGTACTGTATTTGAACTGTAGTTGTACTGTAGTTGTACTGTATGTGTACTGTAGTTGTACTGTAGTTGTACTGTAGTTGTACTGTATGTGTACCGTAGTTGTACTGTATTTGTACTGTAGTAGTGCTGTAGTTGTACTGTATGTGTACTGTAGTAGTACTGTAGTTGTACGGTATTTGTAATGTAGTTGTATTGTATTTGTTCTGTATGTGTACTGTAGTTGTACTGTATGTGTACTGTAGTTGTACTATATGTGTACTGTAGTTTTACTGTATTTGTACTGTAGTAGTGCTGTAGTTGTACTGTAGTTGTACTGTATGTGTACCGTAGTTGTACTGTATTTGTACTGTAGTAGTGCTGTAGTTGTACTGTATGTGTACTGTAGTAGTACTGTAGTTGTACGGTATTTGTAATGTAGTTGTATTGTATTTGTTCTGTATGTGTACTGTAGTTGTACTATATGTGTTCTGTAGTTGTACTGTAGTTGTACTGTAGTTTTACTGTATGTATACTGTAGTTGTACTGTATGTATACTGTAGTTGTAATGTATTTGTACTGTAGTTGTACTCTAGTTGTACTGTATGTGTACTGTTGTTGTACTGTATGTGTACTGTAGTTGTACTGTAGTTGAGCTGTAATTATACTGTATGTGTACTGTATGTGTACAGTAGTTTTACTGTAGTTTTTACTGTAGTTTTACTGTATGTGTACTGTGGTTGTACTGTAGTTGTACTGTATGTGTACTGTAGTAGTACTGTAGTTGTTCGGTATTTGTACTGTAGTTGTAATGTATTTGTTCTGTATGTGTACTGTAGTTTTACTGAAGTTCTACTGTAGTTGTACAGTAGTTGTACTGTATTTGTACTGTAGTTGTACTGTATGTGTACTGTAGTAGTGCTGTAGTTGTACTGTATGTGTACTGTAGATGTACTGTAGTTGTACTGTAGTTGTACTGTATGTGTACTGTAGTTTAACTGTAGATGTAATGTAGTTGTAATGAATGTGTACTGTAGTTATACTGTAGTTGTACTGTATGTGTATTGTAGTTATACTGTAATTGTACTGTAGTTTTACTGTATTTTTACTGTAGTTGTACTGTATTTGAATTGTATTTGTACTGTAGTTGTACTGTAGTGTTACTGTAGTTGTACTGTATTTGTTCTGTATGTGAACTGTAGTTGTACTGTATGTGTACTGTAGTTGTACTATATGTGTACTGTAGTTGTACTGTATGTGTACTGTAGTTGTACTGTAGTTGTACAGTAGTTGTACTGTAGTTGTACTGTACGTATACTGTAGTTGTACTGTATGTGTACTGTAGTTGTAATGTATTTGTACTCTATTTGTACTGTAGTTGTACTGTAGTTGTACTGTATGTGTACTGTAGTTGTACTGTTTGTGTACTGTAGTTGTACTGTAGTTGAGCTGTAATTATACTGTATGTGTACAGTAGTTATACTGTAGATTTTACTGTAGTTTTACTGTATGTGTACTGTGGTTGTTCTGTAGTTGTAATGTATGTTTACTGTAGTAGTACTGTAGTTGTACGGTATTTGTACTGTAGTTGTATTGTATTTGTTCTGTATGTGTACTGTAGTTGTACTGTAGTTGTACTGTAGTTGTACAGTAGTTGTACTGTATTTGTACTGTAGTTGTACTGTATGTGTACTGTAGTAGTGCTGTAGTTTTACTGTATGTGTACTCTAGATGTACTGTAGTTGTACTGTAGTTGTACTGTATGTGTACTGTAGTTTAACTGTAGATGTAATTTAGTTGTAATGAATGTGTACTGTAGTTATACTGTAGTTGTACTGTATGTGTACTGTAGTTGTACTGTAATTGTACTGTAGTTTTACTGTATTTATACTGTAGTTGTACTGTATTTGAATTGTAGTTGTACCGTAGTTGTACTGTATGTTTACTGTAGTTGTACTGTGGTTGTACTGTATTATGTACTGTAGTTGTACTGTATGTGTACTGTAGTAGTGCTGTAGTTGTACTGTATGTGTACTGTAGATGTACTGTAGTTGTACTGTAGTTGTACTGTATGTGTACTGTAGTTTAACTGTATATGTAATGTAGTTGTAATGAATGTGTACTGTAGTTATACTGTAGTTGTACTGTATGTGTACTGTAGTTGTACTGTAATTGTACTGTAGTTTTACTGTATTTTTACTGTAGTTGTACTGTATTTGAATTGTAGTTATACTGTAGTTGTACTGTATGCGTACTGTAGTTGTACTGTGGTTGTACTGTATTATGTACTGTAGTTGTACTGAATGTGTACTGTAGTAGTGCTGTAGTTGTACTGTATGTGTACTGTAGATGTACTGTAGTTGTACTGTAGTTGTACTGTATTTGTACTGTGGTTGTACTGTAGTGTTACTGTAGTTGTACTGTATATGTACTGTACGTGTACTGTAGTTGTATTGTATGTGTACTGTAGTTGTACTATATGTGTTCTGTAGTTGTACTGTATGTGTACTGTAGTTGTACTGTAGTTGTACTGTATGTGTACTGTAGTTGTACTGTATGTGTACCGTAGTTGTACTGTATGTGTACTGTAGTTGTACTGTTTGTGTACTGTATGTGTACTGTAGTTGTACTGTATGTGTACTGTAGTTGTACTCTATGTGTACTGTGGTTGTACTGTATGTGTACTGTATGTGTACTGTAGTTGTACTGTATGTGTACTGTATGTGTACTGTAGTTGTACTGTAGTTGTACTGTATGCGTACTGTAGTTGTACTGTAATTGTACTGTAGTTTAACTGTATTTGTACTGTAGTTGTACTGTATTTGAACTGTAGTTGTACTGTAGTTTTACTGTATGTGTACTGTAGTTGTACTGTAGTTGTACTGTATTTGTACTGAGGTTGTACCATATGTGTATTGTAGTTGTACTGTAGTTGTGCTGTAGTTGTACTGTAGTCTTACAGTAGTTTTACTGTAGTGTTACTGCAGTTGTACTGTATTTGTACTGTAGTTGTTCTGTAGTGTTACTGTAGTTGTACTGTATTTGTACTGTATGTGTACTGTAGTTGTACTGTAGTTGTACTGTATGTGTACTGTAGTTGTACTGTATGTGTACTGTGGTTGTACTGTATGTGTAATGTATGTGTACTGTATGTATACTGTAGTTGTACTGTAGTTGTACTGTATGTGTACTGTAGTTGTACTGTATTTGTATTGTATTTGTACTCTAGTTGGACTATAGTTGTACTGTATGTGTTATGTAGTTGTACTGTTTGTGTACTGTAATTGTACTGTAGTTGTACTGTATGTGTACTGTATTTGTTCTGTAGTTGAGCTGTAATTATACTGTATGTGTACTGCATGTGTATAGTAGTTGTACTGTAGTTGTACTGTTGTTGTACTGTATGTGTACTGTAGTTGTACTGTATTTGTACTCTTTGTGTACTGTAGTTGTACTGTATGTGTAGTGTAGTTGTACTGTATGTGCACTGAATGTGTACTGTAGTTGTACTGTATGTGTACAGTAGTTTTACTATATATGCACTGTAGTTGTACTGTATGTGTACTGTAGTTGTACTGTAGTTGTACTGTATGTGTACTGTATTTGTACTGTATGTGTACCGTAGTTGTACTGTATGTGTACTGTAGTTTTACTGTTTGTGTACTGTATGTGTACTGTAGTTGTACGGTATGTGTACTGTAGTCGTACTCTATGTGTAATGTGGTTGTACTGTATGTGTACTGTATGTGTACTGTACTTGTACTGTATGCGTACTGTAGTTGTACGGTATTTGTACTGTATTTGTACTGTAGTTGTACTGTAGTTGAACTGTATGTGTACTTTAGTTGTACTGTATGTGTACTGTAATTGTACTGTAGTTGTACTCTATGTGTACTGTAGTTGTACTGTAGTTGAGCTGAATTATACTGTATGTGTACTGCATGTGTACAGTAGTTGTACTGTTGTTGTACTGTATGTGTACTGTGCTTGTACTGTAGTTGTGCTGTATGTGTACTGTAGTTGTACTGTAGTTGTACTGTAGTTGTACTGTATGTGTACTGTAGTTGTACTGTATGTGTACTGTAGTTGTACTGTAGTTGTACTGTATGTGTACTCTAGTTGTGCTGTATGTGTACTGTAGTTGTACTGTATTTGTACTGTTTGTGTACTGTAGTTTTACTGTATGTGTACTGTAGTTGTACTGTATATGTTCTGTATGTGTACTGTAGTTGTCCTGTATGTGTACTGTAGTTGTACTATATGTGTACTGTAGTTGTACTGTAGTTGTACTGTATGTATACTGTAGTTGTACTGTATGTGTACTGTAGTTGTACTGTATTTATACTGTATTTGTACTGTAGTTGTACTGTAGTTGTACTGCATGTGTACTATAGTTGTACTGTATGTGTAATGTAGTTGTACTGTAATTGAGCTCTAATTATACTGTATGTGTACTGTATGTGTACTGTAATTGTACTGTATGTGTACTGTAATTGTACTCTATGTGTACTGTGGTTGTACTGTATGTGTACAGTATGTGTACTGTAGTTGTACTGTATGTGTACTGTATGTGTACTGTAGTTGTAATGTAGTTGTACTGTAGTTGTACTGTATGCGTACCGTAGTGGTACTGTAATTGTACTGTAGTTTAACTGTATTTGTACAGTAGTTGTACTGTATTTGAACTGTAGTTGTACTGTAGTTTTACTGTATGTGTACTGTATTTGTACTGTAGTTGTACCGTATGTGTATTGTAGTAGTGCTGTAGTTGAACTGTACGTGTACTGTAGATGTACTGTAGTTGTACTGTAGTTGTACTGTAGTTATACTGTAGTTGTACTGTAGTTGTACTGTATTTGTACTGTAGTTGTACTGTAGTGTTACTGTAGTTCTACTGTATTTGTTCTGTATATGTAGTGTAGTTGTTCTGTAGTTGTACTGTATGTGTACTGTAGTAGTACTGTAGTTGTACGGTACTTGTAGTGTAGTTGTACTGTATTTGTTCTGTATGTGCACTGTTGTTGTACTGTAGTTGTACTGTAGTTGTACTGTAGTCATACAGTAGTTGTACTGTAGTGTTACTGCAGTTGTACTGTATTTGTACTGTAGTTGTACTGTTGTGTTACTGTAGTTGTACTGTATTTGTACTGTATGTGTACTGTAGTTGTACTGTAGTTGTACTGTATGTGAACTGTAGTTGTACTGTATGTGTACTGTGGTTGTACTGTATTTGTACTGTATTTGTACTGTAGCTGTACTATAGTTGTACTGTATGTGTTCTGTAGTTGTACTGTATGTGTACTGTAATTGTACTGTAGTTGTACTGTATGTGTAGTGTAGTTGTACTGTAGTTGAGCTGTAATTATACTGTAAGTGTACTGCATGTGTATAGTAGTTGTACTGTAGTTGTACTGTTGTTGTACTGTATGTGTACTGTAGTTGTACTGTATTTGTACTGTTTGTGTACTGTAGTTGTACTGTATGTGTACTGTAGTTGTACTGTATGTGCAGTGTATGTGAACTGTAGTTGTACTGTATGTGTACTGTAGTTGTACTGTATGTGTACCGTAGTTGTACTGTAGTTGTACTGTATGTGTACTGTAGTTTTACTGTTTGTGTACTGTATGTGCACTGTAGCTGTACTGTATGTGTACTGTAGTCGTACTCTATGTGTACTGTGGTTGTACTGTATGTGTACTGTATGTGTACTGTAATGTACTGTATGTGTACAGTAGTTGTACTGTAGTTGTACTGTGGTTGTACTGTATGCGTACTGTAGTTGTACTGTATTTGAACTGTAGTTGTACTGTAGTTTTACTGTATGTGTACTGTAGTTGTACTGTATTTGTACTGTAGTTGTACCTTATGTGTATTGTAGTTGTACTGTAGTTGTACTGTAGTTGTATTGTAGTCTTACAGTAGTTTTACTGTAGTGTTACTGCAGTTGTACTGTATTTGTACTGTAGTTGTTCTGTAGTGTTACTGTAGTTGTACTGTATTTGTACTGTATGTGTACTGTAGTTGTACTGTAGTTGTACTGTATGTGTACTGTAGTTGTACTGTATGTGTACTGTGGTTGTACTGTATGTGTAATTTATGTGTACTGTATGTATACTGTAGTTGTACTGTATGTGTACTGTAGTTGTACTGTATTTGTATTGTATTTGTACTCTAGTTGGACTATAGTTGTACTGTATGTGTTATGTAGTTGTACTGTATGTGTACTCTAATTGTACTGTAGTTGTACTGTATGTGTTCTGTAGTTGTTCTGTAGTTGAGCTGTAATTATACTGTATGTGTACTGCATGTGTATAGTAGTTGTACTGTAGTTGTACTGTTGTTGTACTGTATGTGTACTGTAGTTGTACTGTATTTGTACTCTTTGTGTACTGTAGTTGTACTGTATGTGTACTGTAGTTGTACTGTATGTGCACTGAATGTGTACTGTAGTTGTACTGTATGTGTACTGTAGTTTTAATATATGTGCACTGTAGTTGTACTGTATGTGTACTGTAGTTGTACTGTAGTTGTACTGTATGTGTACTGTATTTGTACTGTATGTGTACCGTAGTTGTACTGTAGTTGTACTGTATGTGTACTGTAGTTTTACTGTTTGTGTACTGTATGTGTACTGTAGTTGTACGGTATGTGTACTGTAGTCGTACTCTATGTGTACTGTGGTTGTACTGTATGTGTACTGTATGTGTACTGTAGTTGTACTGTATGCGTACTGTAGTTGTACGGTATTTGTACTGTATTTGTACTGTTGTTGTACTGTAGTTGTACTGTATGTGTAATGTAGTTGTACTGTATGTGTACTGGAATTGTACTGTAGTTGTACTGTATGTGTACTGTAGTTGTACTGTAGTTGAGCTGAATTATACTGTATGTGTACTGCATGTGTACAGTAGTTGTACTGTAGTTGTACTGTTGTTGTACTGTATGTGTACTGTGCTTGTACTGTAGTTGTGCTGTATGTGTACTGTAGTTGTACTGTAGTTGTACTGTATGTTTACTGTATTTGTACTGTATGTGTACTGTAGTTGTACTGTAGTTGTACTGTATGTGTACTGTAGTTGTACTGTATGTGTACTGTGGTTGTACTGTATGTGTAATGTATGTGTACTGTATGTTTACTGTAGTTGTACTGTAGTTGTACGGTATGTGTACTGTAGTTGTACTGTATTTGCACTGTATTTGTACTGTAGTTGTACTATAGTAGTACTGTATGTGTTCTGTAGTTGTACAGTATGTGTACTGTAATTGTACTGTAGTTGTACTGTATGTGTACTGTAGTTGTACTGTAGTTGAGCTGTATTTGTACTGTGGTTGTACTGTAGTGTTACTGTAGTTGTACTGTATATGTACTGTACGTGTACTGTAGTTGTATTGTATGTGTACTGTAGTTGTACTATATGTGTACTGTAGTTGTACTGTATGTGTACTGTAGTTGTACTGTAGTTGTACTGTATGTGTACTGTAGTTGTACTGTATGTGTACCGTAGTTGTACTGTAGTTGTACTGTATGTGTACTGTAGTTGTACTGTTTGTGTACTGTATGTGTACTGTAGTTGTACTGTATGTGTACTGTAGTTGTACTCTATGTGTACTGTGGTTGCACTGTATGTGTACTGTATGTGTACTGTAGTTGTACTGTATGTGTACTGTATGTGTACTGTAGTTGTACTGTAGTTGTACTGTAGTTGTACTGTATGCGTACTGTAGTTGTACTGTAATTGTACTGTAGTTTAACTGTATTTGTACTGTAGTTGTACTGTATTTGAACTGTAGTTGTACTGTAGTTTTACTGTATGTGTACTGTAGTTGTACTGTAGTTGTACTGTATTTGTACTGAGCTTGTACCGTATGTGTATTGTAGTTGTACTGTAGTTGTGCTGTAGTTGTACTGTAGTCTTACAGTAGTTTTACTGTAGTGTTACTGCAGTTGTACTGTATTTGTACTGTAGTTGTTCTGTAGTGTTACTGTAGTTGTACTGTATTTGTACTGTATGTGTACTGTAGTTGTACTGTAGTTGTACTGTATTTGTACTGTAGTTGTACTGTATGTGTACTGTGGTTGTACTGTATTTGTAATGTATGTGTACTGTATGTATACTGTAGTTGTACTGTAGTTGTACTGTATGTGTACTGTAGTTGTACTGTATTTGTATTGTATTTGTACTCTAGTTGGACTATAGTTGTACTGTATGTGTTATGTAGTTGTACTGTATGTGTACTGTAATTGTACTGTAGTTGTACTGTATGTGTACTGTATTTGTTCTGTAGTTGAGCTGTAATTATACTGTATGTGTACTGCATGTGTATAGTAGTTGTACTGTAGTTGTACTGTTGTTGTACTGTATGTGTACTGTAGTTGTACTGTATTTGTACTCTTTGTGTACTGTAGTTGTACTGTATGTGTAGTGTAGTTGTACTGTATGTGCACTGAATGTGTACTGTAGTTGTACTGTATGTGTACAGTAGTTTTACTATATGTGCACTGTAGTTGTACTGTATGTGTACTGTAGCTGTACTGTAGTTGTACTGTATGTGTACTGTATTTGTACTGTATGTGTACCGTAGTTGTACTGTATGTGTACTGTAGTTTTACTGTTTGTGTACTGTATGTGTACTGTAGTTGTACGGTATGTGTACTGTAGTCGTACTCTATGTGTAATGTGGTTGTACTGTATGTGTACTGTATGTGTACTGTAGTTGTACTGTATGCGTACTGTAGTTGTACGGTATTTGTACTGTATTTGTACTGTAGTTGTACTGTAGTTGTACTGTATGTGTACTGTAGTTGTACTGTATGTGTATTGTAATTGTACTGTAGTTGTACTGTATGTGTACTGTAGTTGTACTGTAGTTGAGCTGAATTATACTGTATGTGTACTGCATGTGTACAGTAGTTGTACTGTAGTTGTACTGTTGTTGTACTGTATGTGTACTGTGCTTGTACTGTAGTTGTGCTGTATGTGTACTGTAGTTGTACTGTATTTGTACTGTGGTTGTACTGTATGTGTAATGTATGTGTACTGTATGTATACTGTAGTTGTACTGTAGTTGTA
Source organism: Meconema thalassinum (assembly GCA_946902985.2). Classification (NCBI taxonomy): domain Eukaryota; kingdom Metazoa; phylum Arthropoda; class Insecta; order Orthoptera; family Tettigoniidae; genus Meconema; species Meconema thalassinum. The sequence continues at coordinate 439,419,734 of OX336394.1, read as the reverse complement.
CTGTATGTGTACTGTAGTTTTACTGTATTTGTATTGTATTTGTATTCTAGTTGGACTATAGTTGTACTGTATGTGTTATGTAGTTGTACTGTATGTGTACTGTAATTGTACTGTAGTTGTACTGTATGTGTACTGTATTTGTTCTGTAGTTGAGCTGTAATTATACTGTATGTGTACTGCATGTGTATAGTAGTTGTACTGTAGTTGTACTGTTGTTGTACTGTATGTGTACTGTAGTTGTACTGTATTTGTACTCTTTGTGTACTGTAGTTGTACTGTATGTGTAGTGTAGTTGTACTGTATGTGCACTGAATGTGTACTGTAGTTGTACTGTACGTGTACAGTAGTTTTACTATATGTGCATTGTAGTTGTACTGTATGTGTACTGTAGTTGTACTGTAGTTGTACTGTATGTGTACTGTATTTGTACTTTATGTGTACCGTAGTTGTACTGTATGTGTACTGTAGTTTTACTGTTTGTGTACTGTATGTGTACTGTAGTTGTACGGTATGTGTACTGTAGTCGTACTCTATGTGTAATGTGGTTGTACTGTATGTGTACTGTATGTGTACTGTAGTTGTACTGTATGCGTACTGTAGTTGTACGGTATTTGTTCTGTATTTGTACTGTAGTTGTACTGTAGTTGTACTGTATGTGTACTGTAGTTGTACTGTATGTGTACTGTAATTGTACAGTAGTTGTACTGTATGTGTACTGTAGTTGTACTGTAGTTGAGCTGAATTATACTGTATGTGTACTGCATGTGTACAGTAGTTGTACTGTAGTTGTACTGTTGTTGTACTGTATGTGTACTGTGCTTGTACTGTAGTTGTGCTGTATGTGTACTGTAGTTGTACTGTAGTTGTACTGTAGTTGTACTGTATGTGTACTGTAGTTGTACTGTATGTGTACTGTAGTTGTACTGTAGTTGTACTCTAGTTGTACTGTAGTTGTACTGTAGTTGTACTGTAGTTGTACTGTATGCGTACTGTAGTTGTACGGTATTTGTACTGTATTTGTACTGTAGTTGTACTGTAGTTGTACTGTATGTGTACTGTCGTTGTACTGTATGTGTACTGAAATTGTACTGTAGTTGTACTGTATGTGTATTGTAGTTGTATTGTAGTTGAGCTGAATTATACTGTATGTGTACTGCATGTGTACAGTAGTTGTACTGTAGTTGTACTGTTGTTGTACTGTATGTGTACTGTGCTTGTACTGTAGTTGTACTGTATGTGTACTGTAGTTGTACTGTAGTTGTACTGTAGTTGTACTGTAGTTGTACTGTGTGTGAACTGTAGTTGTACTGTAGTTGTACTGTAGTTGTACTGTATGTGTACTGTAGTTGTACTGTATGTGTACTGTAGTTGTACTGAAATTGTACTGTAGTTGTACTGTATGTGTACTCTAATTGTGCTGTTTGTGAACTGTATGTGTACTGTAGTTGTACTGTATGTGTACTGTAGTTGTACTATATGTGCACTGTAGTTGTACTGTATGTGTACTGTAGTTGTACTGTAGTTTTACTGTATGTGTACTGTAGTTGTACTGTATGTGTACCGTAGTTGTACTGGAGTTGTACTGTATGTGTACTGTAGTTTTACTGTTTGTGTACTGTATGTGTACTGTAGTTGTACTGTATGTGTACTGTAGTCGTACTCTATGTGTACTGTGGTTGTACTGTATGTGTACTGTATGTGTACTGTAGTTGTACTGTATGTGTACTGTAGTTGTACTGTAGTTGAACTGTAGTTGTACTGTATGCGTACTGTAGTTGTACGGTATTTGTACTGTATCTGTGCTGTAGTTGTACTGTAGTTGTACCTTATGTGTACTGTAGTTGTACTGTATGTGTACTGTAATTGTACTCTAGTTATACTCTATGTGTACTGTAGTTGTGCTGTATTTGAGCTGAATTATACTGTATGTGTACTGCATGTGTACAGTAGTTGTACTGTAGTTGTACTGTTGTTGTACTGTATGTGTACTGTGCTTGTACTGTAGTTGTACTGTATGTGTACTGTAGTTGTACTGTAGTTGTACTGTAGCTGTACTGTATGTTTACTGTAGTTGTACTGTGTGTGAACTGTAGTTGTACTGTAGTTGTACTGTAGTTGTACTGTAGTTGTACTGTATTTGTACTGTAGTTGTACTGTATGTGTACTCTAGTTGTGCTGTATGTGTACTGTAGTTGTACTGTATTTGTACTGTTTTTGTACTGTAGTTTTACTGTATGTGTACTGTAGTTGTACTGTATATGTACTGTATGTGTACTGTAGTTGTCCTGTATGTGTACTGTAGTTGTACTATATGTGTACTGTAGTTGTACTATATGTGTACTGTAGTTTTAACTGTAGTTGTACTGTAGTTGTACTGTAGTTGTACTGTATGTATACTGTAGTTGTACTGTATGTGTACTGTAGTTGTACTGTATTTATACTGAATTTGTACTGTAGTTGTACTGTAGTTGTACTGTATGTGTACTATAGTTGTACTGTATGTGTAATGTAGTTGTACTGTAGTTGAAATGTAATTATACTGTATGTGTACTGTATGTGTACTGTATGTGTACTGTAGTTGTACTGTATGTGTACTGTATGTGTACTGTAGTTGTACTATATGTGTACTGTGGTTGTACTGTATGTGTACTGTAGTTGTACTGTATGTGTACTGTATGCGTACTGTAGTTGTACTGTAGTTGTATTGTAGTTTTACTGTATGCGTACTGTAGTTGTACTGTATTTGTACTGTATTTGTACTGTAGTTGTACTGTATGTGTACTGTAATTGTACTGTAGTTGTACTGTATGTGTACTGTAGTTGTACTGTAGTTGACCTGAATTATACTGTATGTGTACTGCATGTGTACAGTAGTTGTACTGTAGTTGTACTGTTGTTGTACTGTATGTGTACTGTACTTGTACTGTAGTTGAACTGTATGTGTACTGTAGTTGTACTGTATGAATACTGTATTTGTACTGTATGTGTACTGTAGTTGTACTGTATTTGTACTGTAGTTGTACTGTATGTGTACTGTAGTTTTACTGTATGTGTACTGTAGTTGTACTCTAGTTGAGCTGTAATTATACTGTATGTGCACTGTATGTGTACAGTAGTTTTACTGTAGTTTTAATGTGGTTTTACTGTATGTGTACTGTAGTTGTACTGTATGTGTAATGTAGTTGTACTGTATGTGTACTGTAGTTGTACTGTGTGTGTACTGTAGTTGTACTGTAGATATACTGTAGTTGTACTGTAGTTGTACTGTAGGTCTACTGTATGTGAACTGTAGTAGTACTGTATGTGTACTGCAGTTGTACTGTGTGTGTACTGTAGTTGTACTGTAGTTGTACTGTATGTGAACTGTAGTAGTACTGTATGTGTACTGCAGTTGTACTGTGTGTGTACTGTAGTAGTGCTGTAGTTGTACTGTATGTGTACTGTAGTTGTACTGTAGTTGTTCTGTATGTGAACTGTAGTTGTACTGTAGTTGTTCTGTATGGGAACTGTAGTAGTACTGTATGTGTACTGCAGTTGTACTGTGTGTGTACTGTAGTAGTGCTGTAGTTGTACTGTAGTTGTACTGTAATTGCACTGTATGTGTACTGTAGTAGTGTTGTAGTTGTACTTTATTATGCACTGTAGTTGTACTGAATGTCTACTGTAGTAGTGCTGTAGTTGTACTGTATGTGTACTGTAGATGTACTGTAGTTGTACTGTATGTGTACTGTAGTAGTGCTGTAGTTGTACTGTGTGTGAACTGTAGTTGTACTGTAGTTGTACTGTAGTTGTACTGTAGTTGTACTGTATTTGTACTGTAGTTTTACTGTATGTATACTGTAGTTGTACTGTATGTATACTGTAGTTGTAATGTATTTGTACTCTAGTTGTACTCTAGTTGTACTGTATGTGTACTGTTGTTGTACTGTATGTGTACTGTAGTTGTACTGTAGTTGAGCTGTAATTATACTGTATGTGTACTGTATGTGTACAGTAGTTTTACTGTAGTTTTTACTGTAGTTTTACTGTATGTGTACTGTGGTTGTACTGTAGTTGTACTGTATGTGTACTGTAGTAGTACTGTAGTTGTTCGGTATTTGTACTGTAGTTGTAATGTATTTGTTCTGTATGTGTACTGTAGTTTTACTGAAGTTCTACTGTAGTTGTACAGTAGTTGTACTGTATTTGTACTGTAGTTGTACTGTATGTGTACTGTAGTAGTGCTGTAGTTGTACTGTATGTGTACTGTAGATGTACTGTAGTTGTACTGTAGTTGTACTGTAGTTGTACTGTATGTGTACTGTAGTTTAACTGTAGATGTAATGTAGTTGTAATGAATGTGTACTGTAGTTATACTGTAGTTGTACTGTATGTGTATTGTAGTTATACTGTAATTGTACTGTAGTTTTACTGTATTTTTACTGTAGTTGTACTGTATTTGAATTGTATTTGTACTGTAGTTATACTGTAGTGTTACTGTAGTTGTACTGTATTTGTTCTGTATGTGAACTGTAGTTGTACTGTATGTGTACTGTAGTTGTACTATATGTGTACTGTAGTTGTACTGTATGTGTACTGTAGTTGTACTGTAGTTGTACAGTAGTTGTACTGTAGTTGTACTGTACGTATACTGTAGTTGTACTGTATGTGTACTGTAGTTGTAATGTATTTGTACTCTATTTGTACTGTAGTTGTACTGTAGTTGTACTGTATGTGTACTGTAGTTGTACTGTTTGTGTACTGTAGTTGTACTGTAGTTGAGCTGTAATTATACTGTATATGTACAGTAGTTATACTGTAGATTTTACTGTAGTTTTACTGTATGTGTACTGTGGTTGTTCTGTAGTTGTACTGTATGTTTACTGTAGTAGTACTGTAGTTGTACGGTATTTGTACTGTAGTTGTATTGTATTTGTTCTGTATGTGTACTGTAGTTGTACTGTAGTTGTACTGTAGTTGTACAGTAGTTGTACTGTATTTGTACTGTAGTTGTACTGTATGTGTACTGTAGTAGTGCTGTAGTTTTACTGTATGTGTACTCTAGATGTACTGTAGTTGTACTGTAGTTGTACTGTATGTGTACTGTAGTTTAACTGTAGATGTAATTTAGTTGTAATGAATGTGTACTGTAGTTATACTGTAGTTGTACTGTATGTGTACTGTAGTTGTACTGTAATTGTACTGTAGTTTTACTGTATTTATACTGTAGTTGTACTGTATTTGAATTGTAGTTGTACTGTAGTTGTACTGTATGTTTACTGTAGTTGTACTGTGGTTGTACTGTATTATGTACTGTAGTTGTACTGTATGTGTACTGTAGTAGTGCTGTAGTTGTACTGTATGTGTACTGTAGATGTACTGTAGTTGTACTGTAGTTGTACTGTATGTGTACTGTAGTTTAACTGTATATGTAATGTAGTTGTAATGAATGTGTACTGTAGTTATACTGTAGTTGTACTGTATGTGTACTGTAGTTGTACTGTAATTGTACTGTAGTTTTACTGTATTTTTACTGTAGTTGTACTGTATTTGAATTGTAGTTATACTGTAGTTGTACTGTATGCGTACTGTAGTTGTACTGTGGTTGTACTGTATTATGTACTGTAGTTGTACTGAATGTGTACTGTAGTAGTGCTGTAGTTGTACTGTATGTGTACTGTAGATGTACTGTAGTTGTACTGTAGTTGTACTGTATTTGTACTGTGGTTGTACTGTAGTGTTACTGTAGTTGTACTGTATATGTACTGTACGTGTACTGTAGTTGTATTGTATGTGTACTGTAGTTGTACTATATGTGTACTGTAGTTGTACTGTATGTGTACTGTAGTTGTACTGTAGTTGTACTGTATGTGTACTGTAGTTGTACTGTATGTGTACCGTAGTTGTACTGTATGTGTACTGTAGTTGTACTGTTTGTGTACTGTATGTGTACTGTAGTTGTACTGTATGTGTACTGTAGTTGTACTCTATGTGTACTGTGGTTGTACTGTATGTGTACTGTATGTGTACTGTAGTTGTACTGTATGTGTACTGTATGTGTACTGTAGTTGTACTGTAGTTGTACTGTATGCGTACTGTAGTTGTACTGTAATTGTACTGTAGTTTAACTGTATTTGTACTGTAGTTGTACTGTATTTGAACTGTAGTTGTACTGTAGTTTTACTGTATGTGTACTGTAGTTGTACTGTAGTTGTACTGTATTTGTACTGAGGTTGTACCGTATGTGTATTGTAGTTGTACTGTAGTTGTGCTGTAGTTGTACTGTAGTCTTACAGTAGTTTTACTGTAGTGTTACTGCAGTTGTACTGTATTTGTACTGTAGTTGTTCTGTAGTGTTACTGTAGTTGTACTGTATTTGTACTGTATGTGTACTGTAGTTGTACTGTAGTTGTACTGTATGTGTACTGTAGTTGTACTGTATGTGTACTGTGGTTGTACTGTATGTGTAATGTATGTGTACTGTATGTATACTGTAGTTGTACTGTAGTTGTACTGGATGTGTACTGTAGTTGTACTGTATTTGTATTGTATTTGTACTCTAGTTGGACTATAGTTGTACTGTATGTGTTATGTAGTTGTACTGTATGTGTACTGTAATTGTACTGTAGTTGTACTGTATGTGTACTGTATTTGTTCTGTAGTTGAGCTGTAATTATACTGTATGTGTACTGCATGTGTATAGTAGTTGTACTGTAGTTGTACTGTTGTTGTACTGTATGTGTACTGTAGTTGTACTGTATTTGTACTCTTTGTGTACTGTAGTTGTACTGTATGTGTAGTGTAGTTGTACTGTATGTGCACTGAATGTGTACTGTAGTTGTACTGTATGTGTACAGTAGTTTTACTATATATGCACTGTAGTTGTACTGTATGTGTACTGTAGTTGTACTGTAGTTGTACTGTATGTGTACTGTATTTGTACTGTATGTGTACCGTAGTTGTACTGTATGTGTACTGTAGTTTTACTGTTTGTGTACTGTATGTGTACTGTAGTTGTACGGTATGTGTACTGTAGTCGTACTCTATGTGTAATGTGGTTGTACTGTATGTGTACTGTATGTGTACTGTACTTGTACTGTATGCGTACTGTAGTTGTACGGTATTTGTACTGTATTTGTACTGTAGTTGTACTGTAGTTGTACTGTATGTGTACTTTAGTTGTACTGTATGTGTACTGTAATTGTACTGTAGTTGTACTGTATGTGTACTGTAGTTGTACTGTAGTTGAGCTGAATTATACTGTATGTGTACTGCATGTGTACAGTAGTTGTACTGTAGTTGTACTGTTGTTGTACTGTATGTGTACTGTGCTTGTACTGTAGTTGTGCTGTATGTGTACTGTAGTTGTACTGTAGTTGTACTGTAGTTGTACTGTATGTGTACTGTAGTTGTACTGTATGTGTACTGTAGTTGTACTGTAGTTGTACTGTATGTGTACTCTAGTTGTGCTGTATGTGTACTGTAGTTGTACTGTATTTGTACTGTTTGTGTACTGTAGTTTTACTGTATGTGTACTGTAGTTGTACTGTATATGTTCTGTATGTGTACTGTAGTTGTCCTGTATGTGTACTGTAGTTGTACTATATGTGTACTGTAGTTGTACTGTATGTGTACTGTAGTTGTACTGTAGTTGTACTGTAGTTGTACTGTATGTATACTGTAGTTGTACTGTATGTGTACTGTAGTTGTACTGTATTTATACTGTATTTGTACTGTAGTTGTACTGTAGTTGTACTGCATGTGTACTATAGTTGTACTGTATGTGTAATGTAGTTGTACTGTAATTGAGCTCTAATTATACTGTATGTGTACTGTATGTGTACTGTAATTGTACTGTATGTGTACTGTAATTGTACTCTATGTGTACTGTGGTTGTACTGTATGTGTACAGTATGTGTACTGTAGTTGTACTGTATGTGTACTGTATGTGTACTGTAGTTGTACTGTAGTTGTACTGTAGTTGTACTGTATGCGTACCGTAGTGGTACTGTAATTGTACTGTAGTTTAACTGTATTTGTACAGTAGTTGTACTGTATTTGAACTGTAGTTGTACTGTAGTTTTACTGTATGTGTACTGTATTTGTACTGTAGTTGTACCGTATGTGTATTGTAGTAGTGCTGTAGTTGAACTGTACGTGTACTGTAGATGTACTGTAGTTGTACTGTAGTTGTACTGTAGTTGTACTGTAGTTGTACTGTAGTTGTACTGTATTTGTACTGTAGTTGTACTGTAGTGTTACTGTAGTTCTACTGTATTTGTTCTGTATATGTAGTGTAGTTGTTCTGTAGTTGTACTGTATGTGTACTGTAGTAGTACTGTAGTTGTACGGTACTTGTAGTGTAGTTGTACTGTATTTGTTCTGTATGTGCACTGTTGTTGTACTGTAGTTGTACTGTAGTTGTACTGTAGTCATACAGTAGTTGTACTGTAGTGTTACTGCAGTTGTACTGTATTTGTACTGTAGTTGTACTGTTGTGTTACTGTAGTTGTACTGTATTTGTACTGTATGTGTACTGTAGTTGTACTGTAGTTGTACTGTATGTGAACTGTAGTTGTACTGTATGTGTACTGTGGTTGTACTGTATTTGTACTGTATTTGTACTGTAGCTGTACTATAGTTGTACTGTATGTGTTCTGTAGTTGTACTGTATGTGTACTGTAATTGTACTGTAGTTGTACTGTATGTGTAGTGTAGTTGTACTGTAGTTGAGCTGTAATTATACTGTAAGTGTACTGCATGTGTATAGTAGTTGTACTGTAGTTGTACTGTTGTTGTACTGTATGTGTACTGTAGTTGTACTGTATTTGTACTGTTTGTGTACTGTAGTTGTACTGTATGTGTACTGTAGTTGTACTGTATGTGCAGTGTATGTGAACTGTAGTTGTACTGTATGTGTACTGTAGTTGTACTGTATGTGTACCGTAGTTGTACTGTAGTTGTACTGTATGTGTACTGTAGTTTTACTGTTTGTGTACTGTATGTGCACTGTAGCTGTACTGTATGTGTACTGTAGTCGTACTCTATGTGTACTGTGGTTGTACTGTATGTGTACTGTATGTGTACTGTAATGTACTGTATGTGTAAGTTGTACTGTGGTTGTACTGTATGCGTACTGTAGTTGTACTGTATTTGAACTGTAGTTGTACTGTAGTTTTACTGTATGTGTACTGTAGTTTTACTGTATTTGTACTGTAGTTGTACCTTATGTGTATTGTAGTTGTACTGTAGTTGTACTGTAGTTGTATTGTAGTCTTACAGTAGTTTTACTGTAGTGTTACTGCAGTTGTACTGTATTTGTACTGTAGTTGTTCTGTAGTGTTACTGTAGTTGTACTGTATTTGTACTGTATGTGTACTGTAGTTGTACTGTAGTTGTACTGTATGTGTACTGTAGTTGTACTGTATGTGTACTGTGGTTGTACTGTATGTGTAATTTATGTGTACTGTATGTATACTGTAGTTGTACTGTATGTGTACTGTAGTTGTACTGTATTTGTATTGTATTTGTACTCTAGTTGGACTATAGTTGTACTGTATGTGTTATGTAGTTGTACTGTATGTGTACTCTAATTGTACTGTAGTTGTACTGTATGTGTTCTGTAGTTGAGCTGTAATTATACTGTATGTGTACTGCATGTGTATAGTAGTTGTACTGTAGTTGTACTGTTGTTGTACTGTATGTGTACTGTAGTTGTACTGTATTTGTACTCTTTGTGTACTGTAGTTGTACTGTATGTGTACTGTAGTTGTACTGTATGTGCACTGAATGTGTACTGTAGTTGTACTGTATGTGTACTGTAGTTTTACTATATGTGCACTGTAGTTGTACTGTATGTGTACTGTAGATGTACTGTAGTTGTACTGTATGTGTACTGTATTTGTACTGTATGTGTACCGTAGTTGTACTGTAGTTGTACTGTATGTGTACTGTAGTTTTACTGTTTGTGTACTGTATGTGTACTGTAGTTGTACGGTATGTGTACTGTAGTCGTACTCTATGTGTACTGTGGTTGTACTGTATGTGTACTGTATGTGTACTGTAGTTGTACTGTATGCGTACTGTAGTTGTACGGTATTTGTACTGTATTTGTACTGTTGTTGTACTGTAGTTGTACTGTATGTGTAATGTAGTTGTACTGTATGTGTACTGGAATTGTACTGTAGTTGTACTGTATGTGTACTGTAGTTGTACTGTAGTTGAGCTGAATTATACTGTATGTGTACTGCATGTGTACAGTAGTTGTACTGTAGTTGTACTGTTGTTGTACTGTATGTGTACTGTGCTTGTACTGTAGTTGTGCTGTATGTGTACTGTAGTTGTACTGTAGTTGTACTGTATGTTTACTGTATTTGTACTGTATGTGTACTGTAGTTGTACTGTAGTTGTACTGTATGTGTACTGTAGTTGTACTGTATGTGTACTGTGGTTGTACTGTATGTGTAATGTATGTGTACTGTATGTATACTGTAGTTGTACTGTAGTTGTACGGTATGTGTACTGTAGTTGTACTGTATTTGCACTGTATTTGTACTGTAGTTGTACTATAGTAGTACTGTATGTGTTCTGTAGTTGTACAGTATGTGTACTGTAATTGTACTGTAGTTGTACTGTATGTGTACTGTAGTTGTACTGTAGTTGAGCTGTATTTGTACTGTGGTTGTACTGTAGTGTTACTGTAGTTGTACTGTATATGTACTGTACGTGTACTGTAGTTGTATTGTATGTGTACTGTAGTTGTACTATATGTGTACTGTAGTTGTACTGTATGTGTACTGTAGTTGTACTGTAGTTGTACTGTATGTGTACTGTAGTTGTACTGTATGTGTACCGTAGTTGTACTGTAGTTGTACTGTATGTGTACTGTAGTTGTACTGTTTGTGTACTGTATGTGTACTGTAGTTGTACTGTATGTGTACTGTAGTTGTACTCTATGTGTACTGTGGTTGTACTGTATGTGTACTGTATGTGTACTGTAGTTGTACTGTATGTGTACTGTATGTGTACTGTAGTTGTACTGTAGTTGTACTGTAGTTGTACTGTATGCGTACTGTAGTTGTACTGTAATTGTACTGTAGTTTAACTGTATTTGTACTGTAGTTGTACTGTATTTGAACTGTAGTTGTACTGTAGTTTTACTGTATGTGTACTGTAGTTGTACTGTAGTTGTACTGTATTTGTACTGAGCTTGTACCGTATGTGTATTGTAGTTGTACTGTAGTTGTGCTGTAGTTGTACTGTAGTCTTACAGTAGTTTTACTGTAGTGTTACTGCAGTTGTACTGTATTTGTACTGTAGTTGTTCTGTAGTGTTACTGTAGTTGTACTGTATTTGTACTGTATGTGTACTGTAGTTGTACTGTAGTTGTACTGTATGTGTACTGTAGTTGTACTGTATGTGTACTGTGGTTGTACTGTATTTGTAATGTATGTGTACTGTATGTATACTGTAGTTGTACTGTAGTTGTACTGTATGTGTACTGTAGTTGTACTGTATTTGTATTGTATTTGTACTCTAGTTGGACTATAGTTGTACTGTATGTGTTATGTAGTTGTACTGTATGTGTACTGTAATTGTACTGTAGTTGTACTGTATGTGTACTGTATTTGTTCTGTAGTTGAGCTGTAATTATACTGTATGTGTACTGCATGTGTATAGTAGTTGTACTGTAGTTGTACTGTTGTTGTACTGTATGTGTACTGTAGTTGTACTGTATTTGTACTCTTTGTGTACTGTAGTTGTACTGTATGTGTAGTGTAGTTGTACTGTATGTGCACTGAATGTGTACTGTAGTTGTACTGTATGTGTACAGTAGTTTTACTATATGTGCACTGTAGTTGTACTGTATGTGTACTGTAGCTGTACTGTAGTTGTACTGTATGTGTACTGTATTTGTACTGTATGTGTACCGTAGTTGTACTGTATGTGTACTGTAGTTTTACTGTTTGTGTACTGTATGTGTACTGTAGTTGTACGGTATGTGTACTGTAGTCGTACTCTATGTGTAATGTGGTTGTACTGTATGTGTACTGTATGTGTACTGTAGTTGTACTGTATGCGTACTGTAGTTGTACGGTATTTGTACTGTATTTGTACTGTAGTTGTACTGTAGTTGTACTGTATGTGTACTGTAGTTGTACTGTATGTGTATTGTAATTGTACTGTAGTTGTACTGTATGTGTACTGTAGTTGTACTGTAGTTGAGCTGAATTATACTGTATGTGTACTGCATGTGTACAGTAGTTGTACTGTAGTTGTACTGTTGTTGTACTGTATGTGTACTGTGCTTGTACTGTAGTTGTGCTGTATGTGTACTGTAGTTGTACTGTATTTGTACTGTGGTTGTACTGTATGTGTAATGTATGTGTACTGTATGTATACTGTAGTTGTACTGTAGTTGTACTGTATGTGTACTGTAGTTGTACTGTATTTGTATTGTATTTGTATTCTAGTTGGACTATAGTTGTACTGTATGTGTTATGTAGTTGTACTGTATGTGTACTGTAATTGTACTGTAGTTGTACTGTATGTGTACTGTATTTGTTCTGTAGTTGAGCTGTAATTATACTGTATGTGTACTGCATGTGTATAGTAGTTGTACTGTAGTTGTACTGTTGTTGTACTGTATGTGTACTGTAGTTGTACTGTATTTGTACTCTTTGTGTACTGTAGTTGTACTGTATGTGTAGTGTAGTTGTACTGTATGTGCACTGAATGTGTACTGTAGTTGTACTGTATGTGTACAGTAGTTTTACTATATGTGCATTGTAGTTGTACTGTATGTGTACTGTAGTTGTACTGTAGTTGTACTGTATGTGTACTGTATTTGTACTTTATGTGTACCGTAGTTGTACTGTATGTGTACTGTAGTTTTACTGTTTGTGTACTGTATGTGTACTGTAGTTGTACGGTATGTGTACTGTAGTCGTACTCTATGTGTAATGTGGTTGTACTGTATGTGTACTGTATGTGTACTGTAGTTGTACTGTATGCGTACTGTAGTTGTACGGTATTTGTTCTGTATTTGTACTGTAGTTGTACTGTAGTTGTACTGTATGTGTACTGTAGTTGTACTGTATGTGTACTGTAATTGTACAGTAGTTGTACTGTATGTGTACTGTAGTTGTACTGTAGTTGAGCTGAATTATACTGTATGTGTACTGCATGTGTACAGTAGTTGTACTGTAGTTGTACTGTTGTTGTACTGTATGTGTACTGTGCTTGTACTGTAGTTGTGCTGTATGTGTACTGTAGTTGTACTGTAGTTGTACTGTAGTTGTACTGTATGTGTACTGTAGTTGTACTGTATGTGTACTGTAGTTGTACTGTAGTTGTACTCTAGTTGTACTGTAGTTGTACTGTAGTTGTACTGTAGTTGTACTGTATGCGTACTGTAGTTGTACGGTATTTGTACTGTATTTGTACTGTAGTTGTACTGTAGTTGTACTGTATGTGTACTGTCGTTGTACTGTATGTGTACTGAAATTGTACTGTAGTTGTACTGTATGTGTATTGTAGTTGTATTGTAGTTGAGCTGAATTATACTGTATGTGTACTGCATGTGTACAGTAGTTGTACTGTAGTTGTACTGTTGTTGTACTGTATGTGTACTGTGCTTGTACTGTAGTTGTACTGTATGTGTACTGTAGTTGTACTGTAGTTGTACTGTAGTTGTACTGTAGTTGTACTGTGTGTGAACTGTAGTTGTACTGTAGTTGTACTGTAGTTGTACTGTAGTTGTACTGTATGTGTACTGTAGTTGTACTGAAATTGTACTGTAGTTGTACTGTATGTGTACTCTAATTGTGCTGTTTGTGAACTGTATGTGTACTGTAGTTGTACTGTATGTGTACTGTAGTTGTACTATATGTGCACTGTAGTTGTACTGTATGTGTACTGTAGTTGTACTGTAGTTTTACTGTATGTGTACTGTAGTTGTACTGTATGTGTACCGTAGTTGTACTGGAGTTGTACTGTATGTGTACTGTAGTTTTACTGTTTGTGTACTGTATGTGTACTGTAGTTGTACTGTATGTGTACTGTAGTCGTACTCTATGTGTACTGTGGTTGTACTGTATGTGTACTGTATGTGTACTGTAGTTGTACTGTATGTGTACTGTAGTTGTACTGTAGTTGAACTGTAGTTGTACTGTATGCGTACTGTAGTTGTACGGTATTTCTACTGTATCTGTGCTGTAGTTGTACTGTAGTTGTACCTTATGTGTACTGTAGTTGTACTGTATGTGTACTGTAATTGTACTCTAGTTATACTGTATGTGTACTGTAGTTGTGCTGTATTTGAACTGAATTATACTGTATGTGTACTGCATGTGTACAGTAGTTGTACTGTAGTTGTAGTGTTGTTGTACTGTATGTGTACTGTGCTTGTACTGTAGTTGTACTGTATGTGTACTGTAGTTGTACTGTAGTTGTACTGTAGCTGTACTGTATGTTTACTGTAGTTGTACTGTGTGTGAACTGTAGTTGTACTGTAGTTGTACTGTAGTTGTACTGTAGTTGTACTGTATTTGTACTGTAGTTGTACTGTATGTGTACTCTAGTTGTGCTGTATGTGTACTGTAGTTGTACTGTATTTGTACTGTTTTTGTACTGTAGTTTTACTGTATGTGTACTGTAGTTGTACTGTATATGTACTGTATGTGTACTGTAGTTGTCCTGTATGTGTACTGTAGTTGTACTATATGTGTACTGTACTTGTACTATATGTGTACTGTAGTTTTAACTGTAGTTGTACTGTAGTTGTACTGTAGTTGTACTGTATGTGTACTGTAGTTGTACTGTATTTATACTGAATTTGTACTGTAGTTGTACTGTAGTTGTACTGTATGTGTACTATAGTTGTACTGTATGTGTAATGTAGTTGTACTGTAGTTGAAATGTAATTATACTGTATGTGTACTGTATGTGTACTGTATGTGTACTGTAGTTGTACTGTATGTGTACTGTATGTGTACTGTAGTTGTACTATATGTGTACTGTGGTTGTACTGTATGTGTACTGTAGTTGTACTGTATGTGTATTGTATGCGTACTGTAGTTGTACTGTAGTTGTATTGTAGTTTTACTGTATGCGTACTGTAGTTGTACTGTATTTGTACTGTATTTGTACTGTAGTTGTACTGTATGTGTACTGTAGTTGTACTGTATGTGTACTGTAATTGTACTGTAGTTGTACTGTATGTGTACTGTAGTTGTACTGTAGTTGACCTGAATTATACTGTATGTGTACTGCATGTGTACAGTAGTTGTACTGTAGTTGTACTGTTGTTGTACTGTATGTGTACTGTACTTGTACTGTAGTTGAACTGTATGTGTACTGTAGTTGTACTGTATGAATACTGTATTTGTACTGTATGTGTACTGTAGTTGTACTGTATTTGTACTGTAGTTGTACTGTATGTGTACTGTAGTTTTACTGTATGTGTACTGTAGTTGTACTCTAGTTGAGCTGTAATTATACTGTATGTGCACTGTATGTGTACAGTAGTTTTACTGTAGTTTTAATGTGGTTTTACTGTATGTGTACTGTAGTTGTACTGTATGTGTAATGTAGTTGTACTGTATGTGTACTGTAGTTGTACTGTGTGTGTACTGTAGTTGTACTGTAGATATACTGTAGTTGTACTGTAGTTGTACTGTAGGTCTACTGTATGTGAACTGTAGTAGTACTGTATGTGTACTGCAGTTGTACTGTGTGTGTACTGTAGTTGTACTGTAGTTGTACTGTATGTGAACTGTAGTAGTACTGTATGTGTACTGCAGTTGTACTGTGTGTGTACTGTAGTAGTGCTGTTGTTGTACTGTATGTGTACTGTAGTTGTACTGTAGTTGTTCTGTATGTGAACTGTAGTTGTACTGTAGTTGTTCTGTATGGGAACTGTAGTAGTACTGTATGTGTACTGCAGTTGTACTGTGTGTGTACTGTAGTAGTGCTGTAGTTGTACTGTAGTTGTACTGTAATTGCACTGTATGTGTACTGTAGTAGTGTTGTAGTTGTACTTTATTATGCACTGTAGTTGTACTGAATGTGTACTGTAGTAGTGCTGTAGTTGTACTGTATGTGTACTGTAGATGTACTGTAGTTGTACTGTATGTGTACTGTAGTAGTGCTGTAGTTGTACTGTATGGGTACTGTAGTTGAACTCTAGTTGTACTGTATGTGTACTGTAGTTGTACTGTAGTTGTACTGAATTGTACTGTAGTTGTACTGTATGTGTACTGTAGTAGTGCTGTAGTTGTACTGTATGTGTACTGTAGATGTACTGTAGTTGTACTGTATGTGTACTGTAGTTTTACTGTAGATGTAATGTAGTTGTAATGAATGTGTACTGTAGTTGTACTGTATTTGTACTGTATGTGTCCTGTAGTTGTACTGTAATTGTACTGTAGTTTTACTGTATTTGTACTAAAGTTGTACTGTATTTGAACTGTAGTTGTACTGTAGTTGTACTGTATGTGTACTGTAGTTGTACTGTAGTTGTACTGTAGTTGTACTGTATGTGTACCGTAGTTGTACTGTATTTGTACTGTAGTAGTGCTGTAGTTGTACTGTATGTGTAATGTAGTAGTACTGTAGTTGTACGGTATTTGTAATGTAGTTGTATTGTATTTGTTCTGTATGTGTACTGTAGTTGTACTGTATGTGTACTGTAGTTGTACTATATGTGCACTGTAGTTTGACTATATGTGTTCTGTAGTTGTACTGTAGTTGTACTGTAGTTTTACTGTATGTATACTGTAGTTGTACTGTATGTATACTGTAGTTGTAATGTATTTGTACTGTAGTTGTACTCTAGTTGTACTGTATGTGTACTGTTGTTGTACTGTATGTGTACTGTAGTTGTACTGTAGTTGAGCTGTAATTATACTGTATGTGTACTGTATGTGTACAGTAGTTTTACTGTAGTTTTTACTGTAGTTTTACTGTATGTGTACTGTGGTTGTACTGTAGTTGTACTGTATGTGTACTGTAGTAGTACTGTAGTTGTTCGGTATTTGTACTGTAGTTGTATTGTATTTGTTCTGTATGTGTACTGTAGTTTTACTGAAGTTCTACTGTAGTTGTACAGTAGTTGTACTGTATTTGTACTGTAGTTGTACTGTATGTGTACTGTAGTAGTGCTGTAGTTGTACTGTATGTGTACTGTAGATGTACTGTAGTTGTACTGTAGTTGTACTGTATGTGTACTGTAGTTTAACTGTAGATGTAATGTAGTTGTAATGAATGTGTACTGTAGTTATACTGTAGTTGTACTGTATGTGTATTGTAGTTATACTGTAATTGTACTGTAGTTTTACTGTATTTTTACTGTAGTTGTACTGTATTTGAATTGTATTTGTACTGTAGTTGTACTGTAGTGTTACTGTAGTTGTACTGTATTTGTTCTGTATGTGAACTGTAGTTGTACTGTATGTGTACTGTAGTTGTACTATATGTGTACTGTAGTTGTACTGTATGTGTACTGTAGTTGTACTGTAGTTGTACATTAGTTGTACTGTAGTTGTACTGTACGTATACTGTAGTTGTACTGTATGTGTACTGTAGTTGTAATGTATTTGTACTCTATTTGTACTGTAGTTGTACTGTAGTTGTACTGTATGTGTACTGTAGTTGTACTGTTTGTGTACTGTAGTTGAGCTGTAATTATACTGTATGTGTACAGTAGTTATACTGTAGATTTTACTGTAGTTTTACTGTATGTGTACTGTGGTTGTTCTGTAGTTGTACTGTATGTTTACTGTAGTAGTACTGTAGTTGTACGGTATTTGTACTGTAGTTGTATTGTATTTGTTCTGTATGTGTACTGTAGTTGTACTGTAGTTGTACTGTAGTTGTACAGTAGTTGTACTGTATTTGTACTGTAGTTGTACTGTATGTGTACTGTAGTAGTGCTGTAGTTGTACTGTATGTGTACTCTAGATGTACTGTAGTTGTACTGTAGTTGTACTGTATGTGTACTGTAGTTTAACTGTAGATGTAATTTAGTTGTAATGAATGTGTACTGTAGTTATACTGTAGTTGTACTGTATGTGTACTGTAGTTGTACTGTAATTGTACTGTAGTTTTACTGTATTTATACTGTAGTTGTACTGTATTTGAATTGTAGTTTTACTGTAGTTGTACTGTATGTTTACTGTAGTTGTACTGTGGTTGTACTGTATTATGTACTGTAGTTGTACTGTATGTGTACTGTAGTAGTGCTGTAGTTGTACTGTATGTGTACTGTAGATGTACTGTAGTTGTACTGTAGTTGTACTGTATGTGTACTGTAGTTTAACTGTATATGTAATGTAGTTGTAATGAATGTGTACTGTAGTTATACTGTAGTTGTACTGTATGTGTACTGTAGTTGTACTGTAATTGTACTGTAGTTTTACTGTATTTTTACTCTAGTTGTACTGTATTTGAATTGTAGTTGTACTGTAGTTGTACTGTATGCGTACTGTAGTTGTACTGTGGTTGTACTGTATTATGTACTGTAGTTGTACTGAATGTGTACTGTAGTAGTGCTGTAGTTGTACTGTATGTGTACTGTAGATGTACTGTAGTTGTACTGTAGTTGTACTGTATTTGTACTGTGGTTGTACTGTAGTGTTACTGTAGTTGTACTGTATATGTACTGTACGTGTACTGTAGTTGTATTGTATGTGTACTGTAGTTGTACTATATGTGTACTGTAGTTGTACTGTATGTGTACTGTAGTTGTACTGTAGTTGTACTGTATGTGTACTGTAGTTGTACTGTATGTGTACCGTAGTTGTACTGTAGTTGTACTGTATGTGTACTGTAGTTGTACTGTTTGTGTACTGTATGTGTACTGTAGTTGTACTGTATGTGTACTGTAGTTGTACTCTATGTGTACTGTGGTTGTACTGTATGTGTACTGTATGTGTACTGTAGTTGTACTGTATGTGTACTGTATGTGTACTGTAGTTGTACTGTAGTTGTACTGTATGCGTACTGTAGTTGTACTGTAATTGTACTGTAGTTTAACTGTATTTGTACTGTATTTGAACTGTAGTTGTACTGTAGTTTTACTGTATGTGTACTGTAGTTGTACTGTAGTTGTACTGTATTTGTACTGAGGTTGTACCGTATGTGTATTGTAGTTGTACTGTAGTTGTGCTGTAGTTGTACTGTAGTCTTACAGTAGTTTTAGTGTAGTGTTACTGCAGTTGTACTGTATTTGTACTGTAGTTGTTCTGTAGTGTTACTGTAGTTGTACTGTATTTGTACTGTATGTGTACTGTAGTTGTACTGTAGTTGTACTGTATGTGTACTGTAGTTGTACTGTATGTGTACTGTGGTTGTACTGTATGTGTAATGTATGTGTACTGTATGTATACTGTAGTTGTACTGTAGTTGTACTGTATGTTTACTGTAGTTGTACTGTATTTGTATTGTATTTGTACTCTAGTTGGACTATAGTTGTACTGTATGTGTTATGTAGTTGTACTGTATGTGTACTATAATTGTACTGTAGTTGTACTGTATGTGTACTGTATTTGTTCTGTAGTTGAGCTGTAATTATACTGTATGTGTACTGCATGTTTATAGTAGTTGTACTGTAGTTGTACTGTTGTTGTACTGTATGTGTACTGTAGTTGTACTGTATTTGTACTTTTTGTGTACTGTAGTTGTACTGTATGTGTAGTGTAGTTGTACTGTATGTGCACTGAATGTGTACTGTAGTTGTACTGTATGTGTACAGTAGTTTTACTATATGTGCACTGTAGTTGTACTGTATGTGTACTGTAGTTGTACTGTAGTTGTACTGTATGTGTACTGTATTTGTACTGTATGTGTACCGTAGTTGTACTGTATGTGTACTGTAGTTTTACTGTTTGTGTACTGTATGTGTACTGTAGTTGTACGGTATGTGTACTGTAGTCGTACTCTATGTGTAATGTGGTTGTACTGTATGTGTACTGTATGTGTACTGTACTTGTACTGTATGCGTACTGTAGTTGTACGGTATTTGTACTGTATTTGTACTGTAGTTGTACTGTAGTTGTACTGTATGTGTACTGTAGTTGTACTGTATGTGTACTGTAATTGTACTGTAGTTGTACTGTATGTGTACTGTAGTTGTACTGTAGTTGAGCTGAATTATACTGTATGTGTACTGCATGTGTACAGTAGTTGTACTGTAGTTGTACTGTTGTTGTACTGTATGTGTACTGTGCTTGTACTGTAGTTGTGCTGTATGTGTACTGTAGTTGTACTGTAGTTGTACTGTAGTTGTACTGTATGTGTACTGTAGTTGTACTGTATGTGTACTGTAGTTGTACTGTAGTTGTACTGTAGTTGTACTGTATGTGTACTCTAGTTGTGCTGTATGTGTACTGTAGTTGTACTGTATTTGTACTGTTTGTGTACTGTAGTTTTACTGTATGTGTACTGTAGTTGTACTGTATATGTTCTGTATGTGTACTGTAGTTGTCCTGTATGTGTACTGTAGTTGTACTATATGTGTACTGTAGTTGTACTGTATGTGTACTGTAGTTGTACTGTAGTTGTACTGTAGTTGTACTGTAGTTGTACTGTATGTATACTGTAGTTGTACTGTATGTGTACTGTAGTTGTACTGTATGTATACTGTATTTGTACTGTAGTTGTACTGTAGTTGTACTGCATGTGTACTATAGTTGTACTGTATGTGTAATGTAGTTGTACTGTAATTGAGCTGTAATTATACTGTATGTGTACTGTATGTGTACTGTAGTTGTACTGTATGTGTACTGTAATTGTACTCTATGTGTACTGTGGTTGTACTGTATGTGTACAGTATGTGTACTGTAGTTGTACTGTATGAGTACTGTATGTGTACTGTATTTGTACAGTAGTTGTACTGTATTTGAACTGTAGTTGTACTGTAGTTTTACTGTATGTGTACTGTATTTGTACTGTAGTTGTACCGTATGTGTATTGTAGTAGTGCTGTAGTTGAACTGTACGTGTACTGTAGATGTACTGTAGTTGTACTGTAGTTGTACTGTAGTTGTAATGTAGTTGTACTGTAGTTGTACTGTATTTGTACTGTAGTTGTACTGCAGTGTTACTGTAGTTCTACTGTATTTGTTCTGTATATGTAGTGTAGTTGTTCTGTAGTTGTACTGTATGTGTACTGTAGTAGTACTGTAGTTGTACGGTACTTGTAGTGTAGTTGTACTGTATTTGTTCTGTATGTGCACTGTTGTTGTACTGTAGTTGTACTGTAGTTGTACTGTAGTCATACAGTAGTTGTACTGTAGTGTTACTGCAGTTGTACTGTATTTGTACTGTAGTTGTACTGTTGTGTTACTGTAGTTGTACTGTATTTGTACTGTATGTGTACTGTAGTTGTACTGTAGTTGTACTGTATGTGAACTGTAGTTGTACTGTATGTGTACTGTGGTTGTACTGTATTTGTACTGTATTTGTACTGTAGTTGTACTATAGTTGTACTGTATGTGTACTGTAGTTGTACTGTATGTGTACTGTAATTGTACTGTAGTTGTACTGTATGTGTAGTGTAGTTGTACTGTAGTTGAGCTGTAATTATACTGTATGTGTACTGCATGTGTATAGTAGTTGTACTGTAGTTGTACTGTTGTTGTACTGTATGTGTACTGTAGTTGTACTGTATTTGTACTGTTTGTGTACTGTAGTTGTACTGTATGTGTACTGTAGTTGTACTCTATGTGTACTGTGGTTGTACTGTATGTGTACTGTATGTGTACTGTAATGTACTGTATGTGTACAGTAGTTGTACTGTAGTTGTACTGTGGTTGTACTGTATGTGTACTGTAGTTGTACTGTATTTGTACTCTTTGTGTACTGTAGTTGTACTGTATGTGTACTGTAGTTGTACTGTATGTGCACTGAATGTGTACTGTAGTTGTACTGTATGTGTACTGTAGTTTTACTATATGTGCACTGTAGTTGTACTGTATGTGTACTGTAGTTGTACTGTAGTTGTACTGTATGTGTACTGTATTTGTACTGTATGTGTACCGTAGTTGTACTGTAGTTGTACTGTATGTGTACTGTAGTTTTACTGTTTGTGTACTGTATGTGTACTGTAGTTGTACGGTATGTGTACTGTAGTCGTACTCTATGTGTACTGTGGTTGTACTGTATGTGTACTGTATGTGTACTGTAGTTGTACTGTATGCGTACTGTAGTTGTACGGTATTTGTACTGTATTTGTACTGTTGTTGTGCTGTAGTTGTACTGTATGTGTAATGTAGTTGTACTGTATGTGTACTGTAATTGTACTGTTGTTGTACTGTATGTGTACTGTAGTTGTACTGTAGTTGAGCTGAATTATACTGTATGTGTACTGCATGTGTACAGTAGTTGTACTGTAGTTGTACTGTTGTTGTACTGTATGTGTACTGTGCTTGTACTGTAGTTGTGCTGTATGTGTACTGTAGTTGTACTGTAGTTGTACTGTAGTTGTACTGTATGTTTACTGTAGTTGTACTGTGTGTGAACTGTAGTTGTACTGTAGTTGTACTGAAGTTTTACTGTATGTGTACTGTAGTTGTACTCTATGTGTACTGTAGTTGTACTGTAGTTGTACTGTAGTTGTACTGTATGTGTACTCTAGTTGTGCTGTATGTGTACTGTAGTTGTACTGTATTTGTACTGTTTGTGTACTGTAGTTTTACTGTATGTGTACTGTGGTTGTACTGTATATGTTCTGTATGTGTACTGTAGTTGTCCTGTATGTGTACTGTAGTTGTACTATATGTGTACTGTAGTTGTACTGTATGTGTACTGTAGTTGTACTGTAGTTGTACTGTAGTTGTACTGTAGTTGTACTGTATGTATACTGTAGTTGTACTGTATGTGTACTGTAGTTGTACTGTATTTATACTGTATTTGTACTGTAGTTGTACTGTAGATGTACTGCATGTGTACTATAGTTGTACTGTATGTGTAATGTAGTTGTACTGTAATTGAGCTGTAATTATACTGTATGTGTACTGTATGAGTACTGTAGTTGTACTGTATGTGTACTGTAATTGTACTCTATGTGTACTGTCGTTGTACTGTATGTGTACAGTATGTGTACTTTAGTTGTACTGTATGTGTACTGTATGTGTACTGTAGTTGTACTGTAGTCGTACTGTAGTTGTACTGTATGCGTACCGTAGTTGTACTGTAATTGTACTGTAGTTTAACTGTATTTGTACTGTAGTTGTACTGTATTTGAACTGTAGTTGTACTGTAGTTTTACTGTATGTGTACTGTATTTGTACTGTAGTTGTACCGTATGTGTATTGTAGTAGTGCTGTAGTTGAACTGTACGTGTACTGTAGTTGTACTGTAGTTGTACTGTAGTTGTACTGTAGTTGTACTGTAGTTGTACTGTATGTGTACTGTAGTTGTACTGTAGTTGTACTGCAGTTGTACTGTATTTGTACTGTATGTGTACTGTAGTTGTACTGTAGTTGTACTGTATGTGTACTGTAGTTGTACTGTATGTGTACTGTGGTTGTACTGTATTTGTACTGTATTTGTACTGTAGTTGTACTATATTTGTACTGTATGTGTTCTGTAGTTGTACTGTATGTGTACTGTAATTGTACTGTAGTTGTACTGTATGTGTACTGTAGTTGTACTGTAGTTGAGCTGTAATTATACTGTATGTGTACTGCATGTGTATAGTAGTTGTACTGTAGTTTTACTGTTGTTGTACTGTATGTGTACTGTAGTTGTACTGTATTTGTACTGTTTGTGTACTGTAGTTGTACTGTATGTGTACTGTAGTTGTACTGTATGTGCAGTGTATGTTTACTGTAGTTGTACTGTATGTGTACTGTAGTTGTACTGTATGTGTACCGTAGTTGTACTGTAGTTGTACTGTATGTGTACTGTAGTTTTACTGTTTGTGTACTGTATGTGCACTGTAGCTGTACTGTATGTGTACTGTAGTCGTACTCTATGTGTACTGTGGTTGTACTCTATGTGTACTGTATGTGTACTGTAATGTACTGTATGTGTACTGTAGTTGTACTGTAGTTGTACTGTGGTTGTACTGTATGCGTACTGTAGTTGTACGGTATTTGAACTGTATTTGTACTGTAGTTGTACTGAAGTTGTACTGTATGTGTACTGTAGTTGCACTGTAGTTGAGCTGAATTATACTGTATGTGTACTGCATGTGTACAGTAGTTGTACTGTAGTTACTGGGGGCCCCTTATACTGGGAGTTACCCTCCTCCTCATTGGGGTAACTGGGGGCCCCTTATACTGGGATTCACGCTCCCCCTCTTTGGAGTTACTGGGGGCCCCTTATACTGGGAGTTACGCTCCTCCTCTTTGGGGTTACAGGGGGCCCCATATACTGGGAGTTACGCTCCTCCTCTTTGGAGTTACTGGGGGCCCATTATACTGGGAGTTACGCTCCTCCTCTTTGGATTTACTGGAGGCCCCTTAAACTGAGAGTTGCGCTCCGGCTCTTTGGGGTTACTGGGGGCCCCTTATACTGGGAGTTACGCTCCCCCACTTTGGGGTTACAGGGGGCCCCTTATACTGGGAGTTACGCTCCTCCTCTTTGGGGTAACCGTGGGCCCCTTATACTGGGAGTCACGCTCCCCCTCTTTGGGGTTACAGTGGGCCCCTAATACTGGGAGTCACGCTCCCCCTCTTTGGAGTTACTGGGGGCCCCTTATACTGGGAGTTACGCTCCTCCTCTTTGGGGTTACAGTGGGCCCCTAATACTGGGAGTCACGCTCCCCCTCTTTGGAGTTACTGGGGGACCCATATACTGGGAGTCACGCTCCCCCTCTTTGGAATTACTAGGGGCCTTTATACCGGGAGTTACGCTCCCCCTCTTTGGAGTTACTGGCGGCCCCTTATAATGGGAGTCACGCTCCCCACTTTGGAGTTACTAGGGGCCCCTTATACTGGGAGTCACGCTCCCCCTCTTTGGAGTTACTAGGGGCCTTTATACTGGAAGTTACGCTCCCCCTCTTTGGAGTTACTGGCTGCCCCTTATACTGGGAGTCTCGCTCCCCCTCTTTGGAGTTACTGGGGGCCCCTTATACTGGGAGCCACGCTACCCCCCTTTGGAGTTACTAGGGGGCCTTATACTGGGAGTCACGCTCCCCACTTTGGAGTTACTGGGGGCCCCTTATAGTGGAATTTACGCTCCCCCTCTTTGGGGATACTGGGGGACCCTTATACTGGGAGTCACGCTCCCCTCTTTGGGGTTACTGGGGGCCCTTATACTGGGAGTTACGCTTCCCCACTTTGGAGTTACTGTGGGCCCCTTATACAGGGAGTCACGCTCCCCCTCTTTGGAGTTACTGGGGGCCCCTTATACTGGGAGTCACGCTCCCCCTCTTTGGAGTTACTGGGGGCCCCTTATACTGGGAGTCACGCTCCCCCTCTTTGGAGTTACTGGGGGCCCCTTATACTGGGAGTCACGCTCCCCCTCTTTGGAGTTACTGGGGGCCCCTTATACTGGGAGTCACGCTCCCCCTCTTTGGAGTTACTAGGGGCCTTTATACTGGGAGTCACGCTCCCCCACTCTCGAGTTACTGGGGGCCCCTTATACTGGGAGTCACGCTCCACTTTTAGACTTAATTGGGGCCCCTTATACTGGGAGTTAAGCTGCTCCTCTTTGGAGTTACTGGGGGCCCCTTATAATGGGAGTCACGCTCCCCTCTTTGGAGTTACTGGGGGCCCCTTATACTGGGAGTTACGCTGCTCCTCTTTGGAATTACTGGAGGCCACTTATACTGGGAGTCGCGCTCCTCCTCTTTGGAGTTACTGGGGGCCCCTTATAATGGGAGTCACGCTCCCCTCTTTGTGGTTACTGGGGGCCCCTTATAATGGGAGTTACGCTCCCCTCTTTGGGGCTACTGGAGGCCACTTATACTGGGAGTCGCGCTTCTCCTCTTTGGAGTTACTGGGGGCCCCTTATACTTAGAGTTAAGCTCCCCTTCTTTGGAGTTACAGTGGACCCCTTATACTCGGAGTTACGCTCCCCCTTTTTGGGGTTACAGGGGGCCCCTTATACTGGGAGTTACGCTCCCCCTTTTTGGGGTTACAGTGGGCCCATTATACTGGGAGTTACGCTCCCCCTCTTTGGGGTTACAGGGGGCCCCTTATACTGGGAGTTACGCTCCTCCTCTTTGGGGTCACAGTGGTCCCCTTATACTGGGAGTTACGCTCCCCTCTTTGGGGTTACAGGGGGTCCCTTATACTGGGAGTTACGCTCCTCTTCTTTGGGGTTACAGTGGGCCTCTTATACTGTGAGTTACGCTCCCCCTTTTGGAGATACAGGGGGCCCCTTATACTGGGAGTGACGCTCATCCTCCTTGGAGTTACTGGGGGCCCCTTGTACTGGGAGTTACGCTCCTCCTCTTTGGAGTTTCGGGGGGGCCCTTAAACTGGGAGTTACGCTCCTCCTCTTTGGGGTTACAGGGTGCCCCTTATTCTGGGAGTAACGCTCTTCCTCTTTGGGATAACTGGGGGCCCCTTATACTGGGAGTTACGCTCCTCCTCATTGGAGTAACAGGGGGCCCCTTTTACTGGGAATAACGCTCCCCCTCTTTGGAGATACTGGGGGCCCCTGATACTGGGAGTTACGCTCCCCCTCTTTGGAGATACAGGGGGCCCCTTATACTGGAAGTCATGCTCCCCCTCTTTGGAGTTACTGGGGGCCCCTTATACAGGGAGTTACGCTCCCCCTCTCTGGGGTTACAGGGGGCCCCTTATACTGCGAGTTACACTCCTCCCCTTTGGAGTTACTGGGGGCTCATTATACTGGGAGTTACGCTCCTCCTCTTTGGAGTTACAGGGGGCCCCTTATACTGGGAGTTACGCTCCTCCTCTTTGGGGTAACAGTGGGCCCCTAATACTGGGAGTCACGCTCCCCCTCTTTGGAGTTACTGGGGGCCCCTTATACTGGGAGTCACGCTCCCCCTCTTTGGAATTACTAGGGGCCTTTATACCGGGAGTTACGCTCCCCCTCTTTGGAGTTAATGGGGTCCCCATATACTGGGAGTCATGCTCCCCTCTTTAGAGTTACTGGGGGCCCCTTATACTGGGAGTCACGCTCCCCACTTTGGAGTTACTGGGGGCCCCTTATACTGGGAGTCACGCTCCCCCTCTTTGGAGTTATTAGGGGCCTTTATACTGGGAGTCACGCTCCCCCTCTTTGGAGTTACTGGCTGCCCCTTTTACTGGGAGTCTCGCTCCCCCTCTTTGGAGTTACTGGGGGCCTTATACTGGGAGTTACGCTCCCCCTCTTTGGAGTTACTGGGGGCCTTATACTGGGAGTCTCGCTCCCCCTCTTTGGAGTTACTAGGGGCCTTTATACTGGGAGTTACGCTCCCCCTCTTTGGAGTTACTGGGGGCCCCTTATACTGGAATTTACGCTCCCCCTCTTTGGGGATACTGGGGGACCCTTATACTGGGAGTCACGCTCCCCTATTTGGGGTTACTGGGGGCCTTTATACTGGGAGTTACGCTCCCCCTCTTTGGAGTTACTGGGGGCCTTATACTGGGAGTCTCGCTCCCCCTCATTGGAGTTACTAGGGGCCTTTATACTGGGAGTTACGCTCCCCCTCTTTGGAGTTACTGGCTGCCCCTTATACTGGGAGTCTCGCTCCCCATCTTTGGAGTTACTGGGGCCCCCTTATACTGGGAGTCACGCTCCCCCTCTTTGGAGTTACTAGGGGGCCTTATACTGGGAGTCACGCTCCCCCTCTTTGGAGTTACTGGGGGCCCCTTATACTGGGAGTCACGCTCCCCCTCTTTGGAGTTACTAGGGGGCCTTATACTGGGAGTCACGCTCCCCCTCTTTGGAGTTACTGGGGGCCCCTTATACTGGAATTTACGCTCCCCCTCTTTGGGGATACTGGGGGACCCTTATACTGGGAGTCACGCTCCCCTATTTGGGGTTACTGGGGGCCCTTATACTGGGAGTTACGCTCCCCCACTTTGGAGTTACTGTGGGCCCCTTATATTGTGAGACACGCTCCCCCTCTTTCGAGTTACTGGGGGCCCCTTATACTGGGAGTCACGCTCCCCCTCTTTGGAGTTACTGGGGGCCCCTTATACTGGGAGTCACGCTCCCCTCTTTCGAGTTACTGGGGGCCCCTTATACTGGGAGTCACGCTCCCCCTCTTTGGAGTAACTAGGGGCCTTTATTCTGGGAGTCACGCTCCCCTTCTTTGGAGTTACTGGGGGGGCCTTATACTGGGAGTCACGCTCCACTTTTGGAGTTACTTGGGGCCCCATATACTGGGAGTTAAGCTGCTCCTCTTTGGAGTTACTGGGGGCCCCTTATAATGGGAGTCACGCTCCCCGCTTTGGAGTTACTGGGGGCCCCTTATACTGGGAGTTACGCTGCTCCTCTTTGCAGTTACTGAGGGACCCTTATAATGGGAGTTACGCTCCCCTCTTTGGGGTTACTGGAGGCCACTTATACTGGGAGTCGCGCTCCTACTCTTTGGAGTTACTGGGGGCCCCTTATACTGGGAGTTAAGCTCCCCCTCTTTGGAGTTACAGTGGACCCCTTATACTCGGAGTTACGCTCCCCCTCTTTGGGGTTACAGGGGCCCCTTATACTGGGAGTTACGCTCCCCCTCTTTGGAGTTAATGGGGGCCCCTTATACTCGGAGTTACGCTCCCCCTCTTTGGAGTTAATGGGGGCCCCTTATACTCGGAGTTACGCTCCCCCTCTTTGGGGTTACAGGGGCCCATTATACTGGGAGTTACGCTCCCCCTCTTTGGGGTTACAGGGGGCCCCTTATACTGGGAGTTACGCTCCTCCTCTTTGGGGTCACAGTGGGCCCCTTATACTGGGAGTTACGCTCCCCCTCTTTGGGGTTACAGGGGGCCCCTTATACAGGGAGTTACGCTCCTCCTCTTTGGGGTTACAGTGGGCCCCTTATACTGTGAGTTACGCTCCCCTTCTTTGGAGATACAGGGGGCCCCTTACACTGGGAGTTACGCTCCTCCTCCTTGGAGTTACTGGGGGCCCCTTGTACTCGGAGTTACGCTCCTCCTCTTTGGAGTTACGGGGGGCCCCTTAAACTGGGAGTTACGCTCCTCCTCTTTGGGGTTACAGGGGGCCCCTTATTCTGGGAGTAACGCTCCTCCTCTTTGGGATAACTGGGGGCCCCTTATACTGGGAGTTACGCTCCTCATCATTGGAGTAACAGGGGGCCCCATTTACTGGGAATAACGCTCCCCCTCTTTGGAGATTCTGGGGTCCCCTTATACTGGGAGTTACGCTCCCCCTCTTTGGAGATACAGGGGGCCCCTTATACTGGAAGTCATGCTCCCCCTCTTTGGAGTTAATGGGGGCCCCTTATACTGGGAGTTACGCTCCCCTTCTCTGGGGTTACAGGGGGCCCCTTATACTGGGAGTTACACACCTCCCCTTTGGAGTTACAGGGGGCCCATTATACTGGGAGTTACGCTCCTCCTCTTTGGAGTAACTGGGGGCCCCTTATACTGGGAGTTACGCTCCTCCTCCTTGGGGTTATTGGGGGCCCCTTATTCTGGGAGTTACGCTCCTCCTCTTTGGGGTTACTGAGGGCCCCTTTTACTGGGAGTTACGCTCCTCTTCTTTGGGGTTACTGGGGGCCCCTTTTACTGGGAGTTACGCTCCTCCTCTTTGTAGTTACTGGGGGCCCCTTATACTGGGAGTAACGCTCCTCTTCGGAGTTACTGGGGGCCCATTATACTGGGAGTTTCGCTCCTCCTCTTTGGATTTACTGGGGGCCACTTATACTGGGAGTTACGCTCGTCTTTGGAGTTACTGGGTGCCCCTTATACTGGGAGTTACGCTCCCCCTCTTTGGGGTTACTGGGGCCCCTTATACTGGGAGTTACCCTCCTCCTCTTTGGATTTACTGGGGGCCCCTAATACTGGGAGTTTCGCACCTCTTTGGAGTTACTGGGTGCCCCTTTTCCTGGGAGTTACGCTCCTCCTCTTTGAGGTTACTGGGGGCCCCTTATACTGGGAGTTACGCTCCTCCTCTTTTGAGTTACTGGGGGCCCCTTATACTAGGAGTTACGCTCCTCCTCTTTAGAGTTACTGGGGGCCCCTTATACTGGGAGTCACGCTCCTTTTCATTGGAGGTACTGGGGGGCCCTTATACTGGGAGTCACGCTCCTCCTCTTTGGAGTTATAGGGGGCCCCTCATACTGGGAGTTACACTCCCCCTCTTTGGGGTTACTGGGGGCCCTTATACTGGGAGTCACGCTCCCCCTCTTTGTAGTTACTGGGGGCCCCTTACACTGGGAGTCACGCTCCCCCTTTTTGGAATTACTAGGGGCCTTTATACCGGGAGTTACGCTCCCCCTTTTTGGAGTTACTGGGGGCCCCTTATACTGGGAGTCACGCTCCCCACTTTGGAGTTACTGGGGGCCCCTTATACTTGGAGTCACGCTCCCCCTCTTTGGAGTTACTGGCCGCCCCTTATACTGGGAGTCTCGCTCCCCCTCTTTGGAGTTACTGGGGGCCCCTTATACTGGGAGTCACGCTCCCCCTCTTTGGAGTTACTAGGGGGCCTTATACTGGGAGTCACGCTCCCCACTTTGGAGTTACTGGGGGCCCCTTATACTGGAATTTACGCTCCCTCTCTTTGGGGATACTGGGGGACCTTATACTGGGAGTTACGCTCCCCCACTTTGGAGTTACTGTGGGCCCCTTATATTGGGAGTCACGCTCCCCCTCTTTGGAGTTACTGGCGGACCCTTATACTGGGAGTCACGCTACCCCTCTTTGGAGTTACTGGGGGCCCCTTATACTGGGAGTCACGCTCCCCTCTTTCGAGTTACTGGGGGCCCCTTATACTGGGAGTCACGCTCCCCCTCTTTGGAGTTACTAGGGGCCTTTATACTGGGAGTCACGCTCCCCCTCTTTGGAGTTACTGGGGGCCCCTTATACTGGGAGTCACGCTCCACTTTTGGAGTTACTTGGGGCCCCTTATACTGGGAGTTAAGCTGCTCCTCTTTGGAGTTACTGGGGGCCCCTTATAATGGGAGTCACGCTCCCCTTTTTGGAGTTACTGGGGGCCCCTTATACTGGGAGTTAAGCTGCTCCTCTTTGGAGTTACTGGGGGCCCCTTATAATGGGAGTTACGCTCCCCTCTTTGGGGTTACTGGAGGCCACTTATACTGGGAGTCGCGCTCCTCCTCTTTGGAGTTACTGGGGGCCCCTTTTACTGGGAGTTAAGCTCCCCCTCTTTGGAGTTACAGTGGACCCCTTATACTCGGAGTTACGCTCCCCCTCTTTGGGGTTACAGGGGGCCCCTTATACTGGGAGTTACGCTCCTCCTCTTTGGGGTCACAGTGGGCCCCTTATACTGGGAGTTACGCTCCCCCTCATTGGAGATACAGGGGGCCCCTTATACTGGGAGTTACGCTCCTCCTCCTTGGAGTTACTGGGGGCCCCTTGTACTGGGAGTTACGCTCCTCCTCTTTGGCGTTTCGGGGGGCCCTTAAACTGGGAGTTACGCTCCTCCTCTTTGGGGTTACAGGGGGCCCCTTATTCTGGGAGTAACGCTCCTCTCCTTTGGGATAACTGGGGCCCCTTATACTGGGAGTTACGCTTCTCCTCATTGGAGTAACAGGGGGGCCCTTTTACTGGGAATAACGCTCCCCCTCTTTGGAGATACTGGGGGCCCCTTATACTGGGAGTTACGCTCCCCCTCTTTGGAGATACAGGGGGCCCCTTATACTGGAAGTCATGCTCCCCCTCTTTGGAGTTACTGGGGGCCCCTTATACTGGGAGTTTCGCTCCCCCTCTCTGGGGTTACAGGGGGCCCCTTATACTGGGAGTTACACTCCTCCCCTTTGGAGTTACTGGGGGCCCATTATACTGGGAGTTACGCTCCTCCTCTTTGGAGTTACAGGGGGCCCCTTATACTGGGAGTTACGCTCCTCCTCTTTGGGGTAACAGTGGTCCCCTTATACTGGGAGTCACGCTCCCCCTCTT
This sequence comes from Meconema thalassinum, assembly GCA_946902985.2. NCBI lineage: Eukaryota > Metazoa > Arthropoda > Insecta > Orthoptera > Tettigoniidae > Meconema > Meconema thalassinum. Next base: position 439,387,759 of record OX336394.1, on the reverse strand, counting down.
TGGGGTTACTGGGTGCCCCTTATACTGGGATTTACGCTCCTCCTCTTCGGGGTTACAGTGGGCCCCTAATAATAGGAGTCACGCTCCCCCTCTTTGGAGTTACTGGGGGCCCCTTATACTGGGAGTCACGCTCCCCCTCTTTGGAATTACTAGGGGCCTTTATACCGGGAGTTACGCTCCCCGTCTTTGGAGTTACTGGGGGCCCCTTATACTGGGAGTCAAGCTCCCCTCTTTAGAGTTACTGGGGGCCCCTTATACTGGGAGTCACGCTCCCCACTTTGGAGTTACTGGGGGCCCCTTATACTGGGAGTCACGCTCCCCCTCTTTGGAGTTACTAGGGGCCTTTATACTGGGAGTTACGCTCCCCCTCTTTGGAGTTACTGGCTGCCCCTTATACTGGGAGTCTCGCTCCCCCTCTTTGGAGTTACTGGGGCCCCTTATACTGGGAGTCACGCTCCCCCTCTTTGGAGTTACTAGGGGGCCTTATACTGGGAGTCACGCTCCCCACTTTGGAGTTACTGGGGGCCCCTTATACTGGAATTTACGCTCCCCCTCTTTGGGGATACTGGGGGCCCCTTATACTGGGAGTTACGCTCCTCCTCCTTGGAGTTACTGGGGGCCCCTTGTATTGGGAGTTACGCTCCTCCTCTTTGGAGTTACGGGGGGCCCCTTAAACTGGGAGTTACGCTCCTCCTCTTTGGGGTTACAGGGGGCCCCTTATTCTGGGAGTAACGCTCCTCCTCCTTGGAGTTACTGGGGGCCCCTTATACTGGGAGTTACGCTCCTCCTCATTGGAGTAACAGGGGCCCCTTTAACTGGGAATAACGCTCCCCCTCTTTGGAGATACTGGGGGCCCCTTATACTGGGAGTTACGCTCCCCCTCTTTGGAGATATAGGGGGCCCCTTATACTGGAAGTCATGCTCCCCCTCTTTGGAGTTACTGGGGGCCCCTTATACTGGGAGTTACGCTCCACCTCTCTGGGGTTACAGGGGGCCCCTTGTACTGGGAGTTACGCTCCTCCTCCTTGGGGTTATTGGGGGCCCCTTATACTGGGAGTTACGCTCCTCATCTTTGGGGTTACTGAGGGCCCCTTATACTGGGAGTTACGCTCCTCTTCTTTGGGGTTACTGGGGGCCCCTTTTACTGGGAGTTACGCTCCTCCTCTTTGTAGTTACTGGGGGCCCCTTATACTGGGAGTAACGCTCCTCTTCGGAGTTACTGGGGGTCCACTATACTGGGAGTTTCGCTCCTCCTCTTTGGATTTACTGGGTGCCACTTATACTGGGAGTTACGCTCGTCTTTGGAGTTACTGGGTGCCCCTTATACTGGGAGTTACGCTCCCCCTCTTTGGGGGTTACTGGGGGCCCCTTATACTGGGAGTTACCCTCCTCCTCTTTGGATTTACTGGGGGCCCCTTATACTGGGAGTTCCGCACCTCTTTGGAGTTACTGGGTGCCCCTTTTCCTGGGAGTTACGCTCCTCCTCTTTGAGGTTACTGGGGGCCCCTTATACTGGGAGTTACGCTCCTCCTCTTTTGAGTTACTGGGGGCCCCTTATACTAGGAGTTACGCTCCTCCTCTTTAGAGTTACTGGGGGGCCCTTATACTGGGAGTCACGCTCCTCCTCATTGGAGTTACTGGGGGGCCCCTTATACTGGGAGTCACGCTCCTCCTCTTTGGAGTTAGAGGGGGCCCCTCATACTGGGAGTTACACTCCCCCTCTTTGGGGTTACTGGGGGCCCTTATACTGGGAGTCACGCTCCCCCTCTTTGGAGTTACTGGGGGCCCGTTATACTGGGAGTCACGCTCCCCCTCTTTGGAATTACTAGGGGCTTTATACCGGGAGTTACGCTCCCCCTCTTTCGAGTTACTGTGGGACCCTTATACTGGGAGTAACGCTCCCCTCTTTAGAGTTACTGGGGGCCCCTTATACTGGGAGTCACGCTCCCCACGTTGGAGTTACTGGGGGCCCCTTATACTGGGAGTCACGCTCCCCCCCTTTGGAGTTACTGGGGGCCTTTATACTGGGAGTTACGCTCCCCCTCTTTGGAGTTACTGGCTGCCCCTTATACTGGGAGTCTCGCTCCCCCTCTTTGGAGTTACTGGGGGCCCCTTATACTGGGAGTCACGCTCCCCCTCTTTGGAGTTACTAGGGGGATTTATACTGGGAGTCACGCTCCCCACTTTGGAGTTACGGGGGGCCCCTTATACTGGAATTTACGATCCCCCTCTTTGTGGATACTGGGGGACCCTTACACTGGGAGTCTCGCTCCCCTATTTGGGGTTACTGGGGGCCCTTATACTGGGAGTCACGCTCCCCCACTTTGGAGTTACTGTGGGCCCCTTATACTGGGAGTCACGCTCCCCCTCTTTGGAGTTACTGGGGGACCCTTATACTGGGAGTCACGCTCTCCCTCTTTGGAGTTACTGGGGACCCCTTATACTGGGAGTCACGCTCCCCTCTTTCGAGTTACTGGGGGCCCCTGATACTGGGAGTCACGCTCCCCCTCTTTGGAGTTACTGGAGGCCTGTATACTGGGAGTCACGCTCCCCCTCTTTGGAGTTACTGGGGGCCCCATATACTGGGAGTCACGCTCCACTTTTGGAGTTACTTGGGGCCCCTTATACTGGGAGTTAAGCTGCTCCTCTATGGAGTTACTGGGGGCCCCTTATAATGGGAGTCACGCTCCCCCTCTTTGGAGTTACTAGGGGGCTTTATACTGGGAGTCACGCTCCCCACTTTGGAGTTACGGGGGGCCCCTTATACTGGAATTTACGCTCCCCCTCTTTGTGGATACTGGGGGACCCTTACACTGGGAGTCTCGCTCCCCTCTTTGGGGTTACTGGGGGCCCTTATACTGGGAGTCACGCTCCCCCACTTTGGAGTTACTGTGGGCCCCTTATACTGGGAGTCACGCTCCCCCTCTTTGGAGTTACTGGGGGACCCTTATACTGGGAGTCACGCTCTCCCTCTTTGGAGTTACTGGGGACCCCTTATACTGGGAGTCACGCTCCCCTCTTTCGAGTTACTGGGGGCCCCTTTTACTGGGAGTCACGCTCCCCTCTTTGGAGTTACTGGGGACCCCTTATACTGGGAGTTACGCTGCTCCTCTTTGGAGTTACTGGGGGCCTCTTATAATGGGAGTTACGCTCCCCTTTTTTGGGGTTACTGCAGGCCACTTATACTGGGAGTCGCGCTCCTCCTCTTTGGAGTTGCTGGGGGCCCCTTATACTGGGAGTTAAGCTCCCCCTCTTTGGAATTACAGTGGACCCCTTATACTCGGAATTACCCTCCCCCTCTTTGGGGTTACAGGGGGCCCCTTATACTGGGGGTTACGCTCCCCCTTTTTGGGGTTACAGTGGGCCCATTATACTGGGAGTTACGCTCCCCCTCTTTGGGGTTACAGGGGGCCCCTTATAATGGGAGTTACGCTCCTCCTCTTTGGGGTCACGGTGGGTCCCTTATACTGGGAGTTACGCTCCCCCTCATTGGGGTTACAGGGGGCCCCTTATACTGGGAGTTACGCTCCACCTCTTTGGGGTTACAGTGGGCCCCTTATAATGTGAGTTACGCTCCCCCTCTTTGGAGATACAGGGGGCCCCTTATACCTGGAGTTACGCTCCTCCTCCTTGGAGTTACTGGGGGCCCCTTGTACAGGGAGTTACGCTCCACCTCATTGAAGTTTCGGGGGGCCCCTTAAACTGGGAGTTACGCTCCTCCTCTTTGGAGTTACAGGGGGCCCCTTATTCTGGGAGTAAAGCTCCTCCTCTTTGGGATAACTGGGGGCCCCTTATACTGGGAGTTACGCTCCTCCTCATTGGAGTAACAGGGGGCCCCTTTTACTGGGAATAACGCTCCCCCTCTTTGGAGATACTGGGGGCCCCTTATACTGGGAGTTACGCTCCCCCTCTTTGGAGATACAGGGGGCCCCTTATACTGGAAGTCATGCTCCCCCTCTTTGGAGTTACTGGGGGCCCCTTATACTGGGAGTAACGCTCCCCCTCTCTGGGTTTACAGGGGGCCCCTTATACTGGGAGTTACACTCCTCCCCTTTGGAGTTACAGGGGGCCCATTATACTGGGAGTTACGCTCCTCCTCTTTGGAGTTACAGGGGGCCCCTTATATTGGGAGTTACGCTCCTCCTCTTTGGGGTAACAGTGGGCCCCTTATACTGGGAGTCACGCTCCCCCTCTTTGGGTTTACTGGGGGCCCCTTATACTGGGAGTTACGCTCCTCCTCTTTGGGGGTTACAGTGGGCCCCTAATACTGGGAGTCACGCTCCCCCTCTTTGGAGTTACTGGGGGCCCCTTTTACTGGGAGTCACGCTCCCCCTCTTTGGAATTACTAGGGGCCTTTATACCGGGAGTTACGCTCCCCCTCTTTGGAGTTACTGGGGGAGCCTTATACTGGGAGTCACGCTCCCCTCTTTAGAGTTACTGGGGGCCCCTTATACTGGGAGTCACGCTCCCCACTTAGGAGTTACTGGGGGCCCCTTATATTGGGAGTCACGCTCCCCCTCTTTGGAGTTACTAGGGGCCTTTATACTGGGAGTTACGCTCCCCCTCTTTGGAGTTACTGGCTGCCCCTTATACTGGGAGTCTCGCTCCCCCTCTTTGGAGTTACTGGGGGCCCCTTATACTGGGAGTCACGCTCCCCCTCTTTAGAGTTATTAGGGGGCCTTATACTGGGAGTCACGCTCCCCACTTTGGAGTTACTGGGGGCCCCTTATACTGGAATTTACGCTCCCCCTCTTTGGGGATACTTGTGGACCCTTATACTGGGAGTCACGCTCCCCTCTTTGGGGTTACTGGGGGGCCTTATACTGGGAGTTACGCTCCCCTCTTTGGAGTTACTGGGGGCCCCTTATACTGGGAGTTACGCTGCTCCTCTTTGGAGTTACTGGGGGCCCCTTATAATGGGAGTTGCGCTCCCCTCTTTGGGGTTACTGGAGGCCACTTATACTGGGAGTCGCGCTCCTCCTCTTTGGAGTCACTGGGGGCCCCTTATACTGTGAGTTAAGCTCCCCCTCTTTGGAGTTAGAGTGGACCCCTTATACTCGGAGTTACGCTCCCCCTCTTTGGGGTTACAGGGGGCCCCTTATACTGGGAGTTACGCTCCCCCTCTTTGGGGTTACAGTGGGCCCCTAATAATAGGAGTCACGCTCCCCCTCTTTGGAGTTACTGGGGGCCCCTTATACTGGGAGTCACGCTCCCCCTCTTTGGAATTACTAGGGGCCTTTATACCGGGAGTTACGCTCCCCGTCTTTGGAGTTACTGGGGGCCCCTTATACTGGGAGTCAAGCTCCCCTCTTTAGAGTTACTGGGGGCCCCTTATACTGGGAGTCACGCTCCCCACTTTGGAGTTACTGGGGGCCCCTTATACTGGGAGTCACGCTCCCCCTCTTTGGAGTTACTAGGGGCCTTTATACTGGGAGTTACGCTCCCCCTCTTTGGAGTTACTGGCTGCCCCTTATACTGGGAGTCTCGCTCCCCCTCTTTGGAGTTACTGGGGCCCCTTATACTGGGAGTCACGCTCCCCCTCTTTGGAGTTACTAGGGGGCCTTATACTGGGAGTCACGCTCCCCACTTTGGAGTTACTGGGGGCCCCTTATACTGGAATTTACGCTCCCCCTCTTTGGGGATACTGGGGGCCCCTTATACTGGGAGTTACGCTCCTCCTCCTTGGAGTTACTGGGGGCCCCTTGTATTGGGAGTTACGCTCCTCCTCTTTGGAGTTACGGGGGCCCCTTAAACTGGGAGTTACGCTCCTCCTCTTTGGGGTTACAGGGGGCCCCTTATTCTGGGAGTAACGCTCCTCCTCCTTGGAGTTACTGGGGGCCCCTTATACTGGGAGTTACGCTCCTCCTCATTGGAGTAACAGGGGCCCCTTTAACTGGGAATAACGCTCCCCCTCTTTGGAGATACTGGGGGCCCCTTATACTGGGAGTTACGCTCCCCCTCTTTGGAGATATAGGGGGCCCCTTATACTGGAAGTCATGCTCCCCCTCTTTGGAGTTACTGGGGGCCCCTTATACTGGGAGTTACGCTCCACCTCTCTGGGGTTACAGGGGGCCCCTTGTACTGGGAGTTACGCTCCTCCTCCTTGGGGTTATTGGGGGCCCCTTATACTGGGAGTTACGCTCCTCATCTTTGGGGTTACTGAGGGCCCCTTATACTGGGAGTTACGCTCCTCTTCTTTGGGGTTACTGGGGGCCCCTTTTACTGGGAGTTACGCTCCTCCTCTTTGTAGTTACTGGGGGCCCCTTATACTGGGAGTAACGCTCCTCTTCGGAGTTACTGGGGGTCCACTATACTGGGAGTTTCGCTCCTCCTCTTTGGATTTACTGGGTGCCACTTATACTGGGAGTTACGCTCGTCTTTGGAGTTACTGGGTGCCCCTTATACTGGGAGTTACGCTCCCCCTCTTTGGGGTTACTGGGGGCCCCTTATACTGGCAGTTACCCTCCTCCTCTTTGGATTTACTGGGGGCCCCTTATACTGGGAGTTCCGCACCTCTTTGGAGTTACTGGGTGCCCCTTTTCCTGGGAGTTACGCTCCTCCTCTTTGAGGTTACTGGGGGCCCCTTATACTGGGAGTTACGCTCCTCCTCTTTTGAGTTACTGGGGGCCCCTTATACTAGGAGTTACGCTCCTCCTCTTTAGAGTTACTGGGGGGCCCTTATACTGGGAGTCACGCTCCTCCTCATTGGAGTTACTGGGGGCCCCTTATACTGGGAGTCACGCTCCTCCTCTTTGGAGTTAGAGGGGGCCCCTCATACTGGGAGTTACACTCCCCCTCTTTGGGGTTACTGGGGGCCCTTATACTGGGAGTCACGCTCCCCCTCTTTGGAGTTACTGGGGGCCCGTTATACTGGGAGTCACGCTCCCCCTCTTTGGAATTACTAGGGGCTTTATACCGGGAGTTACGCTCCCCCTCTTTCGAGTTACTGTGGGACCCTTATACTGGGAGTAACGCTCCCCTCTTTAGAGTTACTGGGGGCCCCTTATACTGGGAGTCACGCTCCCCACGTTGGAGTTACTGGGGGCCCCTTATACTGGGAGTCACGCTCCCCCCCTTTGGAGTTACTGGGGGCCTTTATACTGGGAGTTACGCTCCCCCTCTTTGGAGTTACTGGCTGCCCCTTATACTGGGAGTCTCGCTCCCCCTCTTTGGAGTTACTGGGGGCCCCTTATACTGGGAGTCACGCTCCCCCTCTTTGGAGTTACTAGGGGGCTTTATACTGGGAGTCACGCTCCCCACTTTGGAGTTACGGGGGGCCCCTTATACTGGAATTTACGCTCCCCCTCTTTGTGGATACTGGGGGACCCTTACACTGGGAGTCTCGCTCCCCTATTTGGGGTTACTGGGGGCCCTTATACTGGGAGTCACGCTCCCCCACTTTGGAGTTACTGTGGGCCCCTTATACTGGGAGTCACGCTCCCCCTCTTTGGAGTTACTGGGGGACCCTTATACTGGGAGTCACGCTCTCCCTCTTTGGAGTTACTGGGGACCCCTTATACTGGGAGTCACGCTCCCCTCTTTCGAGTTACTGGGGGCCCCTTATACTGGGGGTCACGCTCCCCCTCTTTGGAGTTACTGGGGGCCTGTATACTGGGAGTCAGGCTCCCCCTCTTTGGAGTTACTGGGGGCCCCATATACTGGGAGTCACGCTCCACTTTTGGAGTTACTTGGGGCCCCTTATACTGGGAGTTAAGCTGCTCCTCTATGGAGTTACTGGGGGCCCCTTATAATGGGAGTCACGCTCCCCCTCTTTGGAGTTACTAGGGGGCTTTATACTGGGAGTCACGCTCCCCACTTTGGAGTTACGGGGGGCCCCTTATACTGGAATTTACGCTCCCCCTCTTTGTGGATACTGGGGGGACCCTTACACTGGGAGTCTCGCTCCCCTCTTTGGGGTTACTGGGGGCCCTTATACTGGGAGTCACGCTCCCCCACTTTGGAGTTACTGTGGGCCCCTTATACTGGGAGTCACGCTCCCCCTCTTTGGAGTTACTGGGGGACCCTTATACTGGGAGTCACGCTCTCCCTCTTTGGAGTTACTGGGGACCCCTTATACTGGGAGTCACGCTCCCCTCTTTCGAGTTACTGGGGGCCCCTTTTACTGGGAGTCACGCTCCCCTCTTTGGAGTTACTGGGGACCCCTTATACTGGGAGTTACGCTGCTCCTCTTTGGAGTTACTGGGGGCCTCTTATAATGGGAGTTACGCTCCCCTTTTTTGGGGTTACTGCAGGCCACTTATACTGGGAGTCGCGCTCCTCCTCTTTGGAGTTGCTGGGGGCCCCTTATACTGGGAGTTAAGCTCCCCCTCTTTGGAATTACAGTGGACCCCTTATACTCGGAATTACCCTCCCCCTCTTTGGGGTTAAAGGGGGCCCCTTATACTGGGGGTTACGCTCCCCCTTTATGGGGTTACAGTGGGCCCATTATACTGGGAGTTACGCTCCCCCTCTTTGGGGTTACAGGGGGCCCCTTATACTGGGAGTTACGCTCCTCCTCTTTGGGGTCACGGTGGGTCCCTTATACTGGGAGTTACGCTCCCCCTCATTGGGGTTACAGGGGGCCCCTTATACTGGGAGTTACGCTCCACCTCTTTGGGGTTACAGTGGGCCCCTTATAATGTGAGTTACGCTCCCCCTCTTTGGAGATACAGGGGGCCCCTTATACCTGGAGTTACGCTCCTCCTCCTTGGAGTTACTGGGGGCCCCTTGTACAGGGAGTTACGCTCCACCTCATTGAAGTTTCGGGGGGCCCCTTAAACTGGGAGTTACGCTCCTCCTCTTTGGAGTTACAGGGGGCCCCTTATTCTGGGAGTAAAGCTCCTCCTCTTTGGGATAACTGGGGGCCCCTTATACTGGGAGTTACGCTCCTCCTCATTGGAGTAACAGGGAGCCCCTTTTACTGGGAATAACGCTCCCCCTCTTTGGAGATACTGGGGGCCCCTTATACTGGGAGTTACGCTCCCCCTCTTTGGAGATACAGGGGGCCCCTTATACTGGAAGTCATGCTCCCCCTCTTTGGAGTTACTGGGGGCCCCTTATACTGGGAGTAACGCTCCCCCTCTCTGGGGTTACAGGGGGCCCCTTATACTGGGAGTTACACTCCTCCCCTTTGGAGTTACAGGGGGCCCATTATACTGGGAGTTACGCTCCTCCTCTTTGGAGTTACAGGGGGCCCCTTATATTGGGAGTTACGCTCCTCCTCTTTGGGGTAACAGTGGGCCCCTTATACTGGGAGTCACGCTCCCCCTCTTTGGGTTTACTGGGGGCCCCTTATACTGGGAGTTACGCTCCTCCTCTTTGGGGGTTACAGTGGGCCCCTAATACTGGGAGTCACGCTCCCCCTCTTTGGAGTTACTGGGGGCCCCTTTTACTGGGAGTCACGCTCCCCCTCTTTGGAATTACTAGGGGCCTTTATACCGGGAGTTACGCTCCCCCTCTTTGGAGTTACTGGGGGAGCCTTATACTGGGAGTCACGCTCCCCTCTTTAGAGTTACTGGGGGCCCCTTATACTGGGAGTCACGCTCCCCACTTAGGAGTTACTGGGGGCCCCTTATACTGGGAGTCACGCTCCCCCTCTTTGGAGTTACTAGGGGCCTTTATACTGGGAGTTACGCTCCCCCTCTTTGGAGTTACTGGCTGCCCCTTATACTGGGAGTCTCGCTCCCCCTCTTTGGAGTTACTGGGGGCCCCTTATACTGGGAGTCACGCTCCCCCTCTTTAGAGTTATTAGGGGGCCTTATACTGGGAGTCACGCTCCCCACTTTGGAGTTACTGGGGGCCCCTTATACTGGAATTTACGCTCCCCCTCTTTGGGGATACTTGTGGACCCTTATACTGGGAGTCACGCTCCCCTCTTTGGGGTTACTGGGGGGCCTTATACTGGGAGTTATGCTCCCCTCTTTGGAGTTACTGGGGGCCCCTTATACTGGGAGTTACGCTGCTCCTCTTTGGAGTTACTGGGGGCCCCTTATAATGGGAGTTACGCTCCCCTCTTTGGGGTTACTGGAGGCCACTTATACTGGGAGTCGCGCTCCTCCTCTTTGGAGTTACTGGGGGCCCCTTATACTGTGAGTTAAGCTCCCCCTCTTTGGAGTTAGAGTGGACCCCTTATACTCGGAGTTACGCTCCCCCTCTTTGGGGTTACAGGGGGCCCCTTATACTGGGAGTTACGCTCCCCCTCTTTGGGGTTACAGGGGGCCCCTTATACTGGGAGTTACGCTCCTCATCTTTGGGGTCACAGTGGGTCCCTTATACTGGGAGTTACGCTCCCCCTCATTGGGGTTACAGGGGGCCCCTTATACTGGGAGTTACGCTCCTCCTCTTTGGGGTTACAGGGGGCCCCTTATACAGTGAGTTACGCTCCCCCTCTTTGGAGATACAGGGGGCCCCTTATGCCTGGAGTTACGCTCCTCCTCATTGGAGTTACTGGGGGCCCCTTGTACTGGGAGTTACGCTCCTCCTCTTTGGATTTTCGGGGGGCCCCTTAAACTGGGAGTTACGCACCTCCTCTTTGGGGTTACAGGGGGCCCTTTATTCTGGGAGTAACGCTCCTCCTCTTTGGGATAACTGGGGGACCCTTATACTGGGAGTTACGCTCCTCCTCATTGGAGTAACAGGGGGCCCCTATTACTGGGAATAACGCTCCCCCTCTTTGGAGATACTGGGGGCCCCTTATACTGGGAGTTACGCTCCCCCTCTTTGGAGATACAGGGGGCCCCTTATACTGGAAGTCATGCTCCCCCTCTTTTGAGTTACTGGGGGCCCCTTATACTGGGAGTAACGCTCCCCCTCTCTGGGGAGACAGGGGGCCCCTTATACTGGGAGTTACACTCCTCCCCTTTGGAGTTACTGGGGGCCCATTATACTGGGATTTACGCTCCTCCTCTTTGGAGTTACAGGGGGCCCCTTATACTGGGAGTTACGCTCCTCCTCTTTGGGGTAACAGTGGGCCCCTTATACTGGGAGCCACGCTCCCCCTCTTTGGGTTTACTGGGGGCCCCTTATACTGGGAGTTACGCTCCTCCTCTTTGGGGTAACAGTGGTCCCCTTATACTGGGAGCCACGCTCCCCCTCTTTGGGTTTACTGGGGGCCCCTTATACTGGGAGTCACGCTCCCCCTCTTTGGAGTTACTAGGGGCCTTTATACTGGGAGTTACGCTCCCCCTCTTTGGAGTTACTGGCTGCCCCTTATACTGGGAGTCTCGCTCCCCCTCTTTGGAGTTACTGGGGGCCCCTTATACTGGGAGTCACGCTCCCCCTCTTTGGAGTTACTAGGGGGCCTTATACTGGGAGTCACGCTCCCCACTTTGGAGTTACTGGGGGCCCCTTATACTGGAATTTACGCTCCCCCTCTTTGGGGATACTGGGGGACCCATATACTGGGAGTCACGCTCCCCTCATTGGGGTTACTGGGGGACCCATATACTGGGAGTCACGCTCCCCTCATTGGGGTTACTGGGGGCCCTTATACTGGGAGTTACGCTCCCCCTCTTTGGGGTTACAGGGGCCCTTTATACTGGGAGTCACGCTCCCCTCTTTCGAGTGACTGGGGGCCCCTTATACTGGGAGTTACGCTCCTCCTCTTAGGAGTTACAGGGGGCCCCTTATATTGGGAGTTACGCTCCTCCTCTTTGGGGTAACAGTGGGCCCCTTATACTGGGAGTCACGCTCCCCCTCTTTGGAGTTACTGGGGGCCCCTTATACTGGGAGTCACGCTCCCCCTCTTTGGGGTTACAGGGGCCCTTTATACTGGGAGTCACGCTCCCCTCTTTCGAGTGACTGGGGGCCCCTTATACTGGGAGTCACGCTCCCCCTCTTTGGAGTTACTAGGGGCCTTTATACTGGGAGTCACGCTCCCCCTCTTTGGAGTTACTGGGGGCCCCTAATACTGGGAGTCACGCTCCACTTTTGGAGTTACTTGGGGCCCCTTATACTGGGTGTTAAGCTGCTCCTCTTTGGAATTACTGGGGGCCCCTTATAATGGGAGTCACGCTCCCCTCTTTGGAGTTACTGGGGGCCCCTTATACTGGGAGTTACGCTGCTCCTCTTTGGAGTTACTGGGGGCCCCTTATAATGGGAGTTACGCTCCCCTCTTTGGGGTTACTGGAGGCCACTTATACTGGGAGTCGCGCTCCTCCTCTTTGGAGTTACTGGGGGCCCCTTATACTGGGAGTTAAGCTCCCCCTCTTTGGAGTTACAGTGGACCCCTTATACTCGGAGTTACGCTCCCCCTCTTTGGGGTTACAGGGGGCCCCTTTTACTGGGAGTTACGCTCCCCCTTTTTGGGGTTACAGTGGGCCCATTATACTGGGAGTTACGCTCCCCCTCTTTGGGGTTACAGGGGGCCCCTTATACTGGGAGTTACGCTCCTCCTCTTTGGGGTCACAGTGGGTCCCTTATACTGGGAGTTACGCTCCCCCTCATTGGGGTTACAGGGGGCCCCTTATACTGGGAGTTACGCTCCTCCTCTTTGGGGTTACAGGGGGCCCCTTATACTGTGAGTTACGCTCCCCCTCTTTGGAGATAGAGGGGGCCCTTATACCTGGAGTTACGCTCCTCCTCCTTGGAGTTACTGGGGGCCCCTTGTACTGGGAGTTACGCTCCTCCTCTTTGGAGTTTCTGGGGGCCCCTTAAACTGGGAGTTACGCTCCTCCTCTTTGGGGTTACAGGGGGCCCCTTATTCTGGGAGTAACGCTCCTCCTCTTTGGGATAACTGGGGGCCCCTTATACTGGGAGTTACGCTCCTCCTCATTGGAGTAACAGGGGGCCCCTTTTACTGGGAATAACGCTCCCCCTCTTTGGAGATACTGGGGGACCCTTATACTGGAATTTACGCTCCCCCTCTTTGGGGATACTGGGGGACCCATATACTGGGAGTCACGCTCCCCTCATTGGGGTTATTGTGGGCCCCTTATACTGGGAGTTACGCTCCCCCATTTTGGAGTTACTGTGGGCCCCTTATACTGGGAGTCACGCTCCCCCTCTTTGGAGTAACAGGGGGCCCCTTTTACTGGGAATAACGCTCCCCCTCTTTGGAGATACTGGGGGCCCCTTATACTGGAATTTACGCTCCCCCTCTTTGGGGATACTGGGGGACCCATATACTGGGAGTCACGCTCCCCTCTTTGGAGTTACTAGGGGCCCTTATACTGGGAGTTACGCCCCCCCATTTTGGAGTTACTGTGGCCCCTTATACTGGGAGTCACGCTCCCCCTCTTTGGAGTTACTGGGGGCCCCTTTTACTGGGAGTCACGCTCCCCCTCTTTGGAGTTACTGGGGGCCCTTTATACTGGGAGTCACGCTCCCCTCTTTCGAGTTACTGGGGGCCCCTTATACTGGGAGTCACGCTCCCCCTCTTTGGAGTTACTAGGGGCCTTTATACTGGGAGTCACGCTCCCCCTCTTTGGAATTACTGGGGGCCCCTTATACTGGGAGTCACGCTCCACTTTTTGAGTTACTTGGGGCCCGTTATACTGGGAGTTAAGCTGCTCCTCTTTGGAGTTACTGGGGGCCCCTTATAATGGGAGTCACGCTCCCTTCTTTGGAGTTACTGGGGGCCCTTATACTGGGAGTTACGCTGCTCCTCTTTGGAGTTACTGGGGGCCCCTTATAATGGGAGTTACGCTCCCCTCTTTGGGGTTACTGGAGGACACTTATACTGGGAGTCGCGCTCCTCCTCTTCGGAGTTACTGGGGGCCCCTTATACTGGGAGTTAAGCTCCCCCTCTTTGGAGTTACAGTGGACCCCTTATACTCGGAGTTACGCTCCCCCTCTTTGGGGTTACAGGGGCCCCCTTATACTGGGAGTTACGCTCCCCCTTTTTGGGGTTACAGTGGGCCCATTATACTGGGAGTTACGCTCCTCCTCTTTGGGGTTACAGGGGGCCCCTTATACTGTGAGTTACGCTCCCCCACTTTGGAGATACAGGGGGCCCTTTATACCTGGAGTTACGCTCCTCCTCCTTGGAGTTACTGGGGGCCCCTTGTACTGGGAGTTACGCTCCTCCTCTTTGGAGTTTCGGGGGGCCCCTTAAACTGGGAGTTACGCTCCTCCTCATTGGGGTTACAGGGGGCCCCTTATTCTGGGAGTAACGCTCCTCCTCTTTGGGATAACTGGGGGCCCCTTATACTGGGAGTTACGCTCCTCCTCATTGGAGTAACAGGGGGCCCCTTTTACTGGGAATAACGCTCCCCCTCTTTGGAGATACTGGGGGCCCCTTATACTGGGATTTACGCTCCCCCTCTTTGGAGATACAGGGGGGCCCCTTATACTGGAAGTCATGCTCCCCCTCTTTTGAGTTACTGGGGGCCCCTTATACTGGGAGTAACGCTCCCCCTCTCTGGGGTGACAGGGGGCCCCTTTTACTGGGAGTTACACCCCTCCCCTTTGGAGTTACTGGGGGCCCATTATACTGGGAGTTACGCTCCTCTTCTTTGGAGTTACAGGGGGCCACTTATACTGGGAGTTACGCTCCTCCTCTTTGGGGTAACAGTGGGCCCCTTATACTGGGAGCCACGCTCCCCCTCCTTGGGTTTACTGGGGGCCCCTTATACTGGGAGTTACGCTCCTCCTCTTTGGGGTTACAGTGGGCCCCTAATACTGGGAGTCACGCTCCCCCTCTTTGGAGTTACTGGGGGCCCCTTTTACTGGGAGTAACGCTCCCCCTCTTTGGAATTACTAGGGGCCTTTATACCGGGAGTTACGCTCCCCCTCTTTGGAGTTACTGGGGCCCCTTATACTGGGAGTCACGCTCCCCGCTTTAGAGTTACTGGGGGCCCCTTATACTGGGAGTCACGCTCCCCACTTTGGAGTTACTGGGGGCCCCTTATACTGGGAGTCACGCTCCCCTCTTTCGAGTTACTGGGGGCCCCTTATACTGGGAGTCACGCTCCCCCTCTTTGGAGTTACTAGGGGTCTTTATACTGGGAGTCACGCTCCCCCTCTTTGGAGTTACTGGGGGCCCCTAATACTGGGAGTCACGCTCCACTTTTGGAGTTACTTGGGGCCCCTTATACTGGGAGTTAAGCTGCTCCTCTTTGGAGTTACTGGGAGCCCCTTATAATGGGAGTCACGCTCCCCTCTTTGGAGTTACTGGGGGTCCCTTATACTGGGAGTTACGCTGCTCCTCTTTGGAGTTACTGGGGGCCCCTTATAATGGGAGTTACGCTCCCCTCTTTGGGGTTACTGGAGGCCACTTATACTGGGAGTCGCGCTCCTCCTCTTTGGAGTTACTGGGGGCCCCTTATACTGGGAGTTAAGTTCCCCCTCTTTGGAGTTACTGTGGACCCCTTATACTCGGAGTTACGCTCCCCCTCTTTGGGGTTACAGGGGGCCCCTTTTACTGGGAGTTACGCTCCCCCTTTTTGGGGTTACAGTGGGCCCATTATACTGGGAGTTACGCTCCCCCTCTTTGGGGTTACAGGGGGCCCCTTATACTGGGAGTTACGCTCCTCCTCTTTGGGGTCACAGTGGGTCCCTTATACTGGGAGTTACGCTCCCCCTCATTGGGGTTACAGGGGGCCCCTTATACTGGGAGTTACGCTCCTCCTCTTTGGGGTTACAGGGGGCCCCTTATACTTTGAGTTACGCTCCCCTTCTTTGGAGATACAGGGGGCCCCTTATACCTGGAGTTACGCTCCTCCTCCTTGGAGTTACTGGGGGCCCCTTGTACTGGGAGTTACGCTCCTCCTCTTTGGAGTTTCGGGGGGCCCCTTAAACTGGGAGTTACGCTCCTCCTCTTTGGGGTTACAGGGGGCCCCTTATTCTGGGAGTAACGCTCCTCCTCTTTGGGATAACTGTGGGCCCCTTATACTGGGAGTTACGCTCCTCCTCATTGGAGTAACAGGGGGCCCCTTTTACTGGGAATAACGCTCCGCCTCTTTGGAGATGCTGGGGGCCCCTTATACTGGAATTTACGCTCCCCCTCTTTGGGGATACTGGGGGACCCATATACTGGGAGTCACGCTCCCCTCATTGGGGTTACTGTGGGCCCCTTATACTGGGAGTTACGCTCCCCCATTTTGGAGTTACTGTGGGCCCCTTATACTGGGAGTCACGCTCCCCCTCTTTGGAGTAACAGGGGGCCCCTTTTACTGGGAATAACGCTCCCCCTCTTTGGAGATACTGGGGGCCCCTTATACTGGAATTTACGCTCCCCCTCTTTGGGGATACTGGGGGTCCCTTATACTGGGAGTCACGCTCCCCCTCTTTGGAGTTACTGGGGGCCCCTTATACTGGGAGTCACGCTCCCCCTCTTTGGAGTTACTGGGGGCCCTTTATACTGGGAGTCACGCTCCCCTCTTTCGAGTAACTGGGGGCCCCTTATACTGGGAGTCACGCTCCCCCTCTTTGGTGTTACTAGGGGCCTTTATACTGGGAGTCACGCTCCCCCTCCTTGGAATTACTGGGGGCCCCTTATACTGGGAGTCACGCTCCACTTTTGGAGTTACTTGGGGCCCCTTATACTGGGAGTTAAGCTGCTCCTCTTTGGAGTTACTGGGGGCCCCTTATAATGGGAGTCACGCTCCCCTCTTTGGAGTTACTGGGGGCCCTTATACTGGGAGTAACGCTGCTCCTCTTTGGAGTTACTGGGGGCCCCTTATAATGGGAGTTACGCTCCCCTCTTTGGGGTTACTGGAGGCCACTTATACTGGGAGTCGCGCTCCTCCTCTTCGGAGTTACTGGGGGCCCCTTATACTGGGAGTTAAGCTCCCCCTCTTTGGAGTTACAGTGGACCCCTTATTCTCGGAGTTACGCTCCCCCTCTTTGGGGTTACAGGGGGCCCCTTATACTGGGAGTTACGCTCCCCCTTTTTGGGGTTACAGTGGGCCCATTATACTGGGAGTTACGCTCCTCCTCTTTGGGGTTACAGGGGGCCCCTTATACTGTGAGTTACGCTCCCCCTCTTTGGAGATACAGGGGGCCCCTTATACCTGGAGTTACGCTCCTCCTCCTTGGAGTTACTGGGGGCCCCTTGTACTGGGAGTTACGCTCCTCCTCTTTGGAGTTTCGGGGGCCCCTTAAACTGGGAGTTACGCTCCTCCTCTTTGGGGTTACAGGGGGCCCCTTATTCTGGGAGTAACGCTCCTCCTCTTTGGGATAACTGGGGGCCCCTTATACTGGGAGTTACGCTCCTCCTCATTGGAGTAACTGGGGGCCCCTTTTACTGGGAATAACGCTCCCCCTCTTTGGAGATACTGGGGGCCCCTTATACTGGGAGTTACGCTCCCCCTCTTTGGAGATACAGGGGGCCCCTTATACTGGAAGTCATGCTCCCCCTCTTTTGAGTTACTGGGGGCCCCTTATACTGGGAGTAACGCTCCCCCTCTCTGGGGTGACAGGGGGCCCCTTTTACTGGGAGTTACACTCCTCCCCTTTGGAGTTACTGGGGGCCCATTATACTGGGAGTTACGCTCCTCTTCTTTGGAGTTACAGGGGGCCCCTTATACTGGGAGTTACGCTCCTCCTCTTTGGGGTAACAGTGGGCCCCTTATACTGGGAGCCACGCTCCCCCTCTTTGGGTTTACTGGGGGCCCCTTATACTGGGAGTTACGCTCCTCCTCTTTGGGGTTACAGTGGGCCCCTAATACTGGGAGTCACGCTCCCCCTCTTTGGAGTTACTGGGGGCCCCTTATACTGGGAGTCACGCTCCCCCTCTTTGGAATTACTAGGGGCCTTTATACCGGGAGTTACGCTCCCCCTCTTTGGAGTTACTGGGGGCCCCTTATACTGGGAGTCACGCTCCCCGCTTTAGAGTTACTGGGGGCCCCTTATACTGGGAGTCACGCTCCCCACTTTGGAGTTACTGGGGGCCCCTTATACTGGGAGTCACGCTCCCCCTCTTTGGAGTTACTAGGGGCCTTTATACTGGGAGTTACGCTCCCCCTCTTTGGAGTTACTGGCTGCCCCTTATACTGGGAGTCTCGCTCCCCCTCTTTGGAGTTACTGGGGGCCCCTTATACTGGGAGTCACGCTCCCCCTCTTTGGAGTTACTAGGGGGCCTTATACTGGGAGTCACGCTCCCCACTTTGGAGTTACTGGGGGCCCCTTATACTGGAATTTACGCTCCCCCTCTTTGGGGATACTGGGGGACCCATATACTGGGAGTCACGCTCCCCTCATTGGGGTTACTGGGGGCCCTTATACTGGGAGTTACGCTCCCCCACTTTGGAGTTACTGTGGGCCCCTTATACTGGGAGTCACGCTCCCCCTCTTTGGAGTTACTGGGGGCCCCTTATACTGGGAGTCACGCTCCCCCTCTTTGGAGTTACTGGGGGCCCTTTATACTGGGAGTCACGCTCCCCTCTTTCGAGTTACTGGGGGCCCCTTATACTGGCAGTCACGCTCCCCCTCTTTGGAGTTACAAGGGGCCTTTATACTGGGAGTCACGCTCCCCCTCTTTGGAGTTACTGGGGGCCCCTTATACTGGGAGTCACGCTCCACTTTTGGAGTTACTTGGGGCCCCTTATACTGGGAGTTAAGCTGCTCCTCTTTGGAGTTACTGGGGGCCCCTTTTAATGGGAGTCACGCTCCCCTCTTTGGAGTTACTGGGGGCCCCTTATACTGGGAGTTACGCTGCTCCTCTTTGGAGTTACTGGGGGCCCCTTATAATGGGAGTTACGCTCCTCCTCTTTGGGGTTACAGGGGGCCCCTTATACTGGGAGTTACGGTCCTCCTCATTGGGGGCACATTGGGCCCGTTATACTGGGAGTTACGCTCCCCCACTTTGGGGTTACAGGGGGCCCCTTATACAGGGAGTTACGCTCCTCCTCTTCGGGGTTACAGTGGGCCCCTTATACTGTGAGTTACGCTCCCCCTCTTTGGAGATACAGGGGGGCCCTTATACTGGGAGTTACGCTCCTCCTCCTTGGAGATACTGGGGGCCCCTTGTACTGGGAGTTACGCTCCTCCTCTTTGGAGTTACGGGGGGGCTCTTAAACTGGGAGTTACGCTCTTCCTCTTTGGGGTTACAGGGGGCCCCTTATTCTGGAAGTAACGCTCCTCCTCTTTGGGATAACTGGGGGCCCCTTATACTGGGAGTAACGCTCCTCCTCATTGGAGTAACAGGGGGCCCCTTTTACTGGGATAACGCTCCCCCTCTTTGGAGATATTGGCGGCCCCTTATACTGGGAGTTACGCTCCCCCTCTTTGGAGATACAGGGGGCCCCTTATACTGGAAGTCATGCTCCCCCTCTTTGGAGTTACTGGGGGGCCCTTATACTGGGAGTTACGCTCCCCCTCTCCGGGGTTACAGGGGGCCCCTTATAGTGGGAGTTACACTCCTCCCCTTTGGAGTTACTGGGGGCCCATTATACTGGGAGTTATGCTCCTCCTCTTTGGAGTAACTGGGGGCCCCTTATACTGGGAGTTACGCTCCTCCTCCTTGGGGTTATTGGGGGCCCCTCATACTGGGAGTTACGCTCCTCCTCTTTGGGGTTACTGAGGGCCCCTTATACTGGGAGTTACGCTCCTCTTCCTCCTTGGAGTAACTGGGGGCCCCTTAAACTGGGAGTTACGCTCCTCCTCTTTGGGGTCACTGGGGGCCCCTTTTACTGGGAGTTACGCTCCTCCTCTTTGTAGTTACTGGGGGCCCCTTATACTGGGAGTAACGCTCCTCTTCGGAGTTACTGGGGGCCCATGATACTGGGAGTTTCGCTCCTCCTCTTTGGATTTACTGGGGGCCACTTATACTGGGAGTTACGCTCGTCTTTGGAGTTACTGGGTGCCCCTTATACTGGGAGTTACGCTCCCCCTCTTTGGGGTTACTGGGGGCCCCTTATACTGGGAGTTACCCTCCTCCTCTTTGGATTTACTGGGGGCCATTTATACTGGGAATAACGCACCTCTTTGGAGTTACTGGGTGCCCCTTTTCCTGGGAGTTACGCTCCTCCTCTTTGAGGTTACTTGGGGCCCCTTATACTGGGAGTTACGCTCCTCCTCTTTTGAGTTACTGGGGGCCCCTTATACTAGGAGTTACGCTCCTCCTCTTTAGAGTTACTGGGGGCCCCTTATACTTGGAGTCACGCTCCTCCTCATTGGAGTTACTGGGGGCCCCTTACACTGGGAGTCACGCTCCTCCTCTTTGGAGTTAGTGGAGGCCCCTCATACTGGGAGTTACACTCGCCCTCTTTGGGGTTACTGGGGGCCCTTATACTGGGAGTCACGCTCCTCCTCTTAGGCGTTACTGGGGGCCCTTATACTGGGAGTTACACTCCCCCTCTTTGGGGTTACTGGGGGCCCTTATACTGGGAGTTACACTCCCCCTCTTTGGGGTTACTGGGGGCCCCTTATACTGGGAGTTACACTCCCCCTCTTTGGGGTTACTGGGGGCCCGTATACTGGGAGTTACACTCCCCCATTTGGGGTTACTGTGGGCCCTTATATTGGGAGTTAGGCTCCCCTCTTTGCGGTTACTGGGGGCCCTTATACTGGGAGTTACACTCCCCCTCTTTGGGGTTACTGGGGGCCCCTTATACTGGGAGTTACACTCCCCCATTTGGGGTTACTGTGGGCCCTTATATTGGGAGTTAGGCTCCCCTCTTTGCGGTTACTGGGGGCCCTTATACTGGGAGTTACACTCCCCCTCTTTGGAGTTACTGGGGGCCCATTATACTGAGAGTTACACTCCCCCTCTTTGGGGTAACTGGGGGCCCCTTATACTGGGAGTTACGCTCCCCCTCTTTCGGGTGACTGGGGGCCCCTTATACTCGGAGTTACACTCCCCCTCTATGGAGTTACTGGGGGCCCCTTATACTGCGAGTTACGCTCCGCCTCTTGGTGTTACTGGGGGCCCTTATACTGGGAGTCACGCTCCTCCTCTTTGGAGTTACAGGGAGCCCCTTATAGTGGGAGTAACGCTCCTCCTCTTTGGGGTTACAGGGAGCCCCTTATACAGGGAGTCACACTTCTCCTCTTTGGGGTTACTGGGGCCCCTTAAACTGGGAGTTACGCTCCTCCTCTTTGAAAATACAGGGAGCCCCTTAAACTGGGAGATACGCTCCTACTATTTGGGGTTACTGGGGGCCCCTTATACTGGGAGTCAGGCTCCTCCTCTTTGGAGTTACAGGGGGCCCCTTATACTGGGAGTTACGCTCCTCCTCTTTGGAGATACTGGGGGGCCTTTATACGGGGAGATACGCTCCTCCACTTTTGAGTAACAGGGGGCCCCTTATACTGGGAGTTACACTCCCCCTCTTTGGAGTTACAGGAGGCCCCTTATACTGGGAGTTACACTCCCCCTCTTTGGAGTTACAGGGGGCCCCTTATACTGGGAGTTACACTCCCACTCTTTGGAGTTCCAAGAGGCCCCTTATACTGGGAGTTACGCTCCCCCTCTTTGGAGTTTCAGGGGCCCCCTATACTGGGAGTTACACTCCCCCTCTTTGAAGTAACAGGGGGCTCTTTGGAGTTACAGGGGGCCCCTTATACTGGGAGTCACGCTCCCCCTCTTTGGAGTTACTGGGGGCCCCTTATACTGGGAGTTACGCTCCCCCTCTTTGGAGTTACTGGGGGCTCCTTATACTGGGAGTCACGCTCCCCCTCTTTGGAGTTACTGGGGACCCCTGATACTGGTAGTCACGCTCTCCCTCTTTGGAGTTACTGGGGGCCCCTTATACTGGGTGTCACGCTCCCCCTCTTTGGAGTTACTGGGGGCATCTTATACTGGGAGTTACGCTCCCCCTCTTTGGAGTTACTGGGGGCCCCTTATACTGAGAGTCACGCTCCCCCTCTTTTGAGTTACTGGGGGTCCCTTATTTTGGGAGTCACGCACCCCCTCTTTGGGGTTACTGGGGGCCCCTTATACTGGGAGTCACGCTCCCCCTCTTTGGAGTTACTGGGGGCCCCATATACTGGGAGTTACGCTCCTCCTCTTTGGAGTTACTGGGGGCCCCTTATACTGGGAGTAAAACTCCCCCTCTTTGGGGTTACAGGGGGCCCCTTATACTGGGAGTTACGCTCCTCCTCTTTGGGGTTACTGGGGGCCCCTTATACTGGGAGTTACACTCCCCCTCTTTGGGGTTACTGGGGGCCCTTATACTGGGAGTTACGCTCCGCCTCTTTGGAGTTACTGGGGGCCCCTTATACTGGGAGTAACGCTCCTCCTCTTTGGAGTTACTGGGGGCCCATATACTGGGAGTCACGCTCCTCCTCTTAGGGGTTACTGGGGGCCCTTATACAGGGAGTTACGCTCCCCCTCTTTGGGGTTACTGGGGGCCTTGATACTGGGAGTTACACTCCCTCTCTTTGGAGTTATTGGGGGCCCCCTTATACTGGGAGTTTCACTCCCCATCTTTTGGGTTACTGGGGGCCCTTATACTGGGAGTTACACTTCCCCTCTTTGGAGTTACTGGGGGCCCCTTATACT
Organism: Meconema thalassinum; assembly: GCA_946902985.2. Taxonomy (NCBI): domain Eukaryota; kingdom Metazoa; phylum Arthropoda; class Insecta; order Orthoptera; family Tettigoniidae; genus Meconema; species Meconema thalassinum. The sequence continues at coordinate 439,365,375 of OX336394.1, read as the reverse complement.
GGGAGTTACACTCCCCCTCTTTGGGGTTACTGGGGGCCCTTATACTGGGAGTTACACTCCCCCTCTTTGGGGTTACGGGGGCCCCTTATACTGGGAGTTACACTCCCCCATTTGGGATTACTGGGGGCCCTTATATTGGGAGTTACGCTCCCCTCTTTGGGGTCAATGGGGGCCCTTAAACTGGGAGTTACACTCCCCCTCTTTGGAGTTACTGGGGGCCCCTTATACTGGGAGTTACACTCCTCCCCTTTGGAGTTACTGGGGGCCCCTTATACTGGGAGTTACGCTCCCCCTCCTTGGAGATACAGGGGGCCCCTTATACTGGAAGTCATGCTCCTCCCCTTTGGAGTTACAGGGGGCCCCTTATACTGGGAGTTACGCTCCCCCTTTTTGGAGATACAGGGGGCCCCTTAAACTGGGAGTTACACTCCCCCTCTTTGGAGTTACTGGGGGCCCCTTATACTGGGAGTTACACTCCTCCCCTTTGGAGTTACTGGGGGCCCCTTATACTGGGAGTTACCCTCCCCCTCTCTGGGGTTACAGGGGGCCCCTTATACTGGGAGTTACACTCCTCCCCTTTGGAGTTACTGGGGGCCCATTATACTGGGAGTTACGCTCCTCCTCTTTGGAGTTACAGGGGGCCCCTTATACTGGGAGTTACGCTCCTCCTCTTTGGGGTAACAGTGGGCCCATTATACTGGGAGTTACACTCCCACTCTTTGGAGTTCCAAGAGGCCCCTTATACTGGGAGTTACGCTCCCCCTCTTTGGAGTTTCAGGGGCCCCCTATACTGGGAGTTACACTCCCCCTCTTTGGAGTAACAGGGGGCTCTTTGGAGTTATTGGGGGCCCCTTATACTGGGAGTCACGCTCCCCCTCTTTGGAGTTACTAGGGGCCTTTATACTGGGAGTTACGCTCCCCCTCTTTGGAGTTACTGGCTGCCCCTTATACTGGGAGTCTCGCTCCCCCTCTTTGGAGTTACTGGGGGCCCCTTATACTGGGAGTCACGCTCCCCCTCTTTGGAGTTACTAGGGGGCCTTATACTGGGAGTCACGCTCCCCACTTTGGAGTTACTGGGGGCCCCTTATACTGGAATTTACGCTTTCCTCTTTGGGGATACTGGGGGCCCCTTATACTGGGAGTTACGCTCCTCCTCCTTGGAGTTACTGGGGGCCGCTTGTACTGGGAGTTAGGCTCCTCCTCTTTGGAGTTACGGGGGGCCCCTTATACTGGAGTTACGCTCCCCCTCTCTGGGGTTACAGGGGGCCCCTTGTACTGGGAGTTACGCTCCTCCTCCTTGGGGTTATTGGGGGCCCCTTATACTGGGAGTTACGCCCCTCCTCTTTGGGGTTACTGAGGGCCCCTTATACCGGGAGTTACGCTCCTCTTCTTTGGGGTTACTGGGGGCCCCTTTTACTGGGAGTTACGCTCCTCCTCTTTGTAGTTACTGGGGGCCCCTTATATTGGGAGTAACGCTCCTCTTCGGAGTTACTGGGGGCCCATTATACTGGGAGTTTCGCTCCTCCTCTTTGGATTTATTGGGTGCCACTTATACTGGGAGTTACGCTCGTCTTTGGAGTTACTGGGTGCCCCTTATACTGGGAGTTACGCTCCACCTCTTTGGGGTTACTGGGGGCCCCTTATACTGGGAGTTTCGCACCTCTTTGGAGTTAATGGCAGCCCCTTTTCCTGGGAGTTACGCTCCTCCTCTTTGAGGTTACTGGGGGCCCCTTATACTGGGAGTTACGCTCCTCCTCTTTTGAGTTACTGGGGGCCCCTTATACTAGGAGTTACGCTCCTCCTCTTTAGAGTTACTGGGGGCCCCTTATACTGGGAGTCACGCTCCTCCTCATTGGAGTTACTGGGGGCCCCTTATACTGGGAGTCACGCTCCTCCTCTTTGGAGTTAGAGGGGGCCCCTCGTACTGGGAGTTACACTCCCCCTCTTTGGGGTTACTGGGGGCCCTTATACTGGGAGTCACGCTCCCCCTCTTTGGAGTTACTGGGGGCCCTTTATACTGGGAGTCACGCTCCCCCTCTTTGGAATTACTAGGGGCTTTATACCGGGAGTTACGCTCCCCCTCTTTCGAGTTACTGGGGGCCCCTTATACTGGGAGTCACGCTCCACTCTTTAGAGTTACTGGGGGCCCCTTATACTGGGAGTCACGCTCCCCACTTTGGAGTTACTGGGGACCCCTTATACTGGGAGTCACGCTCCCCCTCTTTGGAGTTACTAGGGGCCTTTATACTGGGAGTTACGCTCCCCCTCTTTGGAGTTACTGGCTGCCCCTTATACTGGGAGTCTCGCTCCCCCTCTTTGGACTTACTGGGGGCCCCTTATACTGGGAGTCACGCTCCCCCGCTTTGGAGTTACTAGGGGGCTTTATACTGGGAGTCACGCTCCCCACTTTGGAGTTACGGGGGGCCCCTTATACTGGAATTTACGCTCCCCCTCTTTGGGGATACTGGGGGACCCTTATACTGGGAGTCACGCTCCCCTCTTTGGGGTTACTGGGGGCCCTTATACTGGGAGCTTCGCTCCCCCACTTTGGAGTTACTGTGGGCCCCTTATACTGGGAGTCACGCTCCCCCTCTTTGGAGTTACTGGGGGACCCTTATACTGGGAGTCACGCTCCCCCTCTTTGGAGTTACTGGGGGCCCCTTATACTGGGAGTCACGCTCCCCTCTTTCGAGTTACTGGGGGCCCCTTATACTGGGAGTCACGCTCCCCCTCTTTGGAGTTACTAGGGGCCTTTATACTGGGAGTCACGCTCCCCCTCTTTGGAGTTACTGGGGGCCCCATATACTGGGAGTCACGCTCCACTTTTGGAGTTACTTGGGGCCCCTTATACTGGGAGTTAAGCTGCTCCTCTTTGGAGTTACTGGGGGCCCCTTATAATGGGAGTCACGCTCCTCTCTTTGGAGTTACTGGGGGCCCCTTATACTGGGAGTTACGCTGCTCCTCTTTGGAGTTACTGGGGGCCCCTTATAATGGGAGTTACGCTCCCCTCTTTGGGGTTACTAGAGGCCACTTATACTGGGAGTCGCGCTCCTCCTCTTTGGAGTTACTGGGGGCCCCTTATACTGGGAGTTAAGCTCCCCCTCTTTGGAGTTACAGTGGACCCCTTATACTCGGAGTTACGCTCCCCCTCTTTGGGGTTACAGGGGGCCCCTTATACTGGGAGTTACGCTCCCCCTTTTTGGGGTTACAGTGGGCCCATTATACTGGGAGTTACGCTCCCCCTCTTTGGGGTTACAGGGGGCCCCTTATACTGGGAGTTACGCTCCTCCTCTTTGGGGTCACAGTGGGTCCCTTATACTGGGAGTCACGCTCCCCCTCTTTGGAGTTACAGGGGGCCCCCTAAAACTGGGAGTTACGCTCCTCCTCTTTGGGGTAACAGTGGGCCCCTTATACTGGGAGTCACGCACCCCCTCTATGGGTTTACTGGGGGCCCCTTATACTGGGAGTTACGCTCCTCCTCTTTGGGGTTACAGTGGGCCCCTAATACTGGGAGTCACGCTCCCCTCTTTGGAGTTACTGGGGGCCCCTTATACTGGGAGTCACGCTCCCCCTCTTTGGAATTACTAGGGGCCTTTATACCGGGAGTTACCCTCCCCCTCTTTGGAGTTACTGGGGGCCCCTTATACTGGGAGTCACGCTCCCCTCCTTAGAGTTACTGGGGGCCCCTTATACTGGGAGTCACGCTCCCCCTCTTTGGAGTTACTAGGGGCCCCTTATACTGGGAGTCACGCTCCCCCTCTTTGGAGTTACTAGGGGCCTTTATACTGGGAGTCACGCTCCCCACTTTGGAGTTACTGGGGGCCCCTTATACTGGGAGTCACGCTCCCCCCCTTTGGAGTTACTAGGGGCCTTTATACTGGGAGTTACGCTCCCCCTCTTTGGAGTTACTGGGGGCCCCTTATACTGGGAGTCACACTCCCCCTCTTTGGAGTTACTGGCTGCCCCTTATACTGGGAGTCTCGCTCCCCCTCTTTGGAGTTACTGGCTGCCCCTTATACTGGGAGTCTCGCTCCCCCTCTTTGGAGTTACTAGGGGCCTTTATACTGGGAGTCACGCTCCCCACTTTGGAGTTACTGGGGGCCCCATATACTGGGAGTCACACTCCCCCTCTTTGGAGTTACTGGCTGCCCCTTATACTGGGAGTCTCGCTCCCCCTCTTTGGAGTTACTGGGGGCCCCTTATACTGGGAGTCACGCTCCCCCTCTTTGGAGTTACTAGGGGGCCTTATACTGGGAGTCACGCTCCCCACTTTGGAGTTACTGGGGGCCCCTTATACTGGAATTTACGCTCCCCCTCTTTGGGGATACTGGGGGACCCTTATACTAGGAGTCACGCTCCCCTCTTTGGGGTTACTGGGGGCCCTTATACTGGGAGTTACGCTCCCCCACTTTGGAGTTACTGTGGGCTCCTTATACTGGGAGTCTCGCTCCCCCTCTTTGGAGTGACTGGGGGCCCCTTATACTGGGAGTCACGCTCCCCCTCTTTGGAGATACTGGGGGCCCCTTATACTGGGAGTCACGCTCCCCTCTTTCGAGTTACTGGGGGCCCCTTATACTGGGAGTCACGCTGCCCCTCTTTGGAGTTACTAGGGGCCTTTATACTGGGAGTCACGCTCCCCCTCTTTGGAGTTACTGGGGGGCCCTTATACTGGGAGTCACGCTCCACTTTTGGAGTTACTTGGGGCCCCTTATACTGGGAGTTAAGCTGCTCCTCTTTGGAGTTACTGGGGGCCCCTTATAATGGGAATCACGCTCCCCTCTTTGGAGTTACTGGGGGCCCCTTATACTGGGAGTTACGCTGCTCCTCTTTGGAGTTACTGGGGGCCCCTTATAATGGGAGTTACGCTCCCCTCTTTGGCGTAACTGTAGGCCACTTTTACTGGGAGTCGCGCTCCTCCTCTTTGGAGTTACTGGGGGCCCGTTATACTGGGAGTTAAGCTCCCCCTCTTTGGAGTTACAGTGGACCACTTTTACTCGGAGTTACGCTCCCCCTCTTTGGGGTTACAGGGGCCCCTTATACAGGGAGTTACGCTCCCCCTTTTTGGGGTTACAGTGGGCCCATTATACTAGGAGTTACGCTCCCCCTCCTTGGGGTTACAGGGGGCCCCTTATACTGGGAGTTACGCTCCTCCTCTTTGGGGTCACATTTGGCCCCTTATACTGGGAGTTACGCTCCCCCACTTTGGGGTTACAGGGGGCCCCTTATACTGGGAGTTACGCTCCTCCTCTTCGGGGTTACAGTGGGCCCCTTATACTGTGAGTTACGCTCCCCCTCTTTGGAGATACAGGGGGGCCCTTATACTGGGAGTTACGCTCCTCCTCCTTGGAGTTACTGAGGGGCCCTTGTACTGGGAGTTACGCTCCTCCTCTTTCGAGTTACGGGGTGCCCTTAAACTGGGAGTTACGCTCTTCCTCTTTGGGGTTACAGGGGGCCCCTTATTCTGGGAGTAACGCTCCTCCTCTTTGGGATAACTGGGGGCCCCTTATACTGGGAGTTACGCTCCTCGTCATTGGATTAACAGGGGGGCCCTTTTACTGGGAATAACGCTCCCCCTCTTTGGAGATATTGGGGGCCCCTTATACTGGGATTTACGCTCCCCCTCCTTGGAGATACAGGGGGCCCCTTATACTGGAAGTCATGCTCCCCCTCTTTGGAGTTACTGGGGGCCCCTTATACTGGGAGTTACGCTCCCCCTCTCTGGGGTTACAGGGGGCCCCTTATACTGGGAGTTACACTCCTCCCCTTTGGAGTTACTGGGGGCCCATTATACTGGGAGTTACGCTCCTCCTCTTTGGAGTAACTGGGGGCCCCTTATACTGGGAGTTACGCTCCTCCTCCTTGGGGTTATTGGGGGCCCCTTATACTGGGAGTTACGCTCCTCCTCTTTGGGGTTACTGAGGGCCCATAATACTGGGAGTTACGCTCCTCTTCCTCCTTGGAGTAACTGGGGGCCCCTTATACTGGGAGTTACGCTCCTCTTCTTTGGGGTCACTGGGGGCCCCTTTTACTGGGAGTTACGCTCCTCCTCTTTGTAGTTACTGGGGGCCCCTTATACTGGGAGTTACGCTCGTCTTTGGAGTTACTGGGTGCTCCTTATACTGGGAGTTACGCTCCCCCTCTTTGGGGTTACTGGGGGCCCCTTATACTGGGAGTTACCCTCCTCCTGTTTGGATTTACTGGGGTCCCCTTATACTGGGAATAACGCACCTCTTTGGAGTTACTGGGTGCCCCTTTTCCTGGGAGTTACGCTCCTCCTCTTTGAGGTTACTTGGGGCCCCTTATACTGGGAGTTACGCTCCTCCTCTTTTGAATTACTGGGGGCCCCTTATACTAGGAGTTACGCTCCTCCTCTTTAGAGTAACTGGGGGCCCCTTATACTGGGAGTCACGCTCCTCCTCATTGGAGTTACTGGGGGCCCCTTATACTGGGAGTCACGCTCCTCCTCTTTGGAGTAAGTGGGGGCCCATCATACTGGGAGTTACACTCCCCCTCTTTGGGGTTACTGGGGGCCCTTATAATGGGAGTCACGTTCCTCCTATTTGGTGTTACTGGGGGCCCCTTATCCTGGGAAGTACGCTCCTCCTCTTTGGAGTTACTGGGGGCCCTTATACTGGGAGTCACGCTCCTCCTCTTAGGGGTTACTGGGGGCCCTTATACTGGGAGTTACGCTCCCCCTCTTTGGGGTTACTGGGGGCCCTTATACTGGGAGTTAAACTTCCCCTTTTTGGAGTTACTGGGGGCCCCTTATACTGGGAGTTACACTCCCCCTCTTTGGGGTTACTGGGGGCCCTTATACTGGGAGTTACACTCCCCCTCTTTGGGGTTACTGGGGGCCCCTTATACTGGGAGTTACACTCCCCCATTTGGGGTTACTGGGGGCTCTTATATTGGGAGTTAGGCTCCCCTCTTTGGCGTTACTGGGGGCCCTTATACTGAGTGTTACACTCCCCCTCTTTGGAGTTACTGGGGGCCCCTTATACTGAGAGTTACACTCCCCCTCTTTGGGGTAACTGGGGGCCCCTTATACTGGGAGTTACGCTCCCCATCTTTGGGGTGACTGGGGACCCTTTATACTCGGAGTTACACTCCCCCTCTTTGGAGTTACTGGGGGCCCCTTATACTTCGAGTTACGCTCCGCCACTTGGGGTTATTGGGGGCCCTTATACTGGGAGTCACGCTCCTCCTCTATGGAGTTACAGGGAGCCCCTTATAGTGGGAGTAACGCTCCTCCTCTTTGGGGTTACAGGGAGCCCCTTATACAGAGAGTCACACTCCTCCTCTTTGGGGTTACTGGGGCCCCTTAAACTGGGAGTTACGCTCCTCCTCTTTGAAAATACAGGGAGCCCCTTAAACTGGTAGATACGCTCCTCCTATTTGGGGTTACTGGGGGCCCCTTATACTGGGAGTCACGCTCCTCCTCTTTGGAGTTACAGGGGGCCCCTTATACTGGGAGTTTCGCTCCTCCTTTTTGGAGTTACAGGGAGCCCCTTATACTGGGAGTTACAATCCCCCTCTTTGGGGTTACTGGGGGCTCCTTATACTGGGAGTCTCGCTCCCCCTCTTTGGAGTTACTGGGGGCCCCTTATACTGGGAGTCACGCTCCCCCTCTTTGGAGTTACTAGGGGGCCTTATACTGGGAGTCACGCTCCCCACTTTGGAGTTACTGGGGGCCCCTTATACTGGGAGTCTCGCTCCCCCTCTTTGTAGTTACTGGGGGCCCCTTATACTGGGAGTAACGCTCCTCTTAGGAGTTACTGGGGGCCCATTATACTGGGAGTTTCGCTCCTCCTCTTTGGATTTACTGGGGGCCACTTATACTGGGAGTTACGCTCGTCTTTGGAGTTACTGGGTGCCCCTTATACTGGGAGTTACGCTCCCCCTCTTTGGGGTTACTGGGGGCCCCTTATACTGGGAGTTACCCTCCTCCTGTTTGGATTTACTGGGGTCCCCTTATACTGGGAATAACGCACCTCTTTGGAATTACTGGGTGCCCCTTTTCCTGGGAGTTACGCTCCTCCTCTTTGAGGTTACTTGGGGCCCCTTATACTGGGAGTTACGCTCCTCCTCTTTTGAATTACTGGGGGCCCCTTATACTAGGAGTTACGCTCCTCCTCTTTAGAGTAACTGGGGGCCACTTATACTGGGAGTTACGCTCCTCCTCATTGGAGTTACTGGGGGCCCCTTATACTGGGAGTCACGCTCCTCCTCATTGGAGTAAGTGGGGGCCCCTCATACTGGGAGTTACACTCCCCCTCTTTGGGGTTACTGGGGGCCCTTATAATGGGAGTCACGCTCCTCCTATTTGGTGTTACTGGGGGCCCCTTATCCTGGGAAGTACGCTCCTCCTCTTTGGAGTTACTGGGGGCCCTTATACTGGGAGTCACGCTCCTCCTCTTAGGGGTTACTGGGGGCCCTTATACTGGGAGTTACGCTCCCCCTCTATGGGGTTACTGGGGGCCCTTATACTGGGAGTTAAACTTCCCCTTTTTGGAGTTACTGGGGGCCCCTTATACTGGGAGTTACACTCCCCCTCTTTGGGGTTACTGGGGGCCCTTATACTGGGAGTTACACTCCCCCTCTTTGGGGTTACTGGGGGCCCCTTATACTGGGAGTTACACTCCCCCATTTGGGGTTACTGGGGGCTCTTATATTGGGAGTTAGGCTCCCCTCTTTGGGGTTACTGGGGGCCCTTATACTGAGTGTTACACTCCCCCTCTTTGGAGTTACTGGGGGCCCCTTATACTGAGAGTTACACTCCCCCTCTTTGGGGTAACTGGGGGCCCCTTATACTGGGAGTTACGCTCCCCCTCTTTGGGGTGACTGGGGGCCCTTTATACTCGGAGTTACACTCCTCCCCTATGGAGTTACAGGGAGCCCCTTATAGTGGGAGTAACGCTCCTCCTCTTTGGGGTTACAGGGAGCCCCTTATACAGAGAGTCACACTCCTCCTCTTTGGGGTTACTGGGGCCCCTTAAACTGGGAGTTACGCTCCTCCTCTTTGAAAATACAGGGAGCCCCTTAAACTGGGAGATACGCTCCTCCTATTTGGGGTTACTGGGTGCCCCTTATACTGGGAGTCACGCTCCTCCTCTTTGGAGTTACAGGGGGCCCCTTATACTGGGAGTTTCGCTCCTCCTTTTTGGAGTTACAGGGAGCCCCTTATACTGGGAGTTACAATCCCCCTCTTTGGGGTTACTGGGGGCTCCTTATACTGGGAGTTACGTTCCCCCTCTTTGGAGTTACTGGGGGCTCTCTATACTGGGAGTTACACTCCTCTTCTTTGGAGTTTTTGGGGGCCTCTTATACTGGGAGTTACGCTCCTCCTCTTTGGAGATACTGGGGGCCCTTTATACGGGGAGATACGCTCCTCCACCTTGGAGTAACAGGGGGCCCCTTATACTGGGAGTTACACTCCCCCTCTTTGGAGTTACAGGAGGCCCCTTATACTGGGAGTTACACTCCCCCTCTTTGGAGTTACAGGGGGCCCCTTATATTGGGAGTTACACTCCCACTCTTTGGAGTTCCAAGAGGCCCCTTATACTGGGAGTTACGCTCCCCCTCTTTGGAGTTTCAGGGGCCCCTTATACTGGGAGTTACGCTCCCCCTCTTTGGAGTTTCAGGGGCCCCCTATACTGAGAGTTACAGTCCCCCTCTTTGGAGTAACAGGGGGCCCCTTATACTGGGAGTTACGCTCCCCCTCTTTGGAGTTTCAGGGGCCCCCTATACTGAGAGTTACAGTCCCCCTCTTTGGAGTAACAGGGGGCTCTTTGGAGTTACAGGGGGCCCCTTATACTGGGAGTTACGCTCCCCCTCTTTGCAGTTACTGGGGGCCCCTTATACTGGGAGTTACGCTCCCCCTCTTTGGAGTTACTGGGGGCTCCTTATACTGGGAGTCACGCTCCCCCTCTTTGGAGTTACTGGGGGCCCCTGATACTGGGAGTCACGCTCCCCCTCTTTGGAGTTCCTGGGGGCCCCTTATACTGGGAGTCACGCTCCCCCTCTTTTGAGTTACTGGGGGTCCCTTATTTTGGGAGTCACGCTCCCCCTCTTTGGGGTTACTGGGGGCCCCTTATACTGGGAGTCACGCTCCCCCTCTTTGAGTTACTGGGGGCCCCATATACTGGGAGTTACGCTCCTCCTCTTTGGAGTTACTGGGGGCCCCTTATACTGGGAGTTACGCTCCCCCTCTTTGCGGTTACTGGGGGCCCCTTATACTGGGAGTTACGCTCCTCCTCTTTGGGGTTACTGGCGGCCCCTTATACTGGGATTTACGCTCCTCCTCATTGGAGTTACTGGGGGCCCCTTATACTGGCAGTTACACTCCCCCTCTTTGGGGTTACTGGGGGCCCCTTATACTGGGAGTAACGGTCCTCCTCTTTGGAGATACTAGGGGCCCCTTATACTGGGAGTTACACTCCCCCTCTTTGGGGTTACTGGGGGCCCCTTATACTGGGAGTTGCAATCCTCGTCTTTGGTGTTACTGGGGGCCCCTTATACTGGGAGTTACGCTCCCCCTCTTTGGGGTAACTGGGGGCCCTTATACTGGGAGTTACGCACCGTCTCTTTGGAGTTACTGGGGGCCCCTTATACTGGGAGTAACGCTCCTCCTCTTTGGAGTTACTGGGGGCCCTTATACTGGGAGTCACGCTCCTCCTCATAGGGGTAACTGGGGGCCCCTTATACTGGGAGTAACGCTCCTCCTCTTTGGAGTTACTGGGGGCCCTTATACTGGGAGTCACGCTCCTCCTCATAGGGGTAACTGGGGGCCCCTTATACTGAGAGTTATGCTCCCCCTCTTTGGGGTAACTGTGGGCCCCTTATACTGAGAGTTATGCTCCTACTCTTTGGAGTTACTGGGGCCCCTTATACTGGGAGTTACGCTCCTCCTCTTTGGAGTTACTGGGGGCCCTTTCTATTGGGCGTTACGCTCCCCCCCTTTGGAGTTACAGGGGCCCTTATAGTGGGAGTTACGCTCCTCCGCTTTGGAGTTACTGGGGGCACCTTATGCTGGGAGTCACGCTCCCCCTCTTTGGAGTTACTGGGGGCCCCTTATACTGCGAGTTACGCTCCTCCACTTTAGGGTTACAGGGGGCCCCTTATACTGGGAGTTACGCTCCTCCTCTTTGGAGTTACTGGGGGGCCCTTATTCTGGGAGTCACGCTCCTCCTCTTTGGAGTTACTGGGGGCCCTTTATACTGGGAGTTACGCCCCCCTCTTTGGAGTAACTGGGGGCCCCTTATACTGGGAGTCACGCTCCCCCTCTTTTGAATTACTGGGGGCCCCTTATTTTGGGAGTCACGCTCCCCCTCTTTGGGGTAACTGGAGGCCCCTTATACTGGGAGTCACGCTCCCTCTCTTTGGAGTTACGGGGAGCCCCATATACTGGGAGCCACACTCCTCCTCATAGGAGTTACTGGGAGCCCCATATACTGGGAGTTACACTCCCCCTGATTGGAGTTACAGTGGGCCCCTTATATTGGGAGTTACAGGGGCCCCCTTATACTGGGAGTCACGCTCCTCCTCTTAGGAGTTACAGGGCGCCCCTTGTACTGGGAGTTATACTCCCCCTCTTTGGGGTTACTGGGGGCCCCTTTTACTGGGAGTTACGCTCCTCCACTTTGGAGATACTGGGGGCCCCTTATACTGGGAGTCACGCTCCTCCTCATTGGAGTTACTGGGGGGCCCTTATACTGGGAGTCACGCTCCTCCTCTTTGGAGTTAGTGGGGGCCCCTCATACTGGGAGTTACACTCCCCCTCTTTGGGGTTACTGGGGGCCCTTATACTGGGAGTCACGCTCCTCCTCTTTGGGGTTACTGGGGGCCCCTTATCCTGGGAAGTACGCTCATCCTCTTTGGAGTTACTGGGGGCCCCTTATACTGGGAGTTACACTCCCCCTCTTTGGGGTTACTGGGGGCCCTTATACTGGGAGTTACGCTCCGCCTCTTTGGAGTTACTGGGGGCCACTGATACTGGGAGTAACGCTCCTCCTCTTTGGAGTTACTGGGGGCCCTTATACTGGGAGTCACGCTCCTCCTCTTAGGGGTTACTGGGGGCCCTTATACTGGGAGTTACGCTCCCCCTCCTTGGGGTTACTGGGGGCCCTGATACTGGGAGTTACATTCCCTCTCTTTGGAGTTACTGGGGGCCCCTTATACTGGGAGTTACACTCCCCATATTTTGGGTTACTGGGGGCCCTTATACTGGGAGTTACACTTCCCCTCTTTGGAGTTACTGGGGGCCCCTTATACTGGGAGTTACACTCCCCCTCTTTGGGGTTACTGGGGGCCCTTATACTGGGAGTTACACTCCCCCTCTTTGGGGTTACTGGGGGCCCCTTATACTGGGAGTTACACTCCCCCATTTGGGATTACTGGGGGCCCTTATATTGGGAGTTACGCTCCCCTCTTTGGGGTTACTGGGGGCCCTTAAACTGGGAGTTACACTCCCCCTCTTTGGAGTTACTGGCGGCCCCTTATACTGAGAGTTACACTCCCCCTCTTTGGGGTAATTGGGGGCCCTTATACTGGGAGTTACGCTGCCCCTCTTTGGGGTGACTGGGGGCCCCTTATACTCGGAGTTACACTCCCCCTCTTTGGAGTTACTGGGGGCCCCTTATACTGGGAGTTACGCTCCGTCTCTTTGGGTTTACTGGGGGCCCTTATACTGGGAGTCACGCTCCTCCTCTTTGGAGTTACAGGCAGCCCCTGATAGTGGGAGTAACGCTCCTCCTCATTGGGGTTACAGGGAGCCCCTTATACAGGGAGTCACACTCCTCCTCTTAGGGGTTACTGGGGCCCCTTATACTGGGAGTTACGCTCCTCCTCTTTGAAAATACAGGGAGCCCCGTAAACTGGGAGATACGCTCCTCCTATTTGGGGTTACTGGGGGCCCATTATACTGGGAGTTACAATCCCCCTTTTTGGGGTTACTTGGGGCCCCTTATACTGGGAGTTTCGTTCCCCCTCTTTGGAGTTACTGGGGGCCCCTTATACTGGGAGTTACACTCCCACTCTTTGGAGTTACAGGAGGCCCCTTATACTGGGAGTTACACTCCCCCTCTTTGGAGTTACAGGGGGCCCTTTATACTGGGAGTTACACTCCCACTCTTTTGAGTTCCAAGAGGCCCCTTATACTGGGAGTTACGCACCCCCTCTTTGGAGTTTCAGGGGCCCCCTATACTGGGAGTTACACTCCCCCTATTTGGAGTAACCGGGGGCTCTTTGGAGTTACAGGGGGCCCCTTATACTGGGAGTTACGCTCCCCCTCTTTGGAGTTACTGGGGGCCACTTATACTGGGAGTTACGCTCCCCCTCTTTGGAGTTACTGGGGGCTCCTTATACTGGGAGTCACGCTCCCCCTCTTTGGAGTTACTGGGGGCCCCTGATACTGGGAGTCACGCTCCCCCTCTTTGGAGTAACTGGGGGCCCCTTATACTGGGAGTTACGTTCCCCCTCTTTGGAGTTACTGGGGGCCCTTATACTGGGAGTTACACTCCCCCTCTTTGGAGTAACAGGGGGCTCTTTGGAGTTACAGGGGGCCCCTTATACTGGGAGTTACGCTCCCCCTCTTTGGAATTACTAGGGGCCTTTATACTGGGAGTTACGCTCCCCCTCTTTGGAGTTACTGGGGGCCCCTTATAATGGGAGTCACGCTCCCCCTTTTTGGAGTTACTGGGGGCCCCTTATACTGCGAGTCACGCTCCCACTCTTTGGACATACTGGGGGCCCCTTATACTGGGAGTCACGCTCCCCCTCTTTGGAGTTACTGGGGGCCCCTTATTTGAGTCACGCTCCCCCTCTTTTGAGTTACTGGGGGCCCCTTATTTTGGGAGTCACGCTCCTCCTCTTTGGGGTTACAGTGGGCCCCTAATACTGGGAGTCACGCTCCCCCTCTTTGTAGTTACTGGGGGCCCCTTATACTGGGAGTCACGCTCCCCCTCTTTGGAATTACTAGGGGCCTTTATACCGGGAGTTACGCTCCCCCTCTTTGGAGTTACTGGGGGCCCCTTATACTGGGAGTCACGCTCCCCGCTTTAGAGTTACTGGGGGCCCCTTATACTGGGAGTCACGCTCCCCACTTTGGAGTTACTGGGTGCCCCTTATACTGGGAGTCACGCTCCCCTCTTTCGAGTTACTGGGGGCCCCTTATACTGGGAGTCACGCTCCCCCTCTTTGGAGTTACTAGGGGCCTTTATACTGGGAGTCACGCTCCCCCTCTTTGGAGTTACTGGGGGCCCCTAATACTGGGAGTCACGCTCCACTTTTGGAGTTACATGGGGCCCCTTATACTGGGTGTTAAGCTGCTCCTCTTTGGAGTTACTGGGGGCCCCTTATAATGGGAGTCACGCTCCCCTCTTTGGAGTTACTGGGGGTCCCTTATACTGTGAGTTACGCTGCTCCTCTTTGGAGTTACTGGGGGCCCCTTATAATGGGAGTTACGCTCCCCTCTTTGGGGTTACTGGAGGCCACTTATACTGGGAGTCGCGCTCCTCCTCTTTGGAGTTACTGGGGGCCCCTTATACTGGGAGTTAAGCTCCCCCTCTTTGGAGTTACAGTGGACCCCTTATACTCGGAGTTACGCTCCCCCTCTTTGGGGTTACAGGGGGCCCCTTTTAGTGGGAGTTACGCTCCCCCTTTTTGGGGTTACAGTGGGCCCATTATACTGGGAGTTACGCTCCCCCTCTTTGGGGTTACAGGGGGCCCCTTATACTGGGAGTTACGCTCCTCCTCTTTGGGGTCACAGTGGGTCCCTTATACTGGGAGTTACGCTCCCCCTCATTGGGGTTACAGGGGGCCCCTTATACTGGGAGTTACGCTCCTCTTCTTTGGGGTTACAGGGGGCCCCTTATACTGTGAGTTACGCTCCCCTTCTTTGGAGATACAGGGGGCCCCTTATACCTGGAGTTACGCTCCTCCTCCTTGGAGTTACTGGGGGCCCCTTGTACTGGGAGTTACGCTCCTCCACTTTGGAGTTTCGGGGGGCCCCTTAAACTGGGAGTTACGCTCCTCCTCTTTGGGGTTACAGGGGGCCCCTTATTCTGGGAGTAACGCTCCTCCTCTTTGGGATAACTGGGGGCCCCTTATACTGGGAGTTACGCTCCTCCTCATTGGAGTAACAGGGGGCCCCTTTTACTGGGAATAACGCTCCCCCTCTTTGGAGATACAGGGGGCCCCTTATACTGGAATTTACGCTCCCCCTCTTTGGGGATACTGGGGGACCCATATACTGGGAGTCACGCTTCCCTCATTGGGGTTACTGTGGGCCCCTTATACTGGGAGTTACGCTCCCCCATTTTGGAGTTACTGTGGGCCCCTTATACTGGGAGTCACGCTCCCCCTCTTTGGAGTAACAGGGGGCCCCTTTTACTGGGAATAACGCTCCCCCTCTTTGGAGATACTGGGGGCCCCTTATACTGGAATTTACGCTCCCCCTCTTTGGGGATACTGGGGGACCCATATACTGGGAGTCACGCTCCCCTCTTTGGAGTTACTAGGGGCCCTTAAACTGGGAGTTACGCCCCCCATTTTGGAGTTACTGTGGGCCCCTTATACTGGGAGTCACGCTCCCCCACTTTGGAGTTACTGGGGGCCCCTTATACTGGGAGTCACGCTCCCCCTCTTTGGAGTTACTGGGGGCCCTTTATACTGGGAGTCACGCTCCCCTCTTTCGAGTTACTGGGGGCCCCTTATACTGGGAGTCACGCTCCCCCTCTTTGGAGTTACTAGGGGCCTTTATACTGGGAGTCACGCTCCCCCTCTTTGGAATTACTGGGGGCCCCTTATACTGGGAGTCACGCTCCACTTTTGGAGTTACTTGGGGCCCCTTATACAGGGAGTTAAGCTGCTCCTCTTTGGAGTTACTGGGGGCCCCTTATAATGGGAGTCACGCTCCCCTCTTTGGAGTTACTGGGGGCCCTTATACTGGGAGTTACGCAGCTCCTCTTTGGAGTTACTGGGGGCCCCTTATACTGGGAGTCACGCTCCCCCTCTTCGGAATTACTAGGGGCCTTTATACCGGGAGTTACCCTCCCCCTCTTTGGAGTTACTGGGGGCCCCTTATACTGGGAGTCACGCTCCCCTCCTTAGAGTTACTGGGGGCCCCTTATACTGGGAGTCACGCTCCCCCTCTTTGGAGTTACTAGGGGCCCCTTATACTGGGAATCACGCTCCCCCTCTTTGGAGTTACTAGGGGCCTTTATACTGGGAGTCACGCTCCCCACTTTGGAGTTACTGGGGGCCCCTTATACTGGGAGTCACGCTCCCCCCCTTTGGAGTTACTAGGGGCCTTTATACTGGGAGTTACGCTCCCCCTCTTTGGAGTTACTGGGGGCCCCTTATACTGGGAGTCACACTCCCCCTCTTTGGAGTTACTGGCTGCCCCTTATACTGGGAGTCTCGCTCCCCCTCTTTGGAGTTACTGGCTGCCCCTTATACTGGGAGTCTCGCTCCCCCTCTTTGGAGTTACTAGGGGCCTTTATACTGGGAGTCACGCTCCCCACTTTGGAGTTACTGGGGGCCCCTTATACTGGGAGTCACACTCCCCCTCTTTGGAGTTACTGGCTGCCCCTTATACTGGGAGTCTCGCTCCCCCTCTTTGGAGTTACTGGGGGCCCCTTATACTGGGAGTCACGCTCCCCCTCTTTGGAGTTACTAGGGGGCCTTATACTGGGAGTCACGCTCCCCACTTTGGAGTTACTGGGGGCCCCTTATACTGGAATTTACGCTCCCCCTCTTTGGGGATACTGGGGGACCCTTATACTAGGAGTCACGCTCCCCTCTTTGGGGTTACTGGGGGCCCTTATACTGGGAGTTACGCTCCCCCACTTTGGAGTTACTGTGGGCTCCTTATACTGGGAGTCTCGCTCCCCCTCTTTGGAGTTACTGGGGGTCCCTTATACTGGGAGTCACGCTCCCCCTCTTTGGAGTTACTGGGGGCCCCTTATACTGGGAGTCACGCTCCCCTCTTTCGAGTTACTGGGGGCCCCTTATACTGGGAGTCACGCTGCCCCTCTTTGGAGTTACTAGGGGCCTTTATACTGGGAGTCACGCTCCCCCTCTTTGGAGTTACTGGGGGGCCCTTATACTGGGAGTCACGCTCCACTTTTGGAGTTACTTGGGGCCCCTTATACTGGGAGTTAAGCTGCTCCTCTTTGGAGTTACTGGGGGCCCCTTATAATGGGAATCACGCTCCCCTCTTTGGAGTTACTGGGGGCCCCTTATACTGGGAGTTACGCTGCTCCTCTTTGGAGTTACTGGGGGCCCCTTATAATGGGAGTTACGCTCCCCTCTTTGGCGTAACTGTAGGCCACTTTTACTGGGAGTCGCGCTCCTCCTCTTTGGAGTTACTGGGGGCCCGTTATACTGGGAGTTAAGCTCCCCCTCTTTGGAGTTACAGTGGACCACTTTTACTCGGAGTTACGCTCCCCCTCTTTGGGGTTACAGGGGCCCCTTATACAGGGAGTTACGCTCCCCCTTTTTGGGGTTACAGTGGGCCCATTATACTAGGAGTTACGCTCCCCCTCCTTGGGGTTACAGGGGGGCCCTTATACTGGGAGTTACGCTCCTCCTCTTTGGGGTCACATTTGGCCCCTTATACTGGGAGTTACGCTCCCCCACTTTGGGGTTACAGGGGGCCCCTTATACTGGGAGTTACGCTCCTCCTCTTCGGGGTTACAGTGGGCCCCTTATACTGTGAGTTACGCTCCCCCTCTTTGGAGATACAGGGGGGCCCTTATACTGGGAGTTACGCTCCTCCTCCTTGGAGTTACTGGGGGCCCCTTGTACTGGGAGTTACGCTCCTCCTCTTGCGAGTTACGGGGTGCCCTTAAACTGGGAGTTACGCTCTTCCTCTTTGGGGTTACAGGGGGCCCCTTATTCTGGGAGTAACGCTCCTCCTCTTTGGGATAACTGGGGGCCCCTTATACTGGGAGTTACGCTCCTCGTCATTGGAGTAACAGGGGGGCCCTTTTACTGGGAATAACGCTCCCCCTCTTTGGAGATATTGGGGGCCCCTTATACTGGGATTTACGCTCCCCCTCCTTGGAGATACAGGGGGCCCCTTATACTGGAAGTCATGCTCCCCCTCTTTGGAGTTACTGGGGGCCCCTTATACTGGGAGTTACGCTCCCCCTCTCTGGGGTTACAGGGGGCCCCTTATACTGGGAGTTACACTCCTCCCCTTTGGAGTTACTGGGGGCCCATTATACTGGGAGTTACGCTCCTCCTCTTTGGAGTAACTGGGGGCCCCTTATACTGGGAGTTACGCTCCTCCTCCTTGGGGTTATTGGGGGCCCCTTATACTGGGAGTTACGCTCCTCCTCTTTGGGGTTACTGAGGGCCCATAATACTGGGAGTTACGCTCCTCTTCCTCCTTGGAGTAACTGGGGGCCCCTTATACTGGGAGTTACGCTCCTCTTCTTTGGGGTCACTGGGGGCCCCTTTTACTGGGAGTTACGCTCCTCCTCTTTGTAGTTACTGGGGGCCCCTTATACTGGGAGTTACGCTCGTCTTTGGAGTTACTGGGTGCTCCTTATACTGGGAGTTACGCTCCCCCTCTTTGGGGTTACTGGGGGCCCCTTATACTGGGAGTTACCCTCCTCCTGTTTGGATTTACTGGGGTCCCCTTATACTGGGAATAACGCACCTCTTTGGAGTTACTGGGTGCCCCTTTTCCTGGGAGTTACGCTCCTCCTCTTTGAGGTTACTTGGGGCCCCTTATACTGGGAGTTACGCTCCTGCTCTTTTGAATTACTGGGGGCCCCTTATACTAGGAGTTACGCTCCTCCTCTTTAGAGTAACTGGGGGCCCCTTATACTGGGAGTCACGCTCCTCCTCATTGGAGTTACTGGGGGCCCCTTATACTGGGAGTCACGATCCTCCTCTTTGGAGTAAGTGGGGGCCCATCATACTGGGAGTTACACTCCCCCTCTTTGGGGTTACTGGGGGCCCTTATAATGGGAGTCACGCTCCTCCTATTTGGTGTAACTGGGGGCCCCTTATCCTGGGAAGTACGCTCCTCCTCTTTGGAGTTACTGGGGGCCCTTATACTGGGAGTCACGCTCCTCCACTTAGGGGTTACTGGGGGCCCTTATACTGGGAGTTACGCTCCCCCTCTTTGGGGTTACTGGGGGCCCTTATACTGGGAGTTAAACTTCCCCTTTTTGGAGTTACTGGGGGCCCCTTATACTGGGAGTTACACTCCCCCTCTTTGGGGTTACTGGGGGCCCTTATACTGGGAGTTACACTCCCCCTCTTTGGGGTTACTGGGGGCCCCTTATACTGGGAGTTACACTCCCCCATTTGGGGTTACTGGGGGCTCTTATATTGGGAGTTAGGCTCCCCTCTTTGGCGTTACTGGGGGCCCTTATACTGAGTGTTACACTCCCCCTCATTGGAGTTACTGGGGGCCCCTTATACTGAGAGTTACACTCCCCCTCTTTGGGGTAACTGGGGGCCCCTTATACTGGGAGTTACGCTCCCCCTCTTTGGGGTGACTGGGGGCCCTTTATACTCGGAGTTACACTCCCCCTCTTTGGAGTTACTGGGGGCCCCTTATACTTCGAGTTACGCTCCGCCACTTGGGGTTATTGGGGGCCCTTATACTGGGAGTCACGCTCCTCCTCTATGGAGTTACAGGGAGCCCCTTATAGTGGGAGTAACGCTCCTCCTCTTTGGGGTTACAGGGAGCCCCTTATACAGAGAGTCACACTCCTCCTCTTTGGGGTTACTGGGGCCCCTTAAACTGGGAGTTACGCTCCTCCTCTTTGAAAATACAGGGAGCCCCTTAAACTGGTAGATACGCTCCTCCTATTTGGGGTTACTGGGGGCCCCTTATACTGGGAGTCACGCTCCTCCTCTTTGGAGTTACAGGGGGCCCCTTATACTGGGAGTTTCGCTCCTCCTTTTTGGAGTTACAGGGAGCCCCTTATACTGGGAGTTACAATCCCCCTCTTTGGGGTTACTGGGGGCTCCTTATACTGGGAGTCTCGCTCCCCCTCCTTGGAGTTACTGGGGGCCCCTTATACTGGGAGTCACGCTCCCCCTCTTTGGAGTTACTAGGGGGCCTTATACTGGGAGTCACGCTCCCCACTCTGGAGTTACTGGGGGCCCCTTTTACTGGGAGTCTCGCTCCCCCTCTTTGTAGTTACTGGGGGCCCCTTATACTGGGAGTAACGCTCCTCTTAGGAGTTACTGGGGGCCCATTATACTGGGAGTTTCGCTCCTCCTCTTTGGATTTACTGGGGGCCACTTATATTGGGAGTTACGCTTGTCTTTGGAGTTACTGGGTGCCCATTATACTGGGAGTTACGCTCCCCCTCTTTGGGGTTACTGGGGGCCCCTTATACTGGGAGTTACCCTCCTCCTGTTTGGATTTACTGGGGTCCCCTTATACTGGGAATAACGCACCTCTTTGGAGTTACTGGGTGCCCCTTTTCCTGGGAGTTACGCTCCTCCTCTTTGAGGTTACTTGGGGCCCCTTATACTGGGAGTTACGCTCCTCCTCTTTTGAATTACTGGGGGCCCCTTATACTAGGAGTTACGCTCCTCCTCTTTAGAGTAACTGGGGGCCCCTTATACTGGGAGTCACGCTCCTCCTCATTGGAGTTACTGGGGGCCCCTTATACTGGGAGTCACGCTCCTCCTCATTGGAGTAAGTGGGGGCCCCTCATACTGGGAGTTACACTCCCCCTCTTTGGGGTTCCTGGGGGCCCTTATAATGGGAGTCACGCTCCTCCTATTTGGTGTTACTGGGGGCCCCTTATCCTGGGAAGTACGCTCCTCCTCTTTGGAGTTACTGGGGGCCCTTATACTGGGAGTCACGCTCCTCCTCTTAGGGGTTACTGGGGGCCCTTATACTGGGAGTTACGCTCCCCCTCTTTGGGGTTACTGGGGGCCCTTATACTGGGAGTTAAACTTCCCCTTTTTGGAGTTACTGGGGGCCCCTTATACTGGGAGTTACACTCCCCCTCTTTGGGGTTACTGGGGGCCCATATACTGGGAGTTACACTCCCCCTCTTTGGGGTTACTGGGGGCCCCTTATACTGGGAGTTACACTCCCCCATTTGGGGTTACTGGGGGCTCTTATATTGGGAGTTAGGCTCCCCTCTTTGGGGTTACTGGGGGCCCTTATACTGAGTGTTACACTCCCCCTCTTTGGAGTTACTGGGGGCCCCTTATACTGAGAGTTACACTCCCCCTCTTTGGGGTAACTGGGGGCCCCTTATACTGGGAGTTACGCTCCCCCTCTTTGGGGTGACTGGGGGCCCTTTATACTCGGAGTTACACTCCCCCTCTTTGGAGTTACTGGGGGCCCCTTATACTTCGAGTTACGCTCCGCCACTTGGGGTTATTGGGGGCCCTTATACTGGGAGTCACGCTCCTCCTCTATGGAGTTACAGGGAGCCCCTTATAGTGGGAGTAACGCTCCTCCTCTTTGGGGTTACAGGGAGCCCCTTATACAGAGAGTCACACTCCTCCTCTTTGGGGTTACTGGGGCCCCTTAAACTGGGAGTTACGCTCCTCCTCTTTGAAAATACAGGGAGCCCCTTAAACTGGGAGATCCGCTCCTCCTATTTGGGGTTACTGGGTGCCCCTTATACTGGGAGTCACGCTCCTCCTCTTTGGAGTTACAGGGGGCCCCTTATACTGGGAGTTTCGCTCCTCCTTTTTGGAGTTACAGGGAGCCCCTTATACTGGGAGTTACAATCCCCCTCTTTGGGGTTACTGGGGGCTCCTTATACTGGGAGTTACGTTCCCCCTCTTTGGAGTTACTGGGGGCTCTCTATACTGGGAGTTACACTCCTCTTCTTTGGAGTTTTTGGGGGCCTCTTATACTGGGAGTTACGCTCCTCCTCTTTGGAGATACAGGGGGCCCTTTATACGGGGAGATACGCTCCTCCACCTTGGAGTAACAGGGGGCCCCTTATACTGGGAGTTACACTCCCCCTCTTTGGAGTTACAGGAGGCCCCTTATACTGGGAGTTACACTCCCCCTCTTTGGAGTTACAGGGGGCCCCTTATACTGGGAGTTACACTCCCACTCTTTGGAGTTCCAAGAGGCCCCGTATACTGGGAGTTACGCTCCCCCTCTTTGGAGTTTCAGGGGCCCCCTATACTGAGAGTTACAGTCCCCCTCTTTGGAGTAACAGGGGGCTCTTTGGAGTTACAGGGGGCCCCTTATACTGGGAGTTACGCTCCACCTCTTTGCAGTTACTGGGGGCCCCTTATACTGGGAGTTACGCTCCCCCTCTTTGGAGTTAGTGGGGGCTCCTTATACTGGGAGTCACGCTCCCCCTCTTTGGAGTTACTGGGGGCCCCTCATACTGGGAGTCACGCTCCCCCTCTTTGGAGTTACTGGGGGCCCCTTATACTGGGTGTCACGCTCCCCCTCTTTGGAGTTACTGGGGGCATCTTATACTGGGAGTTACGCTCCCCCTCTTTGGAGTTACTGGGGGCCCCTTATACTGGGAGTCACGCTCCCCCTCTTTTGAGTTACTGGGGGTCCCTTATTTTGGGAGTCACGCTCCCCCTCTTTGGGGTTACTGGGGGCCCCTTATACTGGGAGTCACGCTCCCCCTCTTTGAGTTACTGGGGGCCCCATATACTGGGAGTTACGCTCCTCCTCTTTGGAGTTACTGGGGGCCCCTTATACTGGGAGTTACGCTCCCCCTCTTTGCGGTTACTGGGGGCCCCTTATACTGGGAGTTACGCTCCTCCTCTTTGGGGTTACTGGCGGCCCCTTATACTGGGATTTACGCTCCTCCTCATTGGAGTTACTGGGGGCCCCTTATACTGGCAGTTACACTCCCCCTCTTTGGGGTTACTGGGGGCCCCTTATACTGGGAGTAACGGTCCTCCTCTTTGGAGATACTAGGGGCCCCTTATACTGGGAGTTACACTCCCCCTCTTTGGGGTTACTGGGGGCCCCTTATACTGGGAGTTGCAATCCTCGTCTTTGGTGTTACTGGGGGCCCCTTATACTGGGAGTTACGCTCCCCCTCTTTGGGGTAACTGGGGGCCCTTATACTGGGAGTTACGCACCGTCTCTTTGGAGTTACTGGGGGCCCCTTATACTGGGAGTAACGCTCCTCCTCTTTGGAGTTACTGGGGGCCCTTATACTGGGAGTCACGCTCCTCCTCATAGGGGTAACTGGGGGCCCCTTATACTGGGAGTAACGCTCCTCCTCTTTGGAGTTACTGGGGGCCCTTATACTGGGAGTCACGCTCCTCCTCATAGGGGTAACTGGGGGCCCCTTATACTGAGAGTTATGCTCCCCCTCTTTGGGGTAACTGTGGGCCCCTTATACTGAGAGTTATGCTCCTACTCTTTGGAGTTACTGGGGCCCCTTATACTGGGAGTTACGCTCCTCCTCTTTGGAGTTACTGGGGGCCCTTTCTATTGGGCGTTACGCTCCCCCCCTTTGGAGTTACAGGGGCCCTTATAGTGGGAGTTACGCTCCTCCGCTTTGGAGTTACTGGGGGCACCTTATGCTGGGAGTCACGCTCCCCCTCTTTGGAGTTACTGGGGGCCCCTTATACTGCGAGTTACGCTCCTCCACTTTAGGGTTACAGGGGGCCCCTTATACTGGGAGTTACGCTCCTCCTCTTTGGAGTTACTGGGGGGCCCTTATTCTGGGAGTCACGCTCCTCCTCTTTGGAGTTACTGGGGGCCCTTTATACTGGGAGTTACGCCCCCCTCTTTGGAGTAACTGGGGGCCCCTTATACTGGGAGTCACGCTCCCCCTCTTTTGAATTACTGGGGGCCCCTTATTTTGGGAGTCACGCTCCCCCTCTTTGGGGTAACTGGAGGCCCCTTATACTGGGAGTCACGCTCCCTCTCTTTGGAGTTACGGGGAGCCCCATATACTGGGAGCCACACTCCTCCTCATAGGAGTTACTGGGAGCCCCATATACTGGGAGTTACACTCCCCCTGATTGGAGTTACAGTGGGCCCCTTATATTGGGAGTTACAGGGGCCCCCTTATACTGGGAGTCACGCTCCTCCTCTTAGGAGTTACAGGGCGCCCCTTGTACTGGGAGTTATACTCCCCCTCTTTGGGGTTACTGGGGGCCCCTTTTACTGGGAGTTACGCTCCTCCACTTTGGAGATACTGGGGGCCCCTTATACTGGGAGTCACGCTCCTCCTCATTGGAGTTACTGGGGGGCCCTTATACTGGGAGTCACGCTCCTCCTCTTTGGAGTTAGTGGGGGCCCCTCATACTGGGAGTTACACTCCCCCTCTTTGGGGTTACTGGGGGCCCTTATACTGGGAGTCACGCTCCTCTCTTTGGAGTTACTGGGGGCCCCTTATACTGGGAGTTACGCTGCTCCTCTTTGGAGTTACTGGGGGCCCCTTATAATGGGAGTTACGCTCCCCTCTTTGGGGTTACTAGAGGCCACTTATACTGGGAGTCGCGCTCCTCCTCTTTGGAGTTACTGGGGGCCCCTTATACTGGGAGTTAAGCTCCCCCTCTTTGGAGTTACAGTGGACCCCTTATACTCGGAGTTACGCTCCCCCTCTTTGGGGTTACAGGGGGCCCCTTATACTGGGAGTTACGCTCCCCCTTTTTGGGGTTACAGTGGGCCCATTATACTGGGAGTTACGCTCCCCCTCTTTGGGGTTACAGGGGGCCCCTTATACTGGGAGTTACGCTCCTCCTCTTTGGGGTCACAGTGGGTCCCTTATACTGGGAGTCACGCTCCCCCTCTTTGGAGTTACAGGGGGCCCCCTAAAACTGGGAGTTACGCTCCTCCTCTTTGGGGTAACAGTGGGCCCCTTATACTGGGAGTCACGCACCCCCTCTATGGGTTTACTGGGGGCCCCTTATACTGGGAGTTACGCTCCTCCTCTTTGGGGTTACAGTGGGCCCCTAATACTGGGAGTCACGCTCCCCTCTTTGGAGTTACTGGGGGCCCCTTATACTGGGAGTCACGCTCCCCCTCTTTGGAATTACTAGGGGCCTTTATACCGGGAGTTACCCTCCCCCTCTTTGGAGTTACTGGGGGCCCCTTATACTGGGAGTCACGCTCCCCTCCTTAGAGTTACTGGGGGCCCCTTATACTGGGAGTCACGCTCCCCCTCTTTGGAGTTACTAGGGGCCCCTTATACTGGGAGTCACGCTCCCCCTCTTTGGAGTTACTAGGGGCCTTTATACTGGGAGTCACGCTCCCCACTTTGGAGTTACTGGGGGCCCCTTATACTGGGAGTCACGCTCCCCCCCTTTGGAGTTACTAGGGGCCTTTATACTGGGAGTTACGCTCCCCCTCTTTGGAGTTACTGGGGGCCCCTTATACTGGGAGTCACACTCCCCCTCTTTGGAGTTACTGGCTGCCCCTTATACTGGGAGTCTCGCTCCCCCTCTTTGGAGTTACTGGCTGCCCCTTATACTGGGAGTCTCGCTCCCCCTCTTTGGAGTTACTAGGGGCCTTTATACTGGGAGTCACGCTCCCCACTTTGGAGTTACTGGGGGCCCCATATACTGGGAGTCACACTCCCCCTCTTTGGAGTTACTGGCTGCCCCTTATACTGGGAGTCTCGCTCCCCCTCTTTGGAGTTACTGGGGGCCCCTTATACTGGGAGTCACGCTCCCCCTCTTTGGAGTTACTAGGGGGCCTTATACTGGGAGTCACGCTCCCCACTTTGGAGTTACTGGGGGCCCCTTATACTGGAATTTACGCTCCCCCTCTTTGGGGATACTGGGGGACCCTTATACTAGGAGTCACGCTCCCCTCTTTGGGGTTACTGGGGGCCCTTATACTGGGAGTTACGCTCCCCCACTTTGGAGTTACTGTGGGCTCCTTATACTGGGAGTCTCGCTCCCCCTCTTTGGAGTGACTGGGGGCCCCTTATACTGGGAGTCACGCTCCCCCTCTTTGGAGATACTGGGGGCCCCTTATACTGGGAGTCACGCTCCCCTCTTTCGAGTTACTGGGGGCCCCTTATACTGGGAGTCACGCTGCCCCTCTTTGGAGTTACTAGGGGCCTTTATACTGGGAGTCACGCTCCCCCTCTTTGGAGTTACTGGGGGGCCCTTATACTGGGAGTCACGCTCCACTTTTGGAGTTACTTGGGGCCCCTTATACTGGGAGTTAAGCTGCTCCTCTTTGGAGTTACTGGGGGCCCCTTATAATGGGAATCACGCTCCCCTCTTTGGAGTTACTGGGGGC
The DNA here is from genome assembly GCA_946902985.2 of Meconema thalassinum. Taxonomy (NCBI): domain Eukaryota; kingdom Metazoa; phylum Arthropoda; class Insecta; order Orthoptera; family Tettigoniidae; genus Meconema; species Meconema thalassinum. Next base: position 439,339,187 of record OX336394.1, on the reverse strand, counting down.
CCCTTATACTGGGAGTTACGCTGCTCCTCTTTGGAGTTACTGGGGGCCCCTTATAATGGGAGTTACGCTCCCCTCTTTGGCGTAACTGTAGGCCACTTTTACTGGGAGTCGCGCTCCTCCTCTTTGGAGTTACTGGGGGCCCGTTATACTGGGAGTTAAGCTCCCCCTCTTTGGAGTTACAGTGGACCACTTTTACTCGGAGTTACGCTCCCCCTCTTTGGGGTTACAGGGGCCCCTTATACAGGGAGTTACGCTCCCCCTTTTTGGGGTTACAGTGGGCCCATTATACTAGGAGTTACGCTCCCCCTCCTTGGGGTTACAGGGGGCCCCTTATACTGGGAGTTACGCTCCTCCTCTTTGGGGTCACATTTGGCCCCTTATACTGGGAGTTACGCTCCCCCACTTTGGGGTTACAGGGGGCCCCTTATACTGGGAGTTACGCTCCTCCTCTTCGGGGTTACAGTGGGCCCCTTATACTGTGAGTTACGCTCCCCCTCTTTGGAGATACAGGGGGGCCCTTATACTGGGAGTTACGCTCCTCCTCCTTGGAGTTACTGAGGGGCCCTTGTACTGGGAGTTACGCTCCTCCTCTTTCGAGTTACGGGGTGCCCTTAAACTGGGAGTTACGCTCTTCCTCTTTGGGGTTACAGGGGGCCCCTTATTCTGGGAGTAACGCTCCTCCTCTTTGGGATAACTGGGGGCCCCTTATACTGGGAGTTACGCTCCTCGTCATTGGATTAACAGGGGGGCCCTTTTACTGGGAATAACGCTCCCCCTCTTTGGAGATATTGGGGGCCCCTTATACTGGGATTTACGCTCCCCCTCCTTGGAGATACAGGGGGCCCCTTATACTGGAAGTCATGCTCCCCCTCTTTGGAGTTACTGGGGGCCCCTTATACTGGGAGTTACGCTCCCCCTCTCTGGGGTTACAGGGGGCCCCTTATACTGGGAGTTACACTCCTCCCCTTTGGAGTTACTGGGGGCCCATTATACTGGGAGTTACGCTCCTCCTCTTTGGAGTAACTGGGGGCCCCTTATACTGGGAGTTACGCTCCTCCTCCTTGGGGTTATTGGGGGCCCCTTATACTGGGAGTTACGCTCCTCCTCTTTGGGGTTACTGAGGGCCCATAATACTGGGAGTTACGCTCCTCTTCCTCCTTGGAGTAACTGGGGGCCCCTTATACTGGGAGTTACGCTCCTCTTCTTTGGGGTCACTGGGGGCCCCTTTTACTGGGAGTTACGCTCCTCCTCTTTGTAGTTACTGGGGGCCCCTTATACTGGGAGTTACGCTCGTCTTTGGAGTTACTGGGTGCTCCTTATACTGGGAGTTACGCTCCCCCTCTTTGGGGTTACTGGGGGCCCCTTATACTGGGAGTTACCCTCCTCCTGTTTGGATTTACTGGGGTCCCCTTATACTGGGAATAACGCACCTCTTTGGAGTTACTGGGTGCCCCTTTTCCTGGGAGTTACGCTCCTCCTCTTTGAGGTTACTTGGGGCCCCTTATACTGGGAGTTACGCTCCTCCTCTTTTGAATTACTGGGGGCCCCTTATACTAGGAGTTACGCTCCTCCTCTTTAGAGTAACTGGGGGCCCCTTATACTGGGAGTCACGCTCCTCCTCATTGGAGTTACTGGGGGCCCCTTATACTGGGAGTCACGCTCCTCCTCTTTGGAGTAAGTGGGGGCCCATCATACTGGGAGTTACACTCCCCCTCTTTGGGGTTACTGGGGGCCCTTATAATGGGAGTCACGTTCCTCCTATTTGGTGTTACTGGGGGCCCCTTATCCTGGGAAGTACGCTCCTCCTCTTTGGAGTTACTGGGGGCCCTTATACTGGGAGTCACGCTCCTCCTCTTAGGGGTTACTGGGGGCCCTTATACTGGGAGTTACGCTCCCCCTCTTTGGGGTTACTGGGGGCCCTTATACTGGGAGTTAAACTTCCCCTTTTTGGAGTTACTGGGGGCCCCTTATACTGGGAGTTACACTCCCCCTCTTTGGGGTTACTGGGGGCCCTTATACTGGGAGTTACACTCCCCCTCTTTGGGGTTACTGGGGGCCCCTTATACTGGGAGTTACACTCCCCCATTTGGGGTTACTGGGGGCTCTTATATTGGGAGTTAGGCTCCCCTCTTTGGCGTTACTGGGGGCCCTTATACTGAGTGTTACACTCCCCCTCTTTGGAGTTACTGGGGGCCCCTTATACTGAGAGTTACACTCCCCCTCTTTGGGGTAACTGGGGGCCCCTTATACTGGGAGTTACGCTCCCCATCTTTGGGGTGACTGGGGACCCTTTATACTCGGAGTTACACTCCCCCTCTTTGGAGTTACTGGGGGCCCCTTATACTTCGAGTTACGCTCCGCCACTTGGGGTTATTGGGGGCCCTTATACTGGGAGTCACGCTCCTCCTCTATGGAGTTACAGGGAGCCCCTTATAGTGGGAGTAACGCTCCTCCTCTTTGGGGTTACAGGGAGCCCCTTATACAGAGAGTCACACTCCTCCTCTTTGGGGTTACTGGGGCCCCTTAAACTGGGAGTTACGCTCCTCCTCTTTGAAAATACAGGGAGCCCCTTAAACTGGTAGATACGCTCCTCCTATTTGGGGTTACTGGGGGCCCCTTATACTGGGAGTCACGCTCCTCCTCTTTGGAGTTACAGGGGGCCCCTTATACTGGGAGTTTCGCTCCTCCTTTTTGGAGTTACAGGGAGCCCCTTATACTGGGAGTTACAATCCCCCTCTTTGGGGTTACTGGGGGCTCCTTATACTGGGAGTCTCGCTCCCCCTCTTTGGAGTTACTGGGGGCCCCTTATACTGGGAGTCACGCTCCCCCTCTTTGGAGTTACTAGGGGGCCTTATACTGGGAGTCACGCTCCCCACTTTGGAGTTACTGGGGGCCCCTTATACTGGGAGTCTCGCTCCCCCTCTTTGTAGTTACTGGGGGCCCCTTATACTGGGAGTAACGCTCCTCTTAGGAGTTACTGGGGGCCCATTATACTGGGAGTTTCGCTCCTCCTCTTTGGATTTACTGGGGGCCACTTATACTGGGAGTTACGCTCGTCTTTGGAGTTACTGGGTGCCCCTTATACTGGGAGTTACGCTCCCCCTCTTTGGGGTTACTGGGGGCCCCTTATACTGGGAGTTACCCTCCTCCTGTTTGGATTTACTGGGGTCCCCTTATACTGGGAATAACGCACCTCTTTGGAGTTACTGGGTGCCCCTTTTCCTGGGAGTTACGCTCCTCCTCTTTGAGGTTACTTGGGGCCCCTTATACTGGGAGTTACGCTCCTCCTCTTTTGAATTACTGGGGGCCCCTTATACTAGGAGTTACGCTCCTCCTCTTTAGAGTAACTGGGGGCCACTTATACTGGGAGTTACGCTCCTCCTCATTGGAGTTACTGGGGGCCCCTTATACTGGGAGTCACGCTCCTCCTCATTGGAGTAAGTGGGGGCCCCTCATACTGGGAGTTACACTCCCCCTCTTTGGGGTTACTGGGGGCCCTTATAATGGGAGTCACGCTCCTCCTATTTGGTGTTACTGGGGGCCCCTTATCCTGGGAAGTACGCTCCTCCTCTTTGGAGTTACTGGGGGCCCTTATACTGGGAGTCACGCTCCTCCTCTTAGGGGTTACTGGGGGCCCTTATACTGGGAGTTACGCTCCCCCTCTATGGGGTTACTGGGGGCCCTTATACTGGGAGTTAAACTTCCCCTTTTTGGAGTTACTGGGGGCCCCTTATACTGGGAGTTACACTCCCCCTCTTTGGGGTTACTGGGGGCCCTTATACTGGGAGTTACACTCCCCCTCTTTGGGGTTACTGGGGGCCCCTTATACTGGGAGTTACACTCCCCCATTTGGGGTTACTGGGGGCTCTTATATTGGGAGTTAGGCTCCCCTCTTTGGGGTTACTGGGGGCCCTTATACTGAGTGTTACACTCCCCCTCTTTGGAGTTACTGGGGGCCCCTTATACTGAGAGTTACACTCCCCCTCTTTGGGGTAACTGGGGGCCCCTTATACTGGGAGTTACGCTCCCCCTCTTTGGGGTGACTGGGGGCCCTTTATACTCGGAGTTACACTCCTCCCCTATGGAGTTACAGGGAGCCCCTTATAGTGGGAGTAACGCTCCTCCTCTTTGGGGTTACAGGGAGCCCCTTATACAGAGAGTCACACTCCTCCTCTTTGGGGTTACTGGGGCCCCTTAAACTGGGAGTTACGCTCCTCCTCTTTGAAAATACAGGGAGCCCCTTAAACTGGGAGATACGCTCCTCCTATTTGGGGTTACTGGGTGCCCCTTATACTGGGAGTCACGCTCCTCCTCTTTGGAGTTACAGGGGGCCCCTTATACTGGGAGTTTCGCTCCTCCTTTTTGGAGTTACAGGGAGCCCCTTATACTGGGAGTTACAATCCCCCTCTTTGGGGTTACTGGGGGCTCCTTATACTGGGAGTTACGTTCCCCCTCTTTGGAGTTACTGGGGGCTCTCTATACTGGGAGTTACACTCCTCTTCTTTGGAGTTTTTGGGGGCCTCTTATACTGGGAGTTACGCTCCTCCTCTTTGGAGATACTGGGGGCCCTTTATACGGGGAGATACGCTCCTCCACCTTGGAGTAACAGGGGGCCCCTTATACTGGGAGTTACACTCCCCCTCTTTGGAGTTACAGGAGGCCCCTTATACTGGGAGTTACACTCCCCCTCTTTGGAGTTACAGGGGGCCCCTTATATTGGGAGTTACACTCCCACTCTTTGGAGTTCCAAGAGGCCCCTTATACTGGGAGTTACGCTCCCCCTCTTTGGAGTTTCAGGGGCCCCTTATACTGGGAGTTACGCTCCCCCTCTTTGGAGTTTCAGGGGCCCCCTATACTGAGAGTTACAGTCCCCCTCTTTGGAGTAACAGGGGGCCCCTTATACTGGGAGTTACGCTCCCCCTCTTTGGAGTTTCAGGGGCCCCCTATACTGAGAGTTACAGTCCCCCTCTTTGGAGTAACAGGGGGCTCTTTGGAGTTACAGGGGGCCCCTTATACTGGGAGTTACGCTCCCCCTCTTTGCAGTTACTGGGGGCCCCTTATACTGGGAGTTACGCTCCCCCTCTTTGGAGTTACTGGGGGCTCCTTATACTGGGAGTCACGCTCCCCCTCTTTGGAGTTACTGGGGGCCCCTGATACTGGGAGTCACGCTCCCCCTCTTTGGAGTTACTGGGGGCCCCTTATACTGGGAGTCACGCTCCCCCTCTTTTGAGTTACTGGGGGTCCCTTATTTTGGGAGTCACGCTCCCCCTCTTTGGGGTTACTGGGGGCCCCTTATACTGGGAGTCACGCTCCCCCTCTTTGAGTTACTGGGGGCCCCATATACTGGGAGTTACGCTCCTCCTCTTTGGAGTTACTGGGGGCCCCTTATACTGGGAGTTACGCTCCCCCTCTTTGCGGTTACTGGGGGCCCCTTATACTGGGAGTTACGCTCCTCCTCTTTGGGGTTACTGGCGGCCCCTTATACTGGGATTTACGCTCCTCCTCATTGGAGTTACTGGGGGCCCCTTATACTGGCAGTTACACTCCCCCTCTTTGGGGTTACTGGGGGCCCCTTATACTGGGAGTAACGGTCCTCCTCTTTGGAGATACTAGGGGCCCCTTATACTGGGAGTTACACTCCCCCTCTTTGGGGTTACTGGGGGCCCCTTATACTGGGAGTTGCAATCCTCGTCTTTGGTGTTACTGGGGGCCCCTTATACTGGGAGTTACGCTCCCCCTCTTTGGGGTAACTGGGGGCCCTTATACTGGGAGTTACGCACCGTCTCTTTGGAGTTACTGGGGGCCCCTTATACTGGGAGTAACGCTCCTCCTCTTTGGAGTTACTGGGGGCCCTTATACTGGGAGTCACGCTCCTCCTCATAGGGGTAACTGGGGGCCCCTTATACTGGGAGTAACGCTCCTCCTCTTTGGAGTTACTGGGGGCCCTTATACTGGGAGTCACGCTCCTCCTCATAGGGGTAACTGGGGGCCCCTTATACTGAGAGTTATGCTCCCCCTCTTTGGGGTAACTGTGGGCCCCTTATACTGAGAGTTATGCTCCTACTCTTTGGAGTTACTGGGGCCCCTTATACTGGGAGTTACGCTCCTCCTCTTTGGAGTTACTGGGGGCCCTTTCTATTGGGCGTTACGCTCCCCCCCTTTGGAGTTACAGGGGCCCTTATAGTGGGAGTTACGCTCCTCCGCTTTGGAGTTACTGGGGGCACCTTATGCTGGGAGTCACGCTCCCCCTCTTTGGAGTTACTGGGGGCCCCTTATACTGCGAGTTACGCTCCTCCACTTTAGGGTTACAGGGGGCCCCTTATACTGGGAGTTACGCTCCTCCTCTTTGGAGTTACTGGGGGGCCCTTATTCTGGGAGTCACGCTCCTCCTCTTTGGAGTTACTGGGGGCCCTTTATACTGGGAGTTACGCCCCCCTCTTTGGAGTAACTGGGGGCCCCTTATACTGGGAGTCACGCTCCCCCTCTTTTGAATTACTGGGGGCCCCTTATTTTGGGAGTCACGCTCCCCCTCTTTGGGGTAACTGGAGGCCCCTTATACTGGGAGTCACGCTCCCTCTCTTTGGAGTTACGGGGAGCCCCATATACTGGGAGCCACACTCCTCCTCATAGGAGTTACTGGGAGCCCCATATACTGGGAGTTACACTCCCCCTGATTGGAGTTACAGTGGGCCCCTTATATTGGGAGTTACAGGGGCCCCCTTATACTGGGAGTCACGCTCCTCCTCTTAGGAGTTACAGGGCGCCCCTTGTACTGGGAGTTATACTCCCCCTCTTTGGGGTTACTGGGGGCCCCTTTTACTGGGAGTTACGCTCCTCCACTTTGGAGATACTGGGGGCCCCTTATACTGGGAGTCACGCTCCTCCTCATTGGAGTTACTGGGGGGCCCTTATACTGGGAGTCACGCTCCTCCTCTTTGGAGTTAGTGGGGGCCCCTCATACTGGGAGTTACACTCCCCCTCTTTGGGGTTACTGGGGGCCCTTATACTGGGAGTCACGCTCCTCCTCTTTGGGGTTACTGGGGGCCCCTTATCCTGGGAAGTACGCTCATCCTCTTTGGAGTTACTGGGGGCCCCTTATACTGGGAGTTACACTCCCCCTCTTTGGGGTTACTGGGGGCCCTTATACTGGGAGTTACGCTCCGCCTCTTTGGAGTTACTGGGGGCCACTGATACTGGGAGTAACGCTCCTCCTCTTTGGAGTTACTGGGGGCCCTTATACTGGGAGTCACGCTCCTCCTCTTAGGGGTTACTGGGGGCCCTTATACTGGGAGTTACGCTCCCCCTCCTTGGGGTTACTGGGGGCCCTGATACTGGGAGTTACATTCCCTCTCTTTGGAGTTACTGGGGGCCCCTTATACTGGGAGTTACACTCCCCATATTTTGGGTTACTGGGGGCCCTTATACTGGGAGTTACACTTCCCCTCTTTGGAGTTACTGGGGGCCCCTTATACTGGGAGTTACACTCCCCCTCTTTGGGGTTACTGGGGGCCCTTATACTGGGAGTTACACTCCCCCTCTTTGGGGTTACTGGGGGCCCCTTATACTGGGAGTTACACTCCCCCATTTGGGATTACTGGGGGCCCTTATATTGGGAGTTACGCTCCCCTCTTTGGGGTTACTGGGGGCCCTTAAACTGGGAGTTACACTCCCCCTCTTTGGAGTTACTGGCGGCCCCTTATACTGAGAGTTACACTCCCCCTCTTTGGGGTAATTGGGGGCCCTTATACTGGGAGTTACGCTGCCCCTCTTTGGGGTGACTGGGGGCCCCTTATACTCGGAGTTACACTCCCCCTCTTTGGAGTTACTGGGGGCCCCTTATACTGGGAGTTACGCTCCGTCTCTTTGGGTTTACTGGGGGCCCTTATACTGGGAGTCACGCTCCTCCTCTTTGGAGTTACAGGCAGCCCCTGATAGTGGGAGTAACGCTCCTCCTCATTGGGGTTACAGGGAGCCCCTTATACAGGGAGTCACACTCCTCCTCTTAGGGGTTACTGGGGCCCCTTATACTGGGAGTTACGCTCCTCCTCTTTGAAAATACAGGGAGCCCCGTAAACTGGGAGATACGCTCCTCCTATTTGGGGTTACTGGGGGCCCATTATACTGGGAGTTACAATCCCCCTTTTTGGGGTTACTTGGGGCCCCTTATACTGGGAGTTTCGTTCCCCCTCTTTGGAGTTACTGGGGGCCCCTTATACTGGGAGTTACACTCCCACTCTTTGGAGTTACAGGAGGCCCCTTATACTGGGAGTTACACTCCCCCTCTTTGGAGTTACAGGGGGCCCTTTATACTGGGAGTTACACTCCCACTCTTTTGAGTTCCAAGAGGCCCCTTATACTGGGAGTTACGCACCCCCTCTTTGGAGTTTCAGGGGCCCCCTATACTGGGAGTTACACTCCCCCTATTTGGAGTAACCGGGGGCTCTTTGGAGTTACAGGGGGCCCCTTATACTGGGAGTTACGCTCCCCCTCTTTGGAGTTACTGGGGGCCACTTATACTGGGAGTTACGCTCCCCCTCTTTGGAGTTACTGGGGGCTCCTTATACTGGGAGTCACGCTCCCCCTCTTTGGAGTTACTGGGGGCCCCTGATACTGGGAGTCACGCTCCCCCTCTTTGGAGTAACTGGGGGCCCCTTATACTGGGAGTTACGTTCCCCCTCTTTGGAGTTACTGGGGGCCCTTATACTGGGAGTTACACTCCCCCTCTTTGGAGTAACAGGGGGCTCTTTGGAGTTACAGGGGGCCCCTTATACTGGGAGTTACGCTCCCCCTCTTTGGAATTACTAGGGGCCTTTATACTGGGAGTTACGCTCCCCCTCTTTGGAGTTACTGGGGGCCCCTTATAATGGGAGTCACGCTCCCCCTTTTTGGAGTTACTGGGGGCCCCTTATACTGCGAGTCACGCTCCCACTCTTTGGACATACTGGGGGCCCCTTATACTGGGAGTCACGCTCCCCCTCTTTGGAGTTACTGGGGGCCCCTTATTTGAGTCACGCTCCCCCTCTTTTGAGTTACTGGGGGCCCCTTATTTTGGGAGTCACGCTCCTCCTCTTTGGGGTTACAGTGGGCCCCTAATACTGGGAGTCACGCTCCCCCTCTTTGTAGTTACTGGGGGCCCCTTATACTGGGAGTCACGCTCCCCCTCTTTGGAATTACTAGGGGCCTTTATACCGGGAGTTACGCTCCCCCTCTTTGGAGTTACTGGGGGCCCCTTATACTGGGAGTCACGCTCCCCGCTTTAGAGTTACTGGGGGCCCCTTATACTGGGAGTCACGCTCCCCACTTTGGAGTTACTGGGTGCCCCTTATACTGGGAGTCACGCTCCCCTCTTTCGAGTTACTGGGGGCCCCTTATACTGGGAGTCACGCTCCCCCTCTTTGGAGTTACTAGGGGCCTTTATACTGGGAGTCACGCTCCCCCTCTTTGGAGTTACTGGGGGCCCCTAATACTGGGAGTCACGCTCCACTTTTGGAGTTACATGGGGCCCCTTATACTGGGTGTTAAGCTGCTCCTCTTTGGAGTTACTGGGGGCCCCTTATAATGGGAGTCACGCTCCCCTCTTTGGAGTTACTGGGGGTCCCTTATACTGTGAGTTACGCTGCTCCTCTTTGGAGTTACTGGGGGCCCCTTATAATGGGAGTTACGCTCCCCTCTTTGGGGTTACTGGAGGCCACTTATACTGGGAGTCGCGCTCCTCCTCTTTGGAGTTACTGGGGGCCCCTTATACTGGGAGTTAAGCTCCCCCTCTTTGGAGTTACAGTGGACCCCTTATACTCGGAGTTACGCTCCCCCTCTTTGGGGTTACAGGGGGCCCCTTTTAGTGGGAGTTACGCTCCCCCTTTTTGGGGTTACAGTGGGCCCATTATACTGGGAGTTACGCTCCCCCTCTTTGGGGTTACAGGGGGCCCCTTATACTGGGAGTTACGCTCCTCCTCTTTGGGGTCACAGTGGGTCCCTTATACTGGGAGTTACGCTCCCCCTCATTGGGGTTACAGGGGGCCCCTTATACTGGGAGTTACGCTCCTCTTCTTTGGGGTTACAGGGGGCCCCTTATACTGTGAGTTACGCTCCCCTTCTTTGGAGATACAGGGGGCCCCTTATACCTGGAGTTACGCTCCTCCTCCTTGGAGTTACTGGGGGCCCCTTGTACTGGGAGTTACGCTCCTCCACTTTGGAGTTTCGGGGGGCCCCTTAAACTGGGAGTTACGCTCCTCCTCTTTGGGGTTACAGGGGGCCCCTTATTCTGGGAGTAACGCTCCTCCTCTTTGGGATAACTGGGGGCCCCTTATACTGGGAGTTACGCTCCTCCTCATTGGAGTAACAGGGGGCCCCTTTTACTGGGAATAACGCTCCCCCTCTTTGGAGATACAGGGGGCCCCTTATACTGGAATTTACGCTCCCCCTCTTTGGGGATACTGGGGGACCCATATACTGGGAGTCACGCTTCCCTCATTGGGGTTACTGTGGGCCCCTTATACTGGGAGTTACGCTCCCCCATTTTGGAGTTACTGTGGGCCCCTTATACTGGGAGTCACGCTCCCCCTCTTTGGAGTAACAGGGGGCCCCTTTTACTGGGAATAACGCTCCCCCTCTTTGGAGATACTGGGGGCCCCTTATACTGGAATTTACGCTCCCCCTCTTTGGGGATACTGGGGGACCCATATACTGGGAGTCACGCTCCCCTCTTTGGAGTTACTAGGGGCCCTTAAACTGGGAGTTACGCCCCCCATTTTGGAGTTACTGTGGGCCCCTTATACTGGGAGTCACGCTCCCCCACTTTGGAGTTACTGGGGGCCCCTTATACTGGGAGTCACGCTCCCCCTCTTTGGAGTTACTGGGGGCCCTTTATACTGGGAGTCACGCTCCCCTCTTTCGAGTTACTGGGGGCCCCTTATACTGGGAGTCACGCTCCCCCTCTTTGGAGTTACTAGGGGCCTTTATACTGGGAGTCACGCTCCCCCTCTTTGGAATTACTGGGGGCCCCTTATACTGGGAGTCACGCTCCACTTTTGGAGTTACTTGGGGCCCCTTATACAGGGAGTTAAGCTGCTCCTCTTTGGAGTTACTGGGGGCCCCTTATAATGGGAGTCACGCTCCCCTCTTTGGAGTTACTGGGGGCCCTTATACTGGGAGTTACGCAGCTCCTCTTTGGAGTTACTGGGGGCCCCTTATACTGGGAGTCACGCTCCCCCTCTTCGGAATTACTAGGGGCCTTTATACCGGGAGTTACCCTCCCCCTCTTTGGAGTTACTGGGGGCCCCTTATACTGGGAGTCACGCTCCCCTCCTTAGAGTTACTGGGGGCCCCTTATACTGGGAGTCACGCTCCCCCTCTTTGGAGTTACTAGGGGCCCCTTATACTGGGAATCACGCTCCCCCTCTTTGGAGTTACTAGGGGCCTTTATACTGGGAGTCACGCTCCCCACTTTGGAGTTACTGGGGGCCCCTTATACTGGGAGTCACGCTCCCCCCCTTTGGAGTTACTAGGGGCCTTTATACTGGGAGTTACGCTCCCCCTCTTTGGAGTTACTGGGGGCCCCTTATACTGGGAGTCACACTCCCCCTCTTTGGAGTTACTGGCTGCCCCTTATACTGGGAGTCTCGCTCCCCCTCTTTGGAGTTACTGGCTGCCCCTTATACTGGGAGTCTCGCTCCCCCTCTTTGGAGTTACTAGGGGCCTTTATACTGGGAGTCACGCTCCCCACTTTGGAGTTACTGGGGGCCCCTTATACTGGGAGTCACACTCCCCCTCTTTGGAGTTACTGGCTGCCCCTTATACTGGGAGTCTCGCTCCCCCTCTTTGGAGTTACTGGGGGCCCCTTATACTGGGAGTCACGCTCCCCCTCTTTGGAGTTACTAGGGGGCCTTATACTGGGAGTCACGCTCCCCACTTTGGAGTTACTGGGGGCCCCTTATACTGGAATTTACGCTCCCCCTCTTTGGGGATACTGGGGGACCCTTATACTAGGAGTCACGCTCCCCTCTTTGGGGTTACTGGGGGCCCTTATACTGGGAGTTACGCTCCCCCACTTTGGAGTTACTGTGGGCTCCTTATACTGGGAGTCTCGCTCCCCCTCTTTGGAGTTACTGGGGGTCCCTTATACTGGGAGTCACGCTCCCCCTCTTTGGAGTTACTGGGGGCCCCTTATACTGGGAGTCACGCTCCCCTCTTTCGAGTTACTGGGGGCCCCTTATACTGGGAGTCACGCTGCCCCTCTTTGGAGTTACTAGGGGCCTTTATACTGGGAGTCACGCTCCCCCTCTTTGGAGTTACTGGGGGGCCCTTATACTGGGAGTCACGCTCCACTTTTGGAGTTACTTGGGGCCCCTTATACTGGGAGTTAAGCTGCTCCTCTTTGGAGTTACTGGGGGCCCCTTATAATGGGAATCACGCTCCCCTCTTTGGAGTTACTGGGGGCCCCTTATACTGGGAGTTACGCTGCTCCTCTTTGGAGTTACTGGGGGCCCCTTATAATGGGAGTTACGCTCCCCTCTTTGGCGTAACTGTAGGCCACTTTTACTGGGAGTCGCGCTCCTCCTCTTTGGAGTTACTGGGGGCCCGTTATACTGGGAGTTAAGCTCCCCCTCTTTGGAGTTACAGTGGACCACTTTTACTCGGAGTTACGCTCCCCCTCTTTGGGGTTACAGGGGCCCCTTATACAGGGAGTTACGCTCCCCCTTTTTGGGGTTACAGTGGGCCCATTATACTAGGAGTTACGCTCCCCCTCCTTGGGGTTACAGGGGGGCCCTTATACTGGGAGTTACGCTCCTCCTCTTTGGGGTCACATTTGGCCCCTTATACTGGGAGTTACGCTCCCCCACTTTGGGGTTACAGGGGGCCCCTTATACTGGGAGTTACGCTCCTCCTCTTCGGGGTTACAGTGGGCCCCTTATACTGTGAGTTACGCTCCCCCTCTTTGGAGATACAGGGGGGCCCTTATACTGGGAGTTACGCTCCTCCTCCTTGGAGTTACTGGGGGCCCCTTGTACTGGGAGTTACGCTCCTCCTCTTGCGAGTTACGGGGTGCCCTTAAACTGGGAGTTACGCTCTTCCTCTTTGGGGTTACAGGGGGCCCCTTATTCTGGGAGTAACGCTCCTCCTCTTTGGGATAACTGGGGGCCCCTTATACTGGGAGTTACGCTCCTCGTCATTGGAGTAACAGGGGGGCCCTTTTACTGGGAATAACGCTCCCCCTCTTTGGAGATATTGGGGGCCCCTTATACTGGGATTTACGCTCCCCCTCCTTGGAGATACAGGGGGCCCCTTATACTGGAAGTCATGCTCCCCCTCTTTGGAGTTACTGGGGGCCCCTTATACTGGGAGTTACGCTCCCCCTCTCTGGGGTTACAGGGGGCCCCTTATACTGGGAGTTACACTCCTCCCCTTTGGAGTTACTGGGGGCCCATTATACTGGGAGTTACGCTCCTCCTCTTTGGAGTAACTGGGGGCCCCTTATACTGGGAGTTACGCTCCTCCTCCTTGGGGTTATTGGGGGCCCCTTATACTGGGAGTTACGCTCCTCCTCTTTGGGGTTACTGAGGGCCCATAATACTGGGAGTTACGCTCCTCTTCCTCCTTGGAGTAACTGGGGGCCCCTTATACTGGGAGTTACGCTCCTCTTCTTTGGGGTCACTGGGGGCCCCTTTTACTGGGAGTTACGCTCCTCCTCTTTGTAGTTACTGGGGGCCCCTTATACTGGGAGTTACGCTCGTCTTTGGAGTTACTGGGTGCTCCTTATACTGGGAGTTACGCTCCCCCTCTTTGGGGTTACTGGGGGCCCCTTATACTGGGAGTTACCCTCCTCCTGTTTGGATTTACTGGGGTCCCCTTATACTGGGAATAACGCACCTCTTTGGAGTTACTGGGTGCCCCTTTTCCTGGGAGTTACGCTCCTCCTCTTTGAGGTTACTTGGGGCCCCTTATACTGGGAGTTACGCTCCTGCTCTTTTGAATTACTGGGGGCCCCTTATACTAGGAGTTACGCTCCTCCTCTTTAGAGTAACTGGGGGCCCCTTATACTGGGAGTCACGCTCCTCCTCATTGGAGTTACTGGGGGCCCCTTATACTGGGAGTCACGATCCTCCTCTTTGGAGTAAGTGGGGGCCCATCATACTGGGAGTTACACTCCCCCTCTTTGGGGTTACTGGGGGCCCTTATAATGGGAGTCACGCTCCTCCTATTTGGTGTAACTGGGGGCCCCTTATCCTGGGAAGTACGCTCCTCCTCTTTGGAGTTACTGGGGGCCCTTATACTGGGAGTCACGCTCCTCCACTTAGGGGTTACTGGGGGCCCTTATACTGGGAGTTACGCTCCCCCTCTTTGGGGTTACTGGGGGCCCTTATACTGGGAGTTAAACTTCCCCTTTTTGGAGTTACTGGGGGCCCCTTATACTGGGAGTTACACTCCCCCTCTTTGGGGTTACTGGGGGCCCTTATACTGGGAGTTACACTCCCCCTCTTTGGGGTTACTGGGGGCCCCTTATACTGGGAGTTACACTCCCCCATTTGGGGTTACTGGGGGCTCTTATATTGGGAGTTAGGCTCCCCTCTTTGGCGTTACTGGGGGCCCTTATACTGAGTGTTACACTCCCCCTCATTGGAGTTACTGGGGGCCCCTTATACTGAGAGTTACACTCCCCCTCTTTGGGGTAACTGGGGGCCCCTTATACTGGGAGTTACGCTCCCCCTCTTTGGGGTGACTGGGGGCCCTTTATACTCGGAGTTACACTCCCCCTCTTTGGAGTTACTGGGGGCCCCTTATACTTCGAGTTACGCTCCGCCACTTGGGGTTATTGGGGGCCCTTATACTGGGAGTCACGCTCCTCCTCTATGGAGTTACAGGGAGCCCCTTATAGTGGGAGTAACGCTCCTCCTCTTTGGGGTTACAGGGAGCCCCTTATACAGAGAGTCACACTCCTCCTCTTTGGGGTTACTGGGGCCCCTTAAACTGGGAGTTACGCTCCTCCTCTTTGAAAATACAGGGAGCCCCTTAAACTGGTAGATACGCTCCTCCTATTTGGGGTTACTGGGGGCCCCTTATACTGGGAGTCACGCTCCTCCTCTTTGGAGTTACAGGGGGCCCCTTATACTGGGAGTTTCGCTCCTCCTTTTTGGAGTTACAGGGAGCCCCTTATACTGGGAGTTACAATCCCCCTCTTTGGGGTTACTGGGGGCTCCTTATACTGGGAGTCTCGCTCCCCCTCCTTGGAGTTACTGGGGGCCCCTTATACTGGGAGTCACGCTCCCCCTCTTTGGAGTTACTAGGGGGCCTTATACTGGGAGTCACGCTCCCCACTCTGGAGTTACTGGGGGCCCCTTTTACTGGGAGTCTCGCTCCCCCTCTTTGTAGTTACTGGGGGCCCCTTATACTGGGAGTAACGCTCCTCTTAGGAGTTACTGGGGGCCCATTATACTGGGAGTTTCGCTCCTCCTCTTTGGATTTACTGGGGGCCACTTATATTGGGAGTTACGCTCGTCTTTGGAGTTACTGGGTGCCCATTATACTGGGAGTTACGCTCCCCCTCTTTGGGGTTACTGGGGGCCCCTTATACTGGGAGTTACCCTCCTCCTGTTTGGATTTACTGGGGTCCCCTTATACTGGGAATAACGCACCTCTTTGGAGTTACTGGGTGCCCCTTTTCCTGGGAGTTACGCTCCTCCTCTTTGAGGTTACTTGGGGCCCCTTATACTGGGAGTTACGCTCCTCCTCTTTTGAATTACTGGGGGCCCCTTATACTAGGAGTTACGCTCCTCCTCTTTAGAGTAACTGGGGGCCCCTTATACTGGGAGTCACGCTCCTCCTCATTGGAGTTACTGGGGGCCCCTTATACTGGGAGTCACGCTCCTCCTCATTGGAGTAAGTGGGGGCCCCTCATACTGGGAGTTACACTCCCCCTCTTTGGGGTTCCTGGGGGCCCTTATAATGGGAGTCACGCTCCTCCTATTTGGTGTTACTGGGGGCCCCTTATCCTGGGAAGTACGCTCCTCCTCTTTGGAGTTACTGGGGGCCCTTATACTGGGAGTCACGCTCCTCCTCTTAGGGGTTACTGGGGGCCCTTATACTGGGAGTTACGCTCCCCCTCTTTGGGGTTACTGGGGGCCCTTATACTGGGAGTTAAACTTCCCCTTTTTGGAGTTACTGGGGGCCCCTTATACTGGGAGTTACACTCCCCCTCTTTGGGGTTACTGGGGGCCCATATACTGGGAGTTACACTCCCCCTCTTTGGGGTTACTGGGGGCCCCTTATACTGGGAGTTACACTCCCCCATTTGGGGTTACTGGGGGCTCTTATATTGGGAGTTAGGCTCCCCTCTTTGGGGTTACTGGGGGCCCTTATACTGAGTGTTACACTCCCCCTCTTTGGAGTTACTGGGGGCCCCTTATACTGAGAGTTACACTCCCCCTCTTTGGGGTAACTGGGGGCCCCTTATACTGGGAGTTACGCTCCCCCTCTTTGGGGTGACTGGGGGCCCTTTATACTCGGAGTTACACTCCCCCTCTTTGGAGTTACTGGGGGCCCCTTATACTTCGAGTTACGCTCCGCCACTTGGGGTTATTGGGGGCCCTTATACTGGGAGTCACGCTCCTCCTCTATGGAGTTACAGGGAGCCCCTTATAGTGGGAGTAACGCTCCTCCTCTTTGGGGTTACAGGGAGCCCCTTATACAGAGAGTCACACTCCTCCTCTTTGGGGTTACTGGGGCCCCTTAAACTGGGAGTTACGCTCCTCCTCTTTGAAAATACAGGGAGCCCCTTAAACTGGGAGATCCGCTCCTCCTATTTGGGGTTACTGGGTGCCCCTTATACTGGGAGTCACGCTCCTCCTCTTTGGAGTTACAGGGGGCCCCTTATACTGGGAGTTTCGCTCCTCCTTTTTGGAGTTACAGGGAGCCCCTTATACTGGGAGTTACAATCCCCCTCTTTGGGGTTACTGGGGGCTCCTTATACTGGGAGTTACGTTCCCCCTCTTTGGAGTTACTGGGGGCTCTCTATACTGGGAGTTACACTCCTCTTCTTTGGAGTTTTTGGGGGCCTCTTATACTGGGAGTTACGCTCCTCCTCTTTGGAGATACAGGGGGCCCTTTATACGGGGAGATACGCTCCTCCACCTTGGAGTAACAGGGGGCCCCTTATACTGGGAGTTACACTCCCCCTCTTTGGAGTTACAGGAGGCCCCTTATACTGGGAGTTACACTCCCCCTCTTTGGAGTTACAGGGGGCCCCTTATACTGGGAGTTACACTCCCACTCTTTGGAGTTCCAAGAGGCCCCGTATACTGGGAGTTACGCTCCCCCTCTTTGGAGTTTCAGGGGCCCCCTATACTGAGAGTTACAGTCCCCCTCTTTGGAGTAACAGGGGGCTCTTTGGAGTTACAGGGGGCCCCTTATACTGGGAGTTACGCTCCACCTCTTTGCAGTTACTGGGGGCCCCTTATACTGGGAGTTACGCTCCCCCTCTTTGGAGTTAGTGGGGGCTCCTTATACTGGGAGTCACGCTCCCCCTCTTTGGAGTTACTGGGGGCCCCTCATACTGGGAGTCACGCTCCCCCTCTTTGGAGTTACTGGGGGCCCCTTATACTGGGTGTCACGCTCCCCCTCTTTGGAGTTACTGGGGGCATCTTATACTGGGAGTTACGCTCCCCCTCTTTGGAGTTACTGGGGGCCCCTTATACTGGGAGTCACGCTCCCCCTCTTTTGAGTTACTGGGGGTCCCTTATTTTGGGAGTCACGCTCCCCCTCTTTGGGGTTACTGGGGGCCCCTTATACTGGGAGTCACGCTCCCCCTCTTTGAGTTACTGGGGGCCCCATATACTGGGAGTTACGCTCCTCCTCTTTGGAGTTACTGGGGGCCCCTTATACTGGGAGTTACGCTCCCCCTCTTTGCGGTTACTGGGGGCCCCTTATACTGGGAGTTACGCTCCTCCTCTTTGGGGTTACTGGCGGCCCCTTATACTGGGATTTACGCTCCTCCTCATTGGAGTTACTGGGGGCCCCTTATACTGGCAGTTACACTCCCCCTCTTTGGGGTTACTGGGGGCCCCTTATACTGGGAGTAACGGTCCTCCTCTTTGGAGATACTAGGGGCCCCTTATACTGGGAGTTACACTCCCCCTCTTTGGGGTTACTGGGGGCCCCTTATACTGGGAGTTGCAATCCTCGTCTTTGGTGTTACTGGGGGCCCCTTATACTGGGAGTTACGCTCCCCCTCTTTGGGGTAACTGGGGGCCCTTATACTGGGAGTTACGCACCGTCTCTTTGGAGTTACTGGGGGCCCCTTATACTGGGAGTAACGCTCCTCCTCTTTGGAGTTACTGGGGGCCCTTATACTGGGAGTCACGCTCCTCCTCATAGGGGTAACTGGGGGCCCCTTATACTGGGAGTTACACTCCTACTCTTTGGAGTAACTGTGGGCCCCTTATACTGAGAGTTATGCTCCTACTCTTTGGAGTTACTGGGGCCCCTTATACTGGGAGTTACGCTCCTCCTCTTTGGAGTTACTGGGGGCCCTTTCTATTGGGCGTTACGCTCCCCCCCTTTGGAGTTACAGGGGCCCTTATAGTGGGAGTTACGCTCCTCCGCTTTGGAGTTACTGGGGGCACCTTATGCTGGGAGTCACGCTCCCCCTCTTTGGAGTTACTGGGGGCCCCTTATACTGCGAGTTACGCTCCTCCACTTTAGGGTTACAGGGGGCCCCTTATACTGGGAGTTACGCTCCTCCTCTTTGGAGTTACTGGGGGGCCCTTATTCTGGGAGTCACGCTCCTCCTCTTTGGAGTTACTGGGGGCCCCTTATACTGGGAGTTACGCCCCCCTCTTTGGAGTAACTGGGGGCCCCTTATACTGGGAGTCACGCTCCCCCTCTTTTGAATTACTGGGGGCCCCTTATTTTGGGAGTCACGCTCCCTCTCTTTGGAGTTACGGGGAGCCCCATATACTGGGAGCCACACTCCTCCTCATAGGAGTTACTGGGAGCCCCATATACTGGGAGTTACACTCCCCCTGATTGGAGTTACAGTGGGCCCCTTATATTGGGAGTTACAGGGGCCCCCTTATACTGGGAGTCACGCTCCTCCTCTTAGGAGTTACAGGGCGCCCCTTGTACTGGGAGTTATACTCCCCCTCTTTGGGGTTACTGGGGGCCCCTTTTATTGGGAGTTACGCTCCTCCACTTTGGAGATACTGGGGGCCCCTTATACTGGGAGTCACGCTCCTCCTCATTGGAGTTACTGGGGGGCCCTTATACTGGGAGTCACGCTCCTCCTCTTTGGAGTTAGTGGGGGCCCCTCATACTGGGAGTTACACTCCCCCTCTTTGGGGTTACTGGGGGCCCTTATACTGGGAGTCACGCTCCTCCTCTTTGGGGTTACTGGGGGCCCCTTATCCTGGGAAGTACGCTCATCCTCTTTGGAGTTACTGGGGGCCCCTTATACTGGGAGTTACACTCCCCCTCTTTGGGGTTACTGGGGGCCCTTATACTGGGAGTTACGCTCCGCCTCTTTGGAGTTACTGGGGGCCACTGATACTGGGAGTAACGCTCCTCCTCTTTGGAGTTACTGGGGGCCCTTATACTGGGAGTCACGCTCCTCCTCTTAGGGGTTACTGGGGGCCCTTATACTGGGAGTTACGCTCCCCCTCTTTGGGGTTACTGGGGGCCCTGTTACTGGGAGTTACATTCCCTCTCTTTGGAGTTACTGGGGGCCCCTTATACTGGGAGTTACACTCCCCATATTTTTGGTTACTGGGGGCCCTTATACTGGGAGTTACACTTCCCCTCTTTGGAGTTACTGGGGGCCCCTTATACTGGGAGTTACACTCCCCCTCTTTGGGGTTACTGGGGGCCCTTATACTGGGAGTTACACTCCCCCTCTTTGGGGTTACAGGGGGCCCCTTATACTGGGAGTTACGCTCCTCCTCTTCGGGGTTACAGTGGGCCCCTTATACTGTGAGTTACGCTCCCCCTCTTTGGAGATACAGGGGGGCCCTTATACTGGGAGTTACGCTCCTCCTCCTTGGAGTTACTGGGGGCCCCTTGTACTGGGAGTTACGCTCCTCCTCTTTCGAGTTACGGGGTGCCCTTAAACTGGGAGTTACGCTCTTCCTCTTTGGGGTTACAGGGGGCCCCTTATTCTGGGAGTAACGCTCCTCCTCTTTGGGATAACTGGGGGCCCCTTATACTGGGAGTTACGCTCCTCGTCATTGGAGTAACAGGGGGGCCCTTTTACTGGGAATAACGCTCCCCCTCTTTGGAGATATTGGGGGCCCCTTATACTGGGATTTACGCTCCCCCTCCTTGGAGATAAAGGGGGCCCCTTATACTGGAAGTCATGCTCCCCCTCTTTGGAGTTACTGGGGGCCCCTTATACTGGGAGTTACGCTCCCCCTCTCTGGGGTTACAGGGGGCCCCTTATTCTGGGAGTTACACTCCTCCCCTTTGGAGTTACTGGGGGCCCATTATACTGGGAGTTACGCTCCTCCACTTTGGAGTAACTGGGGGCCCCTTATACTGGGAGTTACGCTCCTCCTCCTTGGGGTTATTGGGGGCCCCTTATACTGGGAGTTACGCTCCTCCTCTTTGGGGTTACTGAGGGCCCATAATACTGGGAGTTACGCTCCTCTTCCTCCTTGGAGTAACTGGGGGCCCCTTATACTGGGAGTTACGCTCCTCTTCTTTGGGGTCACTGGGGGCCCCTTTTACTGGGAGTTACGCTCCTCCTCTTTGTAGTTACTGGGGGCCCCTTATACTGGGAGTTACGCTCGTCTTTGGAGTTACTGGGTGCTCCTTATACTGGGAGTTACGCTCCCCCTCTTTGGGGTTACTGGGGGCCCCTTATACTGGGAGTTACCCTCCTCCTGTTTGGATTTACTGGGGTCCCCTTATACTGGGAATAACGCACCTCTTTGGAGTTACTGGGTGCCCCTTTTCCTGGGAGTTACGCTCCTCCTCTTTGAGGTTACTTGGGGCCCCTTATACTGGGAGTTACGCTCCTCCTCTTTTGAATTACTGGGGGCCCATTATACTAGGAGTTACGCTCCTCCTCTTTAGAGTAACTGGGGGCCCCTTATACTGGGAGTCACGCTCCTCCTCATTGGAGTTACTGGGGGCCCCTTATACTGGGAGTCACGATCCTCCTCTTTGGAGTAAGTGGGGGCCCATCATACTGGGAGTTACACTCCCCCTCTTTGGGGTTACTGGGGGCCCTTATAATGGGAGTCACGCTCCTCCTATTTGGTGTAACTGGGGGCCCCTTATCCTGGGAAGTACGCTCCTCCTCTTTGGAGTTACTGGGGGCCCTTATACTGGGAGTCACGCTCCTCCACTTAGGGGTTACTGGGGGCCCTTATACTGGGAGTTACGCTCCCCCTCTTTGGGGTTACTGGGGGCCCTTATACTGGGAGTTAAACTTCCCCTTTTTGGAGTTACTGGGGGCCCCTTATACTGGGAGTTACACTCCCCCTCTTTGGGGTTACTGGGGGCCCTTATACTGGGAGTTACACTCCCCCTCTTTGGGGTTACTGGGGGCCCCTTATACTGGGAGTTACACTCCCCCATTTGGGGTTACTGGGGGCTCTTATATTGGGAGTTAGGCTCCCCTCTTTGGCGTTACTGGGGGCCCTTATACTGAGTGTTACACTCCCCCTCTTTGGAGTTACTGGGGGCCCGTTATACTGAGAGTTACACTCCCCCTCTTTGGGGTAACTGGGGGCCCCTTATACTGGGAGTTACGCTCCCCCTCTTTGGGGTGACTGGGGGCCCTTTATACTCGGAGTTACACTCCCCCTCTTTGGAGTTACTGGGGGCCCCTTATACTTCGAGTTACGCTCCGCCACTTGGGGTTATTGGGGGCCCTTATACTGGGAGTCACGCTCCTCCTCTATGGAGTTACAGGGAGCCCCTTATAGTGGGATTAACGCTCCTCCTCTTTGGGGTTACAGGGAGCCCCTTATACAGAGAGTCACACTCCTCCTCTTTGGGGTTACTGGGGCCCCTTAAACTGGGAGTTACGCTCCTCCTCTTTGAAAATACAGGGAGCCCCTTAAACTGGTAGATGCGCTCCTCCTATTTGGGGTTACTGGGGGCCCCTTATACTGGGAGTCACGCTCCTCCTCTTTGGAGTTACAGGGGGCCCCTTATACTGGGAGTTTCGCTCCTCCTTTTTGGAGTTACAGGGAGCCCCTTATACTGGGAGTTACAATCCCCCTCTTTGGGGTTACTGGGGGCTCCTTATACTGGGAGTCTCGCTCCCCCTCTTTGGAGTTACTGGGGGCCCCTTATACTGGGAGTCACGCTCCCCCTCTTTGGAGTTACTAGGGGGCCTTATACTGGGAGTCACGCTCCCCACTTTGGAGTTACTGGGGGCCCCTTTTACTGGGAGTCTCGCTCCCCCTCTTTGTAGTTACTGGGGGCCCCTTATACTGGGAGTAACGCTCCTCTTAGGAGTTACTGGGGGCCCATTATACTGGGAGTTTCGCTCCTCCTCTTTGGATTTACTGGGGGCCACTTATACTGGGAGTTACGCTCGTCTTTGGAGTTACTGGGTGCCCCTTATACTGGGAGTTACGCTCCCCCTCTTTGGGGTTACTGGGGGCCCCTTATACTGGGAGTTACCCTCCTCCTGTTTGGATTTACTGGGGTCCCCTTATACTGGGAATAACGCACCTCTTTGGAGTTACTGGGTGCCCCTTTTCCTGGGAGTTACGCTCCTCCTCTTTGAGGTTACTTGGGGCTCCTTATACTGGGAGTTACGCTCCTCCTCTTTTGAATTACTGGGGGCCCCTTATACTAGGAGTTACGCTCCTCCTCTTTAGAGTAACTGGGGGCCCCTTATACTGGGAGTCACGCTCCTCCTCATTGGAGTTACTGGGGGCCCCTTATACTGGGAGTCACGCTCCTCCTCATTGGAGTAAGTGGGGGCCCCTCATACTGGGAGTTACACTCCCCCTCTTTGGGGTTACTGGGGGCCCTTATAATGGGAGTGACGCTCCTCCTATTTGGTGTTACTGGGGGCCCCTTATCCTGGGAAGTACGCTCCTCCTCTTTGGAGTTACTGGGGGCCCTTATACTGGGAGTCACGCTCCTCCTCTTAGGGGTTACTGGGGGCCCTTATACTGGGAGTTACGCTCCCCCTCTTTGGGGTTACTGGGGGCCCTTATACTGGGAGTTAAACTTCCCCTTTTTGGAGTTACTGGGGGCCCCTTATACTGGGAGTTACACTCCCCCTCTTTGGGGTTACTGGGGGCCCATATACTGGGAGTTACACTCCCCCTCTTTGGGGTTACTGGGGGCCCCTTATACTGGGAGTTACACTCCCCCATTTGGGGTTACTGGGGGCTCTTATATTGGGAGTTAGGCTCCCCTCTTTGGGGTTACTGGGGGCCCTTATACTGAGTGTTACACTCCCCCTCTTTGGAGTTACTGGGGGCCCCTTATACTGAGAGTTACACTCCCCCTCTTTGGGGTAACTGGGGGCCCCTTATACTGGGAGTTACGCTCCCCCTCTTTGGGGTGACTGGGGGCCCTTTATACTCGGAGTTACACTGCCCCTCTTTGGAGTTACTGGGGGCCCCTTATACTTCGAGTTACGCTCCGCCACTTGGGGTTATTGGGGGCCCTTATACTGGGAGTCACGCTCCTCCTCTATGGAGTTACAGGGAGCCCCTTATAGTGGTAGTAACGCTCCTCCTCTTTGGGGTTACAGGGAGCCCCTTATACAGAGAGTCACACTCCTCCTCTTTGGGGTTACTGGGGCCCCTTAAACTGGGAGTTACGCTCCTCCTCTTTGAAAATACAGGGAGCCCCTTAAACTGGGAGATCCGCTCCTCCTATTTGGGGTTACTGGGAGCCCCTTATACTGGGAGTCACGCTCCTCCTCTTTGGAGTTACAGGGGGCCCCTTATACTGGGAGTTTCGCTCCTCCTTTTTGGAGTTACAGGGAGCCCCTTATACTGGGAGTTACAATCCCCCTCTTTGGGGTTACTGGGGGCTCCTTATACTGGGAGTTACGTTCCCCCTCTTTGGAGTTACTGGGGGCTCTCTATACTGGGAGTTACACTCCTCTTCTTTGGAGTTTTTGGGGGCCTCTTATACTGGGAGTTACGCTCCTCCTCTTTGGAGATACTGGGGGCCCTTTATACGGGGAGATACGCTCCTCCACCTTGGAGTAACAGGGGGCCCCTTATACTGGGAGTTACACTCCCCCTCTTTGGAGTTACAGGAGGCCCCTTATACTGGGAGTTACACTCCCCCTCTTTGGAGTTACAGGGGGCCCCTTATACTGGGAGTTACACTCCCACTCTTTGGAGTTCCAAGAGGCCCCGTATACTGGGAGTTACGCTCCCCCTCTTTGGAGTTTCAGGGGCCCCCTATACTGAGAGTTACAGTCCCCCTCTTTGGAGTAACAGGGGGCTCTTTGGAGTTACAGGGGGCCCCTTATACTGGGAGTTACGCTCCACCTCTTTGCAGTTACTGGGGGCCCCTTATACTGGGAGTTACGCTCCCCCTCTTTGGAGTTAGTGGGGGCTCCTTATACTGGGAGTCACGCTCCCCCTCTTTGGAGTTACTGGGGGCCCCTCATACTGGGAGTCACGCTCCCCCTCTTTGGAGTTACTGGGGGCCCCTTATACTGGGTGTCACGCTCCCCCTCTTTGGAGTTACTGGGGGCATCTTATACTGGGAGTTACGCTCCCCCTCTTTGGAGTTACTGGGGGCCCCTTATACTGGGAGTCACGCTCCCCCTCTTTTGAGTTACTGGGGGTCCCTTATTTTGGGAGTCACGCTCCCCCTCTTTGGGGTTACTGGGGGCCCCTTATACTGGGAGTCACGCTCCCCCTCTTTGAGTTACTGGGGGCCCCATATACTGGGAGTTACGCTCCTCCTCTTTGGAGTTACTGGGGGCCCCTTATACTGGGAGTTACGCTCCCCCTCTTTGCGGTTACTGGGGGCCCCTTATACTGGGAGTTACGCTCCTCCTCTTTGGGGTTACTGGCGGCCCCTTATACTGGGATTTACGCTCCTCCTCATTGGAGTTACTGGGGGCCCCTTATACTGGCAGTTACACTCCCCCTCTTTGGGGTTACTGGGGGCCCCTTATACTGGGAGTAACGGTCCTCCTCTTTGGAGATACTAGGGGCCCCTTATACTGGGAGTTACACTCCCCCTCTTTGGGGTTACTGGGGGCCCCTTATACTGGGAGTTGCAATCCTCGTCTTTGGTGTTACTGGGGGCCCCTTATACTGGGAGTTACGCTCCCCCTCTTTGGGGTAACTGGGGGCCCTTATACTGGGAGTTACGCACCGTCTCTTTGGAGTTACTGGGGGCCCCTTATACTGGGAGTAACGCTCCTCCTCTTTGGAGTTACTGGGGGCCCTTATACTGGGAGTCACGCTCCTCCTCATAGGGGTAACTGGGGGCCCCTTATACTGGGAGTTACACTCCTACTCTTTGGAGTAACTGTGGGCCCCTTATACTGAGAGTTATGCTCCTACTCTTTGGAGTTACTGGGGCCCCTTATACTGGGAGTTACGCTCCTCCTCTTTGGAGTTACTGGGGGCCCTTTCTATTGGGCGTTACGCTCCCCCCCTTTGGAGTTACAGGGGCCCTTATAGTGGGAGTTACGCTCCTCCGCTTTGGAGTTACTGGGGGCACCTTATGCTGGGAGTCACGCTCCCCCTCTTTGGAGTTACTGGGGGCCCCTTATACTGCGAGTTACGCTCCTCCACTTTAGGGTTACAGGGGGCCCCTTATACTGGGAGTTACGCTCCTCCTCTTTGGAGTTACTGGGGGGCCCTTATTCTGGGAGTCACGCTCCTCCTCTTTGGAGTTACTGGGGGCCCCTTATACTGGGAGTTACGCCCCCCTCTTTGGAGTAACTGGGGGCCCCTTATACTGGGAGTCACGCTCCCCCTCTTTTGAATTACTGGGGGCCCCTTATTTTGGGAGTCACGCTCCCTCTCTTTGGAGTTACGGGGAGCCCCATATACTGGGAGCCACACTCCTCCTCATAGGAGTTACTGGGAGCCCCATATACTGGGAGTTACACTCCCCCTGATTGGAGTTACAGTGGGCCCCTTATATTGGGAGTTACAGGGGCCCCCTTATACTGGGAGTCACGCTCCTCCTCTTAGGAGTTACAGGGCGCCCCTTGTACTGGGAGTTATACTCCCCCTCTTTGGGGTTACTGGGGGCCCCTTTTATTGGGAGTTACGCTCCTCCACTTTGGAGATACTGGGGGCCCCTTATACTGGGAGTCACGCTCCTCCTCATTGGAGTTACTGGGGGGCCCTTATACTGGGAGTCACGCTCCTCCTCTTTGGAGTTAGTGGGGGCCCCTCATACTGGGAGTTACACTCCCCCTCTTTGGGGTTACTGGGGGCCCTTATACTGGGAGTCACGCTCCTCCTCTTTGGGGTTACTGGGGGCCCCTTATCCTGGGAAGTACGCTCATCCTCTTTGGAGTTACTGGGGGCCCCTTATACTGGGAGTTACACTCCCCCTCTTTGGGGTTACTGGGGGCCCTTATACTGGGAGTTACGCTCCGCCTCTTTGGAGTTACTGGGGGCCACTGATACTGGGAGTAACGCTCCTCCTCTTTGGAGTTACTGGGGGCCCTTATACTGGGAGTCACGCTCCTCCTCTTAGGGGTTACTGGGGGCCCTTATACTGGGAGTTACGCTCCCCCTCTTTGGGGTTACTGGGGGCCCTGTTACTGGGAGTTACATTCCCTCTCTTTGGAGTTACTGGGGGCCCCTTATACTGGGAGTTACACTCCCCATATTTTTGGTTACTGGGGGCCCTTATACTGGGAGTTACACTTCCCCTCTTTGGAGTTACTGGGGGCCCCTTATACTGGGAGTTACACTCCCCCTCTTTGGGGTTACTGGGGGCCCTTATACTGGGAGTTACACTCCCCCTCTTTGGGGTTACAGGGGGCCCCTTATACTGGGAGTTACGCTCCTCCTCTTCGGGGTTACAGTGGGCCCCTTATACTGTGAGTTACGCTCCCCTCTTTGGAGATACAGGGGGGCCCTTATACTGGGAGTTACGCTCCTCCTCCTTGGAGTTACTGGGGGCCCCTTGTACTGGGAGTTACGCTCCTCCTCTTTCGAGTTACGGGGTGCCTTAAACTGGGAGTTACGCTCTTCCTCTTTGGGGTTACAGGGGGCCCCTTATTCTGGGAGTAACGCTCCTCCTCTTTGGGATAACTGGGGGCCCCTTATACTGGGAGTTACGCTTCCTCGTCATTGGAGTAACAGGGGGGCCCTTTTACTGGGAATAACGCTCCCCCTCTTTGGAGATATTGGGGGCCCCTTATACTGGGATTTACGCTCCCCCTCCTTGGAGATAAAGGGGGCCCCTTATACTGGAAGTCATGCTCCCCCTCTTTGGAGTTACTGGGGCCCCTTATACTGGGAGTTACGCTCCCCCTCTCTGGGGTTACAGGGGGCCCCTTATTCTGGGAGTTACACTCCTCCCCTTTGGAGTTACTGGGGGCCATTATACTGGGAGTTACGCTCCTCCACTTTGGAGTAACTGGGGGCCCCTTATACTGGGAGTTACGCTCCTCCTCCTTGGGGTTATTGGGGGCCCCTTATACTGGGAGTTACGCTCCTCCTCTTTGGGGTTACTGAGGGCCCATAATACTGGGAGTTACGCTCCTCTTCCTCCTTGGAGTAACTGGGGCCCCTTATACTGGGAGTTACGCTCCTCTTCTTTGGGGTCACTGGGGGCCCCTTTTACTGGGAGTTACGCTCCTCCTCTTTGTAGTTACTGGGGGCCCCTTATACTGGGAGTTACGCTCGTCTTTGGAGTTACTGGGTGCTCCTTATACTGGGAGTTACGCTCCCCCTCTTTGGGGTTACTGGGGGCCCCTTATACTGGGAGTTACCCTCCTCCTGTTTGGATTTACTGGGGTCCCCTTATACTGGGAATAACGCACCTCTTTGGAGTTACTGGGTGCCCCTTTTCCTGGGAGTTACGC
Organism: Meconema thalassinum; assembly: GCA_946902985.2. Classification (NCBI taxonomy): domain Eukaryota; kingdom Metazoa; phylum Arthropoda; class Insecta; order Orthoptera; family Tettigoniidae; genus Meconema; species Meconema thalassinum. Next base: position 439,311,199 of record OX336394.1, on the reverse strand, counting down.
TCCTCCTCTTTGAGGTTACTTGGGGCCCCTTATACTGGGAGTTACGCTCCTCCTCTTTTGAATTACTGGGGGCCCATTATACTAGGAGTTACGCTCCTCCTCTTTAGAGTAACTGGGGGCCCCCTTATACTGGGAGTCACGCTCCTCCTCATTGGAGTTACTGGGGGCCCCTTATACTGGGAGTCACGATCCTCCTCTTTGGAGTAAGTGGGGGCCCATCATACTGGGAGTTACACTCCCCCTCTTTGGGGTTACTGGGGGCCCTTATAATGGGAGTCACGCTCCTCCTATTTGGTGTAACTGGGGGCCCCTTATCCTGGGAAGTACGCTCCTCCTCTTTGGAGTTACTGGGGGCCCTTATACTGGGAGTCACGCTCCTCCACTTAGGGGTTACTGGGGGCCCTTATACTGGGAGTTACGCTCCCCCTCTTTGGGGTTACTGGGGGCCCTTATACTGGGAGTTAAACTTCCCCTTTTTGGAGTTACTGGGGGCCCCTTATACTGGGAGTTACACTCCCCCTCTTTGGGGTTACTGGGGGCCCTTATACTGGGAGTTACACTCCCCCTCTTTGGGGTTACTGGGGGCCCCTTATACTGGGAGTTACACTCCCCCATTTGGGGTTACTGGGGGCTCTTATATTGGGAGTTAGGCTCCCCTCTTTGGCGTTACTGGGGGCCCTTATACTGAGTGTTACACTCCCCCTCTTTGGAGTTACTGGGGGCCCGTTATACTGAGAGTTACACTCCCCCTCTTTGGGGTAACTGGGGGCCCCTTATACTGGGAGTTACGCTCCCCCTCTTTGGGGTGACTGGGGGCCCTTTATACTCGGAGTTACACTCCCCCTCTTTGGAGTTACTGGGGGCCCCTTATACTTCGAGTTACGCTCCGCCACTTGGGGTTATTGGGGGCCCTTATACTGGGAGTCACGCTCCTCCTCTATGGAGTTACAGGGAGCCCCTTATAGTGGGAGTAACGCTCCTCCTCTTTGGGGTTACAGGGAGCCCCTTATACAGAGAGTCACACTCCTCCTCTTTGGGGTTACTGGGGCCCCTTAAACTGGGAGTTACGCTCCTCCTCTTTGAAAATACAGGGAGCCCCTTAAACTGGTAGATGCGCTCCTCCTATTTGGGGTTACTGGGGGCCCCTTATACTGGGAGTCACGCTCCTCCTCTTTGGAGTTACAGGGGGCCCCTTATACTGGGAGTTTCGCTCCTCCTTTTTGGAGTTACAGGGAGCCCCTTATACTGGGAGTTACAATCCCCCTCTTTGGGGTTACTGGGGGCTCCTTATACTGGGAGTCTCGCTCCCCCTCTTTGGAGTTACTGGGGGCCCCTTATACTGGGAGTCACGCTCCCCCTCTTTGGAGTTACTAGGGGGCCTTATACTGGGAGTCACGCTCCCCACTTTGGAGTTACTGGGGGCCCCTTTTACTGGGAGTCTCGCTCCCCCTCTTTGTAGTTACTGGGGGCCCCTTATACTGGGAGTAACGCTCCTCTTAGGAGTTACTGGGGGCCCATTATACTGGGAGTTTCGCTCCTCCTCTTTGGATTTACTGGGGGCCACTTATACTGGGAGTTACGCTCGTCTTTGGAGTTACTGGGTGCCCCTTATACTGGGAGTTACGCTCCCCCTCTTTGGGGTTACTGGGGGCCCCTTATACTGGGAGTTACCCTCCTCCTGTTTGGATTTACTGGGGTCCCCTTATACTGGGAATAACGCACCTCTTTGGAGTTACTGGGTGCCCCTTTTCCTGGGAGTTACGCTCCTCCTCTTTGAGGTTACTTGGGGCTCCTTATACTGGGAGTTACGCTCCTCCTCTTTTGAATTACTGGGGGCCCCTTATACTAGGAGTTACGCTCCTCCTCTTTAGAGTAACTGGGGGCCCCTTATACTGGGAGTCACGCTCCTCCTCATTGGAGTTACTGGGGGCCCCTTATACTGGGAGTCACGCTCCTCCTCATTGGAGTAAGTGGGGGCCCCTCATACTGGGAGTTACACTCCCCCTCTTTGGGGTTACTGGGGG